>CM070588.1:33709913-34309913 GCA_036346355.1 Rhipidocladum racemiflorum
GCCCCTCTTCGCTGGACCGGGTGGCTAAGGCGGTGGGCATCAGGGTGAGGAAGTCGGCGATACGGCTCATGCAGAAAGCATAGTGCCGTGCACGCTGCTCAATAGGAGGCGGTTGCTCCAGCCCCAGCGGCGCCAGGCTGGCCACCATTCGGTCGAAGGCGGGGCGCAGCATGGAGGTAGTATCGAGCTCCGCTTGGAGCCGATCACTCCTCTCCGCGTCGCGCTCCCTGGTGAGCGCCTCGACACGGAGGGCTCCTTGCGGCCTCTCCTGCTGCAGCTCCCGCTCCAGCCGCTCAGCCTGGCCGCGCCAGTTCTGCGCCTCCTTGCGGAGACGGTTGATCTCCGTGGCGGCCTCCCTCAGCTTCTCCTTCCTCGACGCGAGGCGGTTGCTCACGCTGGAGTGTAGCTCGCTGAGGGCGACCAGCAGAGCGTCCTCGTCCGCCGAGGGAACTGAAGCGGTGGGGGCCTCCGGGGTGGGCTGCAAGCCCATGTCACCCTCGGTTGGCGCGGCGATCACCCCCGTGGCGGCTACTGGACTGTCAACCGCGTCACCCTAAGGTTCCCTCACCACAACTGGCGCTGTCGCGGCCGCTGTGGTCCCCTAATCGCCTCCAGTTGGGGCGCTTGAAGTAGTCGCCTTGAAGAAGGCAAAAATGAGGTAAGCCTTCCAGATTAAAAGAACTTAATAGTTTTTGTGCTTTGGTTTAAGTACCCGGCAGGAAGTCTCTGGCAGCGCGGCCGGGAGAGGTTCAGACACCATGGCCGGCCCGGATCAACTCGCCGGCGGTGGCGGAGGAAGGATCGGTCTTGCGGCGGCGGATCAACTTGCTTGCCAGCGGAAGGATCAGCCGTGGCGGCGACGGATTAACTTGCCGCGTGGCGGCGGAGGAAGGATCGCTGCCGGCGGCGGCGAAGGAAGGATCAGTGCCGTCGGCGGCGGCGGATCGACCGGTGCCGGCGGCAACGGAGGAACGATCGGTGCCGGCGGAGCTATGGTCGGAGCAGCGTCAACATCAACCACCTTGACGGGAGTAGTTGAAGTTGCAGCTACGGCCGCCGTAGAGCTCCCCGCCCCGGTGGAGCCATGCGGGGCGGTTGAGGTCGCCGCGCCCCCTAACGGGGCGCAAACCCTCTTGGGGTTGGCACCAGGGGCGTCGTCATCAGCGGGGCGTTTGCCCCTTCCCTGGTCGCCGGCTGGAGGAGGGTCCCAGATCGTCAGGGCCCTTGGGCGTGGCGTGTTCACCGGTCCCGTGGCGTCCATAACGGGCATGGCACGGGTGATCGCCACGCGCTCCCGAGGCTCGATGTGGCAAAGCGGGAGTGCACCCGCCGGGAAAGGCGGGACGACGCTGGGGGCGCCCAGTTGCCCCATCCAGGCATCAATTTTCGAAGGGGATAAGTCCCCTGCGGCTGTTAGCAAATAAAAAAGGAAGAAGGATGTCTTCAACTCGGCAACAGTTGCCAAAATCACCAAAAAAGGGAGACAAGAAGCCTACCTCCGAAAACCGTCCGGGTTACGTCATCAAGGCCCGTGTACTGCCAGGCCGGGCGGGCACGACGGCGCAGGGGGCTGATCCTCCGAGAAATGAAGTCTCAGAGAACCATACCTCCCATCAGGCCCGCTGTCCGCAGCTGGTCCACGTGGGCCAGCATCGTCCGGAGCTCGGGTGTTTCATCGATCTGCGCTCCCCAGGTGGAGTTGCTGACCGCCGGCCCGGTCGGCAACTCCAGGACCTCTATGCCACTGTCGTCCGCGACATAAAGCCATTCGTTGCGCCAGGTCTTCCAGTTGGACCTGAGATCCAACTGGATGTAGCGCGAAGCCGCGCCATCTCGGAGGCGAAAGTGGCAGCACCCCGACGGGATGGAAGGATCCCTGGCCATGCGCAGGGCGTAGAAAAAGTGAAAAAGAGGAAGATTGGGGGCCACTCCCACGAACATTTCGCAGAAGTAGGCGAAGACGGCAAGGAGGATGATGGAGTTGGGAGGAAGATGAATGTTGTGGATAGAGTAGAAGTTGAGGACGGAAATGTAGAAGTTAGAAACTGGCGGGAGTAGGCCAGCCAGCATCGCCCAGCCGAAGAAGATCACTTCTCCTGGGCGGCAGCCGGGCGCTGTGGTCCTGGCACGGACGTTGAGGGAGCCGCCGGAGATATACCGAGAAAACCTCGTGGCGTCTCTTTCCTCGACGGTCGACGGCGGAAGCAAAGGTGCCGGAGGTGCCATCTGAGCAAAGGAGGCGATGTGCAAGAAGGAAGCAGTTCGCAAGGGGGACGGTTGAAGGTTTAGCAGATGAATGAGACTGAAAGAAAGAAATCGCTCCACCCGTGCCAACTTATATATAGGCGCACGGAGAGGTGATCTGGCGGGAAACCCGAAGCGTCGCGGCGGCTCGAAGGTGGGAAGCCCAAAAGGCTGTCGAAGCGTGGGCATGTTCCCCAAAGGTTCGGCGTCGGTTACGAGGCGGGGGCGGTTGCATGTTCCGCCTTAATACCCAGAAACGGCTGCGAGCATTTAAAGCTGCGGCGTTACGTGGGCATTTATGATGGACCCACCCAGGAAAACGAACCGTTTTTTTCAAAAAAGGTCAAAAGCGCTCCCGGGTGGGCCCGGGGGCTACTGTCGGCGTATTCTACACCAGGGTGCCCACTCCACCACGGTAAAGGTGATTGCCAAGCGGACAGGTGGCGTTCAGGCCACGCCGCTGGCGGTCAGTAAATGTGATCGCCCAGCGGACAGGTGGCGCCCAGGCCACGCCGCTGGCGGTCAGCACGGTGATCGCCCAGCGGACAGGTGGCGTTCAGGCCACGCCGCTGGCGGTCGGTAAGGGTGATCGCCCAGCGGACAGGTGGCGTCTAGGCCACGCCGCTGGCGGTCAGAAAGGGTGATCGCCAGCCAGACAAAGCGGGCGTCGTGCCACTACCGGGCGGTCAAGAAGGTGATCGCCACGGACAAAGCGGCGTCCATGCCACATCACCGCGCCGCTCTCCCAAGGCTACCTAGCGGCCTGTGCCACCGCACTGAGGGTCAAGGGCATTTAATGCATGTCGTGCGCATTAAATGGAGGTAATGAAGGCTACAGTGTGACGGCGCGTGTTCCCAACGCGCGCATTTACTGCAGATGACATCATGGCGAAATCTCCCCCCTGGCGAGGCGTGCGGAGCCAGCAGGCACACAGGTCCCGAGGCCGGGGCAAAGTCGGCTATGTCAAAGCATTTAGTGTGGCGTAAGAACAGTGATAGGTGCATTAAATGATGTATGGCAGTGTAATGAGTATGATGCACTGATGTAAGCTCCCATGCGCCCCAGCCAGTCCAAGTATAAAAGGAAGCCGGGGTGCATGGGAGAAGGGGTTCGATTCATTCGGTGGCTGTTGGTTGGTCTAAAAAAAAGCACTCAGTTCCGGTTCTTCAACCTCTGGAGAACCGCTCGGTCTGTAAAGAGGGTCTTAGTTTCCCCCAAGAACACAAGCAAGAACACCCAGACAGGACTAGGGCTATTACTCTTAGGAGGGCCCGAACCTGGATAAACCCACCGTCCCCTTGCAAGCTTCGCCATCGTTCCCTTTCCTATATCCTTCAAGCGATCTCCACGAAAGCCCCCTGTTTGAACTACATATACACCCGATCTAGAGGTGTCTGTTGGCTTTTACGCCGACACTTGTCTTGACCCAAGAGATAGTTTCTCTAAGTTTAATGTGGATAAGCTTGCTCGACTCAGTGAAATCTATGATGAAGATTTTTCCTTCGTTGATCGTGCGGCTATAAAAGATCAACTTGATCTCTTCATTCGTCATGTACGAAGAGTTGATGATTTTATTATCTGTCATAACCTTGCAAGTCTAGCAACAAAGATGGTTAAGTTTGAAAGCCATATTGTATTTCCATTGGTCTATCGTCTTATTGAGTTGGCATTGCTACTACCAGTGGCTACAGCATCGGTTGAAAGAGTCTTCTCAGCTATGAAGACTATCAAGACCGATTTGCGTAATAAGATATCTGATGATTGGCTTAATGACTTAATGGTATGCTACATCGAGCGAGAGATATTCAAAGGACTTCCTCTTGATGGAATTAAGAAGCATTTTCAACAGATGAAAACTCGGCAAATGCAATTGCCTCGGTCTCCTAGACATAATTAGTATTTTGTCGGTATGTCTTTTGTCTTCTTGTGCATCTTTTATGGTATATAATACTTTTTTCACTTTATTTAGTGTCATGCACTTTTATTAATGTGTGTATTATTTTGATTTTGTGTGATAGTACTTGATCTATGCTACAAATTTTGCCATACCTTAATTTTGTTCCGTCCTCCGCCACTCTACATGGATGCCTTTTTTCTTCAACCATCTCATACATGTATCACTTAGTACAAACAACCAAACCCACTAATGGCCTGTTTGGTTCGCGTGCTCTGCAGCCTGGCCCCGCCGATGCGTTGACTGGGCCGTCCGCGCGTGTTTGGTTGGCGTTTCCGCGCGCTCAGCTTGGCCCCGCCGATGCAATTCGGAACGCACGATGGCTCTTCACGCGCGCTCGCGCTGCACGCGCGGAAACGATCGAGCGCGCTGTTTCCCGCGGGCCAGGCTGAGCGGAGCGTGGCTACCAAACAGGCCATAAACAGATGCAAAGCCCGCACAGATCACGGCCCAGTAATAACCGTACGTCACTAACAGCTGGGCCCTACAACCGTTCCACCCACATGTCAGTGATGAGATCCGGCGAGTACATAATGGTTGCGCCCTACCGCTCTCTCGGCCCGAGCAGTCTCGCCCCCTCTCTGTCTCTCTCCCACCCCCGCCTCCCCTGCAGATCCGCCTTTATCCGTGGAGCCCCAGGCGACGGCGACGGTACGGAAGCTGCGAACCCTAGTGTCCCTCCCGGATCGCACGTCGGCCGCTCTTGCCCCTTGCGGGGCCGATTGGATTCCACCAAATCCGGTGGAACTTGGGGAGGCGTCGGCTGCAATCGGGCGGGTTTGGTCGGGGCTCGTTGGGGGTTGGTGGGTCTGGAGATTGTGTGGCTGGGGGTAGAAGTTGAGGATGGCGCCGGAGGGGATGATTCTAGGGTTAGGTTTTGGGGCGTTGGCGTGAAGGGATGGCGGACGGGGGGAGGATGAAGGGCGTGGAGGGCGGGGGCGCTGGGTACGGGGAGGAGAGGGAGGAGGAGGAGGCACGAGAGGAGCCGGAGCTTGTGCTGTCGCTGGGGCGGCGGGGGTGGCACCTGCCGCGGGTGCAGCCGCCCGCGTTGAGGTGGACGATGGTTTTCCCGACGTGGGACCCAGACGCGGCCATGAGCTCACGGACTGCGGAGAGGGCTTGTGACTTGCCACCTGTGCCGACGATCATGCTCCGTGACATGTGGCGAGGCAGTCGCGCTGACGGTGATGCAGGGCGTGCTGTGGATGTTGCGGAGGAGGAGGAGGAGGAGGAGGAGGGCGATGAGGATGGAGATAGGGACCTGCAGAATAAACGGCCCAAAGTGCGCGGCTTTGGCGAGTAAGTTGCTTAAAAATTGCTCCTTTCTTTTTACCGTTTTCTTTTCTTTAGATTTTTAGCACAGTTGTTTTGTGGATTTCATGGTGCTAGTATTTTGTGGGTAAACCTATCACGTTGAACTAGAAAATAAGTATACAATTCATGGAGGACATAGCTCAGATCTAATTAGTGGTTTTACTTAAGGGCTTCTTCAAGTAGTACCGCTGCGATGGTCATTCTGGAACACCAGGTGGGAGATGGGCAGAAAAGTTCGCTTTTAGATGTTTTCTACTTGTTGCTAGAAATGCTGAGACCCTTTGGACGGGTAATGAACGAAGTGCTTTGCCAGAATAGAAGAGTGCTTCCCTCTAGTTATGTTAGCATGCATTTCCTTAGTCTATCCAATTTTACTGGGCCCAAGTGACTTTCCTCTGAGTTGTGCAACGATCCTAGATTGAATCTGGCATTTGGTAAGGCATTTCATGTAGTTACCCTTTGTACTTGTCATTCTTCTTTTATGATTGATGACCTAGGCCACATTTATTCTGCATAAAAAATTACATATAAGATGAGCAATAAGCGGTAGATTGCAGTCATGCTGCAGGAAAGAACTAGCACTGTAATCACATGGACTTGAGTCTGTTCTATTTTTATGCTATTATTGTTTAGCAACCAGGAAAAAGACTTCAAAAAGAAGAGAAGTCCTCAATACAACAAGCAGGATATTAATTTGCATGTACAAATTTTTTCAAGTTTTGCTTCCCCTACATTTTTTCACTTCCACCACTCTTGTAAAAAGTGTGTAAAGTGCAACAGTGCATACAATACAATTTCATGCACCAATGCATGATTAATAATATTTTGATTATTTCTTCCTCCGTTTGTTGCGACCTATCAAAGTGCACCTTTCTACGCTAATATGTAACTTTCAGTGCTTATATACATTGTTTAACATGTTTCTTTTTGTGTTACTTCATTGTTAAATCGTTAGGTATTCTGTCTGATAACTGATACTGCACAATGCACGTCTTTTCTGTCATGTAGATTATTCCAGATGTCTCCTGCATGATTTGTATAGTTTTGTAGTTTAGTGTTACCCTTATCTATGGTATAGGTGAGGTGAGGAAAACGATTTCCATATATTTTCTTGAGCACTAGTGGTATCTTCTTTGGACATGGATTGTCTTGCTTGATTAGGTGGTGTCAAAACGCTATCATCTGGTGTCATCATGGTTAGACACGTAGAGTTCTTTAAGGATGTCATCATGTAGCTATGCTTCATGTACAATCAGTGATTGTGGATACGATTATAAGTCATTCTTGTAGGGAAGTGCACGAAAGTCACTGATAGTTTTTTTCTTGGTAGAAGAGCCAATGATCTCTATGAAATTCTCATCACTTGTTAATCAAATACATCCCCGGTTACTCTTCTCTTGATTACAAGTCTTTATGTACATTTCAAGTTAAAAGGTTTTTCCTTTTTGCAGAGAAAGTCCACAATGTTCCGGTGTCAATGCGGCCTTATTTGGCTTTGAATCACCACATTCGCACGCTTCTGATGAACATGAGCATTTCAAGACGTCCCATTGTCCAGAACATGAACTGGATTTTGGCTTGTCACTTTGCCCAAATGATGGTGGTAATGAGATTCCAAGGGATGCGAACAATGAAAGGGTTGGTAATGTCGAAGAATCAGGTGGAAGAAATTCTGAAGATGTTGAAATAAGAATGGATCTTTCTGATGATCTATTGCACCTGGTGTGCCACGAATTTCTTTTGCTAATAGTTCTCTGTATGCAAATATTACTAATGCTTGATTCAAAATGTAGTAATGTACTAATTTGCTAGATATGATATTTCAGATATTCTCCTTCTTGGACCAGAAAGATATATGCAGAGCAGGTGCTACCTGCAAACAGTGGCGATCTGGCAGTATACATGAAGATTTCTGGAAATGTTTGAAGTTTGAAAACACTAGAATATCTCTGCAGAACTGTATGTCTTTTGCTTGGTTCTTTTTTATAAATTTTAGTGCATGTGCATACGGTATATTATAATTCTTATCTGAAATGTATTTAAATATTGTGTGCATTGGGGACTGCCAATATATGTGTGGGATAGGTGTTCTCGTGTGTAATTCTGTCTTCGAGTGGTTGGCTGAGGCAATTTTCAATCTGTTATCCCAAATGCCATGATTCTTGTGAATTCTTATAGGTTCGAAGAAACACGCTAGGTGTGTCACTTTCATGATTTCAAATATATGACACTTCCATGGTGTTAATGATTGGACACTCTCTTACCTTAATGCTGATGAAAATATCAATGTAAGGAGGTGATAGTGTGTAGTCCATGATAGTGACTTACAAATTTACATTCATCTACGCTGTATTTTTGAAGCCCTTGTCATAAAAGCAAATTATCAAGCAATTATAGTTTTTTTGGATTAGATCGAAGGTTTAGGGGCTTTATTGACTTCGATTGTTTCTTTCCTAGCCTACCCAACTTGTTTGGGACAAAAGGCTTGGTTGTTGTTGTTGTTGTAGGATAAAGCCTGTTGTTGGGAGCCCTCTTATATTTTTTTATAGCTTTTAGTTAATAAATATGGGATTACTCTACTGAGCTGTTCGGTTAAACTAAACATCCTAGTCTTTTTAAATGCTACATATTGCAACTAATTTAGCTATATTGATTTCATTTTGTGATGTCCTTTGTGGTCGCACTGGATTATAACCTGATGTTGCTTACATGTTTTACCACTCCATTGCTTTTGCAGTTGTTGATATTTGCCATCGTTACCAGTGTGTGACAGATCTCAATTTGTCTGGTGTCATGAATGCAGAAATACTAGTGATGGAAGCAATAATGTTCTTAAGGTTTTCTTCTTATTCATTTTTCTTTCTCCTTTGTTGTCATATTGTTTTCCTTTCATTGTATTTATGAAATTCGCTGGCTTTCAGGCAAGTAAAGACATTAACAATGGCCAAGGGACAACTTGGAGAAGCATTTTTTCAAGCTTTGGCTGAATGCCCATTGTTGACTACTCTAACAATAAGTGATGCATCTCTTGGGAGTGGCATCCAAGAAGTAACTGTTAATCATGATGGATTGCATAAACTTCAAATTTTGAGGTGCCGTGCACTCAGAATATCTGTCAGGTGATGAGCTTTTTGGTTCAATTATTTTTCTTCTGTAAATAAGTTCATATGTCCTTTTAACTAATATATGTTGTTTTATCATCCAGGTGTTCCCAACTTCAAATACTGTCTTTGAAGCGAACTGGCATGGCTCATGTATCACTCAACTGTCCCCAATTGCTTGAATTGGATTTTCAATCGTGCCATAAGCTTTCTGACAATGCAATTCGTCAAGCTGCTACAGCTTGTCCACTGCTAGCGTCACTAGACATGTCATCTTGCTCATGTGTTACTGATGAGGCATTGCGTGACATAGCTAGATCATGTCCAAATCTTTCTGTTCTTGATGCATCGTACTGCCCGAACATTTCATTTGAGGTACTTTTCTATGCCCTGTGCTCTGTTATGTCTTTGACTGATCTTGCTTGCCACTATTTGCAAATTTGCAGCATATATCTGACATATTCTCGTTATTTGTCTCGGTATGAAGTCGGTGAGGCTTCCAATGTTGATAGACTTAAGGATACTAAGTTGTGAGGGAATCACATCTGCATCCATTGCTGCAATATCTTATAGTCGTCTGCTTGAGGTATTGATTCAGTTTTCTTTAGGTAATGTTTTGTGTATCTTTTTTCTTAAGAACTAATCCCCTCCTTTTGCAATTGTTCCAGGCATTACAACTTGATAATTGCAGCCTGTTGACATCCGTGTCGCTAGATTTGCCACATCTGAAAAATATAAGTCTTGTACACCTGCGCAAGTGAGTCGGATTGATTTTGCTTTGTCTTTATTAAATTGTCATCGTTGTTGCGCAAATCAATAGGATTGATTTTGCTTTATCTTTGTTAATTGTCATTGTTGTTTATTTTGTACAATTGTTCACCGTGCTCATTATATGGTTGTCTTACCTGCCATGTTAGGTTTGCTGATTTGAGTTTGCGAAGTCCTGTGCTTTCTTACATTAAAGTTTCCAGATGTTCGGCACTTCATCGTGTTAGCATAACATCGAATGCTCTTCAGGTTGGCTCCTATATTTTGGTGAAGGGCTCAATTTTGTTATTCTATTTATCGGTTTATGTGGATATTTTCAACATTACCATGTGCTGAATTTGTGACTGTGTGCAGAAATTGGTGCTACAGAACCAAGAGAACCTATCTAGTTTGTTATTGCAATGCCACAATTTGATTGATGTGGATCTTAGTGACTGCGAATCATTAACAAATGCAATTTGCGAAGTTTTCAGTGATGGAGGTGGTTGCCCTATGCTCAGATCATTGATTCTTGATAACTGTGAGGTATGACACATGCACCCTCCTATCATTAACAGTCAACATGTACAACAGCACAGGATAGTGATTCTGACTTTCCCTCTGCCAGAACCCTTTATGTATTTATAGAAAAAAAATTGTTATTTAAATGCATAAGGTGTTATTTTCTTTTATCTTGTCAAAAAACTAGTATCATTTTGCCATCATTTGGTGCTAACTGTCAATCAATGTATTCGTTTTTTTTGTGTGTGTTTTCAAGACAATAGCAGTGACATATTGCTTCATTATATTTGAGTTTGTTGATTTTTTCCCTTTTATCCCAGAGTTTGAGCATTGTGGAACTGAATAGTAGTTCCTTGGTTAATCTCTCGCTTGCTGGTTGCCGATCCATGTCATTCCTAAAACTCTCATGCCCAAATCTGCAAAAGGTGAATCTTGATGATTGTGATCATCTTGAAATAGCAGCATTTTGTCCGGTAAGTGAAGTATTGCTCACTTTGTTTCTTAGGTGCAATAGATTTATTTGTAGCTATTTGTGAACAAATTAGCTGATATGAACAATATGCCTTTATTGGTTATGATTTGCATTGATCTCTTGGTAAGAATACAAGACGTGTGACATTCTTTCAGGCCTACAAAAAGTATCAGAATAGCTTGTAATTTGCACCTTAGACTAAGACCATTCCTTCTATCACAAGTTGCATCAATATATGAACCTTAAAATGGTTGTAAAAACGATATTAATTGTTCGTTATTGGGTGTATAATTTGATTTGTCTGATTACCCTCCTGGGAAACTTGCAATTGCTATTTGACTTGTGGTCTATTTGGAAAGATAGGATGGATGGTTCTGCTAAGCATTGTTATGAAAGGATATAGTTGTGGACTTGTGGAACAAATATGAAGCACAAAATGTGTAGATAAACTGAATTAATACAAAATAATTTTTATCTGTTTAATTGCCGACATAAATCAATTTATCTGTATACTGGCTTCTTTTGTAGGTTGATCTTGAATCCCTAAACCTTGGAATTTGTCCAAAATTGAGCGCTCTACACATTGAGGCACCAAAGATGTCTATATTGGAGCTGAAGGGTTGTGGTGTGCTTTCCCAGGCTTCAATTAATTGCCCTCACTTGACATCTCTAGATGCCTCTTTCTGCAGGTTGTACCGTGCTTCCTATATTTCTTATAAATATTTTTGACTGGTACTAATTGTAGTTTATTTTGCATGTTCAGTCTGCTTAAGGATGATTCGCTGTCTCGGACGGCAGAGGCATGCTTTCTTATTGAACATCTTATCCTTTCATCATGTGTATCCATTGACATCAATGGATTGTCTTCTTTGCATTGCCTTCATAAGCTGACCTTGCTTGATCTGTCATACACATTTTTGATCAACCTGAAGCCTATCTTTGATAGTTGTCCACAGTTAAAGGTAGGTGCTTGATTTTTGTCATTATTTAAATCATTTGCTACTGTTGTACATATGACAATTGCTGTTATTTGTAGTAGTTAATATTAGCAAGTCATACGACATGACGTATGTATTTATTCTTATGTGGACAAATCACTTTTGTACGTTTGAAAATTGTTGTCATTTTGTGTAATACTAATATCGTATGCAAGAACATGTGACGTGTATACACGATCTATTGCATCTGTTGACTGGAGCTTCTGTGGTAGTTAACTTTTATGCTATTTTTTTCAGTATTTCGAAGTTTCTAATTTGATATGGATATGCATAATTTTGGAATTGAATATTGTAAGGGGGATAGGTGTGGATATATAATGAAGGGCTGAAATTATTGCTTTCTTTGTCAGGTCTTAAAACTTTCAGCTTGCAAGTATCTCAGTGATTCATCTTTAGATGCCCTCTACAGAGAGGGTGCTCTTCCAATGCTTGTTGAGCTAGATCTGTCCTACTCATCAATTGGGCAGACTGCGATAGAGGAGCTTCTTGCATGTTGTACAAATTTAGTTACTGTAAATTTGAATGGATGTACAAACCTGCATGAATTGGTGTGTGGGTCAGATGATTGCAGTTCTGTTGACATGCCAGTTGATGTTTGCCCACCTGATTCTGCACCTGTTAAGAGTGTAGAGATCAGTGAGAGATCTGATTGTCTGCTGGAAGTTCTGAACTGTACTGGCTGTCCAAATATTAAGAAAGTTGTTATTCCTTCAATGGCAAACTATCTACATTTGTCAAAAATCAATCTTAAGCTATCCAGAAACTTGAAGGAAGTGGATTTGACATGCTCCAATCTTTATACTTTAAACCTAAGGTAATATCAATATGTGTTTCTGTACTGTCCGAAGATTATCTGTTTAGCTTGTTCTGTATTTACAGCATTTACTTTTGTTTTTTTCAGCAATTGTAGCTCGCTGGAGGTTTTGAAGCTTGATTGCCCTAGATTGACTAATCTCCAACTTCTGGTACTATTCTTAATGCAACTTGCAAGACTTTTTTGAACTTTTGTCTTGTATTACTACTTAGCGGATAGGAATATAATGTTAAGTTCTGACTTCATCACATACTCGGTCCATCCCGAAATATAAGCCGTTTTTGGCATTTCAACCTCCAATGCAAGATTTTGACCATTATTCTTTAATCATAATATACTTGTAAATCAATAATAGATATATATTATGAAGGTTTTTTTCAAAAAATAATCTAATAACATTATTTTCGTGTGGTCCATCCATATACTTTTACGTATATTAGTGGTCAAAGTTTCAAAAGATAGACCTTGCGGGTTGACGGCAACCAATATTTAAAGACATAGGGAGTACTGTACAAGATTAAAGTTTTATCGAACTTCTGTTACTTGCATTAATGTTGCTTGTGCTGATTGTCAATTTCTTTGCTTCAGCTCTTAAAGAGCTCACTTCAATATAATAATGGAAAATTTTGTTCCTAAAAATATGTGCAATATCGTTTCTGCCATCAAAAGTTCGCTCATTTCATTTTTGCTACTCCAAAAGTAGGTTTCATTTTGTTTTGCCACTGCAAAACTAGGTTTCATTTCGTTTTTCATTCCTGGTAGTCAAAGGCCACGGTCAATCTAGCAGAAAAGACCATGTTGGCCTTAGTTGCCCTAGAGAAGGCGGACATTCTTTTTGATGCCTTTATGTGATCCCAGTGGTATTTGAGTTCTGGCATTTCTTAATTTTTTTATTTTCTAGAATTATTATGGATTTTCAAGAGACTTCTCCAATTTTCTGAATTTGAAAAAGTATTTATTGTGATTAATTAGAGGTTAATCACGAGTTAAAATAATTTATTTGAATCAAAATGCTTTATTTGTAATCTTTGATTTTTCTAAGATTTTTTGGAGTTAATTTGGTAATTTTACAAGGGCCTGACAAAGTGGCCCCACTATGTGACTAAGGGTATTTTGGTTCTGTGAAAGATGTTTTAGCAGCTTTGTCACGGTCAAAACTCCTAGCAATGACAGTGAACTAACATTTGTAACGTGAGTGGCAAAAACGAAATGAAACCCGATATTGGAGTGGCAAAAATGAAAAGAGCAAACTTTTGATGGCAGAAACAACTACTGCGCACATTTTGTGTGTCAAAAACAAATTTTTTGCTAATAATATATACAAGTTAAATCACTTAATCTTTAGGAAAATGTCCACATAACACCCTAAATTTTGCTCGAAAGTTCGCCTAACACCATGAACTATGAAACTAGACATTTGATCATCTGAGCTTTGCAATATGTTTCAAATAACACACTGATCCGGTTTTGAATAGTGGTATTGCCCCCACGTGGCATGATGAGTAGGCGATTTTGCCACTAGAATGATATATTGGGCAAATTTAGGTGAATAATAGGTGTGGCACACATGAGCTTCTCCTCCCAAATTGAAATACATAGGAAGGAACTTCCATGGAAGCATGGTTGGGAGCTTGACGTGAGAGAAGCCCCTATGGTCCCATCTGTCATTGATTAAGTTGGTCAATGTGTCATCCTACATGACAAAACTGCTCACTTATTGTGCCACATGGGCAATATCATTATGCAAAACCGTGTCATGGTGTTAATTGAACCGGATTGCAAAGTTTGGAGGGTCAAATGTGTGGTTTCAAGTTTCGTTGTTGGTTTGGACTTACGACTAAAGTTTGGGGTTGTTTTATGGACTTCTTCCTAATCTTTATCCTTGTTTGCTGATCCCAGTAATATAAACTGATAGCTGTAAATGCCTGTAATACCTCGAGTTATTTCATAAAACTCCTGTACATTTGCAATGCTTTGTGGCAGTACTCACTTGTCACCATTGAGTTCTTTAAATATTACACTTACACATCGTGTTATCAAAGTTGAGGTCTGGGTTTGGGCCTTTGCTTGGTATCTCACTTGAATTCATCAATTATTAACTTCCATGGTCCATGATGCACGTTTATGTATCTCTAGTCTCAACTTAGTTTTACCTGGTTCTGTTGCATACACTTAACTCTTCCAATATCACTATTATAGGCATGCACCATGTTGCAAGAGGAGGAACTAGAATCTGCAATATCCCTTTGTGGTGCGTTGGAGATCCTCAATGTACACTTTTGTCCCAAGGTAAGTTTTTGCATTTGGTGTGCAATAGTTCAATTTTGTGTATCTGATATGTTCAAATTTCCTCTCCTAAACTGTCCAGTTTGATTCTGAACAGATAAATGCGCTGGATTTTGGCAGACTACGTGCGGTTTGCCCAACCCTGAAGCGCATCCAGAGCAGCCTTATCGCATAACATGAAGGCTGCTGTCATCTGAAGGAGTGTCATGCTATAGTTTGCGCTCATCGCCATTACTGATGGTCCTGAGTAACTAATTTAGATTGGAAACAAAAAAAGCCCTTCTTGGCACTCATGTACATACTCCTGCAGCTTCACCAATATATTGCCTGGCATTGTATATTAGGAGCCAGTAGGCGATGCAAGCCTATTTCTCCAGTCGATTCTTGTGCGGTAATAAGTATTTAGCTGAATCTAGATTGGTGTTGGAACGTGGAACCATTTTTGTTTATTTGCGTGTGTTGCTTCTAAATGCACTAATGAAGCAACAGGATTTGTACCCCGCTTTATATGCATTAATAATTATCTTGTTGGATCTGAATTAGTAAATACGGGATGCTTGATTGCTGATAAGATGTGCAACTTTGTATAGCTTCCTTTTGATATTTCCTTGGGGCAGTAGATGATCTCTTCGCTGTGGCGAGCACCGGCGGGGAGGGAGGTAGTAGAGGGCTTCAGCAAGGGGCAAAATTGAGCCCCCGCACCATGATGGGTCCGTTTGCCCGAGAAGGTGATGGAAGGTTGGCCGGAGGGGAGGAGAGAGAGATCCGCGGCGGATCCAATCTTAGGTGAGGAGGCGCTCGGGGTGAGACCAGCAATGGCGGGCTGCAACCGGGGTGGCGATCGCGCTTCGATGAGGGATGGTCGATGGAGACCGAGGGAAAAGAAAGGGTAATTTTTGTATTTGATATAAGATTTGATCTGTATTCATAAAACGATACAATATTTTTGCGTATTTACAGAAAGCTCAGTCATAAATAGATTTTGAAATCTCATTTTTGAATACCTGGAATTTCAAATTTCGGTTTAGCTTTTTCCGGAATTTTAAATCTAGTTTATGGTGTATTTGGATTTTCAAACCTTGGTTTTGGAGTAATTATGAAATTTTAAATTCCAGAAGTGCCATACCCGGTTTCTAGAATTTCGGGTATACATACCAGGAATTTGGTAATGCATACCCGGTTTTTGAGATTTCGGGTATGATCCATTTTGACTCAAATATACATTCTCAAATACAAAAATGCTCGAAAAAGCAGAAACGACGATTGCTGTTAGGCGCTAGATCTCGGACGAAGAAGCACAAACGAAGGCAAAACGTGAGCTCTCAGACGGTGATTGCTTGTGCTTGCACATCCTCGCCACCTCTGCTTGCCTGTGCACAGAAGAACGAAATCCAAACACAACTCCAGCTGCCTGCTGCTTCCTCCTCCGGTGCTGATGAGGCCTTCACCACAACCCACCTTCGTGCTCTAGCAACACTTGCTGCTCCTCCCAGACTCCCCGCTCTACCCGCTCACGCCACTCCTCCCTTCGCCGGCATGCTCGCCTACCCTGCTGCGCTCCTGGCTGCACTTTGTGGTGCTCTCGTCGCAGAGAGCGGTGGACATAGGTGCCATCCTCCCTTCCAAGTTGAGTTGCCCAGCCCCAATAAGAAGCACATGGAGGTCCTTTCGCTCGAGCCGCTTACGTCAGGCTTCAGAAACATTGAAGGCTCTGTGACGCCATTTGTTTGGTCCTTTTGGTGTTGTTCGCGCTAAAAACGTGAAGTTGGGTTCTTAGACCATCTCCAAGGGTATCCCTTCCCGAGTCCCGTTCTCTTCTCCATGGGAAAGCGGCGGCGAGGAAGGGTTCCAGCTGCTCCAACCGCTTCCCCTCCCCGTGGGACTCGGCTTGGGAGAGGAGAGAGAATCCCTCCGCCGAGGGCATCGGTTCGCATTCCCCTCCCGGTTTGGCGTCAACGACTCCATCTCCTTCGCGCGGCGTCTCGGACAAGGCGGAAGCCGCGAAGGGCGTACGGTGCGACGAGGGGAGGTCGTGCGCGTCACCGGCCGGAGAGGAGAAGCAGCAGGGGGACGTCGAAGACTTGAGGTACGCCCAATCCCGAAGAAACCTAGCTTTTGCGAGCAGTAAACCTAGGAATGGATTGGGGAACTTGGGGCGATTTGGGAATGTACTGATAGTTGGGCCGATTTGGCAATCAGAAAATCCGATTTGGCAATTGAAGCGCCGATTTGGCAATGCGCTAAACCTAGAAATGGATTTGTTCCTGCTGGGTAGTTGACGATTGTTTGTGCGGGGTACTCACGATTGTTCCTGCTGGGTACGAACGATTATGGTCTTGAAGAAATCGGAATGGTTTACCCATTTGTAGCATGGAGGTCTAGTACTGATGTGTTGCATTGTTGCGCCGCAGTATACTTTGTTCATCATACTTCTGGCACTGGCAGTTTAGTGCGAACAAATGATTTTTACTTTGTTCAAGTATAGTGGGGAGGAGGGTTCATTCGTG
This sequence comes from Rhipidocladum racemiflorum, assembly GCA_036346355.1. Taxonomy (NCBI): domain Eukaryota; kingdom Viridiplantae; phylum Streptophyta; class Magnoliopsida; order Poales; family Poaceae; genus Rhipidocladum; species Rhipidocladum racemiflorum. Next base: position 33,726,874 of record CM070588.1, read on the forward strand.
CAGTCCTCCTCATCAGTTAAATTGATGTTGAATCAGCATGGACGTATAATAATTTCCAATGGAATAGGTTGTATTTAATACGTCCGGTTTCAATTGAATTGGTGCTTGAGTATACTGCTTGAGTATAGTGCTTGCTGGGTAACATGCTTGCTGGAGAAGTAAACTTCAATTGAATTGGTGCTTAATAATTACCAATGAAACAGTGCGTACAAATTCACATAACAGGTAGTTGACTGGATACAGTGTACTACAATTGAATGGTGCTTTACCTGTAGTAATTGCTGCTTCAGTATACTGCTTCACTAGAGTGGTTTAGTATAGTTCAATTGAATATGTGGGTATACTGATTCAGTATATTGCTTGGTGCATATACTGCTTGGTTTGTATACTAAATCAGTTTTCTTGCTGGTTGTTGTAGCTGGACTGATTTCTGCTGATTTAAGTAGTAGTATACTGCTTCAATTGATTCGTCATGGCCTAAATTCGGCGGTAGACTGATTCAATTGTTTTAGCTAGACTGGGAAGTATCATTGCTGAATTGTCGGCAGCTCTTGCAAATTGTGTTCACGTGGTGTTATAGATGGAAGCCGACAAGCTTCGAGAGGTCATATCGAAGACGCGAGATATGCTGGACGACAAGGCTGAGCACCTCAGGAACCTCGCTAGCGACAACTTCAGTCCAAGTGACCACATTTGGGCTATTGAGTTGAACAACACGCTTCTTCAGGTCGAGTCCATAGCCGACAGCTTGGAGCAGATGTCGTTGGAGACAATACAATTTGGGACTCCACCTCATGGCACTGTGATGGAAGGAGGTGGATCCGAGGAGGGGGTTCCTGCGGACGACATATTGCCCGCCGACTACGAAAACTCTTCTGGATCTGTGTTGAGCGACTACTCCAGCGATACCGATATCTCCATCGAGTCTGATCGTTCAGGCCACCTTCATTAGATCATTTCGTTCAATAATGTTAAACTTTCCTATCGAACTTTGCTTAGTGCTAATTGAACCTTGTTTTTCCGAAATTTCCTGTGATGGTTTGGTAATTGTTGTACTGAACTGTTTATCCAATGCGAATTGAACCTTGTTTTGCTATGTACTACATGCAGTCCAAATGTACTACTGTTCTGTGACCTATAATTGCTGTGATGCTATTGTGGAGATTGGAGATACTATTTTCATTGCGGTTCGGCCTGGTAGTGGGTTGGTAGTGTGTTCGTAATCATGTGTATAACAACTGTTATTACTAGTTAGTACTGATTTCGAATTCCATTATTGAGCATCATTGTTATTACTGATTCAGGACCAGGACCGAATGTAGTAGTGTTATTAATGGCTTCGAAAGCTACTGTTGATATTATGAATTCCGTTATTCTGTCATTAACAAATATTCAATGTGATGTCAATGTTCAGGGATAAGCTCATGGACCCATTCTTCGCGTCGTTGATGGAGGATCAGACCGGCCAGATATCATGGCCTCCGTCACCGCAAGCAGTTGTCAACAGCAATGAGGATGGACGTATCCCACCTACAACTGATATGACTGCAGCCAATGCTCGTAGTTTGGAAGGCGTTCGTCCTCTGCCGTCCTCAAGAAATAAGGGGAAGAAATCGATGTCGAAGACTGAGAGGATGAAATGGACAGTTCACGAGGATGAGGTCCTTGTGTCCGCCTGGCTTAACGTGAGCCAGGACCCCATTGTGGGCAAGGATCAAGCGTCAGATACATACTGGGCTCGGATAGCGGATTATTTCAACACTCATAAGAAAGAGCATGTCACGGAGAGATCCATGAAGGGAATGGTGAACCACTGGTCTTTGATCAATGAGTCCGTAGGCAAATATGCCGGCTTTCTGGCTCAGATAGAGCGTTTGAATCAGAGTGGTATCACCGAGCGTGACAGGGTACAAATGATTTACTTTTCATGTATTCTAACATGGTACAACTGATTGGTTGATGCTAAATAAGTGTTTTCTTTGTTGTGCATGTGCGTTTCATGGACAGATGGCTAATGCAGCGAGGATGTACCAGGACGTGGAGGGTAAGGCCTTTGCTTTTCCACACTGTTGGGTTATTCTAGCTGAGCACCCAAAGTGGGCCGCGCACTTGGGCAACAAGAAGCAGAAGACAATGCGCGAAGGACCACACGGTGCGAGTCCGGGAGGGTCGAACAACACTCCAGAGGGCCAGTTCGACCCATTTGCTTCAGGCGATGAGTCCAGTAGACCCACTGGCCGGGAGGCGGCGAAGGCGGCAAGGAAGAGGGGCAGTTCGTCCTCTGCATCATCATTGGGTCTGTACACCGACCAGTTCGACCGGATCGGGCAAGCCAAAGAAGCTATGGTAGAGATCAAGCGTCGACAATTGCACTTGAAGGAGTTGGCGGAGGACGAGAGGATTATGAACATTGATTTGAACAACATTACCGGGCCAACTCGTGAGTACTACCGAAAGCGGCAGGAGGATATTTTGAAGAAGATGGCAGCTGACCTTCCTTGATTGTTACGGCAAGTGTTTGGACCTTGTTATTATGTGTTTGGAGCTAGTTATTATGTGTTTGGACCTTGTTATTATGTGTTTGGAGCTAGTTATTATGTGTTTGGACCTTGTTATTATGTGTTTGGAGCTAGTTATTATGTGTTTGGACCTTGTTATTATGTGTTGGGACCTTGTTATTATGTGTTGGGACCTTGTAAATATGTGTTAGAAGACTTTGAAAGCTTGCATGCATTGCATAAAGATACGTACGATACATAGGAAAGTCCGATACAATGGTCCTTGTTTCATAACATTGTAGTACTACTCGTCGTGCCGGGCCCATAGGTGTTCGACGAGGTCAGCCTGTAACCGGTGGTGCTCTTCGCGGTCTCTACGCCTTTGCGTTGCTTCAATGCAGTGCGAAACCGACCCTCCGGCTGACGTCCTAGTCACTACAAGGGTACCCATGTAGTCAAAATACTCCTCCTGCGGTGGACCGTCCCTCTCATCCTCGATAACCATGTTATGCAAAATGATGCAGGCAGTCATTATGTACCAGAGTGTCCTCTGGTTCCAGCAACGACCGGGACCCCGTATAATAGCAAACCTAGCCTGCAGCACTCCGAAAGCCCTCTCGACGTCCTTACGTGCTGCGGCATGCATCTTCGAGAAGTACATCCTCTTGTTTCCCATTGGGGCAGGAATGGCCTTCACGAAAGTGGCCCACTCTGGATATATGCCATCGGCGAGGTAGTATCCCATGTTGTATTGGTTACCATTCACGTAGTAGTTCACCTCCGGAGTAGAACCATCGTTGTCCCTGCTAAATATGTTAGAACGATGTAGCACATTAATATCGTTCAAACTACCGGGCATCCCGAAAAAAGCATGCCATATCCATAGGTCGTACGAAGCCACAGCCTCCAAGACTATAGAAGGCTTCCGGGTATGCCCTGTGAAACCCCCATGCCATGCTTTCGGGCAGTTCTTCCAAGTCCAGTGCATGCAATCGATGCTACCAAGCATCCCAGGGAAACCTCTCAGCTCACCAACTTGTAGGAGTCTCGCCGTGTCAGCAGCGTTGGGACAACGGAGATATTGAACGCCGAACACCTCCACCACCGCCTTCACATACTTCTTCATAGCTTCAATCGCGGTACTTTCCCCAATCCTCACGTACTCATCCACAGCATCGGCAGGGACACCGTACGCAAGTTGCCGAATTGCTGCAGTCATCTTTTGTAGAGGGTGCAAGCTGAGCTTGCCGGTCGCATCCCTTCTTTGCTTGAACCAATCGTCGTGTGCTTCGACAGCTTCGGCTATGCGTACAAAAAGGGTCCGGCTCATCCTAAACCTGCGTACAACAAAATCATTTGTTCTTCGAAAATAACACACAGTACTAATGCTTCATTGTTTATGCTGAAATATCGCTAAGAAAACACACCTCCGCCTGAACAGTGTGTGCCCGTACACAGGGGAAGTCGCGAAGTAATCAGCATGGAGCCTAGCCGCTCCCTCCCGGTGACCTCTGTTCGTAACGGCATGTCCTGGAACCGAGCCTCTACGACGGGGCATGTTTTTCTCGGCCTCCTCCTCCTCCGCTGCTAAAGCCATGAGAAGCAAAACCTCGTCCTCATCAGATGACGACGACGAGATCTCAGAACTCAAATCATTCTCAGACATCATGAACCTGTTGAGAGAGGTAGGCTATGTGTTTTGGGGGTGGGCAACCAGATGCAAGGAACCCCATCATATATAGAAGTGCAAGGATGGTTGCCATGGGAGAAAGAAAAAGTTACACTTTTGGGAAGGGAAGGGAATGAGGAAGGGATGCTGTTGGAGTCATATGCTGGGAAGGGAAGGGAAAGTGGGAAGGGAATCCCTTCAGGGGCTGGGAAGGGAATGGAATGCTAGGAATGGGTTGGAGATGGTCTTAGCCTCGAACACACGAGACAAACGCCGGGTTTGAGGTTCGCGCGGACGTACCAATCTGTTTGACCTGAGTAACAGATAAGGAGAAGGTAAAAATCACTCAAAACCGATTATACGAGAATCGGCTTAGATCAAATCAGCAATAAGCCGATAGATCTCTGCAATTGATAAGAATTGTGAATCGGACCAAGGCTGATACCAAATCGATAGTCGGCCTGGCTCTGATCAGCTGGATAGAATCGATGAAGATCAAGTCCAATTCGGCTATTTAAGCTGATTGAGACAAAAGTAACCGATAAATCTAATCAACCTGGTGGAGTTGATTGGATGGGGGCAGAGGTGGCTTTTCCCGAAAAAGGCGATGCGCAGCAAGATCGAAGAAAAGACACCCGAATTGGCGTAAGTCGGCGGAATCAATAATCGGCGATGCGCAACTCTTATTTATTGAGCGAATTACAAAGGAAGGATTACAAAACTAGAGACTACTCCTAGTTGACAGGAAAATAAGGGAAAAGTAAAGCGTGTTTGTGGGTTGGCTCTGGGCGCCTTTTCCTTCTCGCCTCTGGTCCTCTTATATAGCACTCGGCCTGAACGTATCCTTCTCGGTTTCTTCAATCACCCGTATCGGCCTCAATCTCTCATTACCATATTAAGTCCGATCGTATCCAACTCAATCCCTTATCCTACCCATATCGGACTCAGTTTCCTTTGAATCGCGGCCCTCAAGTCCGAAACGGTATCAACTTCCTATAACCGACATATCCCTTATCAAAACTGATCTCCACAAGATCGGCCTTGCCAAATTTTGGTGCAAACATATGCCCCCCCCATTTTTGGAAGATAACTTGTTGTCTTCCAAAAATCGTGTCGGCTTTACGTCGTCAGCTTCCTTCATTCCCCGTGTCCTTAAGCGTTGGAGCCGTCTGCGCTGTGATCGGCTAAGACCAGAGGGGCACCATCTCGGCATGGGTTCAATTGGCTTTCGGATTTTTTCGGCCAGATTGCTAGTTTCACCGCTGGATTCCGAAGACTTGGGAGCGCTGTCGGATTTTGGAGAATTTGGTGCTTTGGAGGACTCGCTTTGATTCAACGTTGATAGCCTTTCACGAATCGGCTTCTTATTCTCCGGTCCTGATCGACTGTGCATCGGTCTGGATAATCTGTCTTTGACCGATCGCCTTGTCGGCTACATTCAGCATCTTGTATCGGCTCTTTCCCTTTTGCATAACAGTGAACCATGTTGACAGAAAATGGACTGGGAGCAAACTCCATCGTCGGCCCTTCTGCAAATTGTAATTGGTCATCCTCCATAGTCGATTGTATCATGTTTTCGTTATTCCTGCATTCATCTTTGAAGGCCTCATCATCGGAGAAACGGCTTTCTTGAGCCGATACTCGACGTAAGAGATGACTTAAATTGGTGAATTCCTGCCCACAGAATTTTTCTTTTAATGGAGGAATTAACCCTTGGAAAGCCAAATCGGTTAATTGATTATCGGGCAGAGTCACACTAAAACACTGATTCCTAATCTTCCTAAATCTTTTAATGTACTCAATTACCGATTCTCCAAACTTCTGTCGGATAGAACTCAAATATGAAATTCTAAGTTCTAGACTCCCACGGAAAAAGTATTCATGGAATCGGCTTTTCAAATCGGCCCAAGTATTAACTGAATTTGGAGGTAAGGTTGTGAACCAAGTGAAAGCTGCCCCTGTCAAGGACAATGGGAACAATTTCACTCTTAAACCGTCGGAGTGGGCTGCTTCTCCACATTGTGCAATAAAGCGGCCAACATGCTTCAAGGTGGTGGTGCAATCGTCTCCTGAAAATTTTGCGAAATCAGGAACTCTAAAATTATTGGGATATGGTATTCGATCAATATAATCAGGATACGGCTTTCTATAGCTGATTACTTTTCCCTTGGGCTGCAAGCCGAATTGATCTCTCAAAACGACAGAAATTTGATCGGCCCAATTAACGTTATCGGCTAACGCAACATTGGGGTTTTGCCAATTGAGGTAACTGGCATCCTGCCCCCCGAGTGCAAACTCGGACGATCGGCTAGGTCAGGCCGACTGGGCGTTAGAGTTCTGCCAATTGTGGTAACTGGCATCCTGCCCCCCGAGTGTAAACTCGGGCGGTCGGCTAGACGGAACTGGCTGATATTGAAGTGATTGGTTGTGCTCATCTCTCTTTACGGCCGGTGAATCGGGTATAGGAACAAAGGGTTCGGTGTATGGGACTACCCTATGTGGGATCGGCCCTTGAGATTGAGGAACCCTCACTGACTCAATCGGCTGTGGAACCGATTGGACGAAAGCGTTGGCCGGAACCACCGATGGCAAGTTGGTTGTTGTGCCTAACTTCGCCGCATCGATGCATGCGTGGTAATGCGTAATCCCGTCTAAACAAGCACTGGGTGCCAACATCGTAGGTTGGGTCGGCATCATCGAAGGTGTCAGAGCCGACCCTTTTGTCGTACTGGTGTTTTGCGCTATGGAAAAAACGGGGTACGATGGAAGTGGCTGTAAGGGGTCTAGTAGTCCCCCAGATGAAGCCAATCCCTGGGCAATTGTCTTGATGCTGTTTTCAATCATCGGCTTTAAAGTTGTAACCAAGGCCGATGACTGGTTAGTTAATGCATGACGCATAGATTGTTCAATCATAGCCGATAACTCGACTTGATCCGGCATGTATCGGCTTACCGGCTTGGTCGGGATGCTGTCGTCGTCGATGGGGTTGAGCGTTGGGAGCACGTTCTTCTGGGTAACACCCCATCGGGTCTTTTGATAGCAACCCAGCATCATTTCCTCTAGTGCTGCCTTCCTGTCTTCAATTTCTTTGCGTTGCTCCGGCGTCAGATCGGCCAAAGTTGGCATGATTATCGCGTCGGAGTTGATGTCAGCAACCGCTGCAGATTTTCCGGTTGATATTATATTGGCTTCACTCGTGTCCCACTGGGCGTGCCAAAATATGTTCGCGCAAAAAACGTGAAGTTGGGTTCTTAGCCTCGAACACACGAGACAAACGCCGGGTTTGAGGTTCGCGCGGACGTGTCAATCTGTTTGACCTGAGTAACAGATAAGGAGAAGGTAAAAATCACTCAAAACCGATTATACGAGAATCGGCTTAGATCGAATCGGCAATAAGCCGATAGATCTCTGCAATTGATAAGAATTGTGAATCGGACCAAGGCCGATACCAAATCGATAGCCGGCCTGGCTCTGATCAGCTAGATAGAATCGATGAAGATCAAGTCCAATTCGGCTATTTAAGCCGATTGAGACAAAAGTAACCGATAAATCTAATCAACCTGGTGGAGTTGATTGGATGGGGGTAGAGGTGGCTTTTCCCGAAAAAGGCGATGCGCAGCAAGATCAAAGAAAAGACACCCGAATTGGCGTAAGTCGGCGGAATCAATAATCGACGATGCGCAACTCTTATTGATTGAGCGAATTACAAAGGAAGGATTACAAAACTAGAGACTACTCCTAGTTGACAGGGAAATAAGGGAAAAGTAAAGCGTGTTTGTGGGTTGGCTTTGGGCGCCTTTTCCTTCTCGCTTCTGGTCCTCTTATATAGCACTCGGCCTGAACGTATCCTTCTCGGCTTCTTCAATCACCCGTATCGGCCTCAATCTCTCCTTACCATATTAAGTCCGATCGTATCTGACTCAATCCCTTATCCTACCCGTATCGGACTCAGTTTCCTTTGAATCGCGGCCCTCAAGTCTGAAACGGTATCAACTTCCTATAACCGACATATCCCTTATCAAAACCAATCTCCACAAGATCGGCCTTGCCAAATTTTGGTGCAAACAGGTCTAAAAGCCAAAAATCCAAGTCTAAATAAATAGATGTTTTTTTATCTCATTTTTTTGGAAGTCATAAACTTTTATATAACTAAGAGTTGATGTGCTTTTCTGGCTTATTGAGGGTTGATTTTAGACTAATACCACTGAAGTTAAGGTAAAATTATCCATATTTACCATGTATAAAAGCTTATTGCTTTTAAGCTGTTTAATCCTGTTAGCACCCAAATTGGACCAACCGAGACAGGTACGGTCGTGGCATGAACCCGGAAAGGTTGCATGGCCGGTTGGCTACGGATAACGGAACAGGACAATAATCAAGAAGATCCCATCGTGTAGGGGATAGAAAGGAAAGCCAGAGCTGATACGATCCGGACTCAATACGGTTGCAGTTAAGATGGAATGGTAGATTCGGAGTCCGATTATGATTGAAGAGGTCGTGACGAACACGATCGAAGTCTTCAGACTATAAAAAGAGGATGGCGTGCTACACCAAAAACAACAAAAATACACACCCAAACAACCGTCTTTTTGCCAATTGTGATACTATGGAATCTCGAGACTTTATAATTTGTGATAATAGGTTATAAAATATGGAAAAAGGTGATCAGTTGGGGGTTTTCGCAACTAGAACCCTGAGATTTCATGTTTTAGCGCGTTTCGGGCTGTTTCCAGGCTTTCGGGCCTCTCCGGGGTCGATTTGGGCCTTGGGGGGAAATTCGTGGGTCGGAGGTGGGGCACTTGGGCCCATGTGGGAGTAGTGGGGGTGCAGCACACCCTGCTGCCCTAGCCCCCCCACCACTCCATGCGCTGCCCCCACCCCCTCATCTCCCCTCTCCTCCACATCTCCCCTCACCTCCCCTCTCCTTCCCCCAAACCGCCTCCTCCCTCCTCCTCGCTGCCACAACTCGCCACCGCTGCTGCCCTTGCCGTGGAGGAGCCCCGCGACGAGTGGATTTGGGAGGGATCGGCGCGGGAGGAAATCGGGAAAGAACGCGAGGTTTCGGCCGTCGGTTTGTGATTCTCCAAGAAGGTAATGGGGGAATCTTGTGGGGTAGATCTCTTGCTGCTGTAGAGGGGGATTACCATGTTTTTAGATCAAGGAAGGTTCTGCCATGGGTTAGATCTAATGAAAACTAGAGATGTATTCACGTTCTGTTCGGGCAGATTGGGAACCCGAACTAGGGAAGGTATTTTCGCCAATTTAGATTTTGAATCTGACCGTACGGACTTTTAGGAAGTTGTAGATACTTTCATTATCTTTCCGTGCATATAAATAACGTTAAAATCCGCCCAGCCGTTTGGGAGATATGGCCGTTTTACTGAGCGCTGTCAAATCTGTGACGAGATTGAGACAGTTCGTGTTCAACGTTAGATTAAACAATTTTAGAGGCCGATTTGGCTTCTCCCAATCACTAGAAAAAGTGGGGAATTTTCCTAAGCTACGCGAGGATGTACTTGTTTATTCAATTTGGAGTCCTAGAACAGAAGTTATGCCCATTGGAAGTCCGCTGTCCCGTAGGGACAGATTGGCTGTTTTCTGATTTTAGGAGTTATAAGAGAAATCGGGGTAGTGGGTTGTTTGTGTGCTGTTTTGTGGACCCGATTTGAGTGTGTGGCACGTGTTTGCAGGTGGTGTGCCTCCGGGAGTGCCCTCAACCTCTCGTCACTCCGTTACTCGTGGTTGAAGGCAAGTGTGTTGCGTGGATTGTATGCTATATGTGTTGCTAGAATTGCTTGAGAGTATTTTGGAATAGATAACATGTTGTCTTGCCATGAATTACATGTTATAATTGATAGGATGTCCTTAGGCCATGATTTAAATGTTGTCAATGATATGGTGTTCTCAGGCTATGGTTAAAGATGCTTGTTGTTGACAAATGATTCACATGCCTTGTTTTGAATGGTTACCGTCGAATGTTGAATACGGTCTTACATGTTGAGATGCCATATGTTGATATGCAATATTTCTATTTATGTATACGCTGCTGTCCATTTTGCATACATGGCATATTTTCATGGCCGGCCGGTGAGATAAGTCATAACTATTCCGGTAGGGTCAGTGAGAACCGTTATGACTAGTCCGGGGCTATTCGTTTGAGTAAGTCCTACCTCGTGATTCCATCACCGAGGTGAATGGAAGCGAGTGATAGGCACCCTCCATCTTTGTAGGATCGAAGTATACGAATATAGCAATCAGAGGGGGGTGAATGATTGTGCGGAAGCTAAAACCAAATTCTTGACCTATTAAAAGTTCACCCCTAAAACAGAACCAAATAATTGCCTCGTTTTCGACAAAAACAGAATGACAGAGGTTTGGTAAAACGCGAATTCTCAGAGATCCAACCGTTAGATTGATCTAAAATTTGGACATAAGAAACTAGATTCCAATACGAATCGAACCCAAAAAGAATCAGCTCGATCGGACTTACGGATCAAAAGTTATGAGCTTCGCAAGCTTGCTGATCCAGAACTTGACGAGAATCAATCTAATCAAAACTTCAAGTTTAAACAAGAACGACAAAAGATTGATCAACTAGACTTTGAGAAACACTAGATCAATACCCTAGAGAGGTTTTTAATGGATCAAATCAAGATAAAACTTAAAGAACAAAAACCAATCTAGAACTAGAACAAGCATGCAAATAAGAACCAAAAAGAGAACGTTGAAGCAATGCGGGAACTAGAAGAATTGATCTTTATTTCTTTTGTCTAAAGTACTCTCATCAAAAGAGTACAAACCCTAAAACCAAGCTCAAGGCTTGATGCGCTTAGCTCTGCTTGGTGCCTTTCAACAGAGACCCCCACCTATTTAAAGCACCAACTCCACAAAGAGTTCTCGAATACGATTCCTATTCCCTAGAAGGAATCTGTATCCAACACAACTCTACTTGGCCCAACCTGGCCGAGTACAACTCTTGCACGCGTATGGTAACCTTACCATACTCACGTGACTAACACTTTGCACGCGTATGGCCACCTGCCATACTCACGTGACTAACACTTTGCACGCGAATGACCTCCTGCCATTCTCACGTGACTAACCATTCTTCATGTGCACCATTCTCTTAGCCCGAACGTCCCGCATGACATCCTTGACCACCAAGACCTCAGTTCCTCCTGAACTTAGTCCCGAACCTCAGTTCCTCCATGAACCTAGTTCCGGTCCCGTCATCGACCACATTCGTCTTCGAGCAATACCTGCACATGAACAAACCACAAACCAAATCCGAAAGCACAAGTCCACGACTTGACTCAATGTCAATCCATGCAACTACTCACATGAGCATTGCATAAAGTCCACTTCAAGCATCATGAAATTCTCACAAATTTCATAATCTCAAAACAAATCAAAATTCAAAGTCCAAATTTGCACAAACCCTAATCGAGCAAAAAGCCATTCACGCCGGACAGATCGCCAAAAGCATGTGTATGGCGGACCAAAAAATTTGGTCCGTCATGCATGGGAAAAACGAGATCGCCAAAAAGCATGTGTATGGCGGACCGAAAAATTTGGTCCGTCATGCATGGGAAAAGTGAGATCGCCAAAACGCATGTGTATGGCGGACCAAAAAATTTGGTCCGTCATGCATGGGAAAAACGCGATTTCTTGAACAAGCGTAAAAGCATCAAAATCACGTTTATGACAGACCAAAGACTTTGGTCCGTCATACATGCGAAACTCACTGTTTTTTGGATGTTTGGTCTGGCGCAAATGCAAAGTCTCTGTTTTTGGATGTTTGAATGTTTGGCCCTTTATGCAAGCAATTTTGCAAGATTAAACCTAATCAATTTTTCAGCACATTCTCATGCCAATTTTTCATCACATGATCAAGCCAATTTTTCATCACATGATTCACAATCTCCCCCTTGATGAAAACATTGGCAACACCAAATAGAATTGAACATTTGGCATTCACTTTACAAAAGATTTTGAAATCCAAAAGATCAAGGACCAAAAAGAGAAAAACACAGAATTCCCTTTTGACCAAAATGCAAAACAAAATCTCCCCCTGAGAAGGAAAATGTGTGTGAATGTGCAATGTGTCCAAAATTCCTAAAAATCTCCAAACTTCTCACAAAATGCCAGAAACAAATCCCCCTTTTTCTTCTCCCCCTTTTTCTTAAACTTTTCAACGATTCCCAAATTTCTCCCCCTTTGACAATGGATTCATCAAGAGTACAAAAGAGAGAATTTGTTCAAAATTTTTCTTTTTGCAGCAATGATTTCACAATGAGAAACAAAGGAGTGCCAAAATAGAAAAGATGAGCTCATTCGATCATATAACCTTATATATCACATAATATGTAAAATACATGATCTTGATGTGATTTTAACAAGTTAGGGAATGACATGCATCTCAACCTCAATTCAGTCAACTATAGCCAAGTACTAAGCAAGATCTCAGTAGAAGAACAAAAGCTCAAAAATTGAAACAACTAACAACTCTGTGCGAGCAAGTGATTTCAACTCCAATCTAGTAGACAAAATTAATCTTTAAACAAGAACTGCATGTGGCATGCTTGAAGCATACTTCTTTTATTTCCTTGGATTGGCATGCTTGAAGCATACATCTTGTTTTTGAGGGAATGGCATGCTTGAAGCATACATCTTAACCATTTTAAGGGAAGCATGCTTGAAGCAAATAACTCGAAGCTTTAGCTTTTAACTACCCCTTTTTTATTCCCTTTTCTTTTCTTTTTCTTTGATTGTAAAACATGCAAGAGTGATTAAGAGGTCTTATGAAAGAATAAAGCTGAAAACACACTTGCTTCATAGCCCAAATTTGTCAAGAAGATTCAATAACAAGCCTAGAAGAGTAAGATATCACAGAGTATTTAGCTATAGGCAATCAGTCCAGGGAATTCCACAATGTCATTTTTAGTTCAAGTGAGACAATTAGATTATCATATATTAGCTCAATTATATAGTATATAAAGAAATATGATAAAGTGAGCTCATCAAGTGAAAGAACTTGGCAAAGAAACTCCCCCTCAAAACAATCCCATTGGATGAACAATTCCAAGTTCTCCCCGAATAAAAGCAAAACGAGAAGAAGACAAAGGTTTTGTGAAAATGTCTGCCAATTGATGTTCAGATCCACATGATGAAGCACAATGTTGCCTTTTTCAACATGATCTCTAAGAAAGTGAAATCGATGTCAATATGTTTTGTTCTTGAATGTTGCACAGGGTTCTTAGCAATGCAAATTGCACTAGTGTTATCACACGTAAGAGGAACACTATCCAAAATAACCCCATAATCTTTAAGTGTAGCTACTATCCAAAGAATTTGAGAACAACAACTAGCAGCAACCACATATTCAGATTCAGATTGATTGTGCAATGTAAGATTGCTTTCTAGATGACCATGCAATGAGAGAATTTCCCAAGAAGTGACATGAACCAGAAGTGCTCTTCCTATCAATTCTACATCCTCCAAAATCAGCATCAGAAAAAGATCTCAAACTAATGCATGAGGAAGCAGAAAGCCAAATGCCAAAATCTTGAGTTCCATGAAGATACCTGAAAATCCTTTTGACAGCTTGTCGATGTGAAGCACGTGGGGAAGCTTGAAAACGAGCACACAAGCATACAGCAAATTGTATATCCGGCCTTGATGCAGTGAGGTACAAAAGTGAACCTATCATGCTTCTATATTCCTTTTGATCAACCTGCTCACCATCTTCATCAGGGTCAAGTGCGCAAGTGCTCTCCATGGGTGTCATGATCGGCTTGCTGTTTTCCATCCCAAAACGATGTAGCAAGTCTCTTGTATATTTGCTTTGATGCACAAAAGTACCATCCTTCGTTTGCTTGATTTGAAATCCCAAAAAGTATGTCAACTCACCCATCATACTCATCTCAAACTCCTTCCTCATTGTTTCAAAACTCGCACACTAAAACATGAGATGAACCACGAAAGATAATATCATCAACATAAATCTGAACGAATAGTTGATCATTGCCTTGCTTGAGTAAAAAGAGAGTTTTGTCAACCTTTCCCATTAAAAAGCCCTTTTCAAGTAAAAAGGTTTTTAGCCTATCATACCATGCTCTAGGGGCTTGTTTCAAACCATACAAAGCTTTTGATAGTTTGAACACATGATTTGGAAACTTTGGATTTTCAAAACCAGGTGGTTGCTTGACATAAACCTCCTCATTTATGTAGCCATTAAGAAAAGCACTTTTCACATCCATTTGATACAATTTGAAACCTTTGGATGCAAAGAAAAGCTAAAAGGATTCTAATGGCTTCAATTCTAGCAACAGGAGCAAAGGTTTCATCAAAATCTAAGCCTTCAATTTGAGTGTAACCTTGAGCAACCAATCTAGCCTTGTTTCTAACAACAACACCATCCTCACTTTGTTTATTTTTGAAAACCCATCTAGTTCCAATAACATTAAAATCTGGAGGAGGTGAGACAAGTTTCCAAACTTTATTTCGTTCAAAATTCTCTATTTCTTCATGCATGGCATTGATCCAAGATTCGAGATAATGCATGAGATATATCTTTGGGTTCAAAAGAAGCAACTAAAGCAGAATGAGTATGAGTGTCGAATGAATAAACCTGGATCGAGTGACTCTCTCATTTAGGTCTCCAATCATTTGTTCAGATGGATGCATTTTCGAATGTGCAAGGGAGCATTGGCTTTTGAGACTTCTCCTTCTCCTTCTTCATTTTCAGCATGTACAGATGATGTTGTAGCTTGAGGATGGTTAGCTGTAGGTGATGTAGTAGTAGGTGCCAAAGGTGCTACAGCTTGTTGTGCATTAGAAATAGTCAAGACCTCATCTTCAACATCATCATTATCTTCAAAGATTTTCTCCCCCTGAAGATATGCGTCTGTACCTGCATCACTTGGACTAGTGCCTAGACTAGCCTCATCAAAAGTAACTTCACAAGTTTCCACAATTTTGTTAGTCTCCAAAACAAGCACACGATAGCCACGAGTATGAGCAGGATATCCAAGGAAAAAGCCATCCATTGATCTAGCTTCAAATTTATCAAGATTTCCAGATTTCAAGACAAAGCATTTGCATCCAAAAACCCTAAAGTGAGAAACAGTAGGCCTGTGTCCAAACCGAAGCTCATATGGAGTCTTACCCAATTTTGATCTCAAAAACACACGGTTTGAAACATAACAAGCAGTTGAAATAGCTTCAGCCCAAAAGTTTCTAGGAGTATGATGTTCATCTAACATGGTTCTAGCCATCTCAACCAATGTTCTGTTTTTCCTTTCAACTACACCATTCTGTTGAGGCACTCTCGGTGATGAAAATTGATGATCAATTCCTTTTTCAGTACAAAAGAGATCAAAAGAAGCATTTTTGAATTCAGTTCCATTATCACTTCTAATAGCTTTGAGAGCTCCTGGATGATCAATAGAAAGCCTAAGAACAAGACTTCTAAAATGACTAAAGGCCTCATCCTTAGATGCCATAAAGTATACCCAAGAGTATCTAGAAAAATCATCAACAATCACAAGCACATACCATTTGCCTCCAAAGGATTAAACTCGAGATGGTCCAATCAGTATCAAGATGTAGAAGCTGTCTTGGAGCGTTTGTCATTACCATGGTAAGAGGTGGATGTGAACCTGCAATCATCTTACCATGTCTACAAGAAGAACATACTAGATTGCTATCACCCTTAAGCTTAGGCAGGCCACGTATAAGATCTAAACCACTTACACGAGTAAGATGATCAAAACCAACATGATCAAGTCTACGATGCCAAAAGAATAAATCTTTAGAAACATTGGCAATTAGACACCTATGCTTAGAAGAAGGCGATGCATCAAAATCAGCTTTAAAGACTCTTCCAAAATGAGAAATTTTGAACACAAGATCACCTGAAGCATCTAGCACTTTGCATTCATTTTTCTTAAAGCTTATCTCAAGATCTTCATCAAGCATTTGTGAGACAGAAAGCAAGTTATATTTCAAATTTTCAACAAGAGCCACATCTTTAAACATAAACTTGTCACTTACCTTTATTGTACCTTTTGCCACAACAGAAGAGGAAGAAGCATCTCCAAAAGTAACACTTTCAGCACGAGATGCACGAGTGAGGGAGGAGAACCAATTCTTATTACCGGACATGTGGCGTGAGCATCCTAATCCACTAGCCATATGTTCTCCTTCCTCGCGAGAAGCCTACATAGCAAAACATGTCGAGGTCTCAAGATCTGGGTTAGGAATGAGATTTTTGGGAATCCGATCTTGAGACACACGACGCACAACAAGAGGGTACAACACGATAATTTTTATGCACAAAATCAGATTTGCCTTTTCCCATGTTTCTAGGAACAGAAGGTGTTTTCATCACTCTAGGCGCATAAAAATGTGCTTTGCTGAAATTTGACCTAGCCTTAGTTCTTTCCTTCTTTTACTGTTTGGCTAGTCTAAAGCAAAAATCTACTAAGTGTCCATCTCTACCACAATGAGTGCAAGTGTACTTGACATGATGTTTAGCTTTAACAGTAAAAGCACATTTTGCATTCATCATAGTAGAAGATAAAAACCAAAGCAGATTGAAAAGCAATTTTCTTAGGCTCATTAGATAACTCAATTTTGCAAGGAGCCTGAACAACAAAGGCGAGGTTTAGTTTCATATGTGGCATAAGGATCAAAACCTAAACCTCTCTTGTTTGTGCTAACCTTAGATTGATCCAAAATCATGTTCAACTTCTTCTTGCCATTAGTGAAACGTTCCAAAGAATTTTGCAAGTAATCAACTTTCTTAGCAAGAGTTAAACAATTATTGCAGGGAACATCTACTTTTCCTTTTTGCTTGCGACAAGTTGAGCATGAGAGAATTTCATGTGAAAGCAGATTATCAGTTAATTGAGAAACCCTAGCATTTGCATCTTTCAATTTTAATTCAAGAGTTGAGCATTTAGAACAAGAAGTTGAACTATGCAAATCATCAATGGAACAGCTAGCATGTACAACATGTTTCTCATTTTTCTCATTTAGATGCAACAAAAGAGCATGTTCTTTCCTAAGCAAGGTGAGCTCATTGTAAATTAAGTCACATGATTTGCAAGTATCATCACTAGGAATCAAAGTCTTAAGTCTAGCAATTTCAGCATTCAATGATTCAATAATGAAATCATGTTTCTTAATTTTCTTATCACGTTTGTCAAGCAATTTTCCAAGACGAGCAACAAAGAATAGCTAATTCATCATAAGAGGATCTACCTCATTGAAGTCGCTGTCGTGGTCGTCCTCGGTGAAGCTATCCTTGCTGCTTGCCATGAGACATAATCCTATCAAATCATGCTTGCTTGGAGTTGCATCATCTTCGCTGCTCTCCGAGTCCACATCGCTCAAATTGACTTGTTCAAGAGCGAAAGAACTCGGTGAACCACCTTGCGGTTGATGAAGCTCTTCTTCTTCCTATCATTTGACGAGAACCTTTTCTTCTCATTCCTTCATCGTTGTCCTTCTCCTCCTTTGATGTTTTTCCTGCAAGCTTAGGACAATTTGTGCGAATATGGTTGAGGTCACCACACTCATAGCATCTTGGAGGACCACCTCTCTTTCTCATTCTCACATTCGCAAAGCTTTGTTAAAGCGAGAAGCGAGTAGTGCCGATCTTCTTCAGAAACTCTTCAAGTTGCTCATCCGTTAAAGAAGACATGGAAGACAAGGCAAAGCTAGAAGAAGAATTTGCATTTGACATGTTAGGGTTAGAGATCAAAGCAATTGATTTAATGTTACCCTTCCTGGCAAGAACATCCAACTCATGAGTTTTCAACTTAGAGTAAAGAACATCTAATGTGAGTGTGCTCATGGTAGTAGATTCTTGTATAGATGTTACTTTCATCTCCCACACTGTCATGTCCAAAGCACTAAGCAATTGTCGAGCATTTTCAGCATCGAGTGTAGCTAACTCCAACAAAGACGTAGATTGCTAAGAATTTTATTGAAACGTGCAAAGAAGTCATCTACAGATTCACTAGGTTTCATCTCAAAACGCATGTATTCTTTTTTGTAAATATCTTGGCGAACCTCTTTGATGATGTTAGAACCCTCATGGTAATCACAAAGAGATTTCCATACCTCATATGCGGATCGAAGATGAACCACACGATCAAAGTCGCTGCGTCCCAAGCCTTGGATGATCAAGTTGAGCGCCTTGCTATTTGCTTCAACATGTGTGCGATTGGTGTCGTTGACGTTGTCGTTTGCAGGGACTTCATATGGCTTGTAGACCTTCTCCCAAATTGTGAAGCCCTGTGCTTGGATGAACGCCTCCATCTTGGCCTTCCAAAACTGAAAATCAACACCATCGAACACACATGGTTTTGTCGAATAACGATCCATTGATCTAATCACCAGTTAAGATAGATTAGAGAAACCTTGCTCTGATACCACTTGTAGGATCGAAGTATACGAATATAGCAATCAGAGGGGGGGTGAATGATTGTGCGGAAGCTAAAACCAAATTCTTGACCTATTAAAAGTTCACCCCTAAAACAGAACCAAATAATTGCCTCGTTTTCGACAAAAACAGAATGATAGAGGTTCGGTAAAACGCGAATTCTCAGAGATCCAACCGTTAGATTGATCTGAAATTTGGACACAAGAAACTAGATTCTAATACGAATCGAACCCAAAAAGAATCAGCTCGATCGGACTTACGGATCAAAAGTTATGATCTTCGCAAGCTTGCTGATCCAGAACTTGACGAGAATCAATCTAATCAAAACTTCAAGTTTAAACAAGAACGACAAAAGATTGATCAACTAGACTTTGAGAAACACTAGATCAATACCCTAGAGAGGTTTTTGATGGATCAAATCAAGATAAAACTTAAAGAACAAAAACCAATCTAGAACTAGAACAAGCATGCAAACAAGAACCAAAAAGAGAACGTTGAAGCAATGCAGGAACTAGAAGAATTGATCTTTATTTCTTTTGTCTAAAGTACTCTCATCAAAAGAGTACAAACCCTAAAACCAAGCTCAAGGCTTGATGCGCTTAGCTCGCTTGGTGCCTTTCAACAGAGACCCCACCTAATTAAAGCACCAACCCACAAAGAGTTCTGAATACGATTCCTATTCCCTAGAAGGAATCCGTATCCAACACAACTCTACTTGGCCCAACCTGGCCGAGTACAACTCTTGCATGCGTATGGTAACCCTACCATACTCACGTGACTAACACTTTGCACGCGTATGGCCACCTGCCATACTCACGTGACTAACACTTTGCACGCGAATGACCTCCTGCCATTCTCACGTGACTAACCATTCTTCATGTGCACCATTCTCTTAGCCCGAACGTCCCGCATGACATCCTTGACCACCAAGACCTCAGTTCCTCCTGAACTTAGTCCCGAACCTCGATTCCTCCATGAACCTAGTTCCGGTCCGTCATCGACCACATTCGTCTTCGAGCAATACCTGCACATGAACAAACCACAAAATAAATCCGAGCACAAGTCCACGACTTGACTCAATGTCAATCCATGCAACTACTCACGTCAGCATTGCATAAAGTCCACTTCAAGCATCATGAAATTCTCACAAATTTCATAATCTCAAAAACAAATCAAAATTCAAAGTCCAAATTTGCACAAACCCTAATCGAGCAAAAAGCCATTCACGCCGGACAGATCGCCAAAAGCATGTGTATGGCGGACCAAAAAATTTGGTCCGTCATGCATGGGAAAAACGAGATCGCCAAAAAGCATGTGTATGGCGGACCAAAAAATTTGGTCCATCATGCATGGGAAAAGCGAGATCGCCAAAACGCATGTGTATGGCGGACCAAAAAATTTGGTCCGTCATGCATGGGAAAAACGCGATTTCTTGAACAAGCGTAAAAGCATCAAAATCACGTTTATGACAGACCAAAGACTTTGGTCCGTCATACATGCGAAACTCACTGTTTTTTGGATGTTTGGTCTGGCGCAAATGCAAAGTCTCTGTTTTTGGATGTTTGAATGTTTGGCCCTTTATGCAAGCAATTTTGCAAGATTAAACCTAATCAATTTTTCAGCACATTATCAAGCCAATTTTTCATCACATGATCAAGCCAATTTTTCATCACATGATTCACAATCTTCGGGATGGAAGGGGGAAAAGGGTGCATGCCGACGGGTGTGCACTCAACCATACCGGTATGAGAATTCCAGGAGACATGTGCATTGCATTGCATGAATGATATACATCAATGAAGATGTTTATGAGATGATGATGAGAGTACTCATGAGATGCTCATGAGATGATTATCATGTTGTTTTAAAGGATGTACATAATGTTAAATATGATGTGTATGATATAACTGTGGAGACTGGAATGATGGTTTGTTGTCTTGATCCTTGTTGATCCATTACAATACACTTTGCTGAGTTATGAACTCACGCTTGTGTTTTATGTTGTTTGTTTATTTAGGTACAATGAAATCGGCGCACGGGAAGGGAATGTAGCTACACTTCCTCACGTAGCACTCATAATCTAGATAATTCACCCATTTCTATGGAAACATGGCAATAAGTTATGTTGATTTTGGTGTATGGATATTATGTGGGTTGGTTTCCCTCATGTGCGTCATGTGGGTCTTTGGAGCGATTTGTTTTATCATCCTAGTCTTAGTTGATGCTTATTCCATGATTATCATTGCTTGTTGTTATTCTAGTGGATGCTCATCTGTTGTTGTCGATGCATATTGATATCTTGATTGATATATATATTGATATGATATTGTGATGTTCAAATTTATGCTAAAGCAAAGGAGATGCTGCCGAAATTTAACATTTAATCATGGTATTAATTGTTGTATGGTCTATGCTGGTGACATTCTGGGCTTAGTAAAAGCTGGGGTGTTACAGTTGGTATCAGAGCGGGCTGTAGGTCCCTGGAATGTGTATTTAGTGTCATACTATAGGTTCAACTAAAATATGAAGTGGGATAACCTAGAAACATGGCTTAGGTTTTACTTAAAACTTTGCCATAGGATAGCAACATTAAAACTTGTGTAAGTGGAATAATTAATTTAAAACTTGACACACTCTGTTGCACAGTAGGAATGGGTATGGGTACCGTTGCTTTACGCTTAAATGTTGTATTTAAGCTTTGATGTTGAATGTTACATTTGGTAATATATGTTGCTATGTTTATGAAAGAATTGATTGTGTTGATACATTTGAGATTATGTGGGTTGTGGTGCCGAAGGGTTTCGGTCACCTTCATTGTTTGTAGTAATGTTGGGTTTGTGGTGTGGCGGTTAGTGCCATCACCGATGGACTTTAACCTCCTGTTGGGAGAGTGCTTATCCTATCTCGTCGTAGATTGGGTAGTTGGTTGGAGTCGAGTAGTAGAGTTGTGGATTGACCCTCCGAATTTCCTTTGCCGTTTTGACGAACGGTTTTGGTTGGTTTTTGGTTGGTTGAAATAAAAGAAAAAGTGTTCGGTTTTGGATACTCACTGATAGTTCTTTTGGTGGTTTTGGTTTTGTCTTCTTTGGTTGAAGACAAAAGAAGAATTTAGGGTTGCGCCTCTTTTGGTCGTCTTGCCAGCTTTGACGCCCGATTTGTTGTTTACCTTATAGAGAAATTTATAGATTGATTCTTGGGTTACCATTCTCCAATTTGAAAAGAAGTTATTGAAGTTTCGATGAAAAATCTAAGTCGCATGGATTTAGGTGTCAAGGTTTTGTCGGAAAGGATGTGGTTGATCGGTTGCTTTACAGAGAAAGTTTTCAATTTATTCTTGTGTTTGTCGTTCTCCGAGGTTTAAAAGAGTTATTGCGGTGTTGTGCTAGACCTTGTTGTCGGGGTCTAAGTGGTGTTTGATCGCAATGATGACTTGCTTGGGAATTCATCTTTGAAAAACCGTTTGTTTCGTGAAAGTTTGAAGTTTGGGGTTATGGCCTTATCTGAAGAAAAAAAAGATTTGGTTAATCGCTTGGTTTTCCCTCTTGCAACCATCTTCCTTCGTGGAAGTTGTTGATCTCGAGAGTTGTGGAGTAGTTGCGTGTCGGCATTTGGGAATTTAAGAGTTGACTTCTCTTGTGATTTATGGTTGAGCTTTCCAGAAGGAAAGGTGTTTGGGTGTTGTTCTTTTCTGGAGCAATTATGGTTTCCTTAAGAGTTGGGTGCGTGATTCACGCGGATGTTTAAGAAGTTAAGTGTATGACGAGAAGTTAGAGTTTTCAGATGATATGAGCTAGTGGTTCGGTTAAAGTGAATTTGTTGATTGTTTAAAGATAAACTAAAATATTGTGTTGTTAAGAGATGATTAAACGAGACGTCAGGTGATCCGAAGTGAAAGTTGATTAGTGGTGTGTGCAAAGTGATGCGGGTTATGGAATCTAATGGATGTTTGAGATTAGTTAGCATAGAATGTCTCGGTTGATGAACTTGTTATAGCAAGAAGATGGTGTGAAATTCTGCCTATTGTAGCTGGTGGGTCAGTTAATATTGTGGGTCGACAATATGACTTAAAATTACGAGTAATCAATTAATGAGGATATATGGAATGATTGTAGGAAAGGTTGAATTATTCTTGACAGATGTCTGTCTGGGATCCGTATTTATGAGGGATGTCTAGTGGAGATCGTGTCGCGTGGTTAGTATTAATTATTGGTGGAATGAACTGGTGATATGGAATATGTGACTTAGGGATTATACCCAGGGTAATTGTTGATTACGCCGGAATAATTGTAAAGAGATGTGTGCTACGCTTGGGATAATAAGTTGCATGAATAATGGTTCGTCATGGTTAGTAGACCAAAAGAAGTTGTTGATATGCGTCTTATGTTGGATTAACTGATAAGTTAATTGTGCTGGAGTTGTGAGAACGTGGTTCTCCTTGTTGATTGTCATACGGTAGATATGGTCTATGGTTCGTTGGTAATATAATCAATTGTGGTTATATGAACAGTGAAAAGTGATTTTATTAAGAGCAGATGCTGTAGCTTGTGTGCAACCGTGTTGGATTTCTCGGGATTTGGGTGATTATGACATTCGTATTGGCTAAGAGTATTGGAATGCGAGTAATGGTGGGATTTGAGTCGAACTTTCTTTTGAAGGTTTACGGATTCAAATGAAGGTATAAATTTTCTGGGAGTGCTTGCCTCTTTGTTTAGGCGTCTTGATTAGTGTGCAATAAAATCTCCCCTGATTAAGTGGCATTTTGTCAAGTTACAAACTTGACTCCGATGATTGGAACTATGGATGAAAGAGTAGTATTTGAAGTAACCGGCTTATGGGTTCCAAATGTGGTGTTGTATTGAACCATGCCAATCTTTGGATTTGGGCTAATCTGATTAGTCTATGCTATGAGTATGGATTAACACCCAAAGCGTTGGAGTGGGACGCTCTCTTTAGCGTTCAACTGATTTATCCTTGGTAACCCTGGAGTTAAGTGCTTAAATTGTAATTCTATCGTGACTAGAGTTGGATTTATTTGGGAAACGTGTGTGGTGTTTGCGAGCGTTTCAAAAAGGTGAATCTTACGATTGTTTCATAAGTGATTTTGTTGGTAAGGTGTTCCCTGTGGGGAATGTGTTTTCTTTCTCTTTAAGAGAATTGGTAGCGGTTATTAGGCGTAGATGTTTGATTTGAGAGTTGATGCTATCTTCTGTTATTGGCTTTGGTTAAAATGCGATGTTTTGCACGCATTGCGTCTGATGGTTGTTGGGTTGTGATGCGATATGGTATTTTTCGGTTAACGCCGTCGTAGTTTATGCGAATTTGAGCAACCATCGATGTTGTTGGGTGTCAATCATGTGACAAAGAGAATGAAATCTCTTTGTGAATGGTTAATGGGTATCGTGGTTACATGACGAATAAATGGTGAAAAAGATTCATGACATCGTTTTATAAGCATAAAAGAGTTGTGGAGCCAGAACGGTGAGAAAGTCATATAGAGATATATGACTAATCCGGAGTGCTCTTGAAGAATTCGCATTCGTGTTATGAATCGAGATTTCCATTGCTCTCTAGCATGAAAAGGAATGAATGGATAAATGCTGGTATTTTGGTTATGTTATGCAAGGGATTTGAGTTTCCCTTTCTCTTCGAGAGTTTTTGTGGCAGTTCTCTTCCAAGTTGTTGATTTTGGTTAAAATGAAAAGTTTGGCTGTGGTGAAAGCGAGTCGAGTTGTCTTTAGTTGTTGAGAACTTCTGTCAAGAGAATTGTGTGGAGTCTCTATTTGTTTGAGTGCTCCCCGATGCGAATTGTATCGCGTTGATTGGAGATTTGAGTTTTCCTTTGCGGCTTGACTTAGGAAAAGCAAAAGGGTGGTCTTTCAATGTTATCGGGTTCTTTCCAAAGTGATTTGTGGCGCTTTGAGGCTCGAGTTGTTGTATGTGGTCTACTTGGATTCAAAAGAATCGTACTTCTTTTGCACTATTGATAGGAGAGAGAATAAGAAGGGCCTCGGGTTAGTGTTGAGTATAGTCTACGAGCTATACTCGTGGGCTTCGTTGTTTGTATGAATTGTTTGTGAGGGCGACATCCTCTTGGGAAAAGTGCCAATTGAGATTTGGTAGTGAGTTACGGTCCTAGCTTGGGCTAGGTGCTGGACATTAGTAGTATGAGGGTGGATGATGATGGAGGTTGTTGATGTCGTGGTTTGAATTTGGTTGAAAGTATCGTTGGGTGGAAGCAAATGTTATAGGAATTGTGATGTAAAATGCTTTGTCGTGGACATTGTCTTAGCTAGATGTCCCTGGGTGTGCGTTATGCCTGGGAGAGGATAGAATGAAAAGTGTAATGTGGTTGGCAGTCGAAAGGAAAGTATGGTCCATGTAGGCTATGAGCGAAGATGACATTAGTAAATTTTGATACCTTGCGAAAAGGGGTCAAATAATTGGACGAGATGGGGTTTTGCGTAAATGGACTTTTTGGGGGGTTCAAGTTTGGAACCTCGGTTGACCGTTTTAATACTAATGGTGAAAAAAAAGGGATGTGTTTCATGATGATTGTGTCATTCTGAGTTTATGAATTATGATAGAGATTGAAGTAAATGAGGAAGCATGTCAAGTTGTGCTTAGTTAAGCTAAGTCAAGTCACTCTTGTTAATAGATGGATTTGGAGAATTGAGTTGTCGTTGCTACTGTTTAAGTCTTTGCGTGGGTGTGTTGAGTTCGCAAAGAAGATGAGTCCCTAGTGGACATTATTTTAGAGTTGACGTGTAAGATTCGAGGTCGAATCCAGTTAAGGGGGGAAGAATGTGATACTATGGAATGTCGAGACTTTATAATTTGTGATAATAGGTTATAAAATATGGTAAAAGGTGATCAGTTGGGGGTTTTCGCAACTAGAACCCTGAGATTTCATGTTTTAGCGCGTTTCGGGCTGTTTCCAGGCTTCCG
This sequence comes from Rhipidocladum racemiflorum, assembly GCA_036346355.1. NCBI lineage: Eukaryota > Viridiplantae > Streptophyta > Magnoliopsida > Poales > Poaceae > Rhipidocladum > Rhipidocladum racemiflorum. Next base: position 33,752,438 of record CM070588.1, read on the forward strand.
GGCCTCTCCGGGGTCGATTTGGGCCTTGGGGGGAAAATCGTGGGCCGGAGGTGGGGCACTTGGGCCCATGTGGGAGTAGTGGGGGGGCAGCACACCCTGCTGCCCTAGCCCCCCCACCACTCCATGCGCTGCCCCCACCCCCTCATCTCCCCTCTCCTCCACATCTCCCCTCACCTCCCCTCTCCTTCCCCCAAACCGCCTCCTCCCTCCTCCTCGCTGCCACAACTCGCCACCGCTGCTGCCCTTGCCGTGGAGGAGCCCCGCGACGAGTGGATTTGGGAGGGATCGACGCGGGAGGAAATCGAGAAAGAACGCGAGGTTTCGGCCGTCGGTTTGTGATTCTCCAAGAAGGTAATGGGGGAATCTTGTGGGGTAGATCTCTTGCTGCTGTAGAGGGGGATTACCATGTTTTTAGATCAAGGAAGGTGCTGCCATGGGTTAGATCTAATGAAAACTAGAGATGTATTCACGTTCTGTTCAGGCAGATTGGGAACCCGAACTAGGGCAGGTATTTTCGCCAATTTAGATTTTGAATCTGACCGTACGGACTTTTAGGAAGTTGTAGATAATTTCATTATCTTTCCGTGCATATAAATAACGTTAAAATCTGCCCAGCCGTTTGGGAGATATGGCCGTTTTACCGAGCGCTGTCAAATCTGTGACGAGATTGAGACAGTTCGTGTTCAACGTTAGATTAAACAATTTTAGAGGCCGATTTGGCTTCTCCCAATCACTAGAAAAAGTGGGGAATTTTCCTAAGCTACGCGAGGATGCACTTGTTTATTCAATTTGGAGTCCTAGAACAGAAGTTATGCCCATTGGAAGTTCGCTGTCCCGTAGGGACAGATTGGCTGTTTTCTGATTTTAGGAGTTGTAAGAGAAATCGGGGTAGTGGGTTGTTTGTGTGCTGTTTTGTGGACCCGATTTGAGTGTGTGGCACGTGTTTGCAGGTGGTGTGCCTCCGGGAGTGCCCTCAACCTCTCGTCACTCCGTTACTCGTGGTTGAAGGCAAGTGTGTTGCGTGGATTGTATGCTATATGTGTTGCTAGAATTGCTTGAGAGTATTTTGGAATAGATAACATGTTGTCTTGCCATGAATTACATGTTATAATTGATAGGATGTCCTTAGGCCATGATTTAAATGTTGTCAATGATATGGTGTTCTCAGGCTATGGTTAAAGATGCTTGTTGTTGACAAATGATTCACATGCCTTGTTTTGAATGGTTACCGTCGAATGTTGAATACGGTCTTACATGTTGAGATGCCATATGTTGATATGCAATATTTCTATTTATGTATACGCTGCTGTCCATTTTGCATACATGGCATATTTTCATGGCCGGCCGGTGAGATAAGTCATAACTATTCCGGTAGGGTCGGTGAGAACCGTTATGACTAGTCCGGGGCTATTCGTTTGAGTAAGTCCTACCTCGTGATTCCATCACCGAGGTGAATGGAAGCGAGTGATAGGCACCCTCCATCTTCGGGATGGAAGGGGGAAAAGGGTGCATGCCGACGGGTGTGCACTCAACCATACCGGTATGAGAATTCCAGGAGACATGTGCATTGCATTGCATGAATGATATACATCAATGAAGATGTTTATGAGATGATGATGAGAGTACTCATGAGATGCTCATGAGATGATTATCATGTTGTTTTAAAGGATGTACATAATGTTAAATATGATGTGTTATGATATAACTGTGGAGACTGGAATGATGGTTTGTTGTCTTGATCCTTGTTGATCCATTACAATACACTTTGCTGAGTTATGAACTCACGCTTGTGTTTTATGTTGTTTGTTTATTTAGGTACAATGAAATCGGCGCGCGGGAAGGGAATGTAGCTACACTTCCTCACGTAGCACTCATAATCTAGATAATTCACCCATTTCTATGGAAACATGGCAATAAGTTATGTTGATTTTGGTGTATGTATATTATGTGGGTTGGTTTCCCTCATGTGCGTCATGTGGGTCTTTGGAGCGATTTGTTTTATCATCCTAGTCTTAGTTGATGCTTATTCCATGATTATCATTGCTTGTTGTTATTCTAGTGGATGCTCATCTGTTGTTGTCGATGCATATTGATATCTTGATTGATATATATATTGATATGATATTGTGATGTTCAAATTTATGCTAAAGCAAAGGAGATGCTGCCGAAATTTTCCATTTAATCATGGTATTAATTGTTGTATGGTCTATGTTGGTGACATTCTGGGCTTAGTAAAAGCCGGGGTGTTACACCAATTACTTTACTTTCCTCGCACTCGGAGTAGTTCCTGTAGCTTTATAATCTTTCCTCTGTAATACACTTTGATCAATACGAGTTGCGCATTGCCTGTTGTTGATCCTTGTTGCATTACGCCAAGCTCTAGTTTCTTTCTGATCTTGCTGCGCATCACCTTCATCGAAGGAAACAGGCTTTTACCCCAGTCTAGTCAACTTGCAAGTGTTGATTAGATCTATTTATCTCGATCCACGCTGGTTCACTCGAAATCAGTTGGCATCATCCTATCACTAGGCTCAGATCGTTCCCCTGGATCGATCACATCTGAGAGATATGTCTCTTGCCGGTTGCGTGATCAAACCGGCTGGCATGCTCGCGAACTGGAACCCAGCGTTCTCGTGTGTTGGTGGCGATCGACCCGACGCCACGTTTTTCGGCGCCAACACACCTTTGGCACGCCAGATGGGACCCGAAGAAGCCGCCATGACGTCATCAGAGAAGACTGTCGCCTCCATCAATGTCAACCCCGAAGCGAGAATCGCGCCCACGTTGGCCGATTTAACGCCAGAGCAGCGAAAAGAAATTGAAGATCAGAAAGTGGTGTTCGAACGGATGATGTTGAGCTGCTACCAAAAGACGCAGTGCGGCATTATTCAGAAGACGGCGCTGCTGACAATCAGCTCCTCTGGGATAGTTGTTCCCAGCGCTAGCAACGAAGCCACAGTAAGCCGATGCATACCTGCACAGGCGGAATTATTGGATATGATTAATCAATCTATTAATCATGCATTACTAAATCAATCATCGACCCTAGTCACCACGCCGAGACCGTTGATATCAAATAGCGTGAAAGAAGTGGCAGAGGAGCTTGTAACGGCTGGGTCCTTTTTCGAAGCACTACAAGCCCTCCCCACGTATCATGTCTTCTCGATCGGACAAAGTACTCCGGGGACAAAGCCGATGGCTGAGAATAAACCATCGGTCGCAATTATGACGCCTACACCACTACAGCCAACCATCACCTTGCCCGGGGATCCTGGGACGAGCGAGGTCAGGCAGTACCATGCTTACACGGATGGTGCTAAAGTGGGTATCACGTCCAACTCTCTTCCGAGTACGCAACACCCGCATCGGGTAGTCACGTACTCGGAACCTTTTATACCACTGACGGAACCTGCGCGACACCAGATCGTCAATCACAAGACCGTGCAGAACCACCAACAGCCCAGACCGGTACTACAACTCGAGTTTGCACTCGGGGGGCAATGCCATGGACAGCCCGAGCTCCCGCTCAGGGGGGGGTATCGTCACGAAGCACCCGAGTTTGCACTCGGGGGGCATCGGCACGGTTTAGGCCAACCAGTACCTCCACTGCCAGCCGCACCGCCCAGAGAAGCTGACTGGACAGACGCTATCATGGCCGTCTTATCAGACCAGTTTGGTATCCAGCCGAGAGGACGAACTCTCGGCTACAGAAAGCCCTACCATGATTACATCAACAGGATCCAATATCCCAATGGATATCGGGTCCCTGATTTTGCTAAGTTTTCGGCAGATGACACAACCACCACAATGGAGCACGTCGGACGCTTCATAGTGCAATACGGGGAAGCAGCGCACTCCGACGGGCTCCGAGTAAAGTTGTTCCCATTGTCTCTATCTAGGGTGGCATTCACTTGGTTCACCACCCTGCCCCCAAATTCGGTCAATACTTAGGCTGATTTGGAAAACCGCTTCCACGGATACTTCATCTGCGGAAGCCTAGAGTTGCGGATCTCCGACCTGAGTTCTGTGTGGCAGAGATTTGGGAAATCGGTAGCAGAATACATCAAAAGGTTCAAGGAGGTACGGAACTGTCGGGATCCGAATTTGCAAATCCGGACCCTCTGTGTATTCAACACTAGTCCAGGATCACGCTAGTGCACACAGTCTAAACATCGGTACATATCACAATCATACTCAACGAATAATAAAGTACTTTATAGAAAGGAAATATAACGGGTTGCTCAACCTTATGGTCAAGTTACAAAAGTACACCTCGCAGGGCTAAATTCTTACTCAAATAGAAACTGCAGCGGAATATAAAGAAATCGCGTGGCGCCAACCAATATGCCACAGGCAACTGACTGGGCTCTACCCCTAGCTTGTCGGCTCTTCCTGGAGCTCCTCCAGTGCTGGCGTTGATTCTTCTCCAACTGGTGTTGTATTGAGGCAAGGGTGAGTACTTGGTACTCAGCAAGTCATGCACAGAATGCAACTAATATTCTATAAGTATGGCTTAATACAAAGGATAGGTCAACAGGTTCATTTGCAGTAGAGCAGCAATTAGCAAGTAACATAAGTAGATTCGAAAGCAGTAGAAACAACGTAGTATCAATAACTTTTCCAGGAGTTAAGTAAACACTTTCCCTTCCCTAATCCACATTTCCATCAACGTCATCATTAAACCCAACCCAACTTTCCAAGTCCAGGTTGTTTTCATGAAAGTCTAACCCTTGACTGTAATTCCCGAGCGATGTCCAATGCCGCGGACACGGTTATTCGAATAGATTTTACACTTTGCAGAGGTTATGCATTTTACCCACAAGATACAGCCAAACACCACAAAGGCGAGTGTCCGTAACAAAGTCTTTCGGAAACTTCTAACAGCACAAGTGGGCCTCCCCGGTTATTGCACACTAACCCTTCCCTTAGCAAAGGTGAAGTCTAGGCCAATCAACCGTTAGATGGGTACCTGGCCGCAGCCCCGGTACGCTCACCCGTACAACTACACAAAAGGTATAATTGACACCCCGAGGTCCCACAGGTACGTTATTAGCAACTTAATCAACTAGGTCCGTCCCATTACAGACATGTGGTTGCACGTTTGACTCAATTCAAAGGCTTGCAAGGTTAAGTCCTTAAGTTGACCAGGGCAAGACTACCCGAAGAACCAAATCAACTTCCCCGGTGCCAATCATGGCCCACCATATCATCCTTGCCACATGCCCCGGTCTAAATCTATTTATCAAACCCCAGTTGATTACCATGCACCACGTGCCATCGATAACAACATCACTAACACATGACACTTCTCAAAAACATGTTCCATATGTCAATAAGTCAATGTTAACATGTAATTATCCAAAATCATGTTGTGACTACGTGGCAGGTCTAAGCAATGAACTACAACGGTCTGATTACCCATGTTGGCAATTTAATAATGTCCAACTTAATTAATCCACAACTATGGTGACAAGGGGTTCATGGCATACAATTATATTTATCAATGTGTCATACAGTAACTAGGTATTTAACTAATCCCAGAATTAATCAACATAAATTCTATTTAAATTAGCATGCAATACTTTGAAACAACATAATTTTAAAAGAATGGGTTCAACATGGTCAAAGCACAACTTGCCTTCAAAAAGTACTTGTTCTTGCTCTTGAGCTGGCTCCTGGGTCAAAACTTCACCTTCGAAGCCTTCGGGCACTTCAACGTCTACTCGTAACGCGTGCAAATAGCAATAAATAAATAAAACAGTACACAAAAGTGTTCAAAACTTCAAATAAAGCTCATAAAGAGAGAGAGCATAATTTTACGAATTTTTAGAAATTGGAATCGCCCAAATCGGAGTTAAAATACAAAAGTTATAATTGTTTAAAGTTTAAAGAATCTATTAATTAAATAAAAACAGAGAAAATTTCATATTCAAAAATTAATTAAAATTCATATTTAAGTAGATATCAATTTTATAAAAATTTAGAAACTGGAATCGTTCAAATCGGAGTTAAAATGCAAAAGTTATAAGCGTTTGAAGTTTGAAAATTCAAATAAATCAATAAACCGAATTAATTCATTTATTTTTCTATTGAAAAATCAATTTATTGCGTCAGCAGGACACGTCGCCTCGGGTCCATGGACCCGGCGCATGGCACGACTCGGGTCTACCGTGGACCCGGCCCACGGGAACATGTCTCACTGACATGTGGACCCCTCGGGTGACGTCAGCGTGACGTCACCGCGCCTCAGCCACACGATACTGACACGCGGCCCCACCGTGACGTTAGCATGATGTCACGGGTGACATCATGGAGACGTTGGGCCAGCCGCTGACATGCGGGCCCCTCGCTGACGTCAGCGCCTCGCGGACGTCACGCGCTGACGTCGATGGCGGCCGGGCGCGATCATGGCCGTCTTGGTCCAACTCCGGACACGCAGTGGCTGTCGGCCCGTTGATTTGAAAATCAACGGTCCAGATCAGATCTAATCTCACGCGTTTGGAAATAACGCGGTTGATCTGGACCATTCGATCTTGATCGGACGGTCGAGATCCGATCGGGTTTCACCGCGTCTCTGGGGGTGACGTGGCTTGACCCGCCGCGTGACACGTGGCTCAATCTACACCGTTTGATCTCGATCGAACGGCCGAGATTACCTCTAATGCTACAACGCGGTTAACGCTAACTGTACGATCTAGATCTAACGGCTGAGATCTATCCAAGTACAGTGCGGTTTACGACTACGTGGCTTGATCTGAACCGTTCGATCTAGATCCAACGGCTGAAAGCAGATCTAAAACTGAAACGTGGGGATTACCTTCGGATGACGTGGACGAATCTGGACCCTCGGATCTTGATCGGACGGTTCACGAAGCTTGCGGGGTCGGCGATGTCCACGGCGGAGCTGGCTGGCCGGAGACAGAGACGACGACCACCCGAACGGCGTTGCGTGCACGCTCCGGCGAAGTGGATGGTACCCCCCGACACGTCTTTTCCTTGCGGTTCTGGATCTTGGCTCTGTGACGGCGGAGGACGGTGGAAACAGCGGAAAACCGCGGCGAAAACCTAATCCAACTACGGCGAGCTCTAGCGGGCGAACGGCGGCTGCTCAGGCGCGAAGGTCTAGGGCTACGGGTGCTCACGGAAGAGGGCTACACGACAGGGGTTGCGGCGCATTAAATAGGGCCCTCGGCGTCCGTGAAAACCATGGAAACCGAGGCCCACTCGGCGGCGGCGGCGGAATCCGAATTGGATTCGGATTGGGCGACGTGGCAAAACGCTGGCGATTGGATCTCGATCCAACGGTCACGCGGCTAGGGCTTGGGCGCGACGCGGTTGGACCGAACCTCGTGGCGCGGCTGGCTCGGGTCGGACTCGAACTCGGGTCTGACTCGGGCCCGGTCGCATGAACAGTAAAACCCACTCAACGATTAAATATTCAAAATAATTTCTAGAAATTCAAATAATTCGAGAAAAATAGCAAAATAATCAGAAAAATTCCAGAAAAATTCTGGAAAAATACTTTGAGACATTTTGGACTCAAATAAAATATTTCCAACAAAATTTTATTTATAAATTTTAATTCTTTAATTATTTCAAGAGGGAATAAATTCAAATTAAATCCAAATAAATTCCAGAAAATTCCAAAAATTCACCAATGTGTAAAATGACATTTAAATTCATGAAAAGCAAAAATTGGGGTGTTACAAACCTCCCCCCTTAACAAAATCTCATCCCCGAGATTCAGGGCTGCCTAAGGAATAGGTTCGGAAACTCCTTCAAATCCTCCTCGCGCTCCCAAGTCGCTTCACTCTCTGCATGGTTGCTCCACTGAACTCTGCAGAAATGTGTCGATTTATTTCTCGTCTCTCGATCCATGGTGTCCAGAATCTTGACAGGATGTTCCTTGTAAGTCAGGTCCTCTTGCAGTTCTATCGACTCTAACGGTGTTTGCTCGTCTGGTACTCGAAGACACTTCTTCAGTTGCGACACATGGAACACATCATGCACTCCCGCTAATGATTGTGGCAACTCCAGCTAGTAAGCAACTTCGCCTCTGCGGCTCAAAACTTTCCAACATATCGCGGTGTGAGTTTCCCTTTGGCATGGAATCTTTTAACTCCCTTGAGAAGTATAACCCTAAGGTACACAAAATCTTCCGGTTCGAAACTCAGATCCCGGCGGCGATTATCAGCGTAGCTCTTTTGCCTCGATTGGGCTATCTTCAATCTTTCTCTGATCATGGCAATCTGCTCTTCAGCTTCTTGAAGAATGTCCGGCCCAATGACACAGCGTTCACCTGTCTCATTCCAGTTCAATGGCGTACGACACGGTCGACCATACAGTGCTTCAAAAGGTGACATCTGTAAACTGGCCTGATAACTATTGTTGTAGCTGAACTCAGCATACGGCAGACTCTTATCCCAAGAGGTAGCATAAGCCAATGCACAAGCTCTTAACATGTCCTCTAAAATCTGATTAACTCTTTCGGTCTGTCCATCCGTCTGTGGATGATATGCTGTACTGAAGTTCAAACGGGTCCCCATGGCTTCATGCAGCTTATTCCAGAATCTCGAGGTAAATTGGGTACCTCTGTCCGATACAATCTTCTTTGGCACTCCGTGCAGACGATCCTGGTCATGTATAACTCTACTAATTTATCTCCCGAGTAAGTGGTCATTACTGGGATGAAATGGGCGACCTTAGTCAAGTAATCCACTATAACCCATATGGAGTCATAACCTCCTTGAGTTTTAGGCAAACCGGTAATGAAGTCCATTCCGATTTCCTCCCATTTCCATTCAGGTATCTTCAATGGTTGCAGCAATCCTGCTGGCGTCTGATGCATTGCTTTGACTCTCTGGCACACATCACACAACGCAACATGTTCAGCAACTTCACGTTTCATACTCGGCCACCAGAATCTTTCCTTCAGGTCTAGATACATCTTGGCACTTTCCGGGTGAATGGAATACTTGGAGTCATGGGCTTCCTCCAGAATCAACTGCTTCAGTTCCTTTTTGTTCGGCACACAGATGCGATCCTTCATCCACAATGTGCCTCTCTCGTCCAGCTTGAAGCCTTTCGCCTTGCCTTCCTCTATCTTGGACTTGATTCGCTGGACCTTGTCATCGTCCTTCTGTCCATCTCGGATCTGGTCCTCTAAGGTAGGCTTCACCTCTAATGCGGCCAAGAATCCTTCCGGTATCACTTCAATCTGCATCCTTTGAAACTCCTTGCATAATTCATCCGAACTTGCAGCTATCAACATATTCATGGTATGGCTTTTCCGACTCAAGGCGTCAGCCACCACATTGGCCTTCCCGGGATGATAATGGATCCCAACATTGTAGTCCTTGATTAATTCTAACCATCTCCTCTGCCTCATATTCAGAGCCGATTGGGTGAAGATGTATTTAAGACTCTTGTGGTCCGTATACACTTCGCATCTATTTCCAATCAAGTAGTGTCGCCACAACTTCAAGGCATGCACTACAGCTGCTAACTCTAGGTCATGTGTCGGATAGTTCTCTTCATGCGGCCTCAGCTGCCTTGATGCATATGCAACAACCTTCCGGTTTTGCATCAATACGTATCCAAGTCCCTGGCGCGATGCGTCACAATATATATCAAAGCTTTGATTAACATCCGGTAAAACCAACACTGGCACTGATGTCAGTCGCTTCTTCAGCTCTTGGAAACCTTTCTCACATTCCGGCGTCCAGTTAAACTTCTTCTCCTTTTTCAACAATTGCGTAAGAGGTCTCGCAATCGTTGAAAAGCCTTCAATAAAGCAGCGGTAGTAAGCTGCCATCCCAAGAAAACTCCGAATATGGGTCACCGTCTTCGACTGTTCCCAATGTAACACAGCTTCTACTTTGCTTGGATCAACAGCAAATCCTTCTGCGGTCATCACGTGTCCAAGAAACTCCACCTTGTCTTTCCAAAAATCACACGTACTGAACTTGGCGAAGAGTTGCTGTTCTCTCAGCTTCTCCAAAACTAGTCTCAGATGCTCTGTGTGCTCTTCTCTTGACTGGGAGTAAACTAAGATATCATCTATGAACACAACGACGAACTTATCCAGGTATTCCATAAAGACTTTATTCATCATATTCATGAAGTAAGCTGGCGCATTCGTCAGACCAAAGGACATAACAGTGAACTCGTAATGTCCATATCTTGACGAGAATGCGATCTTCGGAATATCCTCTGATCGGATCTTCAACTGGTGATATCCCGACCTCAAATCAATCTTGGAGAAAACTCCGGCTCCTCTCAACTGGTCAAACAGATCATCGATCCTAGGTAGCGGGTACTTGTTCTTCACGGTGACTTCATTGAGTGCACGGTAATCAATGCGCATCCTGAAACTTCCGTCCTTCTTCTTGACGAACAAAACTGGCGCTCCCCACGGCGACGAACTTGGTCTGATGAATCCTTTCTCCATCAACTCTTCAAGTTGCTTCTTCATCTCTACCAATTCTTCGGTTGACATCTGATATGGTCTCTTCGCTATCGGTGCTGTACCAGGTACTAACTCTATCACAAACTCTATGTCTCTGTCTGGTGGCATTCCATGCAAATCTTTAGGAAAGACATCAGGATACTCATTCACCACTGAAACATCTTCTATGCTGATTGCTTTCGTGCTGTTGACCATCAGCTGTCCATCTCGAACGGCGGTCGCTTGGAATTCCACTTTTCTTCCACATGGGCCTTCAACTGAGATAATCCTTCACCCATAATCCAATACAGCCTTGTGCTTGGATAACCAATCCATTCCCAAGATAACATCTAAGGTCTGGGTTTCCAGTATAATAAGGTTCGCTAGGAACTCTATCCCATCTATTAATATTCTTACCCCAGAACATCCTACTTTCGTTCGGAGTTCGGAACCAGGGGTTTGAACTAGAAGCATGCATTTAAGTCTTGCAATCTCCAAATCATTCTTAGCAGCAAAACCTTGAGAAACAAACGAATGCGAAGCTCCAGAGTCAAACAAAACTGTTGCAGGTACTGAGTTAACGAGTAACTTACCCAGTACGACATCCGTGGCATTCTGAAGTGCATCTACGGTGACATGGTTGACTCGGCCTCTCACCACAGTCTGGGGCGCGGCTCCTGGCTGTGCTGTCCCGCAGTTTGCTCCTGGTGTAGGCGTCCTGGCTGGTGTGGATCCCAGATTGAAGCGGACTGGTGTCACTCCTGCTGTCTTCTTGGGGCAACTGTTGGAGAAGTGCCCTGGCTCGTTGCACGTGTAGCATCGTCTCACTGCTTCCTCGTTGATCGCCCGGCGGCGCTTCGGGCCGAGCTGGTGTCTGGTAACCCCGTTAGCGTGCCTCGTGCCGGGCGACGGTGTCCTTGCTGCATTCTGCGGCTGGAATCTGAAAAACTGATTTGGCGCAACCCTCAAACGTTGTTGCGCTCCCTGACGCGATCCCTGCTGTTGCATTCTGCGCTTCCGGTTCTCATCCAGTTCCTTGCGCTTGTCCTCAAGGATGAGCGCCTTGTTCACCAACTCTTGGAAATCTGGAAAGGTGTGGGCGATCAGTCCCACATGCAGTCCAGAGTTCATTCCCTTCAAGAAGCGAGACTGTCTGGCCTTGTCTGTCGTTACGTCTTCCGGCGCGTAGCGTGCAAGCTGTGTGAACTTGTTCAGGTATTCAGCCACCGGTTGATTACCTTGCTTCAATGCCCTGAATTCTTCCTTCTTTAAGTCCATTATTCCTTCTAGCACATGATACTGGCGGAAAGCAGCTGTGAACTCCTCCCATGTGATATCCTGTGGGTTTTCCCGCGTGGCGCAGAAGTTCTCCCACCATTCAGCTGTAGTCCCTTCCAACTGATGAGAGGCGTAGAGCACCCTCTCATTTCCTACACATTGGGTAATGTGCAACTTCCTCTCAATTGACCTTAACTAATCATCCGCCTCCAATGGATTGACGTTTCCAGAGAAGGTGGGCGGATGAGTCCTCATGAATTCTGACAACCTTGAGCCCTGACGCTGTCCTTGATTGACTTGATTAGCGGTGGCCTGAGCAGTGACGTACTGCATCTGCTGCATCATGGCATGCATCAACTGTGTATGTGCAGCAAGAAAGGCTCCAAAGTTCTGCATGTCAACTGGCGGTGCTGGTTGGGGTGCAGGTGCTCCATCATTGGGGTTCACTACGGGGCGAGAACCACTCCCGTTGCCTCCAAGGTTTCCGCGGGTGTTCACCATCTGTCGATTACTCCAAGGTTTAAAGATGAGAGGGAACAAGAATAGACAAGTAGTAAAGAAACTTATGCGGGGAAAAAGGTGTAACTCAAAATACAACTTTATTATTTAATAATAACTTGATATGGTTGCTTACAATGCCTAAGGGCCTTGCAACACATACTGCACACTCAGCATTCAATGAAAACCCAAATCGACTAACACTGGAGTCTAACGCCTCTAAGGGTGACTCTTATTCTATAACGCGACTCGACGAAGGAGTCTCAACTGCAAAACCTATGCTCACTCGTCGAGAAAACCTCCACTGCCTCCTTGCGGCGGGTGTGGCGGCATAGGCGCGAAGCGATCGCCATGCCCCACAACGGCAGTAGTCGAAGAAGCGGCATCATCCTCAGGTTCAGGTTCCCGCTGTGGTGCTGGCTGGTGCTCCTGCTCAGGTGCTGGTTCCTCCAGTGCAGGCGCCCAACTCCAATCGGCTCGGACCACTGCCCATACAAAGGCGGTCTCCAGCTCTGCGATCCTTTCCGCAGCATAGGCGACGTACTCATGAGCATTCTCTAGGTGCTTTTTCCCTTCCTCAACCTGCTCGCGAGCCTTCATCAACTCCTGGACTGTGTCGTCGATAAGCTCCTCCTGGGCGACGACGAATCTGGCCAAGTGTGTGATGGTAGCCTCCTCATCTTCTATCATCTTTCGCTGAGCTCTGCTGTCTAGGCGTGGGTGGTGACGGAACACTGTGCCTTCCAGCTCTCTGGAGTAAGTGCGAGCAATCTGCTGCATCGCTCGACGTGACACCTCCTGAATTCCCATCTCAAATGTTGACCTCCTAGCGGTGAAGTGGAAAGGATGACTGAACTTCGTCTTCTCTCGAGCATACAACGCGATCTTGACGTCCCATCCTATGACCAGTCCTGCCTGCACGATGGTGGTCCCTCGGTAGAGCGATCTCTCAAAGCCTCCAAGCAACTGTAGCATACGCCACAACTCGGCAGCGTAGCCTCCCTCACGCTCGGCGTAGTTGTTCTTCATCAACATCTGCCAAAAGACGCTCGCGTAAGAACACAATATTTTAAAATCAAAGTGGAAGACAAAAGAACTCAGCAAGGGGTATGAACAAGAAAGAAAGGGGGTAAGTCGAGGATTCATTCATTATCTTGACAACTTTTAACTTTAGAAAATAAGTTTTATCCTTACTACGACCATTCTAACTACAGGTGAGCCTACAGTCAGTACGGCTCTGATACCACCTCTGTTAGGACCCGAATTTGCAAATTCGGACCCTTTGTGTATTCAGCACTAGTCCAGGATCACTCTAGTGCACACAGTCTCAATATTAGTACATATCACAATCATACTCAACGAATAATAAAGTACTTTATAGAAAGGAAATATAACGGGTTGGTCAACCTTCTGGTCAAGTTACAAAAGTACGCCTCGCAGGGCTAAAGTCTTACTCAAATAGAAACTGCAACGGAATATAAAGAAATTGCGTGGCGCCAACCAATATGCCACAGGCAGCTGACTGGGCTCTCCCCCTAGCTTGTCGGCTCTTCCTGGAGCTCCTCCTCCAGTGCTGGCGTTGATTCTTCTTCAACTGGTGTTGTATTGAGGCAAGGGTGAGTACTTGGTACTTAGCAAGTCATGCACAGAATGCAACTAATATTCTATATGCATGGCTTAATACAAAGGATAGGTCAACAGGTTCATTTGCAGTAGAGCAGCAATTAGCAAGTAACATAAGTAGATTCGAAAGCAATAGAAACAACGTAGTATCAATAACTTTTCCAGGAGTTAAGTAAACACTTTCCCTTCCCTAATCCACATTTCCATCAACGTCATCATTAAACCCAACCCAACTTTCCAAGTCCAGGTTGTTTTCATGAAAGTCTAACCCTTGACTGTAATTCCCGAGCGATGTCCAATGCCGCAGACACGGCTATTCGAATAGATTTTACACTATGCAGAGGTTATGCATTTTACCCACAAGATACAGCCAAACACCACAAAGGCGAGTATCCGTAACAAAGTCTTTTGGAAACTTCTAACAGCACAAGTGGGCCTCCCCGGTTATTGCACACTAACCCTTCCCTTAGCAAAGGCGAAGTCTAGGTCAATCAACCGTTAGATGGGTACTGTGGCGGCAATGGCCACCAGGGGTTTCTCTTTCTCTTCGTCGGACTGTTTCTTGTTTTTCGGGGAACCTGCTTCTACCCTGTCTTCTTCCCCGCTTTATAGGGCGGGCCTGGGATATGCCCGTATTGATCGGCCTTCTTTTTCTTTATTATTTCTTGCCAAGGGCTAACCTGAATTTTTTATTGACTCACGTCTCTCATACGTTGGGTTTTTTGCCCTCTGTTCGTACACATTTTATAGGGGTTCGACGGGAATTTCACTTGTGTTGGGGTCTCAGATTGCCTGGACACGTCACTGTGTACTTGGGAGGAGTTGTTGGGGGGTGTTAGGCCTTGGAGATTGACACTAGGTTCACGTCAGAGGGAAACACGGCTGGGAGTGATTTCCTCCGGTTTCTCCCCTCGCCACGGAAGGGGGTTTCCCCTCGTTGCGGAGGGGGGGGAAAGGGGCGATCTTTATCCATCATCCCTTTTTACCGGGGGATGATCCCCTAAGGTATGGACTTATGGCTTTATCAAAGGAAGAGGCTGACGTTTATAAAACCGTTCATGCGGGTCACTAGATACGTGGTGCTTCGTTTAGTTAGCCGAGGGGGAGGGATGAGCCTGGCCGGTCCACCACACTAGCCCCTCATGTCAGCGGGTAGATGTCATTCTGCTCGCTGGGATGTAATAGTAAACGTCCGAGAGTTGTTTTTTTTCGGCGTACCCTGTAGAGATAGGGTTCTCCGACGGTGGCGAGGTTCATTCTCTAGTGCTCCGCATTTCGTCCGTTTTCTCTTCTCGTTCATGTTCTCCTCTGGCATCTGTCTTCCTGATCTTCCACCTACCTAGATCTCCATGGGTCCTAGGCGCCCTCCTAAGATAAAGCCGGTTTTGAGTAAGGAGGATGCCGCGGGATTATCCCCCATTTTGGGGCGGTCGGCGTTGAGCTCTGCCGATCTCGATGCATTAGCAGCTGATTTCGGGGTAATACGCCCTTCCATGCGCCTCCCTGGTGATGAAGAAACCCCTCAGCCTCAGGCGAATGAAGCAGTGGTATTCGCGGCATTTCTCGGCGAGGCTTCGTTTCCGTCCGCCTCTTACGGCGTCGGTACTCGGGTTTTCATGCAGAGCTTTCACAGCTTACCCTAACGCTTATTGTGCGATTGGCGGCTTTGGAATGGGCGTTCCGTCATTTGGGATCCACTTGACAGGGCGCTTGTTTTCTCTCATAGAAGATGCGTTTTGGCAACCGAAGCAACAGAAAACAGGGAACGAAGGCCGCAAGTCATGTTTCGGTTCCCTGAATTTTCAGACGAAGAGGTCCCTTATAAAGGAAATCCCAGTAGCGGCCGCCAAGGGGAAATGGGACTCAGGATGGATGTCACGGTGGTATTATCAAATTCTCGTGGGCACAGACTCTCCCCTCCATACTTCGATGGGTCCAGTCCGCGCGATTCGATCCCCTAATTGGAGCGCGACCGCGGAAGAAATTGGATATCTGGATTATCTGAAGGCTCTTCGTGCCCAGAGTACAATGCGAGATTTGGTGGAGGAATATTGTCTATGTCGTATCGACCCTTTGGCCAGGAGCTCCCCCGTTACTCTGGAGGCGGTGTTGGGAGGCACGGTGTCTGTGATTCGACCTGAGGGGGTTCAAGACCTGGGGCGCGGGGCGGCCGAGAGATTGGCTCGCAAGCTTCTAGGCCCTTGCCAAGCAATGGAGTATGAGGCCGCGATGGGCGCCATAGGGGTCACCCGATGCTCTCGTTTTACTGACTGGGGACGCCGCGCGCCCCCTCATCCCCGAGGGTCAGCTGGTTCTCCCCGTCCGGCCAAACGAGCAAGGTTAACTCGTGTGGCGCCACCCCAAGCTGCTGCCACTTCGGGTGGGAGCGAGGATTTGGGGGATGATGACGACGAGGATGCGGATTGGGGTGCAGAGGAATCCAGCGACGAAGGTGATTCCTCCGGCTCTGTGGCGGTTACGTCTCACCTGCCACCGCCCCCTTCGGATTCTGTTGAGGCGGGGGGCCCTCCGAAACGATCCCCTTGGCTGTTGCGGGCGAACCCTCAAATGTGCCATCCGTCCCGGACACGAGCTTTCCCGAGACCACATCAAGTCCAGCTGGGATGGGGGAGGTTCCCTCGGCCCCCCCGCTTGACTCTTCCGCAGATGTGCATGTTGACGGGGGTCAATCCCCCGGGTACTCATTTTTAGGGATTCCCGGAGTGGAGACTATCGATGTATGTGACGAGGACGATGGTGATTTTCCGGCTGCAGAGTGCGCACGGGGGGAACTTGAAGGTGTGGCCGTCCCCGTGATAGGGGAGACTCGGGGTTTGCGGTTAAACATTTCCACTCCTGACACCCCCACCGGGGGAGAAGGTCTTACTCCTGACACTTTTCCCGCCAGCTCGTTAGGGTGCGATGTCCTTTCAGGTTTTGACGAAGTTGACGCAGGAGGTAATAATGCGGAGGAGGCGGGGGCTTTAATACCGTTGGAGCAGGTCCAAACTAAGGCGCTCGCCACTCCTTCGCCTGTCGCGGAGGAGGAGGATCCAGAACATCCGATTCCAAGTACTCAAGGCGTCCTCCCTCCGGGTGAAGGGATTTTACCTTCGAACCAACCAGCCCCTGCGGGTGGTGTGGGCTCCTCCTTTGTCCGCTTTGATTTGTCGGACTTTTCATTTCAGATTTTGAGAGAGGGGCGGTCACATCTCCATCTTTAAGAAAGATGCGTGCGGCTTTTTCTCCTTACAATAAATCCGTGGCCTTATTTGAGGAAGTCAATGACCTTTCTCTCTGTGAGATCTCGATGGACCATCATCTAAAGGTACCTTCCCTTTTAAGCTTATCTTACTGGTATCTGTGTCTTTCAACGCCCTTCTTCATTCCTTCTCCATTTCTAGGGGGCTGTACTCGCTTCAGAGATATCGCGTCGATTTCGGGCGTACTTGGGCCAGTTTAACAAGGGGGTCCAGGATTGCGATGCTGCGAAGGAACGGGTAGTGGAACTAGAAGCGGAGAAGGCTAATCTTTCAAGGGCACTTCAGGACTCCGAGGACTCGTTGGCCAAGGTGCAGGCCGAAGCATCTCAAAGTCGGGATTTGGCTGCGAAAAACGCAGAGCTCGAGGGAGTAATTTCCCTGATGCGAGATCGTCTCGCCGAAGAGGAGCGAGCTCGCATGGCGGCGGAGCGAAACGAGAAGAAGGATGATCGAATAGAAGAATTGAAAAACCTATTGGTGGTTGCAGAAGAGGGCAAGAACATGTTGAAGAAGCAACTGGAAGAATTCCCCTCTCAACTCGCAACGGCGCGAAGCGAGGCTCAAGCTCATCTTCGTAACGCACAACGAGCGGAGGAGTGTCACGACATGATTCAGAAGGAATTGGGGTCCGTTGTCTCGGGGATTCATAGGGCTACGGAGGCCTTCCTTCAGCAGCTCCCTCGGTTCGGTATTGATGCAGCTCCGAGTCGTATCCCCTCCTCCAGCCTGGAAGCCGTTTCCTTCCTTGAGAAATCTACTAAGATTTTTGGGGATTCTGCGCTGACCTTCGGCGACTACTGCGCGAGACTGGGCTCCGTCAAAACTGCTCAGTTGTTGGAGGCGAAGGGATGTACTCATATACGTGAGCACTTCGGTTTTTCCTCTGCTGCTCCGTCGTTACCAGGGTTCGGAGATATCCCTTCGTCGGGGAAGCCTTCCTCCGCCGCGTCTCGGCTATCGTCAAGCTTTATGTCAGATTTCTGGAAGCAGCACGGGGAGCCCACCGCGAGGGAGTCGGTGCGTCGAGCTCGTGCTGTAATGCGCGACTCAGGGAAAGGCAAAGAGAAGCCGCCTCCTCCTTAGCTCGTGTATCTTTGTGTGAGGGAATTTTTGTAAACACTCGAATTATATTTCCCATTTTACCAAATGACTAGGCGTGTTCGTTCGCTTCACGGGTCCCTTCGTCCGAAAAGCGTTTAGTTTCTCCCGACGGAGACCAGACGTCAGTGACGAGTACTTAGAGGGACTTAATGACTTGGTGAACTTCTCGGGGGACGTGGGGACGCCTGGGCTTCCCGCGTTCTTATTTAACACTGGCCCTTTTTGCCTTCCTCGCCCACCTTGTTAGTTTTAGAGTAGACGATCACTCTCTATCCCTGTTCTCCCTTGCTTTTTCAATGGCTGACATCCCCGGAGAAGTCATGGAAGAAGACCCTATTTTCGCCAACCTGGATGAGGGGCCGCCTGTGGCAGAGATCCCACCGCTGCTGGGGGAGGAGGGAGCCCCTAACATGGTTCTTGACCTTCCGGGTGACGCCCTCGCTCCCGGGGGTCTTCCAGTCGCCAACGATCTCGAGGCCTTCATTGAAGGTCTATGGGCGGATTTTGACATGATAATGGCCGCAGAGGAGGAGCTTGCCAGAGACCTCGCCAACCTCGACATACTGATCGGGATGGTGCCGCGGCTGCTGGAAACCAAGGATGCCCTCACGGAAGCCGTGATGCGTGCTAATCGCGTCTAAGTCCGCCTTATTTAGTATAGGAGTTTCTGTTGGATTTCCATATTATGTATGATTGGGATGATATTATGTAACTCCCGGCGGGGGATTCTTACCTATATCTATTCTTCGTCCTACTTGTTTGAATTCCTTCCGGCCATGCATTCTTAGCTTCCTATCGTACCTTGATTGGTAATCGTAGAACGGCCTCGATTCTTTACCCAGCCCAGTTCCGGGTTGGGACGCGAGAATAGGTATAGTCGCGTAATGCGTAAGCACCCTCTCCTTCCTTGCAGAGGGAAAAACGGGATACCGGCTTGGGCGTATTTTCTCAATGGCTTGGCTAGTGTAACATGGTGTGTTCTCCGGTCCTTCGGAGCGAAGGGGAGGTTGGCACCTTAACCCGGCCGGTTATTTCGTGAATAGATGAACCGGGGCAACGAACGAATTGTAGTGTCGGTGCGACTAAGCATCAGCGAACTCCTATCCGGCGCGAGGCAACGAGTCTCCGGAACGAGGGATGGGTGGGACTTTTGCCCGACCAAGCATCCGCGGACTCCTACCCGGCGCGAGGCAACGGGCCTCCGGAGCGAGGGATGGGTGGGACTTTTGCCCGACCAAGCATCCGTGAACTCCTACCCGGCGCGAGGCAACGGGTCTCCGGAGCGAGGGATGGGTGGGACTTTTGCCCGACCAAGCATCCACGAACTCCTACCCGCCGCGAGGCAACGGGTCTCCGGAGCGAGGGATGGGTGGGACTTTTGCCCGACCAAGCATCCGCGAACTCCTACCCGGCGCGAGGCGGAACGAGGGATGGGTGGGACTTTTGCCCGACCAAGCATCCGCGGACTCCTACCCGGCGCGAGGCAACGGGCCTCCGGAGCGAGGGATGGGTGGGACTTTTGCCCGACCAAGCATCCGTGAACTCCTACCCGGCGCGAGGCAACGGGTCTCCGGAGCGAGGGATGGGTGGGACTTTTGCCCGACCAAGCATCCGCGAACTCCTACCCGGCGAGGCAACGGGTCTCGGAGCGAGGATGGGTGGGACTTTTGCCCGACCAAGCATCCGCGAACTCCTACCCGGCGAGGCAACGGGTCTCCTGAGCGAGGATGGGTGGGACTTTGCCCGACCAAGCATCCGCGAACTCCTACCCTGCGAGGCAGCGGGTCTCGAGCGAGGATGGGTGGGACTTTTGCCCGACCAAGCATCCGCGAACTCCTACCCGGGCGGGCAACGGGTCTCCTGAGCGAGGATGGGTGGGACTTCTGCCCGACCAAGCATCCGCGAACTCCTACCCGGCGCGAGGCAACGGGTCTCCGGAGCGAGGGATGGGTGGGACTTTTGCCCGACCAAGCATCCGCGAACTCCTACCCGGCGCGAGGCAACGGGTCTCTGGAGCGAGGGATGGGTGGGACTTTTGCCCGACCAAGCATCCGCGAACTCCTACCCGGCGCGGGGCAACGGGTCTCTGGAGCGAGGGATGGGTGGGACTTCTGCCCGACCAAGCATCCGCGAACTCCTACCCGGCGCGGGGCAACGGGTCTCCGGAGCGAGGGATGGGTGGGACGTTTGCCCGACCAAGCATCCGTGAACTCGCAACAGGTTTCTTGATTTGAGTCCTGGAGAATATGGAGATGGCTCGAGCTCGCAATGTCTTTCCTTTATTTTATTGATAAGGATCGGTACATTTCTTTCCTTCGGATTCCATCACCTACGGGTAAAATTTTTTAAGTGCGTCGGTATTCCATGTCCGTGGTATTTCTTCTCCGTCAGGGGTAATGAGCTTGTGCGCTCCCTTCGCGGTTGACTCTTGGATGATGTACGGTCCCTCCCACGTCGTTTCCAGCTTTGCGAAGGCTGGAGCGGCCCGCTTGAGCACCATGTCCCCAGGGTGTATTTCACGCTTCTTCACCTTCTTGTTGAAGCTTCGAGTTGACGCCTCCGCATAGGCTCTCATGGTCTTTAAGGCTTGAAGCTTGCGTTCTTCCTCTAGATCACACGTGATGTCGATTGCCTCGTGGGTCGGGGTTTTGATTACTCGCAAGGATTTTGCACGGATCTCCGCCGGTGAAACGGCTTCCTCCCTGAAAAGGAGGCGGAAGGGGGAGAACCCGGTCGCTCTTGAGGCCGGGCGGGTTGCCCATAAGACGTGGTCCAGCTCGCCGGGCCAAAGCCCCTTTTTAGAGCCGTAAAGCCTTTTCTTTATACCATCAAGAAGTAACCCGTTCGCCCGTTCCACTGCCCCGTTCGACTGAGGATGACCCACTGAGGCGAAGCAGATCTTTGTCCCGATATTATCACACGATGTCGCGGAATTTCCAGGAGTCAAACTGAGACCCATTGTCGGTCACGATCTGGTAAGGGACTCCGTATCTGCAGATAATTGTTTTCCAGAGAAATTTGACGGCGGCTTCTGCGGTTATCTTTGCAACCGGCTCTGCCTCGATCCAGCGGGAGAAGTAATCGATGGCGACGATTACAAACTGAAGGTTTGCTCGAGCTTTAGGAAGCGCCCCAACGATATCTATTCCCCACTTGGCGAAGGGCCAGACCGGGGGTACCGCATGCAGTTCGTTGGGCGGGGCCCTTGTTTGCTTGGTCATCCATTGGCACGCATGACAGTGTCGGACCATATGCTCTGCATCTTGCAACGCCGAAGGCCAGTAGAGCCCCATTCGGAATAACTTTCTCACGAGATTTCTAGGGGCCTGGTGTGCCCCGCAATCTCCCTGGTGCGCTTCGAGTAAAGCTTGCACTCCCTCTTCTCGCGAAATGCAGCGTAGCCACAGAGCGCAAAGGCCGCTACGGAATAGGAAGCCGTTAATGATGGCGTACTTCTTTGCTCGCCTTTCGACGCGCCTCGCTTGCGCCTCCTCATCTGGTAAAACTACCTCCAGGAGGTAGTTGTATATTTCGTTCCTCCAGTCTTCAGCTTGTTGCTTTCGAACAATGAGATTTATCTCGGGAAGGAATGGAGGGTGCGAAGTATCTCGTAGAAGATTATCGAAGGTAGACTTCCTCCGTGGCTGCGATCTTGGCTAGCTCGTCGGCTGCGTTCATTTTGGGACACAGGAATTGCATTAACGGTGAACCCGGTGAAACCCTTCTCCATGGTTCGGACCATCTCGACGTACTTCTGGAGCTGTTCATCCTTCACTTGATATTCTTTGGTGATGTGCCCCTGAATGAGTTTCGAGTCGGTGTATATTATCGCCTTTCTCGCTCCCATGATCTTCGCTTTTCTAATACCCAATAATAGCGCTTCGTACTCGGCTATATTGTTGGTAGAAGGAAATTCCAGCCTTGCTGCGAACTCCACTTTTTCTCCGCTGGGCGTGTGTATCACCGCCGCTATTCCCGCTCCGCTCGCTCCCCAAGATCCATCGGAATTAATGGACCACATTGTTGGGGTTTGGTTGTTCTCTGTGGCTGGGGAAGTCCATTCTACCATGAAATCGACGAGGGCTTGGCTTTTGATTGCCGTGCGAGGAATTATGGTTAATTCAAAGGGAGCTAGTTCGACCGCCCACTTGCTGATGCGCCCAGTGCTTTCCCTGTTGGAGAGCATAGACCCTAGAGGATATGTAGTCGGCACCTTGATGCGGTTGGCCTGAAAATAATGCCGGAGCTTTCGAGATGCCATTAACAGGGCGTACGCCAGTTTTTCCATTTCCGAGTATCGTAGCTTCGCTCCTTGGAGGGCTTCAGAAACAAAGTAGACCGGCTGTTGTTTGGCGCCTAGGGGCCGCACTAGCACAGCGCTTACGGCCAAGGGGCTAGCTGCTAGATATAACAGAAGCTCCTGTCCTTGCTTCGGGCTCTGCAGGACAGGGATCTCCATGAGGCTCTGCTTCAAGTCGTCGAAGGCGCGTTGGCATTCCCCTGTCCAGACGAAACTATCGTTCGTGCGCAAGGCTTTAAAGACCGGCAAACTTCGTTCTGCGGACTTTGGCAAGAATCGACTGAGCGCTGCTATTCGCCCTGCCAACCGTTGCACTTCTTTCAGGTTTCTTGGTGGAGCCATGTCTTGGACAGCTCTTATCTTTTCCGGATTCGCTTCTATGCCCCGTTGGGAGACCAGGAACCCTAGCAATTTTCCTGCGTCCACGCCGAAGACACATTTTGCCGGGTTAAGCTTCACCTTTCCTTTTATCAAATTTCTGAAGGTTTCCCGGAGGTCCCCGATATGATCTTCTTTCTTTTCACTTTTGACAATTATATCGTCAACGTAAGCTTCCACGTTTCTTCCTAACTGATCGGCGAAAATCTTCGCGATGAGTCGAGCGAAGGTAGCACCCGCGTTTTTGAGCCCGAAAGGCATTCGCACGAAGCAATAGGTACCGAAGGGAGTAACAAACGCCATCTTGTCTTCGTCTCCTTCCTGCATATATACTTGGTGATAACCGGAATATGCGTCAAGGAAGCTCATCCTTTCTGACCCAGAGGTTGAGTCAACCAGCTGGTCGATGCGGGGCAGGGGGAAGTCATCTTTTGGGCATGCTTTATTTAAATCAGTAAAGTCGATGCACATCCTCCATGCTCATTGGCCTTCCCGACTAGGACGACGTTGGCCAACCACTCTGCATCGGGTTTTAGCGGATGATTCCCGCTGGAGCAGCTTTAGTAACTTCCACCTTCGCGGCTTCTTGCCTTTCTACCGCAAGTTTTCTCAGTTTTGCTTCTTAGGCTTTATGCTTGGGTTAATGGTGAGGCATGTTCAATAATTCCTCTCGGGACTCCCGAGAAGGTCTTCGGCCCCCATGCGAACACGGTTTCAGATTCCTGGAGGAGCAGCATCAAGTGCTTTTCCTCCTCGGGAGACAGCATGGTGCCGAGGATCACTACCTTGCTGCTTCCTGGCCTGAGCGGTATCCGTTGGGTTTCTCCCTGTGGCTGTGGTTTAGGGAGCCAGCGGCTGCGATTTGCAGGTACAGTGGGATCTAACTCAGTAATGCAGACGT
This sequence comes from Rhipidocladum racemiflorum, assembly GCA_036346355.1. NCBI lineage: Eukaryota > Viridiplantae > Streptophyta > Magnoliopsida > Poales > Poaceae > Rhipidocladum > Rhipidocladum racemiflorum. The sequence goes on from CM070588.1 coordinate 33,776,227, forward strand.
GTTTGATTTGAGGCGGGTTCTCCATATCTATCTTCCTTGCCAAGGCTTGGTCTCCTCGCACCGTGATAACACCATCTTCGGAGGGGATTTTCATGCATAGGAAACCGTGATGAATTATGGCCCCCATGGTCGTCAACGAGCCCCAGCCTAGGATCGCATTGTATTGGAAAGGCTTGTCTACCACATCGAATGTGACGCGGCTCGTGACGCTGGCTTGTGGCGTTGCGAATGTGACTTCAAGCTCTAATTGTCCCATGGTGGTGACCGTGTTTCCCCCGAAACCCATCAGCGGCACTTCCGATTTTTTCAACCGATCTTGTGGAATCATCATCTGTTGGAACGCCTTCATGGACAGTATGTCCGCAGCACTCCCTCCATCCACCAATATCCGACGTACTTCGCAATCAGCGATGATGGCGGTTACTACCAAGGAATCTTGGTGCGGGAAGTGTACCCCCGTGGCGTCCTCCTGTGTGAAGGTGATTGGCTCGCATCTTACCGGAGGAAGGGTGGAAGGGGTAATTGCGATGTGGTTAATTTGCCGGGCGTAAGCCTTCCTGCATCTTTTGACGAGAGATGTGATGAGGAGCCTCCCGCAATGACGTTAATAATGCGATGGAGGTGGTTCATCCCTACTCGAGGAGGGGGGTGTTATCGTCCAACCGGAGGTGCTTCCGGCGGTGCAGGATGCGTCTTGACCTCTCTCTGTTTCGCCTCGAACCGCCGATATCCGTTGATCACTTTGCATTGGATGGTGTCATGAGTGATATTTTCCCCGTGATATTCACAAAAGTACTGCCGGGGCTCTGTCCCTTCCCTCTTGTCAACTCGGCTTCCCTCGTCTTGCTTTCCTCGGTTCGGGGGTGGCCCTCGTCTCTGCTGCTCCGCGGGCCTATCGCCCGTGGCTTGCCGATTTCTTGGTTTTTCAATGTGGTGGATTCTCCTCCTTTCGTCTCTTCTTCCAGGCTGCAGTATCGTTCCCTCGTTTTGGCGTTGGGAGGGGGGTCCTTCCCTCGCCCTCTCTTGCGCGGGGCGAATTCTTGATTCTCTTGTTGGGGCCCATCCTCCCTTCGGAGGTTGTCTTCCTCCGCTCGCGCATATTCCCTCATCTTCGCAAAGAGTTCTTCCACCGTACGTACCTCTTTACGAGCAAGCCTTTCTGCCAGCGGTCCCCTGCGCAGGCCGCAACGTGCCGCATTGATGATAGTGGTGTCGCTTACTCCTCGTACTTGGCATTTAATCCGGGAGAAACGCTGGAAGTAGCTCTTAAGTGTTTCCCCTTCGCGTTGTCTGACCGCAAATAGGTCACTTTCCTCTTTCATTCCGTCAAAGTTACCCTGAAAGTTGCCTTCAAGCTTGCAGCGGAGTTGCGGCCAACAGGTGATCGACCGGGGCTCCAGCGAAGAGTACCAGGACAGGGCTATGCCTTCAAGGGCTAGAAGGAGCCCCTTCGCCTTGATGTCATCATCTCCTCCCGCTGCTTCAATCGCCGTATCATAAACGCGGAGGAACTCCCTTGGGTCCGTCCGACCGTCATATGGCTTAACAGTGGGAAATTTGAAGCTTCCCGGGGAGGGCCATTTTTTGGTCCGTAGACGGGTGCTGAGGGGGTTTGGATCGTGATCTTCCCTGTGCGCCATCGCAACCGCTGGAGATAGCACCTCGCGGCTCGGGCTTTCATCTTGTGATTCGTATTGACCCCCGTCAGATCGTCCTTGCAGACGCCTCAACTCTGCCATGAGTTGCTCGTTGGCTTCCATCAGCGCCCGCACGTTGGGGTCAATCTCCTCCTGAGCTCCGGTTCCTCCTCCATGGGTTTCTTCATTTCCGTGGGTCTCTTGGCGATGAGTCGGATGTGTCGACGCTTCCGCCACATCTCCTCCTGGTGTCGAAACCGTTCGTCCTGTCGTCGGAGGCCGCCGTTTGGGGGCTCGCTTGCGCACGGCCACCGGAGTCTGTGGATGTAAAGTTCCCGCCATGTTTCGGGCTTCTGTTGCGGCTGGCATCCGCGTCTCGTCATCCAGAAGTCGAGGGGGATCTCCAGATTGGCTTCTCGCACGCCGTCTTGATTCTTCTGCTCCTGCCGTCGCTGCCGCCCCCTTGGATATTGCCTCCTTTCCTTTCCTTGGTGGCATGGTTGCAGGAAACTTACCCTTGGGCTTGATCGGCAGGCGGTGGTTTTACCTTGTGGTTAGGGTTCCCCACGGACGGCGCCAGTGTGGCGGCAATGGCCACCAGGGGTTTCTCTTTCTCTTCGTCGGACTGTTTCTTGTTTTTCGGGGAACCTGCTTCTACCCTGTCTTCTTCCCCGCTTTATAGGGCGGGCCTGGGATATGCCCGTATTGATCGGCCTTCTTTTTCTTTATTATTTCTTGCCAAGGGCTAACCTGAATTTTTTATTGACTCACGTCTCTCATACGTTGGGTTTTTTGCCCTCTGTTCGTACACCTTTTATAGGGGTTCGACGGGAATTTCACTTGTGTTGGGGTCTCAGATTGCCTGGACACGTCACTGTGTACTTGGGAGGAGTTGTTGGGGGGTGTCAGGCCTTGGAGATTGACACTAGGTTCACGTCAGAGGGAAACACGGCTGGGAGTGATTTCCTCCGGTTTCTCCCCTCGCCACGGAAGGGGGTTTCCCCTCGTTGCGGAGGGGGGGGGAAAGGGGCGATCTTTATCCATCATCCCTTTTTACCGGGGGATGATCCCCTAAGGTATGGACTTATGGCTTTATCGAAGGAAGAGGCTGACGTTTATAAAACCGTTCATGCGAGTCACTAGATACGTGGTGCTTCGTTTAGTTAGCCGAGGGGGAGGGATGAGCCTGGCCGGTCCACCACAGGTACCTGGCCGCAGCCCCGGTACACTCCCCCGTACAACTACATAAAAGGTATAGTTGACACCCTGAGGTCCCATAGGTACGTTATTAGCAACTTAATCAACTAGGTCCGTCCCATTACAGACATGTGGTTGCACGTTTGACTCAGTTCAAAGGCTTGCAAGGTTAAGTCCTTAGGTTGACCAGGGCAAGACTACTCGAAGAACCAAATCAACTTCCCCGGTGCCAATCATGGCCCACCATATCATCCTTGCCACATGCCCCGGTCTAAATCTATTTATCAAACCCCAGTTGATTACCATGCACCACATGCCATCGATAACAACATTAATAACACATGACACTTCTCAAAAACATGTTCCATATGTCATTAAGTCAATGTTAACATGTAATTTCTCGGCCTGTGAGCTTGTAAGTACCTCAACACATAAGCATCATCGAGGTCGTGGTCGGCGTAGGCTGAATCATCATGATGGCCCTCGTAGTCATCATGTGCAGGTGCCTGTGAGCCTGTAAGAAATGAAGACTTGTAGGGTGAGTTAAAAAAATGACTGCAAAACATAGAAAGCGCGATTAAGTACTCACCTCTGGCGTGACCGGCTAGACCAGCGTGTCCAGCACCTTGCCCTCTCGCAGCTGGCGGCATGACGGTGGCACGGGAGGCTGTAGCATGAGAAAATGTACCTGCAACACCCCTTCCTTGTCCAAGCGGCATGCCGTGAACCACATCGGAAGGCTGCCGGCATCCTGCCAAGTCGATGACGCGGCTCACGCTCTCCCGATACCTCCCGAAGTAAGAGGTCACCTCCTCTCTAGACACCTCCGCCCCGCTGGTCAGACAAGAAAGGAACCTCCTTGACTCCTCGTAGTACTGGGCCAGTACATCAGTCTAAAAAATACATTAAGAATTAGTTAGCACGGATACGAACTGAGCGTACATGAGATCGTAGCTAGGACGTAACGTACCGCACAATGGAGAGCCGAGTCGGTATGGGATGGATACGTGTCCCTCACCCTGGGAACGTGTCTAGGAGGATCGGGGTCGACACGTACCAGACGAAGACGGGTACGGGAAGTGCACCACTCTCGGTAGGCACGGTACGTCTGCAGGTCGTACACCGCCTCCTCAGCATGGACGTCGTCAAGGGCTCCTACCCACTCCTCAACCCATAGCACCATGCGCATGTGCCAAGGGGTGGCCCCATGCATGCCCTTCCTAGTCTGGTTGTGGATAAGAAATACATATAGCATTAATAGACTACATTACACGATAATAATTATAGAACATTGACGAAGGGAACTTACATGTGGACGGCGTCTGGGACTAGATGGCGGACCTGGACTGGGAACTCCTGTCGTAGACCGAACTACCTCATCACTCGATGGACAGCGTAGACCTCGACCTGGACATTGAATAGGATGGAGCACCGCGTGCGCAAGTACGCCGTGTCTTGTGTGCATAGGGTGGACAAGCCATCCGTAACACGTAGCTGCACCTCAGCCTCTGTGTACGATGTCCAACGTACGTGGTTGTCGGTGAGGCAGTCGAATGCAGCGACGAACTGCGGGTAGCCCTGATGCACCGTCCTGTGAGCCCACCTAGGCTACAGTGATGACAGAAGAAACAATGCACAATGTTACCGTTTGTACTCACAAATGTTACAGCGAAAGTTTCAAAATCATGATTTCAATTTCATACTCGTCGGTGGCACCAGATGGTGCCTATGGTAGGAGCGTCAACGTTGTCATTCCTTGCATGTACAACAGGCTGCAAGTCGATGTCGGGCCACCCAATCTGGAACATCTCGTATGCCCAGAGATGTACAAGCAGTGGATAGCCAGTGAAGGTCGAGCCGTCGGCGATGCATCCACAACTGTCACAGAGCGCACGATACATGGCGCACAGCACAATCGACCCCCATGAGTACTGCGGCACGGCGTCAAGGGGAGCGTCTGCGATCGCCCTCGCGAACTGGACAAGGTGCCTGTCCACGCTATCCCCATGGGAGCTCGTGAACATGCACTAGCCGAACAGACGCAGTAGGTACGCCTCCAGGTGGTGGCTCACCCTCACCTCGTCTGCAGGCTCCACGATCTGTTCTGCTTGTAAATTTAAGCTTACTTGTTAGTTTAACAAGTATATGCACAATTAAGCTTTAAAGGTTAGTTGCATACCATGAACTTTCGAAGCCACCTCAGTGTCGAACCATGCGTACTGGTGAAGAGCTAGTACACCACAGCTGGTAGCACACCCTGGGACCGCGCGAGTAGCTCCTGGCGCCATGTCGGGTCGACGTCCTGGGGGACCACAGGGTCCCCGGCAATCGGGAGTCCGAGGAGGTATGAGACACCCTCCAGAGTGATCGCCATCTCCCCGACAGGTAGGTGGAAGGTGTGCATCTCTGGCCTCCACCAATACACCAGAGCGGTGAGAAGGGACCTATCAAACGGGAAGTGATGACCCACATCTCGTCCCTGCACATCATCGTGCGCCGCCTCCACCATCCAAGTGAGTGGCAGCAATCTTAATGCTCGAAGCCTACGAAACAAAAATTATGAGATTAATATCTGTACCGCAACAATTAATAAAAATAAATTATGATACTACAGCAAACATTTTTAGAAATTTATAGAATAATATGTTACTGGGGGATCCAACAAGGATCGAGCGTCCAGAGCTTCTGCGGTGTCCTCGGTCGTAGCACTCTGAGCTCCAAAGGATCCTGTCCCTCCTCTGGTAAAGCAGTGGCGAAGTGGGAACGGAGACCACAATCGACGATCGGATCTAGCAACTCAAATGGCCAGTCGTCATCTCTGTCCTGGTGAGCCATACCTGCAAATTACAATAATGAAAGTTATAATAAAAATGCATACAGAATCAAATGCGTACGAAAAATTATGCAAGCATCACAACAATATGTTGAAACAAATACGTACGAAAAACTAAACAATCATCACAACAATATATTAAAATAAATTCGAAAAATTTATCAAGCCACAACACTGACAACTACGCGCAACTTGCTTACAACTCGTAAAAAACATAGTTCATACAACACACATTCATCAATAATAAATAAATTTCACAATAGCATATGATAATTCATATAGCTTCTCCGGTAGTTTTATGACATCATCCACCATGCCTTGTAGACGACGCTCCTTCCCTCGCTGTGGGGTTGCCATCTCCTCCTTCATCTTCTTCAATTTGTGGCTGGCAATTCTTGAACGTATGTCCTCTTCAGCCGCATAATGAACATTTCTTCACGCGCTTACCAGCTTCAGACTCATCCATGTCATTTCTGATACGCCTTGTTTTTCAACGTCCTACTTTGCATCTTCTTACATCAAAATAAGGAACCCATAACCTTTCATTGACACTAGGAGTTGTTGTGAAAGAACCGACAACACCATAACCATAAAGCTCCTCGCTCCAAGTTGCCATCACCTTTTTCTTTGTAAAATATTCTGATAGATATGTACCTGGTCGCATTCCAAATAACGCACATGTGGCTATCACATGAGAACATGGCCTATGCAAAAGTTGGGGTTTGTTACACGAGCATTTGCAGTCAGCTATCAAGATGCACTCTTAGGTGATGAATTTTTGGTTGGTTCCACGCCATCCTTTATCCCTGCATATCACCTCGAAGCGCAATGTTCGTGCACCTACTTTGATAGCTCTATGCTTGGCCGCCTTCTTACACTTGTCATCCATGTATTTAGTTATCATGGTTGAGTACAATAGATTCTCATCTCTCAGTACTACTTCAGCAGCTTGATGCCTATCCACGAAGTATTTGGTTGTGCCCCGCAGCACTCCCTCAACAATTCCTACTAATGGGAGACACCACATCCAGTTGTACACCTCCGCCAAGTTAGTTGTCATGACACTGTATCTGGCACCATGTGTGTCATGTAACAGTAACCACTTCTCTTTCGGCTTGTGCTTTATCCAGTCCGAGAAATATTTGATTGGCCTTTGCCTTCGACGACTACTCGTCACCTCATCTTCTGTTGGCAGAGGGAATAGAGGCTCCGCCTCATCCTGTGTCGCACTGCTACCATTATTGTTCGTCTGATCCTGTTTGTGTTTTCTTGTTAGGTCATCAAGATTCTTTCATAGAGTATGGAACTTACTCGCTTGGTTCTGCTTACATAGCCTCTTAAACATGTTCATCAGTTCCTTGTCCTTGAATTGCTTAAAGAAGTTCGCACCCAAATGCCTCATGCATCATCGGCTCTGCAAGTCAGGCCAGGAAAATTGCTCATCTTCCCCTGTTTGCAACTGTTTGATAGCGCCAAGCAGGCCAGCATGCCTGTCATGCAAAATACACACATCTTGACGTGTTTTCACCACACTGATCTTCAAGTTCCATAGGAACCACAACCAGCTCTCGTAGTTCTCGCTTTCTGCAAAGGCGAAAGCAACAAGCAGAATCTGGTTGTTTCCATCAACGCCCACAGCTGTCATTATTTGCCCCTTGTATTTCCCGATCAAGAATATGCCGCCCACGCACAACAATGGATGACAGTGATAGAACACCTTAATGCAATCCGAATGCGAAGAAAACTCTCTTCAGATGCTTCTTGTTCGGCCACTTTCTCGACGGACAATCTTGATAGTCATAATAGGTGCCAGGATTTCTTTCCTGAATACAACTAAGCAGTGTGGGTAGATTATGGTCTAAGTCTTTAAATTTTCCAAACCTCATTTCTAAGGCCTTCTGCTTCGCCCTCCATGCCTTCCCATAACTAATTGTGTACTGATATCTATCTCGATTGCTCGAATAATAGCATGTGACTCAAAACTAAGGTTCTCCACTATCTCCGGGTACATGATATTCGCAACAAACCCGGATGATAGGTTCTTGTGAGCCATCAGAGTTTCATCAGTCATACAGCTATGCTGCTCAACCTTCGAACATAGCTAGTGGGTGCCCCATTTGGGCTTGTACGCGTGCACTCTCCAGGGGCACCCATAGATCTCACACACCACGTCGTAGCAGGTTGGGGTGGACTTTTTAACCCTGAAAGTTCTTCTTACTGATAATGCCCAATCTTTCACTGCGTCCTGCACTGCCTCTTTGGTAGGGTACATACTGTTAGTCATAACCTCATTCTCACTATACTGCCAAGGTGTATCGTTGCTTTCGTTCACAAACAGATTATTAAATTAAGGCGTGTTCCAATCTTTTGGCACCAGCGGCTCCATACCTTCATCTTTCTCATCCGATTCATCGTCGACTTCCACTTCTTCTCTGGTGTATTCCCGGTCTTCTTCTTCCATCCTTACTGTTATTTCCTTAGTTTTCTCACCTTCGTCTACTTGTCCCCGCGCTTCTTGTCCAATGTTGCCATCATCCTCCCAACCTCAACATGTTCACCACTCTACCAAACGATGTCCTCATTGCATTCCTGAACATGTTGCTCCTGGCTGCATTCTCTAATTTCGGTGTTAGCACAACTGAACTCATTTTGACCTCCACTGCACTCACTGGCGTCTAGTTGTTGCTGCTGTGGGGCAACACCCCTTTCATATGCTTCCACTAAAAGCACCTGATTCCATCTACGTTGCTCTGCCCCCCTCACATATGACCTCCACGATGCAGTTCCCTTTACCTCAACTCACTCCCAATAAACAGGATCATTCCGCATACTACAAAGGCAAAATAACTTCAACTGCCACTGATCTGGTGCCATCTGAAAAGTATAATACAACCAATTCAACACAGAAGAATATGTACGCTCTTGGTCCCTACTCAAACTTATGTCTATATATTGTAAGTTACTCAGATCCGCACTCTCTAATCCATACATGACAACCCCTTCTCCATAATAGATTCTAAATGAAACTCGTTCTGACATATCTGCGAACTAATTCATTAACCCACGAATTAATTACTTTTCGAAAACAATACTGTGACACCTAACTTCATTCAGAAATATATATATGTATAAATCAACTAAATTATTCCTTCAAACAACTACGTATAAATCAACTAGATTACTAAAACTATACGAAATCTATCCGTAACATCTAAATTAAACTAGATCTACGTACAAATCAACTAAATTATTCCTCCAAACAACTACGTATAAATCAACTAGATTACTAAAACTACACAAAATCTATCAGTAACATCTAAATTAAACTAGATCTACGTACAAACCAACGAAATTATTCCTCCAAACAACTACGTATTAATCAACTAGATTACTAAAACTATACGAAATCTATCTGTAACATCTAAATTAAACTAGATCTGCGTACAAACCAACTAAATTATTCCTCCAAACAACTACGTATAAATCAACTAGATTACTAAAACTATACGAAATCTATCTGTATCATCTAAATTAAACTAGATCTACGTACAAACCAACTAAATTATTCCTCCAAACATCTACGTATGATTCAACTACATTGCTAAAACTATACGAAATCTATCCGTAACATCTAAATTAAACTAGATCTACGTACAAACCAACTAAATTACAAACCAAACATCTACGTATAAATTAACTACATTACTAAAACTATACGAAATCTATCCGTAACAACTAAATTAGTCTAGATCTAAAGTTTTTTTATTCTATCGTACTATGAATTTGTACTGAACAATATAACAAGACAAAAAAATTACCTGCACAATGCTACCAAATCTCTCTTTTCCTCTCCTCTTCCTCCCCTCTCTTTTCCTCTCTTTTTTCTCCTCTCTCCCTTGTTTCTTTTTTTCTCTGGAACCGATCGATCGAATGCTAGCGCAGTGCTACAATGCGCGCCGTGCGCATTTTATAAAATGGATCTGCCGCCATTTGGTTTGGCGACAGAGGCGCGTGACTCCCCCTGTCGCCAAACCAACGGTTGATTTTTAATAAGTCACCTGATGGTTTGGCAACAGAGAGTAGCTGAGGCGTCCGGTGCCGACGTGGCTCTGCGCGGGCTTTAGTCGCCTGTTCAAATTGTGACAGAGGCCGTAGTCGCCGTTTCAACGAGCGATATTTTGCTCTCGCCTGCTCATCAGACGACAAATGTATATTTTGGGGAAAAAAATCGAGGTGTTTTTTGCTATTTAAATAAAAAATTGTATTATTAAAAAAAAAAATTCCTCCTTTTTGCAGGGGTGGATATAGGGGGTGTCGGGTATGCTTTGGCACCCCCAAAAATTTGAGAAACGTTATAAGATCACATCTTCAATAGACAAAATTTGTTGAGTGAATTGATTCTGATTATGGTAGTTTGTGATTTTAAGAACTTAGAGCTATTTGTATTGTATTTTTAGCAAATTTTAAATATATGTATTGAATTTATGATGTAACAAAATCATTGTACAAGGTTTTTCTAGTTTCACTACTGTTTTCGTGGACAAAGTGCTCATTCATAGTAGTAGATGGCGATTGGCGAGTACCCTAGTAGTGGCAGCATGGATAAAGGACTTGCGCACCTGGATGCCATGTGAGAACAATTGAACGTGTGGATGCCTAATGTTCGAGGATGTGACAGCGATGGTGCATGTTAGTGTCACGTCACTTAAAACTATCTAGAAAACCAGTTTTAGATGTGGTTCGCACTTATTTTGATATTTAGACTCCATTTGTTGGATTTTTCATTAGTTTAAAAATCAAAAAGCAAATTCTAAACAAGTGGGTGGCTTTTTATCTGATCTTTTCCAAAAGCCATAAACCTATATATAACTAAAAACAGTAATTTTTTGGTTTCCTGAAGGTTTGTTTTAGATTAGTGCCACTAAAATCAGGGTAAATTTATTCATCTATGTCACGTATAAAACCCAATTACTTTTTAGCAATTTAAGTACAAAAACTGACTTTAAGATATAAACCAAAAAAATCTAAACATAAATAAACATGACCCTAGGAGATATGTTCTACACGGTATTACACACTAAGAGATGAAAATTAGACCATATAAAGAGTAGAGGAGCCACATGCGAATATTTTCCTCTCTTTTTTTTACATGCTGGTTTGAACTTTTGGTCCCCTATAGTCCCCATTGATGTGAGCTGAGAAGGATGGAGATGCTTCTCCCTTGTGCTTGTTCGGCCCGTGGAGATGAGCAATCAAAGATAGATAGATATCATTAGGTGTGCAATCTTTGACTGAATCCCATCGCTCTGCTCTGAGCTGTTGCTAGGCTGGCTGCTGACAAACATTCAGCATCTGTATCTCTGCTCTTGCATCCCTGTTCCCTAGCGTCTGTCACGGAAATTAATTTTATGCTGCAGTGATGCAAAACGAAGGGAGTGTAGCACCAATCCGATTCGTGACACCTGTTCCCGTACAGCAATCAAACGAAGGGATCTTTTGATGCAGTTAATCGTGGTAATTCGCTGGGTAGTTAATGTGTCGTCTGTCACACCATACCATATGATTTTGCCTTGTCGACGAGGCTGCTGGTCTGTCGCTCAGCCTCTCTCGCGCCCGGCACGGGCCTTGTGAAAACACCGAAGGATGGCACGATGATGTGTGCTGCGGCGGCGGATGGGAACGCGACGACACGAGCCTTCGGCATCCCTGCACTCCACCGCTGAACATGATTCTGTGGTATGTTCGTGGTCGCCGTACCGCGCTGTGGTATCTGGTTGATCTACGTGATCTCGACCAAATTTTGCCGTCGCGGTTCGAAAAAGACGCTTTCAAATAGTCCCATACTTACTCTGTCAAAAGTCTCAAGCACAGAAAAGAAGAATAAAAATGCTTTTCAATGGCCGCAGCAACCACGAACGAAGCCTTGTGCACCGAAAATAAACTTGCTGCTCATCACCTAAAGCCACCGTGCGAAAATGGTCCTGTTGCTTTTTTTTTTCAAATCTGATCTCATGCCATTAGAATTGTAAAAATAGTCCCCTTTCTGACCATAAAAATGCCAGTAGGTGAGGCGTGTCACCTGTCATACCCGTGTATCGCGGCAGCTGGCCGGACCCATGGCAGCAGCTAGTGGGCCCACCGGGGTCAGCCATATTTGTGGTATTGACGTTCTCATCAGTAGAAATCTCATATGGGAGCTTTACCTTTTGCCAGATCGAAAATCTATGGGCAGTGATGTATGACTTCATCCGGGATTTCCAAAAATGATAATTCACCCCAGCGAACATTGGAGGCTTGGTGGAATACCTATGTGTGTCATTGCTCTTAAGGCTAGTTAAAATCCAGAAAAGAGCATAACTGAGCTGGAATACTAATTGAAAGACTAAAATCGGCAACTAAAGGAGGGTGAATAGGAGAAAATTAAAATTTCCCTCTCAAGAATCTCTTCTAAGAAAACACTAGTGCTATGAATCAAACACTAGATTCAAAACACCAAAAACGGGATGGATGGAGTAAGAATTTCAACAAATTGGATGAGCAGAAATATCAAACTTGATGATCAAGAAATGTTAATAACATTATTTCTACTCATCCAAAATTGATAAAATTTAAAACACAGCAAAATAAAATCCTCAGGGTTATGATTCTAAAAGGAATATCAAAACAAAGCCCAAATGACATACCTATCTAGTTCAACATCCACGCTGCACAAAATAGAGGTTTCAGAAACTTGGCCATGATGAAACCGCAATAACTTTTGATTTACTCAACCAAAATGAATGAAATTTGAAACACAAGATAAGGAATGGTTATAAAGCCACACTTCTTGATGGGCAAAGCTAAAAATAGCATAAAGAAACCAAAAATCCTTCTCTAAAACTTGATATGAAGGCATCCCTCAACCCCTCTATTTATCGCACATTAGGAATAACCTCCAGCCGGATGACCTTCTTGCCCTCCAAGAAACCTCATCAAGGGTTGAGATTCACTCTCTCACTTATACATGAGCTGACCCGCAACCAAACAATATAACGGGTTTTAACCAACATCCAATAACCCTTTAACACTAACTTAACCACTGCTCCATCCGCGAATCTTTGATCCAATGATCCTTCTTCGCTTGAGTCTTATCCATTCACTTGTCATCTCAGCTTGCAGCACCTCCCCGGCCTTAGTCATCTTTTGGTGTCACCTTAACCATTTAGACCTCAACTCTCATAGCCTAGTCTTGATCTCCTCCGCCTCACCATAACCTTACTCCAAAGTCTTGCAACCATAACAGACAAGCAAACCTTCACATAGTATTGCTCAACAAAACATTAATCAATAGTGGTATCAAATATTTCTATCTAAAAAATAACTACTGCTTCACAAAAGCCGGTAGTACCGAACTAAACTCAAATTGCTCAAAACCAAAGCAAACTCAATTGAAACTCAAACCTGAGCACCACAAGTTCAAACACAGTCAAATACTCATCACAAACATGGATATATCACACAGTCTCTCAATAAGAAAATGATGGGATGCCTCTCTTTGAAGCTAGATCTGCCTAGCAACAACCACACAACCATTTGTAGCAAACATACACACATACACTCAATTACTTGCGTATTATGCGGTCTACGGGCATGTCATCTGCCGCTTCTTCCGAGGTTAGAGAGACCTATTTTTGTAAATTTATTCGCACGGAACTAGATTTGGAAAAATAGATATGTTCGGAATTAAAAAGATAAGAACGCTCGTCATTTCACCAGTGGTACAATCTCAACTCTTCGAGGGCGTGTTCTCTGTTGATTTGCTTGGCCAAGGTGGCTGCCACTCGTATTTGCACTGCACATTGTTTTACAAGCGGCATAGTCGCTGGATGTTTAGAAGAGATGTCAAGAAACAGAGAAAACGACGGACTATATGATTATTATCCTAACATGGACAGTCCCTCAGTAAATCGGCCTGGGTTTAAAAGAAGCTGGCTGTCACCGATCATTTGGACCGTACTTATAATCGACAACAAAGAAAGAAGGGAAAAAGACTAATGAACTACCCTGTTCTTGCTTTACAGCTAAAGGAAATTATGCGCACCTCCCATTCTATTTTCTCAGTGAAGATTGGAACTTCGGAGAAATCGTAGGCCAAGACCACAAGATCCACCGATTTTGTCCCAGCTGCAATCGGTTGGCTTTAATTTTGGAAATAAGAGCCGAAAGCTCGCGCTAATCACCTTAAAGTAACCGGATTGATAAGGGATTTGATAGCCCTGGACAAACTATGCTTTAACAGCTAATGGCATGTAAGGGCATCTACAATACAAGATGCTTATACATATAACATATGGATGCTTAAAGAGAGAGAATATAGCCACATCATTAAGCATTTATGTAAAAGTTATTTCCTCCAATATAAATATCTCTTTTATGGATGCTTAGATGCTATATCATCTATTAATTATATATAGTTATACGTATGAGCACATGCTAAGCATCGGTGCTTAATTAAGTATTGATGCTTCAAAATAAACACATTATCTATCTTATATGACAGGAAAAAAAATCAATTTTTTATTTCTAAACACTCCTCTAAACGCCTGCATTGCGCGTACCCTGAGAGGAAGAGAATACCCTGTGTTTTGACTTCTCGTAGGCGTAGGCGCTTTGTATTAAGCAAATGGTCATCCAAATCATGGTCTCCCTAAATATAATATGAGAGAGAGAGAGAGAGAGATATTGTGGGGTCCAAAGGAGAGGGAAAGGAGGCAGCAGCCAGGTTGGCCAAAGGAGGAGTGGAGGTTGAGATTAACCTCTCCCTAAGACCCCGCCAAACTCATCTAAAATAACATCACTACCACCATCGCAACCAACAACAGCAACAGCAACAACAAAATAGAGGACAATAACAAAAGCAAGAACACGAACAGGGCAAAAGGAGAGGAGCAGGACAGGGAGAGAAGAGGAGGAGAGAATAAAATCCCCACGACGATCCTCTCCTTTCAGTCTCTCATTTCAATTTCTCGGCCTGTCTCGCACAGGAGAGGAGAGGAGAGGAGAGAGAGATCGGCGCGAAGATCTCTAATCCTCTCGTGCGCTCCCTCTTCTTCCGTCAGGAATTCCTCCTCCTGTTTCTTGATCACTTTGGTCAAGGTTAAAATATGAGTCTCTTCGGCCTTGGAAGCAAGTATGGCCTGCCTCTTGTTCTTGCTCTGTTTACGTTTATTTCGTGTTTCAAAGCCAGTTTTCTGCGGCGTATATGAGCATGTCCTACTTCTTGTTTTGCATGTCGTTTATATTTTACATGCCTTCTGTCTTTCCTTGAGAAGATTTGAATGTCTGTAATGTATTGATGTGATCTATACACGCGTCCAATTTTGGATTTGTGATCACCCAACTTTACAAGACAAAGCGGGAGGAATGAACTAACGATTTTGACCCAGTAGCGATAAGGCTTCCATGTTATCATTTCTGTTATCTTTGAGTATTATTTTGTTGTTGTTCCTTTGATTAATTCAATGGCACAAAAAAATTCTGGATTGGCCGTTGCATCATCTATTTATTATTATTATTATTGGTGTTTTCTTAAACGCCCTTAACAAATGCTTAGTTGTACGTATCTGATCAATATTTCTTTGGGTTCGTTCTATGGACAGCAGGAACCAGAAGACATTTAGGCCCAAGAAGAATGCACCATCTGGCAATAAGGTCGGTAATTTATGTGTTAATGGTTTAAAAATTATTTTGATCCTTTCAAAAAAAAAAAACTTACACCATCCCATTAGGTGATCATAGAACTTCTCAGTCCTTTCAGATACAAAAGAGCAAAAAAAAAAAGTGCAACAGCTCAGAATGTTACATCAAAGTAAACAATTACATAAATGGTGTACTCAACAATTACAAGACAATTGGAAATTATATATAAGAGACGTGTACGGACATCCTATCCAGGAAGTCAGATTCTTGCAAAGTGCAGATAAATGTTTCTTCCAATTGAATTTGTGGGGGCTAAGGGCGTACCTTTTTTGGGGGGTATCTGTGATGCAGGGTGTGCAGCTGAAAAAGCACATTGATGCAACCTTAGGAAGTGGGAATTTGAGAGAGGCAGTTCGGTTGCCTCCTGGAGAAGATCTTAATGAATGGCTAGCCGTTAATAGTAAGTCTCTAATCTCCATCTGTTCTTAGGATAAGTCATCCCATGTAAGTTGTTTCATGTGCTAATAACTTAACGTTTTCTTGTTCACAGCTGTTGATTTCTTCAATCAGGTGAACATCTTATATGGCACTCTGATGGAGTTCTGCACACCAACGACATGCCCAACAATGTCAGCTGGACCCAAGTAAGATATATGCCTCCCTGAAACAGACGCGAGACATTTGTCAGTTTGAGTACCGATGGAGTTCTTCTGAAATCCTTTCAGGTTCGAGTACAGATGGGCTGATGGAGTGCTGATCAAGAAACCCATCGAGGTTTCAGCACCAAAATATGTTGAGTATTTGATGGACTGGATTGAGGTCCAGCTCGACGATGAATCCATTTTCCCTCAGAAACTTGGTACTTCACACCTCATGAGATGTCACCTGGTTCAGAAACCTACATTTATCTGATTAGCTTGGAGTTAGGAGTAGTACTTTTTGTGGACTGATCGCTTTGAAATATTCATGCAGGAACCCCTTTCCCACAAAATTTTCGGGAAGTTGTGAAGACAATATTCAAGCGTCTTTTCCGTGTTTATGCACATATTTACCACTCACATTTTCAGAAGATTGTTAGCCTCAAGGAAGAGGCCCACCTTAATACCTGCTTCAAGCATTTTACCTTGTTCACATGTGTAAGTTTACTCTTGATCTCCCTTTCATACTGCCTTGTATGCAATTTATTCAGTAGGAAGATGCATTCTGGTTAGTTAGTAATTTAGTGCAAGATTTGGCGTTGATCATAAAAGTTTTTGCATCTTATTTGATCAAGGAAAAGGAATGAGTTTTGAAGGGAGATGGAGATAGATCAATAATAAATTTATTCATTGTATTTTGAACTGATGCAATATCACAGTGCATTTTGTTTGGCAGATGTGCCCTTCGCTGGTTTAGCGTGTGCCACATTTCTTTTTACTAGAATTTTTCTTGGTCTGAGCTGATGATGCGAAATGAATGAATTATCTTGTAATTTCAATCAGTTCTATTCTGTGCGCAGGAATTCAAGTTGATCGACAAGGCGGAGCTTGCACCTCTAATCGATCTAATTGAATCCATTGTTTCAATTTACTAATATGGCTTCAAGGAGTGTGGAACATTTTTATCTGGTTTTGCCTTCTTCTTCCTCTTTTTTTTTTTTTTTTGGTACAGCAAAGTGTGCGGAAAGAGTGGGAGTGGGGCCAAAATAAATGGCCAAAGATGTAATTTTTCTTCATGTATTGTTTTTGCATCTGGAATTTCAGACCATGCTCGTCTTATGAAACAAGATGAGATTGTTGTCGTTTCTCTAGAGCACTAATGTAACGTGCTGAGATTAGCCAAAAATTATTTCTGTTTTCTGAAGACAGTATCCCTTTGTCCATTTAGTCTTTGTCTCTATATCTATATATATAATACTTAAAAAAAGAATTAGTGAGTCATACTTGGGGCTGACTTCCTGTCACTCACAAAAAATTTTGGCGCCGAGAGACAACCCCAAGTGTCAACCAACCAAGTCACTCTCATTTAGAGGTGGGAGTTGGGCCGTGCTGTGCTTTACCGTCATGGCACGAGCCCAATGGGCTTTGGGCCACGACGTGTCATGCCTGCCCAGCACGGTCATCTTGTTGTGTCGTGCTGGTCCGACTAGCCTTTGGCGAGACCCAAACACGACCCAAGGCACGCTGTGCTGGCTCAGGCCTTGACCTATTGGATGTGTGGAGTTATGGTCATCACCGCCGCCAGTCTGTTGCCATGGACAGCATTAAAGACGAGGAGTGAGCATCGACCGTTGGTGAGAATCTAATACACACAATTATTTGGGAAAAAACTAAGTTTTATTTATTCACTGGGTACAGATACAAAGTTATTACCTTGTTAAAAACCTTATGCCTTAGAGTAGGGTTATCTTGTTAAGGAAAAGAGTACAGTAACTACAAGCCTTTTTAAGATCGACTGGTCCAGCAATCCAAATTGGATTCTTCTGCTTTTCAAATCCAATTCGACCTTATATGTTTCTTTCTTTTGTTGTCATGCTCATCCTACCTTTGGCCGAGTGGGCTTGGTCCATCTTTCTTACAGCATGGTAAGGCCATTGCACCTCCCCCCTTAGCCCTCTTTGGTCCAGCCGCATGGGAGAGCTTGGCTTGGCCGCATGGTATGGCTTCCCAGTGGCCCATGTTGTTTTCTAATGCTTATTCCTTGTGGCACCCTTCCTCCCACTCCTCCTGCTGGACACCGTCTTATCTCTCTAATCCTTACAAACAATCATTAAACATGTGCTTAGTCGTAAGATATCCTCATCCTCCTCCCTCCCTTCAAGAAAAGTCGTCATCTGCTTTAGCTCATATTAAGCTCATTAAGTGATAGAGAAAGTTGATATGTCTGCACATCATCGTAAACAACACTACAAATAGATGGTAAATTTTATTTGTCTGACTCCTAGCATCTACTTCTAAATTATGCATTCTTACTAATAGGGTAGATTTGGCCATAGATTTTTCACTCTTAATTTTGTGGTTTTCTATCTCATGTACATCCTTTGAAGATAGGAATCAAAGTGTATATTTTGCCTTGAAGAATACATGTATACTGATTTGTGTCGGGACCCGAATCTGCAAATCCGGACCCTCTGTGTATTCAGCACTAGTCCAGGAACGCGCTAGTGCACACAGTCTTAACATCGGTAAATATCACAATCATACCACTCGATACTAATAAAGTACTTTAATTAAATAGTCAAACTGGTTGCTCGACCTTATGGTCAAGTTACAAATATACGCCACACAGGGCGAAACTTATTAAGAGAGAAATAATAGCAGCGGAAAATAAAATAACTTCGTGGCGCCATCCAGTATACCACAGGCAACTGACTGGGCTCGCTCCCTAAGTAGACGGTTCCTCTTGGAGCTCCTCCTCCAAAGCTGGTGTAGTCTCCTCCTCAACTGGTGTTGTATTGCGGCAAGGGTGAGTACTTGGTACTCAGCAAGTCATGCACAGAATGCAGCTAATATACTACATGCATGGCTTAATACAAAGGAGTGGCTCAAGGTATATTTGCAGTAAGAGCATTTAACAAGTATCATAAGTAGATTCGAAAGCAGTAGAAACAAGTATAACATCAATAACTTTTCCAGGAGTTTAATCAACATCTTTCCCATTCCTAAACCACATTTCCGTCAACATCTTTATTTAAACCAAACCCAACCTTTCAAGTCCAAGTTATTTTCAAGAAAGTCTAACCCTTGACTGTAATTCCCGAGCGATGTCCAATACCGCGGACACGGCTATTCGAATAGATTTTACACTCTGCAGAGGTTATGCACTTTACCCACAAGATACAGTCAAACACCACAAAGGCGAGTTCCCGTAACAAAGTCTTTCGGAAACTTCTAACAGCACAAGTGGTCCTCTCCGATGTTGCACACTAACCCTTCCCTTAGCAAAGGCGAAGTTTAGGCCAATCCACCGTTAGATGGGTACCTGGCCTCAGCCCCGGTACGCTCCCCCGTACAACTTACACAAACGGTGTAGTTGACAACCTGAGGTTCCACAGGTATGTTATTAGCAACTTATTCAACTAGGTCCGACCCATAACAGACATGTGGTTGCACGATTGACCCAGTTCAAAGGCTTGCAAGGTTAAGTCCTTAGGGTGACCAGGGCAAGACTACCCGAAGAACCAAACCAACGTTCTCGGTGCCACAACTGGCCCACCTGATCATTCTTGCCACATGCCCCGGTCAAAAACTATTTATCAAACCCCAGTTGATTACCATGCACCACGTGCCATCAACATCACAACACATGATACTTTTCCAAAGCAGGTTCAATATATCATTAAGTCAATATTAACATTTGATTGTCCAAAATCATGTCATGAGCACGTAGAAGGTCTAAGCAATATACTACAACGGTCTAAAAACCCATGTTGGCAATTTAATAATGTCCAACTAGTAATCCACAACTAGGGTGACAAGGGGTCATGGCACATATTTAATTAATCAAGGTGTCATACATCAATTTGGTATTTATCTAATTCCCCGGAATTAAATAAAGTATTTCTAATTAAACTAGCATGCAATAATTTGAATCAAAATAGGTTTCAAAATGGGATCAATATGGTCAAAGCATAACTTGCCTTCAAAGAGTACTTGTTCTTGATCCTGAGCTGGCTCCTGGGTCAACACTTCTCCTTCGAATCCTTCCGGCACTTCAACGTCTACTCGTAACGCGTGCAAATAGCAACGATTGAATAAAACAGTAGACAAAAAGTGTCCAAACATCCAAATAAAGTTCATAAACAGAGAGAACATAATTTTATGAATTTTTAGGAACTGGAATCGCTCAAATCGGAGTTAAAACACAAAAGTTATGATTATTTAGAGTTTAAATAATCAATTAAATAATATTACAGAGAAAAACTTTAGTCCAAAAATTAAATAAAATTCATCATTAGGTAGATCTAAATTTTATACAAATTTAGAAATTTGAATCACTCAATTCGGAGTTAAAACGCAAAAGTTATAAGCGTTTGAAGTTTGAATCAAAATCTGAAATCATTATTTCGAATTAATAAATCATTTTCTTTTTCGGAAATTAATTTATTGCGTCAGCAGTGACACGTGGCAGCCTCTGATTGGTCTGCTGACGTCAGCCGGTTCATGGACGTGGTCCATGGTTTGGCTTGGGTCTACCGTGGACCCGGTCCACGGCTCACGTGTGACTGACAGGTGGGACCCACGGGGGTGACGTCATCGCTGACGTCAGCGGGGACTCAACCGCTGGCGGCGGCGGTGGGACCCGCGGTAGCGTCATTCTTTGGCGTCACCGCCGCAGTGAGGTGGCCGGCGGCGGGTGGGCCCTCGACAAGCGGGCCGCGTGTCGAGACACATCCCACGCCGCGGCCGATGCACGACCGCGGCGGTCAGACTTCCATCCACGTGGCGCTATCTCGGCCGTTGATTTGAAAATCAACGGCCCAGATTGGATCTGGTTATCCCGCGTTGGAGTGAACGCGGTAAATCTACGCCGTTGGATCTAGATCCAACGGTTGAGAATAACGTTAACCCCGTAATGTGGATTACGTTACGGGTGACGTGGCTAATCGTGGGCCGTTGGATCTTGATCCAACGGTCCAGATCCGATCTAGTTTCTAAGGTTTGGGTTACACGTGGCTTACCGTAGCCGTTCGATTTAGATCTAACGGCTGAGAATGGATCTAGGATTTTCAACGTGGAAACTCACCGGGGATGAAGTGGTGTGATCTGGGGCGTTGGATCTGGATCGGACGGTGGAGCGAGCTCGGGGTCCGGCGATGGCTTGCGGCGGCGCTGGCTTACCGGAGTTGAGGACGGCGACCACGGCAACGGCGCTGCGGGCGTGCTCCGGCGAAGTGAGAGGTCTCCTCCGACGCGGCTTGACCTCCCGGTTCCGGATCTGACCTCAACGGCGGCGGAGGACGGCGGACGGCGGCGAAAACAGCACTTAACCGCGGCGGAGCGCTACGGCAACTACGGCGAGCGATTGCGGCTAGACGGTGGCGGCTCAGGCGGCGTGAGCTAGGGCTACGGGTGCGCACGGAAGTCGGCGTCACGGCACGGGTGGCGGCGCATTAAATAGGGCCCTCGGCGTCCGTGAAACGCGCGGAAACCGAGGCCCACTCCGTTGCGGCGGCGGAGTCCGATGGCGACACGGAGAGGGTGACGTGGCACGCGCACAGCCGTTGGATCGAGATCCAACGGTGCGTGGGTTTGGGTTCGGTCGACTCGGCGAGCCGAGCTCGGTCGGGCTCGGGTGACGTGGCTCAATCGTGGCCGTTGGATCAAGATCCAACGGTCACGCGGGTTTGGGTTCGGCCGAGCGGGTTCTACCGATCAATCAAGCGCGGGTCGGACTCGAGTCTGACTCGGACTCGGGTCCGGTCGGAGGAACAGTAAAACCAACTCAATTTAATTAATCCAATTAAATTCTCAGAAATTCAATTAAATCATTAAAAATAGCAAAAGACTCAGAAAAATTCTGGAAAATATTTTGGAACATTTTGGACTCAAATAAAATATTTCCAACAAATTTTTATTTGCAAAGTTTAATTCTTTAATTATTTCAAAAGGGATTAAATTCAAATAAATTCCAAATAAATCCAAATAAATTCCAGAAAATTCCAAAAATTCACCAAAGTGCCAAATCACACATGAATTTAAGAAAAGCAAATTTTTTTGGGGTGTTACAATTTGTCTCACCGTCATGAACTGAACCACGATCATATTGCCATGTAGTCCCAATAGCATGTGACACGCCTTCATTAGTAGCACATCACATATCACCTGATCTTTATACTTAACAATGGAAAACGATACCTTAACATTATGTGCCACCTTAAGAATTCCACATTCATTCAACCATTTGACTTGATAAGCCATAGGTTTCTTAAATGCAGACAATCCCAATTTCTTTACCATGTCAAGCCTAGCTACTACCATCATCAATAATAAAAGTACACACCTCGTTCTTGTCTTTACCTTGAATATGGAAGATGTTATTTCTTTGACTTGTGCCTAAGCACTTTTTACCTTCCTTGTGTACTCGCTGAATAGTGAGCATTGGCCTGGGTTCTAAAGATAAGTCATCAAAATCAGACTCACCATCACCTTCATATTTAGCTTCTTCTTTCTTCGCACTTTTAGAATAATACTAGCCCATTTTGTTAACAATTATAGTATGTTTATTAGGGCATTCACTCATCTTATGACCTTTAACATGATATTTAAAACATGTAATATTGCTAGTCCTAGCATTAGAAACATAACTACTATCAGCTTTACTCCTGGCTTTACTTACTAAACTTACTGTTTTAGAAGCATCTCTTTGGAAAGGTTGTGCTGGTTTGGAAGATGCCGCTGATTTGAACGATGAACCAGCATAAACTTTTTGCTGATTAGATGCTTCCAAGTTGATGGAGATGAGTAGGAGCGGCTGCCTTTGGATTTCCTTAGCAGTTGTTTAGATCGCAAGGCTTGATGCACTAACTCTTGGAGATTACCATACGGGTGCATCTCGACATGGTCCTGAATATCTTCATTGAGCCCCCTCCAAAAAAGCGTACCATAGTAGCCTCCTCTTGTTCATGCATCTCTGCACGTATCAAAAGCATCTCCATCTCTTTCCAATATTCATCAATGGAGAGATTACGTTGTTTCAATAGATGTAGCTTAGTATGAATAACTCGTGCATAGTATGGTGGCGCAAATCTCTCTCGCATAATGTTCTTCATTGCAGCCCAGATCAACGGTCTTCTACCTTCCCTGTTCAATTGTTCCCACCAAACCAAAGCATATTCAGTGAATTCAATTGAAGCAACACATACCTTTTCTTCAGAGAAGTTTTGACCAACGTATATTTGATCAACACGCATCACCCACTCTATGTACTTCTCTGGGTCAATTCTGCCTGTGAAAGACGATATGAAAATTTTGAGATTTCCCAAACCATCATCCTCTCGACCTCGTCCATCGCCATAGTTATGCCCATGGATACCTCCTCTCATGTGACCAGCACCATGGTTATTGTAATCCAAACCACGTCGATGGCCATAATTATGGTAATTCCCATCAAAAGCAACATTAGATATATCATCAATGTTGTAGTCCTGCAAATCATCACCAAAATTATTTTGTACTTGTGAACGTTGTGGTGGACGAACAAGGGTAGCAACAACTCTTTGTTTGGTTTGGAGGTTTTGGTTATTGTCCAACCGTTGTAGAGAGTCCATAACAACATTAAAGCGAATTGTAGTAGCATGCTCATGACATCAGAATGCTTCCTCATGACGTGTGAAGTGAGCATTTTAGATTGCTCTCCACCTAAGTAATACGATTTCCTAGCTTAGACCGGAGATCTTGGATGCCTTGATCCAATGCGTTGCACTTTCTTGTGAAATGCTGATTTGATGCAACAAATTGCGCACGGATGTTTGGAGGAAGATCAACTCTATAGTTTATTTCCTCCACCTCCTCATATCCATAGTTTTCAATGTTATGTGAAGATCCTGACATGGTTAGCACAACAAAAAAATAGCAATAAAACAATAAAATAAATGTGGTCTTCACTCACAACTACCCCTCACCTTCCAAAATTATTATACTTTCTCATGAGTTGCATGTGCGTACCACGGGGGTTCATGTGTGGTTTCAATAGTGAGAGATTAATATAACGATTACTACTGTAGAAATCAATGTACTAACACAAGTAATATGTGGAGTTTGGGTAGGCTAATCAAAGGAAACAATTTGAATGCTAGACTATTGTCAAGTTAAGTAATAATCCAAGATAGAAATCAATTGCCTAGTTGCTGATCTCAAAGACATAAATAAATAATAATTGAAAACACATGCATAAAGATAATGGAACTTAATGCAATCAAGGAATGAGCTAATCAAAAGATATAAACAACAATCAATAGCTCTATTACACAAGTTTTGAAGAGATGCTAGCTCATTGCTCTAAACAAGTACTAGGCCGCTAGCTAGATTGTTCAAAATTACAAACTAGCACAATCTAAAATTAAGAAAAATCTAGGGTGTCCACTTACTCACATTTTGATCTTCACACCTCTTTTCTTTGTTTTAACACTTTTTGCTTTTTGCCAGCACTTTTTTCTTCATTTCTTTTCTTTTCTTTTATGTACATCTATTCTTCTCGTTTTGTTCTCTTTTTATGTGTGACCAAATACAAGATGAGTAGCACTTTGATGACCCAAGGACATCAAGGATATAACACAAATTGTGCTAATTAATGCAATATGAATACCCCTAAAGCAATATCAAATAGCTAGTTTCAATTATGATCGAAGTTTCCACAAAGGAGTGAATGGTTCGCAATAGAACAAGATGAATATTTTTGGTATTTTGAAAGTTTATGTGGACTCACAAGGTACTGGACTAAATAAGAAACATAGATGTCACAAGATGATACAAAGTGAAAACATAAACTAGAGCTCAAAACAATGGTAGTGCAATGGTTCATAAGATACCTCACAGTTGCACAACCAATTAATGTGTGTAAAAAGAAGAATCTGGACTTATCCCCAAATAGGTTATTATAGAGCTCTGTATATGCTTTCCAACAAGTACTAGAAAATGCAATTTTGAGCTCGGGTGCAAAAGTTAAGGCAAAAATATTGATTTGAACGAATCTGAATAACAAAGGTCACTCAAAAAATATTTTTGTAGAGGGCTATCTGAGGACTTAGGAAAGTAAAAATGTTCAAAATTAGAGTTTAGATGTAGGAATTATGACCGAAAAACCGAATCGATGTGCTGGAAACCCTAATTTTGGAGCACCGACTTTGATGGCAAAAGATTTCACTAATAACGATAGAATCTAGACAGGTGCCCAAAAGAGATTATGAAGATATTTTTGTAGGGTTTCAAGAAATCTTATGAACTCAAAAATCTGACTTTGTATTTGAAACTTATGATGAAAACAATATACTAGACAAAATGGACCAAGATTAAAGCTACGCGCAGGAATAACAATCGACAACTTGAACAATGACTCTAATGGACGAAAACTTAACAAAACTAACTAAAATAATATATTGAAACAAAAGGTTAATGAGAACTATAAATATTTTTGTGGGCTTTTATTTGGTAGGATGAAAAATAAACTAACCTAAATGGTAGAAATCATCACCGCATAACTGAGGCTCTAATACCAAGATGATACGAGGTGGCCCGATCTTGGGATGATGATGACAATACAAAAAGCTATGATAACTCGAAGATAGCAATACGATCCGAAGATGAGGCAGCCTTGAGTCAAGCACATGACCACAACAACAGCAATCGCACCACAACCTTCATAATAATCCAATCCACACAACCAGCATGGTTCGAATGCACGGAGAAGTTGACCACGACTGATCAATCCAAGAAATCTTGAAGAAATTGTAAAAATAATGGAGGAAAGAATGCAAGCTTTCAAACAAGTCTAAGAATGCCTTAATCTGAGTTCGGACATGAGAGTTATGGCCTTTTTTTAAGAATGGTTGGTCTGACAATTCGAATTGGACTCTTCCGCTTTCCAAATACAATTCACCTTATCTCTTTCTTTCCTTTGTTGTCTTGGCCAAATTGGGCCGGGACTTGCCTCGCTTGCACCTTAGCCAAGTGGGCTTGGTTCTCACTTGAGCCCATGCTCATCCCACCTTTAGCCGAGTGGGATTGGCTCATCTTTCTTGCAGCATGGCGAGTAAGGTCATTGCACCTCCCCCTTTAGCCCTATTTGGTCTAGCTACATGGAAGAACTTGGCTTGGCCACACGGTATGGCTTCCCAGTGGCCGACGTCGTATTCTAATGTTCCTCGTGGCACCCTTCCTCCCACTCCTCATGCTGGACACCATCTTCTCTCTTTAATCCTTGCAAACAATAAGAAAATATGTGCTTAGTCGTAAAGATGTCTGTGAAATCATGTGCTGAAAAATTGGCTTAGAATTGAATTTACAAAATGTGTTTGTTCATGTGTTTTGACAATTTGACAAGAAACAGTAAGTTTCGCTTTGGCGCCGGACCAAACTTAAAGAAAACAGTAAGTTTCCCATCTACGACGGACAAACTTTGTTGGTCTGTCGTAAACATGTTTTGGCACTTTCCCTTGTACAACGGACCAAGTTTTTGGGTCTGTCGTGGACATGCTTTTGAGATTCTGAGCCGGACTCAATTTTCCAAGGAACCAGTAAGTTTTGCATGTACGTCGGACCAATTTCTTTGGTCAGTCGTAAACGGCTTTTTGAGAATTGATTTCGCATGTACGACGGACTGATTTCTTTTAGTCTGTCGTGAACGTGTTTTCGCCGGAATGATTTCTTCTTGAAACCGAGACTTTCACTTGTACACCGGACCGATTTTGTTGGTCCGTCGTGAATGGTTTTTTGAGTGACTTTTTCATGTGTACGCCGGACCGATTTTGTTGGTCCGTCGTGAATGCGTTTTTGCTCGATTAGGGTTTTGAGCAAAATTGGAATTGTGTTTGATTCATTTTTGGGATTATGAAATTTGTGAGAATTTCATGATGCTTCTTTTGAAATGGACTTTATGCAATGCTCGTGTGAGTATTTGCATGGATTGACATTGAGTCAAGTCGTGGACTTGTGCTCGGATTTGTTTTGTGGTTTGTTCATGTACAGGTATTGCTCAAAGACGAATGTGGTCGATGACGGGACCGGAACTAGGTTCATGGAGGAACTGAGGTTCGGGACTAGGTTCAGGAGGAACTAAGGTCTTGGTGGTCAAGGATGTCATGCGGGACGTTCGGGCTAAGAGAATGGTGCACATGAAGAATGGTTAGTCACGTGAGAATGGCAGGAGGTCATTCGCGTGCAAAGTGTTAGTCACGTGAGTATGGCAGGTGGCCATACGCGTGCAAAGTGTTAGTCACGTGAGTATGGTAGGGTTGCCATACGCGTGCAAGAGTTGTACTCGGCCAGGTTGGGCCAAGTAGAGTTGTGTTGGATACAGATTCCTTCTAGGGAATAGGAATTGTATTCAGATTTCCTTGTGGGTTGGTCCTTTAAATAGGAGGGGTTGTCTCCTGTTGAAGGGCATCCAATCAAGTAGAGCTGAGCGCATCAAGCTTTGAGCTTGGTTTTAGGGTTTGTACTCTTTTGATGAGAGTATTTTAGACAAGAAATAAAGATCAATTCTTCCAAGATTTTTGCGTGCTACAGTAACCACGTCGCTACAGTATTTTCTGTTTTGGTTCTTGTTTGCATGCTTGTTCTAGTTCTAGATTGGTTTTGTTCTTCAAGTTTTATCTTGATTTGATCCATCAAAAACCTCTCTAGGGTATTGATCTAGTGTTTCTCAAAGTCTAGTTGATCAATCTTTTGTCGTTCTTGTTTAATCTTGAAGTTTTGATTAGATTGATTCTCGTCAAGTTCTGGATCAGCAAGCTTGCGAAGCTCATAACTTTTGATCCGTAAGTCCGATCGAGCTGATTCTTTTTGGGTTCGATTCGTATTGGAATCTAGTTTCTTGTGTCCAAATTTCAGATCGTTTCGACGGTTGGATCTCCGGGAATTCTAGTTTTACCAAACCTCTGTCATTCTGTTTTTGTCGAAAACGAGGCAATTATTTGGTTCTGTTTTGGGGTGAACTTTTAATAGGTCAAGAATTTGGTTTTAGCTTCCGCACAATCATTCACCCCCCCTCTGATTGCTATATTCATATACTTCGATCCTACAAGTGGTATCAGAGCAAGGTTTCTCTAATCTATCTTAACCGGTGATTAGATCAATGGATCGTTATTCGACAAAACCATGTGTGTTCGATGGTGTTGATTTTCAGTTTTGGAAGGCCAAGATGGAGGCGTTCATCCAAGCACAGGGCTTCACAATTTGGGAGAAGGTCTACAAGCCATATGAAGGTCCTGCAAACGACAACGTCAACGACACCAATCGCACACATGTTGAAGCAAATAGCAAGGCGCGCAACTTGATCATCCAAGGCTTGGGACGCAGCGACTTTGATCGTGTGGTTCATCTTCGATCCGCATATGAGGTATGGAAATCTCTTTGTGATTACCATGAGGGTTCTAACACTGTCAAAGAGGTTCGTCAAGATATTTACAAAAAAGAATACATGCGTTTTGAGATGAAACCTAGTGAATCAGAGATGACTTCTTTGCACGTTTCAATAAAATTCTTAGCAATCTACGTGCTGTTGGAGTTAGCTACACTGATGCTGAAAATGCTCGACAATTGCTTAGTGCTTTGGACATGTCGGTGTGGGAGATGAAAGTAACATCTATACAAGAATCTACTACCATGAGCACACTCACATTAGATGTTCTTTACTCTAAGTTGAAAACTCATGAGTTGGATGTTCTTGCCAGGAAGGGTAACATTAAATCAATTGCTTTGATCTCTAACCCTAACATGTCAAATGCAAATTCTTCTTCTAGCTTTGCCTTGTCTTCCATGTCTTCTTTAACAGATGAGCAACTTGAAGAGTTTCCTGAACAAGATCTGGCACTACTCTCTTCTCGCTTTAACAAAGCTTTGCAGAATGTGAGAATGAGAAAGAGAGGTGGTCCTCCAAGATGCTATGAGTGTGGTGACATCAACCATATTCGCACAAATTGTCCTAAGCTTGCAGGAAAAACATCAAAGGAGGAGAAGGACAATGACATAAGGAATGAGAAGAAAAGGTTCTCGTCAAACGATAGGAAGAAGAAGAGCTTCATCAAACGCAAGGTGGTTCACCGAGTTCTTTCCGCTCTTGAACAAGTCAATTTGAGCGATGTGGACTCGGAGAGCAGCGAAGATGATGCAACTCCAAGCAAGCATGATTTGATAGGATTATGTCTCATGGCAAGCAGCAAGGATAGCTTCACCGAGGGCGACCACGACAAATGACTTCAATGAGGTAGATCCCTCTTATGATGAATTAGCTATTGCTGTTGCTCGTCTTGGAAAATTGCTTGACAAACGAGATAAGAAAATTAAGAAACATGATTTCATTATTGAATCATTGAATGCTGAAATTGCTAGACTTAAGACTTTGATTCCTAGTGATGATACTTGCAAATCATGTGACTTAATTTACAATGAGCTCACCTTGCTTAGGAAAGAACATGCTCTTTTGTTGCATCTAAATGAGAAAAATGAGAAACATGTTGTACATGCTAGCTGTTCCACTGATGATTTGCATGGTTTAACTTCTTGTTCTAAATGCTCAACTCTTGAATTAAAATTAAAAGATGCAAATGCTAGGGTTTCTCAATTGACTGATGATCTGCTTACACATGAGGTTCTTTCATGCTCAACTTGTCGTAAGCAAAAAGGAAAAGTGAATGTTCCTTGCAATAATTGTTTAACTCTTTCTCGAAAAGTTGATTACTTGCAAAATTCTTTGGAACGTTTCACTAATGGCAAGAAAAACCTAAACATGATTTTGGATCAATCAAAAGTCAGCACTCAGAACAAAGGTTTAGGTTTTGATTCTTATGCTCATTATAAATCACATGCTCCCACTGTTGTCAAAACACTTGAAAGTGGAAAATTTGAAATTATCAATGAGCCTAAGAAAATTGTCTTTAAGTCTCATTTGGAGTGTTATCTTCTACTATGATGAATGCAAATGATGCTTCTACTTCTAAAGCCAAACATCATGTTAAGTACACTTGCACTCATTGTGGTAGAGATGGACATCTAGTAGATTTTTGCTTTAGACTAGCCAAACAGCAAAAGAAGGAAAGAACTAAGGCTAGGTCAAATTTCAGCAAAGCACATTTTTATGCGCCTAGAGTGATGAAAACACCTTCTGTTCCTACAAACATGGGAAAAGGCAAATCTGATTTTGTGCATAAAAATTATCGTGTTGTGCGTCGTGTGTCTCAGTACTGGATTCCAAAAAATCTCATTCCTAACCCCAAGATCGAGACCTCGACATGTTTTGTTGCTATGTAGGCTTCTCGCGAGGAAGGAGAACATATGGCTAGTGGATTCCGGATGCTCACGCCACATGTCCGGTAATAAGAATTGGTTCTCCTCCTCACTCGTGCATCTCGTCTTTGAAAGTGTTACTTTTGGAGATGCTTCTTCCTCTTCTGTTGTGGCAAAAGGTACAATAAAGGTAAGTGACAAGTTTATGTTCAAGGATGTGGCTCTTGTTGAAAATTTGAAATATAACTTGCTTTCTGTCTCACAAATGCTTGATGAAGATCTTGAGATAAGCTTTAAGAAAAATGAATGCAAAGTGCTAGATGCTTCAGGTGATCTTGTGTTCAAAATTTCTCGTTTTGGAAGAGTCTTTAAAGCCGATTTTGATGCATCACCTTCTTCTAAGCATAGGTGTCTAATTGCCAATGTTTCTAAAAATTTATTCTTTTGGCATCGTAGACTTGGTCATGTTGGTTTTGATCATCTTACTCGTGTAAGTGGTTTAGATCTTATACGTGGCTTGCCTAAGCTTAAGAGTGATAGCAATCTAGTATGTTCTTCTTGTAGACATGGTAAGATGATTGCAAGATCACATCCAAATCTTACCATGGTGATGACAAACGCCTCCAGACAGCTTCTACATCTTGATACAGTTGGACCATCTCGAGTTCAATCCTTTGGAGGCAAATGGTATGTGCTTGTGATTGTTGATGATTTTTCTAGATACTCTTGGGTATACTTTATGGCATCTAAGGATGAGGCTTTTAGTCATTTTAGAAGTCTTGTTCTTAGGCTTTCTATTGATCATCCAGAGCTCTCAAAGCTATTAGAAGTGATAATGGAACTGAATTCAAAAATGCTTCTTTTAATCACTTTTGTCTTGAAAAGGAATTGATCATCAATTTTCATCACCTAGAGTGCCTCAACAGAATGGTGTAGTTGAAAGGAAAAACAGAACATTGGTTGAGATGGCTAGAACCATGTTAGATGAACATCATACTCCTAGAAACTTTTGGGCTGAAGCGATTTCAACTGCATGTTATGTTTCAAACCGTGTGTTTTTGAGATCAAAATTGGGTAAGACTCCATATGAGCTTCGGTTTGGACATAGGCCTACTGTTTCTCACTTTAGGGTTTTTGGATGCAAATGCTTTGTCTTGAAATCTGGAAATCTTGATAAATTTGAAGCTAGATCAATGGATGGCTTTTTCCTTGGATATCCTGCTCATACTCGTGGCTATCGTGGTGCTTGTTTTGGAGACTAACAAAATTGTGGAAACTTGTGAAGTTACTTTTGATGAGGCTAGTCCAGGCACTAGTCCAAGTGATGCAGTGCAGACGCATACATTCAGGGGAGAAAATCTTTGAAGATGATGATGATGTTGAAGATGAGGTCTTGACTCTTCCTAATGCACAACAAGATGTAGCACCTTTGGCACCTACTACTACATCACCTACAGCCTAACCATCCTCAAGCTACAACATCATCTCAGTACATGCTGAAAATGAAGAAGGAGAAGGAGAAGTCTCAAAAGCCAATGCTCCCTTGCACATTCGTAAAATGCATCCATCTCGAACAAATGATTGGAGACCTAAATGAGAGAGTCACTCGATCCAGGTTTATTCATTCGACACTCATGCTCATTCTGCTTTAGTTGCCTCTTTTGAACTCCAAAGATATATCTCATGCATTATCTGACGAATCTTGGATTAATGCCATGCATGAAGAATTAGAGAATTTTGAACGAAATAAAGTTTGGAAACTTGTCTCACCTCCTCCTGTTTTTAATGTTATTGGAACTAGATGGGTTTTCAAAAATAAACAAAGTGAGGATGGTGTTGTTGTTAGAAACAAGGCTAGATTGGTTGCTCAAGGTTACACTCAAATTGAAGGCTTAGATTTTGATGAAACCTTTGCTCCTGTTGCTAGAATTGAAGCCATTAGAATCCTTTTAGCTTTTGCTGCATCCAAAGGTTTCAAATTGTATCAAATGGATGTGAAAAGTGCTTTTCTGAATGGCTACATAAATGAGGAGGTTTATGTCAAGCAACCACCTGGTTTTGAAAATCCAAAGTTTCCAAATCATGTGTTCAAACTATCAAAAGCTTTGTATGGTTTGAAACAAGCCCCTAGAGCATGGTATGATAGGCTAAAAACCTTTTTACTTGAAAAGGGCTTTTTAATGGGAAAGGTTGACAAAACTCTCTTTTTACTCAAGCAAGGCAATGATCAACTATTCGTTCAGATTTATGTTGATGATATTATCTTTGGTGGTTCATCTCATGTTTTAGTGTCTGAGTTTTCAGAAACAATGAGGAAGGAGTTTGAGATGAGTATGATGGGTGAGTTGACATACTTTTTGGGATTTCAAATCAAGCAAACGAAGGATGGTACTTTTGTACATCAAAGCAAATACACGAAAGACTTGCTACATCGCTTTGGAATGGAAAACAAAGAAGCCGATCATGACACCCATGGAGAGCACTTGCGCACTTGACCACTGATGAAGATGGTGAGCGAGTTGATCAAAAGGAATATAGAAGCATGATAGGTTCACTTTTGTACCTCAACGCATCAAGGCCGGATATACAATTTGTCAGTATGCTTGTGTGCTCGTTTTCAAGCTTCCCACGTGCTTCACATCGACAAGTCACAAAAGGATTTTCGTGTATCTTCATGGAACTCAAGATTTTGGCATTTGGCTTTCTGCTTCCTCATGCATTAGTTTGAGATCTTTTTCTGATGCTGATTTTGGAGGATGTAGAATTGATAGGAAAAGCACTTCTGGTTCATGTCACTTCTTGGGAAATTCTCTCATTGCATGGTCATCTAGAAAGCAATCTTCTGTTGCACAATCAAGCTATTTGAATCTGAATATGTGGTCAGCCGCTAGTTGTTGTTCTCAAATTCTTTGGATAGTAGCTACACTTAAAGATTATGGGGTTATTTTGGATAGTGTTCCTCTTCTGTGTGATAACACTAGTGCAATTTGCATTGCTAAGAACCCTGTGCAACATTCTAGAACAAAACACATTGACATCAGATTTCACTTTCTTAGAGATCATGTTGAAAAAGGCAACATTGTGCTTCATCATGTGGATACTGAACATCAATTGGCAGACATTTTCACAAAACCTTTGTCTTCTTCTCGTTTTGCTTTTATTCGGGGAGAACTTGGAATTGTTCATCCAATGGGATTGTTTTGAGGGGGAGTTTCTTTGCCAAGTTCTTTCACTTGATGAGCTCACTTTATCATATTTCTTTATATGTTATGTAATTGAGCTAATATATGATAATCTAATTGTTTCACTTGAACTAAAAATGACATTGCGGAATTCCCTGGACTAATTGCCTATAGCTAAATACTCTGTGATATCTTACTCTTCTAGGCTTGATATTGAATCTTCTTGACAAATTTGGGCTATGAAGCAAGTGTGGTTTCAACTTTACTCTTTCATAAGACCTTTTAATCACTTTTGCATGTTTATAATCAAAGAAAAATGAAAAGAAAAGGGAATCAATAAAAAAGGGTTGTTAAAAGCAAAAGCCTCAAGTTATGAGCTTCAGGATGCTTTCCCTAAAAGATAAGATGTATGCTTCAAGCATGCCATTCCCTCAAAAGACAAGATGTATGCTTCAAGCATGCCACTCCAAGGAAATAAAAGAAGTATGCTTCAAGCATGCCACATGCAGTTTACTGTTTAAAGATTAAATTGGTCCACTAGATTGGAGTTGAAACTACTTGCTCGCCCTGATTTGTTATTTGCTTCAACTTTGAGTCTTTGTTCTTCTACTAAGGTCTTGCTTAGTACTTGGCTATAGTTGACTGAATTGAGGTTGAGATGCATGTCATTCCATAACTTGTTAAAATCACTTCAAGATCATGTATTTTGCATATTATGTGATATATAAGGTTATATGATCGAATGAGCTCATTTTCTCCTATCTTGGCACTCCCTTGTTTCTCATTGTGAATCATTGTTTCGGAAAAATTTTGAACCTGTTCTCTCTTTTGTACTCTTGATGAATCCATTGTCAAAGGGGGAGAAATTTGGGAATCGTTGAAAAGTTCAAGAAAAAGGGGGAGAAGAAAAAGGGGGAGTTGTTTGAGAATTTTGGAAGAAGTTTGGAGAATTTTGAAATTTTTGGGCACATTGCACATTCACACACATTTTCCTTCTCAGGGGGAGATTTTGTTTTGCTTTTTGGTCAAAAGGGGAATTATGTGTTTTCTTACTTTGGTCTTTGATCCTTTGGATTTCAAAATCTTTTGTAAAGTGAATGCCAAATGTTCAATTCTAAGTGGTGTTGCCAATGTTTTCATCAAGGGGGAGATTGTGAAATCATGTGCTGAAAAATTGGCTTAGAATTGAATTTGCAAAATGTGTTTGTTCATGTGTTTTGACAATTTGACAAGAAACAGTAAGTTTCGCTTTGGCGCCGGACCAAACTTAAAGAAAACAGTAAGTTTCCCATCTACGACGGACAAACTTTGTTGGTCTGTCGTAAACATGTTTTGGCACTTTCCCTTGTACAACGGACCAAGTTTTTGGGTCTGTCGTGGACATGCTTTTGAGATTCTGAGCCGGACTCAATTTTCCAAGGAACCAGTAAGTTTTGCATGTACGTCGGACCAATTTCTTTGGTCAGTCGTAAACGGCTTTTTGAGAATTGATTTCGCATGTACGACGGACTGATTTCTTTTAGTCTGTCGTGAACGTGTTTTCGCCGGAATGATTTCTTCTTGAAATCGAGACTTTCACTTGTACACCGGACCGATTTTGTTGGTCCGTCGTGAATGGTTTTTTGAGTGACTTTTTCATGTGTACGCCGGACCGATTTTGTTGGTCCGTCGTGAATGCGTTTTTGCTCGATTAGGGTTTTGAGCAAAATTGGAATTGTGTTTGATTCATTTTTGGGATTATGAAATTTGTGAGAATTTCATGATGCTTCTTTTGAAATGGACTTTATGCAATGCTCGTGTGAGTATTTGCATGGATTGACATTGAGTCAAGTCGTGGACTTGTGCTCGGATTTGTTTTGTGGTTTGTTCATGTACAGGTATTGCTCAAAGACGAATGTGGTCGATGACGGGACCGGAACTAGGTTCATGGAGGAACTGAGGTTCGGGACTAGGTTCAGGAGGAACTGAGGTCTTGGTGGTCAAGGATGTCATGCGGGACGTTCGGGCTAAGAGAATGGTGCACATGAAGAATGGTTAGTCACGTGAGAATGGCAGGAGGTCATTCGCGTGCAAAGTGTTAGTCACGTGAGTATGGCAGGTGGCCATACGCGTGCAAAGTGTTAGTCACGTGAGTATGGTAGGGTTGCCATACGCGTGCAAGAGTTGTACTCGGCCAGGTTGGGCCAAGTAGAGTTGTGTTGGATACAGATTCCTTCTAGGGAATAGGAATTGTATTCAGAACTCCTTGTGGGTTGGTCCTTTAAATAGGAGGGGTTGTCTCCTGTTGAAGGGCATCCAACCAAGTAGAGCTGAGCGCATCAAGCTTTGAGCTTGGTTTTAGGGTTTGTACTCTTTTGATGAGAGTATTTTAGACAAGAAATAAAGATCAATTCTTCCAAGATTTTTGCGTGCTACAGTAACCACGTCGCTACAGTATTTTCTGTTTTGGTTCTTGTTTGCATGCTTGTTCTAGTTCTAGATTGGTTTTTGTTCTTCAAGTTTTATCTTGATTTGATCCATCAAAAACCTCTCTAGGGTATTGATCTAGTGTTTCTCAAAGTCTAGTTGATCAATCTTTTGTCGTTCTTGTTTAATCTTGAAGTTTTGATTAGATTGATTCTCGTCAAGTTCTGGATCAGCAAGATTGCGAAGCTCATAACTTTTGATCCGTAAGTCCGATCGAGCTGATTCTTTTTGGGTTCGATTCGTATTGGAATCTAGTTTCTTGTGTCCAAATTTCAGATCGTTTCGACGGTTGGATCTCCAGGAATTCTAGTTTTACCAAACCTCTATCATTCTGTTTTTGTCGAAAACGAGGCAATTATTTGGTTCTGTTTTGGGGTGAACTTTTAATAGGTCAAGAATTTGGTTTTAGCTTCCGCACAATCATTCACCCCCCTCTGATTGCTATATTCGTATACTTCGATCCTACAATGTCCTTATCACATACTAATTACTCCATAATGCCCATGTAACACCCCGGCGCCCCATGCCCCGAATGTTACCCTCTCCAGCACCAACAATTACCAAATACTATAATAAATTTTAACAAAGCAAGCGAACAACTAGGAGGCTGCCGAACTTATTAAAAATTTCGGCAGCACCTCCCCGAAAACTAGGATAACCACTCAGCAGACAGAAGACAATTAACAATATAACAACAACTATAACAACTAACGATAACCAACCAAACACAAACACGGGTTATGGTATCAACCAACCATCAGGACCCAACGAAGCACATACAACCCCCACAACTTAATTACAAGACATAAACTCAATAAAATTAGATGCGATAATTAACATGAAACTGTGGTGATGCAAACGTGTTCGTGCCACTACTCCCATCCATGAATGTCGACTTCATATGGGGTCAAATCCTCCACTTCCGTGGAGTTCCTACAGAGTTCCCGTTCCCATAGAGACTACCTCTGTAGGACTTTTTCGGAACACCCAGGTCTAGTCATATAGCTTTCTCACTGACCTGGCCCAAAGAGTTCTCGGGTCAAAATCATATATCTTTCTCATTGACCTGGCCCATGGCACTCCAGACTAGTTATATGACTTTCTCTGACCTGGCTCCTATGCACATGAATGCATATGATGCAACCACAACTATTACCATTATGTCAACCCATAAAGCAAGGTCAATTCGTAAGCATCATTCACAAGCGGGAAAATTAGCTTCACATAACATTACAAGCAATATCGGTTTATCTCTTTTAATTAAATATGCGCTTGCAATCATCGTCACATATTCATCATTTTAGACCTATTCCCAATTATAACAGTATATTTATACTTACATGCAGCATCAAAGTAATGAGACGAACCACATAGTTAGAATAATTAGACAATACTCATAAAGAAATTCCCGAAATCCTTATTAGTGTAATTTCTTAATGGATGCACTTGCAATCATAACAATCAATAATCTATCTGCAACGCTCATCGGAAGGTACTTGCCTTAATCACGGAGGGTGGAGTGGCGCGAAGAAGAGGCCACTTCTAAGGCCGCTCCTCCTGAAATCAGCAATACCATCCAAGCATACACAATTAACAGATGTATTCGTACATACACAAATCCTTAACAGTGCCCTTCACTTAGCGAAACCTCATGCACACACACAAGTACGTCTTCTCATATACACAAATAAAGCCCACACCCTACACCGTACACCACTCAACACTAGAAATGCAACCAGAAGCTTATAAATACTTTGCTTGACAGCAACAGAACGCTACCCTCTATCTCAATAATTTAAAACACCATCTTTTAGCACCAATAATTCATTAAGTATCTGGAATCGAAACTCAGAGAAGGAGCAAATGTTAATCAAATTCATTCTTATTTACTAACTAGTAGGGTGCCTGTGCCATGCAACAAATCCCCAAAAGATGATATATGCTATCAAGCATTATCTCAAACTATACAACTATCGTTTTGGTTAACTTTGTGAAAGATGTGTACCAATACCAGATGAAAAGTTCTTATAGCTAAAGATTGAACTAAACAAACATATTTATAATTTTTCTTAGACCAAATACTAAAATGCAACTACATATCCTTCATCGAGCTAAAGAAATGTAGCAATTTGAAGGAAAACCTTAAGAGCATCATTCACCAATATCGAGGGTTTGGTAACATGCATAAATCAACACATTATAGCTTTGAATACTGATAATTACATTTAACAATATTAGAGAAATTGATACACATATCATATTGTCATAATTCTTGTTGTATTTAACATCCAAATAGAGTTATAGACCAAATTGCAAAAAGCGAGGTCCTCAGTTGATTGTACCAAGGCAAGGTATGACTTATGGGAGCTGAGATACCTAATCATCAAGTCAAACCGAAGCCAATTTAGGGTATGCCAATAGCCTATTTTGCAGACCACCATAGTAATGAGATATTCATATATGACACCAGGCAACAATGTGGCAGCACTAGATGTACTAAAGGCAAAAGATATGGTCCTTGAGACCATAACCAAACATATTAATGCATGAATGCTACACGATTAGATTGAGATACTGTATAATAAGAGTAGCTAATGCCTGTTAACAGCAATAGAAAAAACTCATGCTTTTGCTGTATTGCCCTTACAAAGCACCAACCTGTTAAGTCATAACATCAACTAGGATGAAAAAATACTACTTCCAATAGTTAGTTCTGGATCCATTGATACAACCCAACAAGCACTGAATTTCCAGGAGATTACAACTGATCAAGTACGCATGTTTGGTACTAGAAGGAAAAAGAATGAGCTACTTGTCGGTGTTTCATGCACCGGCAATACGAATTTTTGGTTAGTGGGGGTCGCGCGCTCCCTCTCCTCGAATGGTTGACTCAGGAAGCCAGGGGTTTATACTGGTTCGGACCGAATGTCCCTACTCCAATTCGTGCTGTCGGGTTGTATCGTTTCGCGAGGCGAACAAGGGGTTACAGGCGAGGCAGGAGTTCGATCGATCGATCTCCCTTGTCCTTGATTGGTTTTTTGTTCTATTGCTTGGTTGTTCGATCGCCCCCCCCCCTCCGGAGCCCTGCCTCTCCTTATATACTCGGAGGTGGCAGGTTACCTAGGAGTTTGGAGAGAAAAAGGAAGGGGTACTGTATGCCTTGGAGTCTGGTCTTCTGTCTTGTCGTTCGACTGGGCTCTGTATATCCCCATGCCGGGTCGGTAGTCCAGTAGCAGGGTGACGCACTGCTCCGTACGAACGTTAGCTCCGACAGTTAATCGTATTTGACCTCAGCTTGGCCTCGGGAGGGGGCGCTCTCCTCTGTGATGTGTCATTGATGATGGGACTGGGACTTAACTTCATGGCACGTCCTCTGACATCCTCGGGAAGGGACCGCCTACCCTGGTACGGACGTCAGATGACGTCGCACACGCAGGGCAGTTGGCCTAACATCAGCGCGGATCTTGACCACTCGGCTGCTGGTGAGCCGACCGACCGCGCGCTCCGACCAAAGAGGTTGGAGGCAGCCGACCGCCCGAGGCTGGTTCCAAACAGGGCCAGACCCACTCTTTAAGGCCCATGGGCCTCTCGCCAGAACTGGGCTTCTAAGGAGGTCAACCCGTTCGTGGTTCCGGGCTGATGGGGGTACCCATGGTATGTGTACTCATCAGTAGCCCCCGAGCCCCCGTTCGGGTCGGAGAGCCGGTCAGGGGGTTATCCCAGTCGATGGTGACCTGCCGCCCTGAGGTCGGCGGGGTTTGGTCGGCGTAGCCTGCCCGTCAGCCGTGTCCGCCGAAGAGCCGGGTGCGCGCGAGCGCACCCGGTGGGTGTAGCCCCCGAGCCCCCGAGTGGGTCGGAGAGTCGGTCGGGGGGTTAACCCAGACTAAGCGGCCCGCCGACCGGGAGGTCGGAGGGGTTCGCTCGGCGCAGCTCACCTGTTAGCTGGGTCGGCCGAAGGGCCTGGGTGCGCGCGAGCGCACCCGGTGGGTGTAGCCCCCGAGCGGGTCGGAGAGCCGGTCGGGGGTTTACCCGGCCGAGGCGGCCCGCCGACCGGGAGGTCGGCGGGGTTCGGTCGGCGCAGCTTGCCTGTTAGCTGGGTCGGCCGAAGGGCCCGGGTGCGCGCGAGCGCACCCGGTGGGTGTAGCCCCCGAGCCCCCGAGCGGGTCGGAGAGCCGGTCGGGGGTTTACCCGGTCGAGGCGGCCCGCCGACCGGGAGGTCGGCGTGGTTCGGTCGGCGCAGCCTGCCTGTTAGCTGGGTCGGCCGAAGGGCCCGGGTGCGCGCGAGCGCACCCGGTGGGTGTAGCCCCCGAGCGGGTCGGAGAGCCGGTCGAGGGTTTACCCGGTCGGACTCTGGTCGGCCACGATCGTGGGACCTAGAGTCGGGTGAGCGAACGCGCGTTTACCTACATCGGTTTGAACGCCGTGCTCGTGCGAGCTACTAACGGGCAATCCGAGTGGAACCTTGGCGATCTCCGTCGAGGGGGACCGTTTCCAAGCGGACGTGAATCCCGGCGCGGGCGTCCGGCCCGTTGTGGGGCGTTCCATGAGAAACTTTCCTTACTCGATCCCGTATCGGGCTGCCGGGTCGTCCGCCGACCCGGAGCACGGCTGGCCGCCACTCATCGATGAGTTCCGCGGGAGAGTGTGAGGTATGGTCTCGGATGCGGGCCCGGGTGAATGGGTCGTCCGCTGACCCAACTGGAGGCCCTTTGGGAGCTCACCCTGGTCCGCCCCTCGCTCTGTTTTACGTGCCGGGGCGGCTTCAGTTCCAGCCGACTGGACTTGGCCTTCGTAACCCTCAGCACGGTGCCGGGCCTCGGGTGCGAGCCCGGAGGCAGTCTGCTACCCCAAGGCCGGGCGGCCCAATGGGCCGTTCATACCTTTTTTCGGGGCGCCTTGGCCCGTTACACCCGACGGAGTCCGCGGAGCTGCGTGGCGCGTGGCGCGAGGCGGTTGTCCTGTCAGAGCATTTAATGCTCAGTGGAGATTTAAAAGAATTGCGGTACGTTACCGGCGTCAGTGGCAGAGATGGCAGTCGAACGGTCGGTGAACGCATCGGTTCGCATGAAGGGGCGCCGGTTGGTGCGAAGAGGCGTCCGTTCCCGCCCGGTGCCTATAAAAGAGGGAAAGGGAGGCACGAGGAGGGGTGCGCTCGCTCGTGCTTTCTGCAAAAAGAGAAAACCAGAAGAAAAAAGCTCCTCGCTTCCTCGCCTCTCGCCTCGCCTCCTTGTTGGTTTTCGGTGATGTCGTGGCCTCCGTGCTCGTCGGCGGCCGGCGGCATCCTCGGGTTGGAGAGGAAGGGATTCCTTCCTCCGCGGGACGAGTCGCAGTGGAGGGTGCCGGCGGGGGCCGCGACCACTACGCCGGGCGACGGAGAGATCGTCGCACTCGCCTCCTTCTATGAGCGCGGGTTCTGGCTCCCTCTCCACCCGTTCATCCGCGGGATGCTGCACTTCTACCGGGGGGAGGTGCACCACCTGAATCCAAACGGCGTCCTCCACATCGCGATCTTCATCACGCTGTGCGAGGCTTTCCTGGGGATCGAACCCCACT
Source organism: Rhipidocladum racemiflorum (assembly GCA_036346355.1). Classification (NCBI taxonomy): domain Eukaryota; kingdom Viridiplantae; phylum Streptophyta; class Magnoliopsida; order Poales; family Poaceae; genus Rhipidocladum; species Rhipidocladum racemiflorum. The sequence continues at coordinate 33,817,694 of CM070588.1, forward strand.
GGGGGCTCTGGAGGCACTTCTTCTTGGCGCGGCTGCCGTCAGACGTGGCCACTCCTCTCGGCGGCCTCGCCATCCAACTGCGCGGCGGCCGCAAGGCGGACTACATCGACGTGAAGCTGCCGTCGTCGAACCGGGGGTGGCACACTGAATGGTTCTATGTTCAGAACCCGGGTAACAACGCTTCGGCCTTCACCGGCAAACTGCCTGAGCCGGGCCCCCACTGGGGTTGGGGTCCCGGCGCGAAAGACAAGAAGAAGGTGAAGATAATCAACGAGCAGATCAGGAACCTGAAGGCGCGAGGTCTGACGGGCGACGTCATCGTTCGTGCGTTCATGGAGAGGCGCGTTCAACCCTTTAAGGATCGGGTGCACCACATGTTCAGGTACACCGGGACGTCCGACCCTATGAGGTCGTCCGAGGCGGAGCTCCCGGGGTCGGAGCTTTTTGCCCGCGTATCAGCCGTCATCCGCGTGGGCGACACTGAGGCGGTGGGTGGTGTCCCCGCACCGTTCTCAGTGCAGAACCCGCCGAACCTGGTAGGTCGGACGGCGCCTATCTTTCTGGCTCTTTTCCCCTTGCTCTTCTCTCCGTTGATCCGAGTACGCTTTCGCAGGGGCTCGGCGGCATGACCTCCCGGGCCTTCTTGCCGGGAGAAAAGGAGGCTAGAGCTGCGGCGCGCGCCATCGCGGATCAACATGAGGCCGCCCGTCGGGCGCGGAGGGAGGAGAAGAAAGCCGCGGCGGCGCAGAAGAAAAAGGAGCGCGCGGCCCGGGCCGCGCGAGGCGAGGAGGTCTCCGACACGACTGCGAGTGACGGCGACGAGGAGCCGACCTCGAGCTAGAGCAGCGAGAGCGCCGGAGGCGACTCGGGCGGCTCTGATGCGGGTTCCGACCAAGGGGTCGGCGCTCGCGAGTCTCAAGAGGACACCCCAAGCTCGGGGTTCCTCTTGAGGAGATGGAGAGCCACCATGCCCCTACGCAGGGGTCCGGCGAAAAGGGCGCATCGGGCAGCGCTCGTCCGCTCGACGCGGTAAGTATCTCGTCTGTCCTCCGACTGGCTCTCCACTTGGGTTTTGTTGCGTGGTTCCCGACTGGTTGTTGCGTGCAGGGGCTTTTCGAGCACGGGGGTGGTGTTGAGCCCCTCCTCGGGAGCAAGGAGCCGCATTTCTTCACCCCCGCCGGCGGGGTCCGCGTCGACGACTGTCTGGAGCGGGGGCCCCACGGGTACGGTCCCCGTGGTGGGAGAGGAGGTGGTGCCGCCGCCGGGGGGACCGCTGGGTCTGATGCCCACCGTGACGCCGGTCGAGGGAGTCCCGCTGGGTCTGCTGCCCACCGTGATGCAGGTCGAGGAAATCGAGGAAGTCCTGCCACCCCCACCGCCGGGGCAACCGCCGGTTGGGGCAGGACGAGTGCCGCAAGACGTCCTGCGACGGATTGTTGGGGATGCTCCGGGCGGAGCGGCCCGGGTGGCGGCCGAGGTCGGATTGGACCCTCCGGGTCAGTCTCTGGATGAGCAGGCCGCCGGGACAGCGCAGCCAGAGCTCACCGTGGAGTCCATCCCCGTGCTGACCTGGCCGGGCAGCGGCCCGTCCGGGGAGCCGTTGCTCGTCCTGGACGACGCGGCGGAGTACCGCGACTGGTTGGTTCTGGGGGAGAGTGAGAGGAAAGTTGAGGACGAGATCGGCCGGATCCGTAAGGATCTTCTCCTCGCTCTCGAATCCTCTTCCAGGGCGATGGATATTGTGATCAAGGAAGCCCGCCCGGCCGGATCGGTAAGTTCAAGAAAACCTTGTTCTTGCAATTTTTTTTGAAATGGGATCGGGGTTGACCGGTCAGGCAGTTTCTTGCAGCGTCTGCAGTCCCAGGCGTCGGAGAAATCCGACTTCCTCCAACGTATGCACGGTCAGAGGGAGGCTGCCGAAGAGGAGCGTGACCGCTTCGGGGCGATGTTACGCGACGCTCAGGGGGCGCTTGCCGCCGAGTGAGAGAGGGCCACCGTCGCCGGTCGGAGGTTGGAGGAAGTTGTCGGGTCGCTGCAAGAGGCCCAGCGGTTGACGCAGTCCTTGAGCGGCGAGGTGGCTCAGGCCAGGTCATCCCTGGCGGGGGCCAAGAGAGCTAGGGCCTCTGCGGCTAGCGCGGAGGAGTCTGCGCGGGTGGAGGCCGCCCTCTACCGGGACGAATGTGAGTCGGCCCGGAGGGAGATCGACCAACTGCGCGCCGAGCGAAACCTCGCTCGGGAGGAGCTAGCGTTGGCGAGAGAACTCGCCGATCGTGCAGCGTCCGACCGGGAGGCGCCAAGGCGGAGGAGGAGCTTCGTGCCAAGGAGGCTTCCGTGGTTGGTGAGTAGTTCGACCTTTTAGTGGTTGTCGCAACGGGCGTCTTCTGACGCTGTTTTGCCCTTGCAGAGCTGCAGAGGAATCTTGGCGAAGCCATGCAATCGCGAAGGTTGGCGGCGGAGGAACGAGACGCGGCGGTCACATCGCGAGATGTGGCCCTGTCGGCCCAGCAGATAGCGGAGAAGGAGGCAGCCGATGCGACAGCCGAGCTGGCGACCCTTCGGGGGGTCAGCCAGGCTGTCTGCGACCAGTTGCTTGGGCTTACCCCAGGCCTGAGCTCCCTTTCCGTCCTGCTGGAGGGGGTTCCGGAGCACGTCGAAGCTTCGGTGCGGGAGGCGGCGATGCTCGGCACTTCCTCGGCTCTGGTCAATGCCATCTCCTACTATGATGGCATCGACCTCGAGACGGTCGGGAGCGGGGTCGCCGCGAACCGGAGCGACGAAGAAGTCGACAGGTTTGAGGCCCAGGTAGACCCGTACACCAGGGAGATCGCCGAGCGAATCTCGTCGCAGAGCATCCTCCACCGAGAGGGAGGAGACGATTAGTTTTTGTGTTTGGTAAAGAATATGTAATGAACAAATAGAGTTGCTAATGACCAGTTTCCCCTTGCTCGTCCCATGTGTCTTCTATGTGATGAACTTTTTGCGACCGTAGCCAAGGGATCCACAGGGGCATCCCGAGAGCGTGGGTGTTGTGTTGATCACATTCGAGGGAAACATAGGATGAGACTACGACTTAGAGCGCTCTGGGTCGAAAGGGTTACCGTGAGGGGGACCGTTCGGTCGGTAGTTCCGACCGTCCTCGGCTTTCCTTGCTCGGGTAGTTTCTTTCTTCCGCGAAGTGCCACTTCGAAACTGTAGCCGCAGGGGGCGTAGGTCGTAGTACTTTGGGTCGAAAGAGTTACCGCGAGGGAGGCCGTCTGGTCGGTCGAGTTCTGACGCAGGTTCGATCGGTTGCGTCACTGACCTAAGTCGGAGTACTTCCGACCGGCTTCGGCTTTTCTTGCTCGGGTAGTTTCTTTCTTCCGCGAAGTGCTACTTCAAAACCGTAGCCGCGGGGGCGTAGGTCGTAGCACTTTGGGTCGAAGAGGTTACCGCGAGGAAGACCTGGGCGCAGGTCAGGTTACTGACCTGGGTCACCGACTCGTGTGGTCATAAGTAGCCCCCGAGTGGTGCGCGAGGACTGGGGTGCAGTCGTCGCGTACCACTTTGAGTTCGGGGGGAGAGACGTATGAAAAACGGAAAGGGGCCTTTGGGATTAGGCTATCTTAACTTTTTGGAGGGCCGCGCCGTGGTTGGAACTGGTGCTGGACGCTTCGGCTTCCGGTCCTCGTTATTACTTGACACGCTTCGTCTTCCGTGCCGCGGGGTATAAAAGGAGGCGCGCCGGGACCCTTTTTGATCTGTACCAGACTCCTGAGGACCGCTATGGACGATCGCTTCGCTAGACTCCTGAGGGAGTCCACCGCGGACGCAGAGGAGGCCTGGCAGAAGATCGTGGCTGATGTGGAGGCTGGCGCCGTCGTCTGAGACGCCAGACGGGTCGACGCCCTGATCGCGGCCGTCCCTCGCCTTCGAGTGGTGAGGGCGCCACTGATCGAGGCGCTGACCGAGCGGTGCCATGCGTCGTTCGGCTGGATCGGCGGGCGCCTGGAGTAGCCTTGTCGTGACCGACAAGGGGCTTTGACCCGGGCGGACTGTTTCCGCCGGGGGGACTAGTGTTCCCCACTTTATGTAAATGAATAAATAAAGAAGTTTGCTTACTCCGCTTCCCTCTTTTGTTTTGCTGGTTTTTCTTCTCTTCCACGGGCTTGCCTTCGGAAAACGCGCTTCGACGACCGTAGCCTTTAGGGACCGCAAAGGGTCAAGCATAGGTCGGAGGTAGCGTTAATGTGAGCTTGCGCGGGAGGGTAGTTGCTCCGACCAGTCACTGGTCTGATTCGTACGCGCAATTCTTTCGACCCGTGGAGCACTATTTCGGGACCCGTGCCGCCGGGGCATAGATCATAGTGCTTGGAGCAGACAAAAGGGGATTTTAAGAGGAGAAAATGGACACGATCAGACGACCGACCGTCGTGTTTTCATGGTTTAGAGATCTATTGAGTGGTACAAGGAAGAGAAAGGACTTCTAAGGGTAGAACCTCCTCAACTTCTCTATGTTCCAGGCTTTGGCAATGAGGTTGCCCTCGGCGTCCTTGAGACGAAAAGTGCCCGCAGACTCCGCCATGGATGTCGATCAGCAAGTGCCTCCCTTGATCGGCCGGGATGCACTTCTGGAGGATCCCGGAGGGGCTCCTCTTGTACAGGATCTTCTCGACCAGGACAAAGGACTTGGCCCACCGAGCGAGGCGCCGAGCCTCGGTGGGGTCGGCGGGGAGGGATCCGTCTGTCAGCCGGTCGATGAAGGGTTGCCTCCAGTCGGACTCGACGTTCAGCACACTAGATCCGACCCAGGCGGCTGCACGCCCGACCGAGCGTTGGTCGGAGCCTCCGCTTTCAGGGGGTCGGTTGTGTCCTCGGCGGTCGGATCCAACCGGATGGACGGCTTGTGGAGGTCGGAGACGAACACTCCGGGAGGGACCGGGCTTTTGCTGGAGGCGAGGTTGGCAAGGGAGTCGGCTTCTCCATTGTAGCGTCGGTAGCTGTGGTGAAGCTCGAACCCTTTGAATCTCTCCTCGAGCTTGCGGACCTCCAAGCAATAGGCCGCCATACGGGCGTCGCGAGGCTTCGTGGCCTTCATAACTTGGTCGACGACCAGCTTGGAGTTGCCGTGGACATAGAGCCACCGAGCTCCGAGGTCGGCGGCGATCCGGAGGCTGTTGACGAGGGCCTCGTATTCGGCGATATTGTTGGTTGCGTTGAAGAGCAGTCGGATGGTGTACAGAAGATTGTTGCCGAGGGGGGAGACAATGACGACCCCCGCACTGGCCCTGTTCTTGGTGTAGGACCCGTCGAAGTACATCGTCCAGTACTCGGGTCCTCAACCATCGGTGGGACTTGCGCTTTAGTCCTCTCGGCGACGAAGTCGGCCAAGACTTGCTACTTGATCGCCGTCCTAGGGACGTACGATATGTCGAGGCCATTGAGCTCGAGAGCCCACTTGGCGATCCTTCCGGTGGCGTCGCGGTTGTGGACGACTTCCCCGAGGGGTGACGAGGTCACCACGGAGACGGGGGCCGGTCGAAGTAGTGGACCAGCTTCCTCTTTGCGATGAGCACCGAATACAATAACTTCTGTACCTGTGGGTACCGAACCTTTGTTTCAGAGAGTACTTCACTGACGAAGTAAACCGGCCTCTGCACCTTGAAGACGCGGCCTTCCTCCGCTCGCTCCACGACAAGCGCCGCGAAGACGACTTGGGTTGTAGCGGCAATGTAGAGGAGCAACGGCACTTGTGGTTCCGGGGCAACCAATACTGGTGGCGAAGTCAAGAATGTCTTCAGTCGACTGAGGGCCTCCTGAGCTTCTTGGGTCCAGCAGAAACGATCGGATTTCTTCATCAGCTTGTAGAGTGGCATCCCGCGCTCGCCAAGGCGAGACACGAAGCGGCTTAGGGCCGCGAGACACCCCATCAGCCTCTGGACCCCCTTCAGATCGTTGATCGGCCCCATCCTCATGATGGCAGAGATCTTATCGCGGTTAGCTTCGATGCCACGCTCGGAGACGATGAAGCTGAGCAGCTTTCCCTTCGGGACCTCGAAAACGCATTTCTCGGGGTTGAGCTTTATGCAAAACCGCCGAAGGTTTGCAAATGTTTCCTTCAGGTCGGTGACGAGGTCGTCGGCCTTCCTGGTCTTGACAACGATGTCGTCGACGTAGGCTTCGACGTTACGGCCTATTTGGTCGGAGAAGCACGCTTGCATACATCGCTGGTATGTAGCGCCCGTGTTCTTCAGACCAAAGGGCATCGTGACGTAACAGTATGAGCCATACGGAGTGATGAAGGAGGTCGCGAGCTGGTCGGACTCCTTCATCGCGATCTGGTGGTAGCCCGAGTAGGCGTCCAGAAAGGAAAGGGATTCACACCCGGTGGTGGAATCTACAACTTGGTCGATACGAGGCAATGGGAACGGGTCTTTCGGATAGGCCTTGTTGAGGCTCGTGTAGTCAACACACATTCTCCATTGCCCGGACTTTTTCTTTACAAGGACGGGATTGGCGAGCCACTCGGGGTGACGCACTTCCCTTACAAAGCCAGCGGCCAAAAGCTTGGCGATTTCTTCCCCAATGGTCCGGCGCTTTTCTTCGTCGAAATGGCGCAGGCGTTGGGCGACCGGTCTGGAGCCCGGTCGGATGTTCAAGGAGTGCTCGGCGACCTCCTTCGGAACTCCCGGCATGTCCGAGGGTCTCGAGGCGAAGACGTCCTGGTTTGCTCGGAGGAAGTCGACGAGCGCACTTTCCTATTTGGCAGGGAGGGCGGCCCCGATCTGTATGGTCTTGGCGGGATCTTCGGGGTCGATCGTGACCTCCTTCGCGTCCTCCGCGGACCTGAAGGAGCTCAGCCCCGACTTGCTGGAGTCGGGGGTGGACTCAGGGGCCCTTTCCTGGAGACGGGCGAGCTCGGCGGAAGCGACGACCACCGAGGCTAGTTCGCAACTGATGTGCTCGCAGTTGTAAGCGAGCTAAAAAGACGAGGCCACGGTGATGACGCCCTGTGGCCCCAGCATCTTCAGCTTGAGGTAGGTGTAGTTAGGGACCGCCATGAACTTCGCGTAATATGGCCTCCCTAGGATGGCGTGGTAGGAGCCGGGAAAATCCACAATCTGAAAAGTGAGGCTCTCAGTGCGGAAGTTGTCCGGGCTCCCGAAGGTGACGAGCAGGTCGACCTGTCCGAGTGGATGGGCCTGTTGGCCTGGGACGACGCCGTGGAAAGACGCCTTGCTCGGCCGAAGGGCGGAGCGAGGGACCCCCAGAGCGTCTAAGGTCTCAACATACATGATGTTGAGGCCACTGCCGCCGTCCATGAGCACCTTGGTCAGGCGCTTCGTCCCCACGATGGGGTCGATGACGAGCGGGTAGCGCCCCGGATGCAGGACATGGTCGGGGTGGTCGGTCCGATCGAAGGCGATTGGGCACTCCGACCACCGCAGGTAGCTGGGCACGGCGGGGGTTGCCGTGTGAACTTCGTGGTACGCAAGCTTCAACCGACGCTTGTCGGCATAGCATGACGTCCCACCAAAGATCATGAGGCAACCGTCGAGTTGTGGGAACTCGTCGGTCGTCTCGTCACCCTTTGCCCCGGCGTCGGGCGCTGGGTCGCGCTTCTTCCCCTTGCCCCGCGACGTCGTGGGGTTCCCGGAGAGAAACCGCTTCAGGACTTCGCAGTCCCGGTACTTGTGTTTGACGGGATAGTCGTGGTTCGGGCACGGACTATCCATCAACTTCTCGAAACGGTCGGGCGTCTGCCGAGCCTGCTGCTTGGCAGGGCGGTTGGCAGCGGCGACCATGAGACCTTCACGGCCTTGCTTCCCCTTCCGTTTCTTCTTGTCGGAGCGATCGTAAGGGGCGCCGGCCTCGGAGCCGGACGCTTTGTGGGCCACCTTCCTTTCGAAGATGGCCCCCACGGCCTCCTCGCCGGAGGCGTGGTTGGTGGCGATGTCGAGGAGCTCCTTGGTGGTCCGGGGCTTTGGGCAGCCCAACTTGTGGACCAGAGCCTCGCAGGTAGTGCCGTAGATGAACGCCCCGACGACGTCGGCGTCGCGGATGTCGGGGAGCTTGTTGCACTGCTGGGAGAAGCGGCGGATGTAGTCCCGGAGGGTTTCCCCCGGTTGCTGCTTGCAGCTCTTTAGATCCCAGGACTTGCCAGGGCGTTTGTACGTGCCCTGGAAGTTCCCAACGAAGAGGTTCGTTAGGTCGGCCCAACTCCCGATAGTGTCCGCGGGCAGGTACTCGAGCCAGGTTCGAGCAGAGTCCGCGAGGTAGATGGGGAGGTACTGGATGACGAAAAAATCATCTGTCGCTCCCCCCGCCCGGCAGGCGAGCCGGTAATCCTCTAGCTAAACACTTGGGTTGGTCACCCCTGTGTATTTGGCTATGTTGGCTGGGGCCCGGAATCTGGCCAGGAAATCGGCGTTGCGGATGACGCCGGTGAACGCCCGCGGTCCGGGACCATTGGGACCCGGATCGCGGCGGTCGCGCCGCCCGCTGTCCGCAACCTGTGATGACGCCGCCGCGTCGGCAACTCTCCTTCGCACCTCGAGGGTGGTGCGAAGGTCGTGGTTGTCCCCCAGGTGGTGGCGCACCGGGGTGCGCGATGCCTGGGGAAGTTCGTGATGCGGGGCCGTCGTGGCCGGGCTCCGATGACCCCACAAAGGGGAGTGGCTCGGGTGACCCGAGGCCATGCCCGAGTGTCGGGAGCCGGAACCCTGGGCGTGCTAGACGATAGCACGCTCCACCAGCCCCCGAAGGTTCTGGTATGTGGCTTTGGCATCCGGGTCCGTAGGCTCGGGCAGCCCGCGAAGCAGCATTGCTACCGCGGCGACGTTTTGGTTGGCGTGGGGGAAGAACGGGAGGTCGTTCGTCCCCTCAGCCAACTGGTGATGGACCTGACGCGCGCGCGCGTGAGCCAGAGACCATCGGCGGCTCGGGCTGACGTCGCTCCAGGTCGGCTTGGAGTTTGTCAAGCTCGGCCTTACGGGCGTCCAGCTCCTCGCGCTGGCGTCGGAGGTCATCGAGGCGAGCCTGGAGGCCCGCATCGTCCTCTCAGCGGGACCCATCCCCCCGCACTTCACCGCGCGGGAGGAGGGTTCCAGGAGTTGCGGGGGTGGCGGATGGCTCCGTCGCGCCCGCCATGTTGCACTCACGGGAGTATGCCCTGCGCGGGGGGTACTCCCTGTCGGAACTAGAGCCGTGGCTGGAGGAGTCCCCCAGCAGGTCCTGCAGGGAAGTCAGCATATAGCCGGTCATGGTCACGAGCCGGGAGCCCGTGGAGGGTAGGACCGTCGTCGGCCGTGATTCGTACGTAGTGTCACCGGAGGCGACGCCGGTACATGGTAAGCCCGCCTCCAAGGCCCGCGCTGGAGCCTCGAGGCGGAGATTGCCGAGGATATCGGCGACTGCGCCCAGGCTCCTGGAGAAGACCTAGTCGCGGACTATGGCGGGGACGAGCACGAGCTCTCCTGCCGCCGTAGGGATGAAGCCGAGGGTGTCGAAGCGGATCTAGCCCCTCGGCGCCGGTGCGCCGTCGATGCGCGAGGGAGAAGCCATCGAGGATGAAAAAAGGTGGGAATCCGAAGATGTAGGTGATGATGACGCGCGAGCTCCCCTACCTGGCGCGCCAACTGTCGGTGTTTCGTGCACCGGCAATACGAATTTTTGGTTAGTGGGGGTCGCGCGCTCCCTCTCCTCGAATGGTTGACTCAGGAAGCCAGGGGTTTATACTGGTTCGGGCCGAATGTCCCTACTCCAGTTCGTGCTGTCGGGTTGTATCGTTTCACGAGGCGAACAAGGGGTTACAGACGAGGCAGGAGTTCGATCGATCGATCTCCCTTACGCTTGATTGGTTTTTTGTTCTATTGCTTGGTTGTTCGATCGTCCCCCCCCCTCCGGAGCCCTGCCTCTCCTTATATACTCGGAGGTGGCAGGTTACATGGGAGTTTGGAGAGAAAAAGGAAGGGGTACTGTATGCCTTGGAGTCTGGTCTTCTGTCTTGTCGTCCGATCGGGCTCCGTCTATCCCCATGCCAGGTTGGTAGTCCCGCAGCAGGGGGTCTTTGGTCGTTCTGTCAGGGTGACGCACTGCTCCGTACGAACGTCAGCTCCGGCAGTTAATCGTATTTGACCTCAGCTTGGCCTCGGGAGGGGGCGCTCTCCTCTGTGATGTGTCAGTGATGATGGGACTGGGACTTGACTTCATGGCACGTCCTCTGACATCCTCGGAAAGGGACCGCCTACCCTGGTACGGACGTAAGAGGACGTCGCACACGCAGGGCAGTTGGCCTGACGTCAGCGCGGGTCTTGACCACTCGGCTGCTGGTGAGCCGACCGACCGCGCGCTCCGACCCAAGAGGTCGGAGGCAGCCGACCGCCCGAGGCTGGTTCCAAACAAGGCCAGGCCCACTCTTTAAGTCCCATGGGCCTCTCGCCAGAACTGGGCTTCTAAGGAGGTCAGCCCGTTCGTGGTTCCGGGCTGATGGGAGTACCCATGGTATGTGTACTCGTCACTACTGTAATGCAAATTACCCAATTTAATTCATTCTGGATGACAATCACAATGCATGCAAGTCTAGCAACAGTAATGTTTAAATGCATAAGTGAGATTACTCCTAACAACGCAAGATTTAAACAACCAATTTCCCCTGAAAACAAGTTACCTTCACTCAATCCTCAAGGAGGAACCATGGGGAAGAGGTGCTGCAGCAGGAGGCGCCGGCTTTGGGGAGAAGCAGGGAGCGGCCAGGAGGTGGGCGGTTGGGAGGAGAAGCTCCAGGGGGCGCTCGCCCAGGGGCTGTAGGGGCGCGCCGGCCAGGAGGATCTACGGGAGGGAGGGGCAGGGCGACGCCGAGTTGGGGGTGGACCAGAGGCGATGCGGGCCGCCGGGAGGCGCCACCGGGAGCAGTGAGAGAGGTCGTGAGGCGGCAACCCGGCCGCAGGAGGAGCCGGCGACGCCACCAGGAGGAGCGGGCGACGCCGCCAGAGGAGGGTGGCGCAGACCGAGGAGGAGCCAGGCGGCAGCAGCGTCGATAGGGGGGAAGGGAAGCCCGCGGCCGATCGGGATGGGGAGGAAGGAATGGGGGCGTCGGGTTGGAGCAGGAACAGATGAGTGGAGAGGGAGTGGAGAGAAAGAGAGGAATATTAGGTGGTATAAAAATACAAAGAATAAAAGATCTCTCTCCAGTCTCCATACCAACTCTTTGACTCCACAGATCACCAGCAGGACCCGTAGACATCCGGAGTAGGAAATTCCAGGACTTAGGAACAATCCACGATATTACAGCCCCGATTGTTCATGTGTTCCATGTCAGTAGAGAGGAAGCAGGGGTGGAAGAGGACGAGAGGAGAGAAAGAGGAAACGCCGAAGGCACGTGAAGATGGCGGAGGCAAAGTGGAGAAATAGTATGTGATGATAGTTTAGACTGTTGAGGTAAGGTAGTTGATGATGTGCTAAGTTGTAGATAGGATGTTTTTTTAATGAAAGATACGTTTTCATATTGGACCCTGATTGGACCTAGACATGATCCAACTAATCAAGCTATACTGTACCATCCATCGTACTAATTTTTCACAGACCCATATAACCCATCATGTGCCATACCATACTGGGCCAGCCAAAAAAGCAATTGCCCAGGTCTACCCCATGTCCCAATGTCTCTCGACCCTGTATCGCAGTCCGTGTTGTTCCTCTTCACTATCCACCTCTCTCGCGGTCTCGCCTCCCTCAAGCCCTTAGCTTCCACCACCCCCATGCCGCCGCCGCCGTTGTAGTGTCGCACTCCATTACCACCATACTCCGCTTTCTACCTACCTTACTACCCCACCAGATTCGCTAGATTCGCTGCCTCGGCTCCTAGCCATTAGTGCCGCCGTCGCAAAGGACCGGGCCGCTACTCCGTGACGGCACCAACTCGATTTGCGCACCTTCCCCTCTGCGTTTGGCATACATTTTTCACTTATCCATTGCTGCTGGCATGTTTGTGCACCTCCTCGATCCGGGCTTCCATTGCTGGTGTGACATTCATTATAGGCGTCCTCTAACCCATCTCCACCAGACCACCACCTATTGCGTCTTCGACAACACCGGAAGAACTATCTCCTCTCCTTCAGGTACGTTTTGTCAGTACCGTGTGCTACCGCAGTCCCTTCTGATTCAATTGTCTAGAAGCAAGATAAGGCAAATACCATGCCAGATTGTTTCTTTTTTCCTTCCTACTTTTTTGGCCACGACCTGTTTGTTGAAATGCCCCCCCAATACCAACAACTAAAGCTTCTTCTCTGTGATTTAGATAAATCTGCGTAGTGCAGATTTGCTTCTCATTTCGTAAAAGACAATTAGCCTACACTTTATTAGTCAATCTACTTTTGTAATTTACAGTGTTGGATTGGTATTCGTAAGTAGTGTCATAATATTATATCTTCTTCAATTAATTGACGAACTGAAGGTGAATATAGTTTTCTATTTATGTTATCAAGTAAATATAAAGCACCAAACTTGAGCTGAATGTGCATGAATGCTACGCTCACCATGTGAAGGAGGCAAGGAGCAGCAACGTGCCAACGTGGGACTAACAATAGATTAATAATATACGAGGAGCCGAAGGCCCCCAGGTGGGTCCTCATGTACTCCAATATGTTAGGTTAATTTTCTGTCCTGTTACGTGATATCTTACCTACAACTAATTTATGTTGCTGCAATGCCGTAATATATAAGCAGAGCAAGAAATAACAGGTTGAAATTTACAAAATTGCTCCATCTATAGATATGCTTCGGCTTTATATATCAGGCTATTCTCTTTGCGGTACTTTTGATTTTTTCCCATGGCAGCAGAGGTGCGATGTGGGCTAGGGTGGAGCTCGGCCTAGCATTGCAGGCACGAGGTTGGCTGAGCCAAGTTCCAGCGGCACGAAGTAGGCGAAGTCAGGAGCAAAGGTGCCATGCGGGACAAGGCGGAGCTCGGTCGTACACCACGTCAAAACTGCAGGTGTGGCATACCAAGCCTGAGAACGCCAACTCAATTTATATATATATATATATATATATATATATATATATATATATATATATATATATATATATATATATATATATATGCATGAATATTCAGCTAGTCTTTATTAAAGCGGATTGCAAAATAAAACACAAAGAGCGCCACATCATCAAATTTGCCCATTGTTGTCATATTCCAATCCAATAGGCACAAATGCACAAAAAACATTCAATAGGACTTACATCTAGAAGCTACTAAAACAACACTGCATAGACCATACCTAGAACTATCTACACATCTATATGGAGCAATAAAACTCAAAATAGTACAAATTTTCTCCACACTAAATTGCCAATAGAGAATATAATTACCATAACAATGTGCGAGCACAATCTTAGTGATGATTAATATTGATATATTATGAGACATGCAATTCTTCTAACTATGTTTCTTCTTCTTCTAGAACTATAGTATTACGTGTTGACAATAGCGATGCATACTTTCGTTGTTTATAGACAATTCTCAAGTTTACATCAGCTAGGAAGATGATAAAACAAACAGTTTACTAAGCTTCATGGCAAAATTAAAATTACCTAGAGCTAAGATAGTTTTGAGTAAATATCTACATAATTTGCTAGAGGTTTCAATTATAGAAGATATTTATTTATTGAGGATTTCATGCGTTCAGTGCTCCTGTAAGAGATAAGGAGTCTCAAGAGATGGGCCGGATGGCTATCAAAACATATTAGCAGAGAGAGTAAAGTAGCAGAGTAGCCACTAAAGCAGAGAGAATTATGTTGTTTTACAAACAATCAACATTACAAAGATCATATTCCATTGAAGTTCAAAAATAATATGATCAGCATGGAAACCCAAGAATGAACATTCAACTACTAGGGAACATGTTCAAGAATATATTGCCCATCAATTATAGAACTAGATGATATAACTGAAAATGGATCACAACTACAACAAAAAGAGCAAAACCTGATAACTCAGAGTTTCCATGACAAAAGGGGTATTACCGTATTCCTGTATAACTCTGTCTCTCTTTTATTTTTGTTTGAAACAAAGAGTTGCCTTATGAGTAAACTAGCTAGTTGATAATAAGCAATTGTGAAGTAATTAGATAGTAGCAGTAGCTAAAATTTTGTGACTAACATGCTTTTCTATAACATTGCGATGTGTAATCAGTCATTGTTGTATGCTTTTATGTTTATCCCAGAATCAAAGCCAATGAGCTTGTTTTGCTTTTACTAGGTTTTGGTACATTTTATTAATTTTGATTCATTTGCCATGTTGTGTAGCAACCATAGTTACCAGAAACGCAGCTCGGCCGAGTCACGGTATGGGATTCGATTTGTGGTTTGCCACTTTTTCTTCCAATTTTCACTGCGAATACAAACTATGTACTCTAAACCAGTTCGGGTTTGGCGGATCCGGTTCACGATTCGCTGGGTTTTCCAGCGAATCCGGTAACTATGGTAGCAACCCCTAGAGTTTGTTTGATCACTAGGGGCTTAATTGGTTGGAACTTGTGTTCTGTTTTAGTTCTAGTTTTAAATGTTTGTAAGCATTGACTTTTGATCAATAATTTTTTGCAATGTGGAGTTGTTGGTTTTATGTTCTGTAAGGTTCTTAAGAATCAAGTTAAAATGACTTGATTTATGAATATTGTCTAGGAATCATTCAATCAAAGAATTGAGATTTCCTCCAGGAATCTATAAATATTTGGGCTAAGATTAATGATCTATAAATGTTTCAGTTTGATTTGGATCTAATTTCAATTTGTTGCGCATAACAGCTATACAACATTTAAGAACAAATTTGATAATGCACACTAGAAATCTGTGCAATATCCTTGACGTGTTAGTTTGACCGTATGTTTTGTATTATTTGTATTGGTATATGCTTTGGTTGGATTATTTTTATCACAAATTTTAATGCTACACAATTAACATACTATCCGACTAATTACCCGATATCCGTATTATGCACGTCCGTATACTATCCGGTACCCGTTTTCTACCCTTTTATAGATACCCGTTACCCGTATCCGTATCTGTACCAGATTTTTAACTATCCGTATCCGATGCTCTTGTGGTATGTGCCTTGGTCCTGGGCCTCCTCTGCTTTGCATTATTTAGTGTGTCGTCTCCTCTATGCTCTGCTGTGCTTTGGGAGAATGCTGGCCAACAATGGGCGGAGCCTTGTTGCCGTTTTGGTGGGCAGAGCCTTGTTCCTGCACTAGAGCACCTACACCAAGAAAGTATTGGAGAGGTTTCTATCTCAGTAAATCTCACCCAGTGAGTACACCCATGATTGTTAGGTTGCTGAAAGTGGGGGCAGATCCATATAGACCTAGACAAGAGGTTGAGGATGTATTAGGGCCTGATAATCCAAATCTTAGTGCTACTGTGCCTTGCCAATTATACTAGACTGATATTGCATTTGTAGTAAGTTGTTTTGCAAGATACAATTCTGAGCCTACCAAAAGACATTGGAACAGAATAAAAGGAATCCTCGGGTACTTACATGGTACAAGTGATCTTGAACTCTTTTAACCCAAAGGTCAAGATATAAAGTTGATGAGTTACTCGGATGCTAGCTATTTATCTGATCTCCATAATGCCTTAGAGATATGTAAAGCATTTGATCATTGCTACATGGACAAATCATTCAGAGTTCATTATGTGGGGATACGGGTACACTACGCTAGCATAAATTAAAAAATTCTACAACGTAAACTAGGAAGCCAAGCAAGTGATCATCGATTGTTACCACTAGACACGTATTGCAGCGGATATGTAGCCCGATTCAACGTAGCTCGCGTCCTGTTATGGTGGTCGATCTTCCTCGTGCGGTGGTCGATCGTCTTGATTAGAGTCGCAGTAGTAGCAACACCTCTACTAAAATCCACATGTTTATGGAAAGAACGTTGTGTGTCAGTGTGCTAGCACCAGCATGCATGGGAAGGCTTGAGTGGTGATGGCTAGGGTTTCAGCGGCTGCAGCTGTGTCTCTATTACGATCGCGAACTCCCTTTAAATAGCCGTTCCCCCTTTCGGTGGAACCCTACGTTAGGTCCCAACCAAGGTGCAAAACCCACTTGGCCTATTAGTGATGGATCCAATCTGAATCACTATATTCCAGCCCTTTAAGTGTGTAACCTTATAGGCTCATGCATATTCGATTATAGGCCAAAACTCCTTTCAGCCCATAAGTTGGTAGCGGCCCCAACAGGACATAGCCACTCCCAAATATGCATGAAGATCATATCGAACGAACATATATAGTACTCATGTATTGACCCCATTGCCTCATGATACCAGATCGAAATCAAGGCGAGAAATGTGCAACCCTATGATAGCTTGATCCTTCACTTATTCTATAGTGGATTACTAAGTTGCAATTGACTACTCAATCACATTCAGCATGGCCATGCACTTCGTTAATCCAACCACATTGAGGGACCCAAAGATATCTCTCCCATTATATAGGAGGGGTTCCATCTTGATCACTCACATTTCTCCTCATGTTTTATAGTAAACCAGAAAGCTACTTTCATGACTACCTAGTTATGGAGTAGTGTTTAGCAACCCCTAAGTATACTACTATTACACATTTAGGAAACCAGGACGATCTTAGATCTAAGAATCCCGCATACATTATGTATGAGACCAACTGATTAAACTTAAGAATATAAAATTTTCCGCAATGTCTCATGGTGGGTTACTCCAAAATCATGTTCTCCAACATGTGTCCATATTATTGATTTGATATCCCTATATCCATGATCCGTGAAACATGATCATAAATCAATACATATGTTGACCTATAAATCACAATTGCCCCATATAATGATATAAGGCCAGGGATAATTCAGAATAATATCAAAACATAAACAAGAAGATTCACGAACAAGTCACATAACTATTGATCAACGCAAATGATATTTATTCAAGGGACAAAATAATCATATTATTACATAAATATAGACATGATATCTCCATGATTGCCTCGAGGGCATATCACTAACACATTACACAACACTAGTGAAGTTTTGCAACCTAAGTTTTAATCCTACATAAGTCTAGTATCTAGGAATTGAATGAAATGGAAGTAAATGCGGAAATGTAAAAGAGACAAGGAATACGACCAATATTTTACCGAGGTCTCAGAGATTCGGCGATCTCCCCTACTCCTTGTTGGGGCACTCTCATAAGAGTATCGCTCCAACTTAAAACTACTCAAGGAATCAAGGCATCCACTCATGGTTGTCCTTCTCCACTCCGAATAGGTGGACTCCGAACCTTCACAACACACCCGATGCCTTTCCACTAGCTCTTTCTAGGAAGGTCACCGAGAACCACGCCTTGAAGCCGTTTAAGAGACACCGATCTCCTAAGGTAATAAGACCACCATCACTTGAACCTAGAGAGGTCAAGCAACTACAGTGATGCACACTAAAGGCCTATGCTACCTCTCAAATCTCTCAAAATATGCTCTTGAATGCTCTTGAGTTCTCTTGCTCTTCCCTTAGTATGAGATGAATCTGTAGTGGCTAAGATTTCTCACAAAGACATATATGCCAAGTATTTATAGCCCTCTTGAAGAAACTAGCTGTTACACTCACTTTCCTATGAAATCAACACCTTCCAGATCATCCGAACCCTTCCACATCATCCTAAAGTTTGAGGTTCAACATTCAAAAAACTAGCCATTATAGGCCTAAAGTATCATCTGATAACTTCCGAATCATCCTTATATCTAGATGATCCCCTCCATCCAGATCATCCAAAATGTATAAAAATTTTAGCCCATCCCAAAAACCAACTCTTTGTCTCAATGATCCATATCATCCGATAGATTTTAGATCATCCTTACATCTGGATGATTCTGTCCACCTGGATCATTCGGAATGTATAAAAATTTCGGCCATGCCAAAAATCAACTCTTTGTGTTAATGATTTTCTTGCTTGTTCGGTAGTTATAGGATCATCTGGAAGGTGTAATTTTCCAATATCTTGAAAATCACCACCTTTAGCTCAAATAATTCGCTTCCTTGTCCAATAGCTATAGGATAATCGAGAATGTGTAACTTTCCAACACATTGAAAAAATACTACATTCAGCTCTAATGATCTACTATCTTGTCCACAAGATATAGGATCATTCGGAATGTGTAATTTTTTCAACACATTAAAAATACCACATTTGGCTCCAATGATCCTCTCCCTTGTTCGATAGCTATGGGATCATCTGTACTACATTGACACTTTTCAAACTTGGCCAATATTATTCTAATTTTGATTCTATTGCAACTTGAAATTTTCAAGGGCTTCCTTTGAACATAGATGAGCTACACAAGCGATGTGTGCATCACCACTAGTTATCCAACCTAACCAAGCTCAATCTACTAACCTAGACCTCCTTTAATAGTACAACCAAAGCAAAATAAAGACCTAACACTACAATGATCCATCCTCAACACCTTGGATCATTTCTAAACATAATGTCCTTGATCTTCATGCTTTGTTGTCAATTATAACTTTTCGGGGATCCATGAATACAAAAACTCCCATTATGCCAAAGTCAAGTACTAACTCATCTTAAAAGCTTTATTCTTTGTTAGTCTTGACAATCAAACTTCATTAATCACCGAAACGCATACATCACTAAATTTAGGTGCCTATATGCTTACAAGATAATGCAGCTTGTGTTGCACAAAAAAAATAGCTATATCAAGATGCATATTACAAAAGTATATACTCCCTAAGCGTTTCGACCCATGTGAGTTGCATGAGACAGAATATAAAAATGCATAAAATCCAAACAAGTGAGGATCATGCGGATTTATCTACCAAGACTTTGGGGGGTATATGCATGGCATAGGCATGAGGAAACATTGAGACTTGTCCTCGGCAGGACGTATATAATCATTGTAAAGTGTTCATCATTGAGATGAAAAAGATGTTGTAATTTTTCCCTTAGTTTAGTTTTGTCCCATATAATTTTTCCAATTTAAGGTTTTTAATAAGGCAACATGTGCAATAAAAGGAGACGATATATGTAATCTTTTCTTCTTGCTGTTTTTCTCAATGGGTTTTTCTGAAGGAGTTTTTTATGAGGCATGAGAATGGAGTTGGCAAAGAGTGCAAGGGAAGTGTTGTAACATGGGCTTAATTGTATGGAAACTTAGCCTAAACTGGCCCGTAATGGGCAGCAGGCCTGTCAATGTAGTTTAGTTTTATATTGCCTAACTTCCCATGAAGGAGGATCTCCTCTCCCTATATAAAGTGGGCCAGGGTTCTCATTGTATACACAATGTACATATAAATGTAAAGTTGGTACCGGATTCTAAAAATTTATGCGTCGTTTTCCCACAAGACAAGAACCACTATTTTAAAATTAAAAAAATGAGGGCCAAGCGTTGCTTAGTTGGTTGGAGCCCGTGGAGCGTGCTCAACCCATCCGCGTTTGAGTGCTGCTCGACGCGGGCGCTCGCGATGCTGAGGGTATGGGTGTGTGTGTGGATGTGCGTTTGTAGCTCGACTGTTGTCCTCTTTTAATGAAATGTCAAAGCCCCTAGCCAATTTTTTTTTAAAAAGAAATTTAAAAAATATATTTGCTTCGGAAATGAGAGCTATTTTGTTTCTCCATACATAATTAGTTTCTTCTTATTCATATGGTGCTTCGCCCATAACCACAACTCATTCACTTGAAAGCGAGATTAATTCACGCAATGGAATTTGTATTGGCCATGCAAGCGTATATAAAGGGAGTACAACCGAATCTGAAGATTACACGTAATAGGAATCTGAAGATTACACGTAATAGAATAATTCTGGTCATACCAAAGATAACCTAACAGGCCAAATATAGTTCCGTACAATACGGAAGGCATGCATGTCTAACACTCCCCCGCAGTCGGAGCGGTAGTAGAACGGACGTTCAGGCTGGACCGAAACTCACAAAACACCGAAGATGGGAGACCTTTGGTGAAGATGTCCGCGTATTGTGATGTGGTCGGCACATGGAGTACACGAACGGTACCGGCAGCGACCTTGTCCCTTACAAAATGCAAGTCGATCTCAATATGCTTGGTGCGCTGATGCTGAACCGGATTGGTAGAGAGAGAGACATCACTTATGTTGTCGCAGTAGACGAGTGTGGCCTGCTGAATGGGTTGGTGAAGCTCCTGGAGTAACTGGCGCAACCAACAAGTTTCGGCGACAGCATTAGAGACGGCTCCAGATTCGCCTCAAAGATCGACCGAAACAAGCAGTGTTGTCGTTTGGACGACCAAGACACCAGATTATCGCCTAGAAAAACACCATACCCAGATGTGGAACGGCGGGTGTCGGGACAACCAGCCCAATCCGCATCAGAGTAAGCCACAAGACTAGTCACAACAGAACGATGTAGCTGAAGACCATGGTCAAGAGTGCCCTTGAGATAGCAAAGAATACGCTTTACGAGAGCAAGGTGAGGCTCTCGGGGATCATGCATGAATAGGCAGACTTGTTGAACAGCATAAGCAATATCAGGCGGAGTAAAGGTGAGATACTGGAGAGCACCTGCGAGGCCGCGATAATGAGTGGCGTTCTCAACCGGAGGACCATATGAAGAAAGCTTGGCGCATGTGTCGACTGGTGTAGCACATGGCTTGCAATCAACCATCCTAGCACGCTCAAGAATGTCCAGTGTGTACTGCCTTTGACATAAGAACAGTACATCATGACGATGAGAAATAGAAAGCCCCAGAAAATGATGAAGATCACCAAGGTCCTTCATAGCAAATTCATGTTGTAGCAAAGTAATGACACGGCGGAGCAATGCATCAGAGGAGGCGGTGAGCACAATGTCGTCAACATAAAGAAGCAAATATACCGTATCGGTACCGTGCCGGTAGATAAACAGAGAAGTGTCGGAGCGAGCACCAACAAAACCGATGGAGGTGATGTAGGAGGCAAAGCGACTGTACCAGGCGCGAGGAGCCTGCTTCAGACCATATAAGGATTTGTTGAGGCGGCAGACATAGTCCGGGTGAAAAGAGTCAACAAAACCAGAAGGCTGTTCGCAGTAAACTGTCTCTTGCAAAGTACCATGGAGAAAAGCATTCTTCACATCCAATTGATGAATAGGCCAGTCATGAGAGAGGGCAACAGAGAGAACCGTCCGAATGGTGGCTGGCTTGATGACGAGGCTGAAAGTCTCATCGTAGTCAATCCCAGGTCGCTGAGTGAAACCGCGAAGTACCCAACGAGCCTTGTAGCGATCAAGAGCACCATCAGGAAGAAATTTGTGGCGGTAGACCCATTTACCAGTAACCACATTAGCACCAGCTGGCCGAGGGACAAGAGACCAGGTGTCATTAGCTTGCAAGGCTGCAAATTCTTCGGACATGGCATCGCGCCAGTTAGGATCAGCAAGAGCACCACGGTATGTCTTGGGCAGGGGTGACAGGGTGGCTGCATGAACATTGAGCCGCTCCTTGGGCTGGCGAAAGCCCTGCTTGCCCCTTGTGACCATGCCGTGACCGTTCTCCATGGGAGTAATGCGCATCATGCCAGGGACGACCGTTGAAGAAGCGGGAGCAGGCGCCTGGGAGTTTGTAGATGCACTAGGGGCAGCGGTCACCGACTCGACTGGGTCGGGCAGAGGAGACGCCTGCGGGGTAGAGGTGCCGGCGGGACCTGGGCACGGGGGAGCGTCAGGGGCGGTAGGAGCCGGCTGCATAGGGACGACGCCAACACTAGGAGAACCTGTGCCTGCAAAAACACGAGAAGGAAACCTAAATCCAATGGGGATCGGCATGGCATCAAACTCCGAAAGAAAATCAAAATCGGAGGAAGGAATGGGGGTGGATTTCTCAGCAAAAGGAAAAGAGGACTCATCAAACGTGACATGACGGGAAAGGATAAGGCGGTTTGAGGCAAGGTCTAAGCAGCGATATCCTTTGTGATTTTCTGAGTAACCGAGAAAAACACAGAGGGAAGAGCGCGGAGAGAGTTTGTTGGCAGCTGTGGTGGCTGTATTGGGATAGCACTTGCACCCGAAAACACGTAGATGGTCATAGGAGGGAGGGGAACCGTGAAGCGCGGCGTAGGGGGTCTGATGCCATGAAAGCGAGATTAATTCACGCAATGGAATTTCTATTGGCCATGCAGGCGTATATAAAGGGAGTACAACCGAATCTGAAGATTACACGTAATAGGAATCTGAAGATTACACGTAATAGAGATAATTCTGGTCATACCAAAGATAACCTAACAGGCCAAATATAGTTCCGTACAATACGGAAGGCATGCATGTCTAACATCACTGATTCTTCAACATCAATCAATTTGGACATCTGCTTAGTTTTATACAAGCTTCACTGTCATCATGGGTAGATCACTCAGATTCTAGTTCATAAGCAGTAACAATAGTCCTATGAAGACTCGGTTTCACTACAATTTATGGGTTCTGTTCCCTTAACCACAAAGTAACAGGTCTTCCTTTATGGTGATAAATTTCCAACTTAACTCAATGGTTAGAGATGCCTCTAAATGGCGAGTCATCGTTCAAAATGCTCTAAGAACTGCATCATATGTTCGACTTTTGTTTGTGTTTGAGTGTTTGATCATTTGAAACGCGACCTTGATATTACAACAACATATATTATTAGGGTATGTATAATAATACTGTTAAAGATAGACATGTATCTGTACGTCGCTATAGATAGCAACATCTAGTCTTTGACAGTCACAGACCTGTATCTTTACGTACACTAAGGGTGCGTTTGGTTGGAGGTACGAGGGTGAACGGAACGGGATGGTACAGGATAAATTTTGATACATGCGTTTGGTTGAGTGTACGGAACCATCTCATCCAGAATGAAGTGGTACAGATGCTAGGAATATTCCTCACAAATCCCGTACCATCCCGTTCGGCCAAATCGGCCGAACCATCTCATCCCGGACGTGTTGGTTCCTCTCCTCACGGTTTTCCTCTCGCGTCGCCGCTCCCGCGCCCACTCTCCCGCTCCCGCGCCCTCACTCTTCGTCTCGGGGTGCCTCTCCCACGACCTCAAGCCACCGCTCCCGTGACCTGACGCCGCCACCGCCGGATCTGCTCTTCCTCTACTGCCTCGCCTTCCCCGTTCGGCCCGAGTACTGGATCCACGCCGCCGCCGGATCTGCACGCTGCGACCTCACGCCGCCCGGGTACTGGATCCACGCCGCCGCCGGATCTGCACGCCGCGACCTCACGCCGCCGGATCTGCACTTCCGTCGGATCTGTTCCACTGGTAGTGTATCTCGTTTCAGATTACTTGGTATTTTTCTCCCGTCGCGTGCGGTCCATTTGTTGTTGCCTCGTGTTAATGCGTTGTTCTTCAGGTGATTGGTTTATCTTGTATGCTGTGTTAATGCTGTTGCTGGTGATGTATCCGTTCGCCTCCGTTGCAGATCTGTTATTAGTTGATCGAACAAGATGCTCGTGTTGGAAAAGGCAAATAGAATTGGATTCTAACTTGAACCAATTCCTTTCTTATATGAGCAGCCTAGATCTTGTGATTGGATTGTGTCAGCAAATGTGCTCACATCTTGATATGCTAGCTTGAGCATTCTGTTTTAGCAAAATTAGTGGCGATAGGAAAATGAGTCCAACACGTGCTTTACCCAAGCATATCTGGTGTATTTTGATGTTGATTTTTATCTACCAAACTGGTTCTCAGATAATTTATCAGTATCATCAAACTAGTTCTGTATAATCTACCGTCCTGGTAGCTCTTAATTTAAGTCAAAATTATAAAGATGTGGCCATGTCACTGATATGCATATCTCGAGACTGCTTTTGATTTCATATTTATGTCTGTACATGCGCTTTTACTTAACCGATATGCTTTATCCTTCTAAAATTATAGACTAGAACCTTTCATCAAAGTCAATTGATTCTCAACAACTTGTGTTCTTTCTTTGCAAAGACGGCTGAAAGCATTTTGCCTTCCTGTTTTGGTCGAGAACATCACCGCATTCGTGAGAGATAGACCCTTTAATAGAATGCTTAATTTATGTGCTTTAGATTTTTGTTCATTCAGAGTACTGTTCTAGTAAAACCTGTTGAAGTTTTCTTGGGATCCATGTGGTCGTTGAACTAACTTTGCAATGAAAAACTGATGTATTTGCTATATGTGATACTATGTATTGATTCTACTTGTGTTGATGCCTTCAAAGTTATTGTATTGCAGTTTTAAAGAAAAAATTCTTGTATTGCTTGGTCTATAGTCTTGCTTCATGCCTTCAATTACGCATGCTACTTTGGTCTGTTATTACGAATTGAGGATGAATGTTGCCTTCCTGATATTATGAATCGGCAAAGATTTCATTTTTCAAAGATTCTATGATTTCCCATGATCGTTTTGCTCTTATGCAATAAGGTACGGTCATGCAGAACATAGTGTTATCAATATTAGTCCTTGCTAATCATACTTACCTCGTCCTTCAAACCAAACAACATCTTGAACGATCCAGGATCATCCTGTTCAGGCAACCAAACAAAAACTTGTACCATTCCATTCAGACAACCAAACACCTTCTCTGAACCATCCCATCCAGGATCATCCCATCCATCCTGTACCATCCTGTTCCGTTCACCCTCGTACCTCCAACCAAACGCACCCTAAAGATAGCAACTAATCTCTCCTTTCTATAGGAGTTGTTGTAACCATATACGTATGATCTTGAGGCTATAAATACAAGACAGCTAACCTGGGTCAGGCACCTTTTGACCGACTCATAATCTCCTGTACATGTTCGCTCCTTTATAGATCGGTTCTTTACATGGCATCAGAGCTAGCCTCTTCCACAAAACATCCAAGATGAATTTCGGTATCTCGTCGTCAGGTTCAACAGCGCTGGCGGCGTTTTCTGCTTCTAGTTTCTCAAGCTTCGTCAATGTGAAACTTAGCAGGGATAATTATCTTCTCTGGAAGGCACAACAGATTAGGGATGAAAACGGATCAGATACGGACGGATAATGGCTCTATCATATTTGTTTTCATATTTTTTCTCGGATTCGGATACGAATACGAATAGTCCGGATACGAATACGAATACGGATAATGTCGAATACAGATACGGATCGAATACGAATCGAATCGGATCTGATTCTTAATATTTATCTAACATGATAATCCCTTAGATTGTACATAAAAAATCAATGAAAACACATAACTAGTTGATTTGATTAAAACATTATTGAAAATTGAATAAATATAAGCATTTTCATTCACTTAGACAATAGTTAGATACTATGTTGCAAACAAAATTATGTAAGACTTAGTTCATCACGTACATATGATTAATCCATCATACATGTAGATCAAAACACAAAATAAAGGTGATCCTTGCTCAAAGATACAAGTGGAAACAAATATAGAATACACAAAAAGTTTGATAATACTTAATTACCATATCTCTAGAAAACATATATAACACTTACATTTAATGACCCCAAGATTTGTATTATTTATTAAATTATGTTTAAAATAATAAATTATTTATTTTATGAGTTTTTATGCATTTTAGCTACTTATTTAAAATATTTTTCTATTAAAGACAACATTTTTAATTTTTTAGAAAATTTAAAATACAATAAATTTTAAAAATAATTTTTGTAAAAATTATAGACTATGTTAGGAATTTTATCAAAAAAATTCATAATTTTTGGAGCTAGTTTGCTAATTTTAATAATTGAAACTTGATTTATGGATTAATTAAATTAGAAAACAAGTTAAAATTTAGTAACCTTTTTGGGCCAAAAGAGTAGCTTGGCCCAGCCCACTATCCGGATATCCGATCCATCACTATCCGGATTATCCGAATCCGTATCCGTATCCGACGGATAGTGAGCTACCGAATCCGTATCCGTATCCGACAAAAAAATATCCGTATCCGTATCCGATCCGATACTATCCGACAAATATCCGATCCGACAGAATCCGTATCCGAAAATTATCCGGATCGGTCGGAAACTATCCGATCCGTTTTCATCCCTACAACAGATGCCCTTCCTGCGTGGCCATCAACTTCTTGGCTTCGTTGACGGCACCGAGGTCGCGCCAAAAGCTACCATCTTGACTTCAGATACTGTCAACGGCAAGGCAGTCGAGAAGATTTCTCCCAATCCGGCGTACAACACTTGGCTTCTCAAGGATCAACAGGTGCTAGGCGCTCTTCTCAGGTCGCTTGAACCCGAGGTGCTGTCGCAAGTCATTGGCATGATCTCTGCGGCATAGGTGTGGACAACGCTTGAGCGTATGTTTGCATCCCAGTCCAAGGCTCGGATTATGCAAATCCGAATGCAGCTCTCCACCATGCGCAAGAATGATCTTAGCGCCATGGAATACTTCAACCGCATGAAATCCCTTGCAGATCAGATGGCATCTACTGGCCATCCCTTGAGCGATGATGATCTGATTGGCTATATTATGGCTGGACTTGATGCAGAATACAACCCTCTTGTTTCATCAGTCACGGCCAGGTCTGATTCTATTGGTTTATCTGAATTTTATGCCTATCTTCTCACCTATGAGACTCGTCTTGAGCACCAAAATCAGGCTTTACAACTCACTGCTTCGGCCGTAGTTGCCTCGGCCAATCTGGCTTCACGTGGTTGCCCAAGTACTGGCTTTGGTGGACTTCGGTGGAGGCCATTCAGGATGTGGCTAGGGCGCTGGCCGTGGTCAGCAGCAGAACACTGGTCGTGGTGGCTTCAGTCAGCGAGGCCGTGGCCATGGATACAACAAGAAGGGCGGCGGCAAAATCGTTTGCCAAGTCTGCGGCAAGATTGGCCATGGAGCCTTGAAGTGCTGACAGCATTTCAATCATTCATACCAAGAGGAAGATGATCGTACAACCAATTATGTTAACACAAATTCTTACAGTGTTGACACCAATTGGTACACTGACACCGGTGCTACAGATCATATCACGAGTGAGCTTGACAAATTGACAGTCCACAACAAGTATCAAGGAGATGACCAGGTGCACACTGCAAATGGCACAGGTATGCCCATTAGTCACATCGGTAACTCTATGATTTATACTCCGAAGCAGCCCCTTGTCCTCAAAAATATTCTTCGTGTTCCCCATGCTAAGAAAAATCTTCTCTCTGTCCATCGTTTTACATCTGATAACAATGTTTTTATTGAATACCATCCTGACCATTTTCTGGTGAAGGATCAGGACACGGCGAAAATTCTACTTCGCGGGCCATGTAGGGGCGGTCTCTATCCTCTACATGCGGGCACGTCCTCTCCTTCGCGGGCCATCTACTCAGCTGTCAAACCCACCCAAGATTGCTGGCATAACCGGCTTGGTCATCCGTCGAGCTCCATAGTTTGTCATTTGCTTCGTCAGAATAATCTCCCTTGCTCATATAGTTCTAGTGTGTCAGTATGTGATTCTTGTCAACTAGTTAAGAGTCATCAATTACCCTATAGTTCCTCTCATGAACCATCAAAGTCTCCCCTAGAACTTATTTACTCCGATGTGTGGGGTCCTGCTACTCTTTCGGCTGGGGGTTTCAAATATTATGTGAGTTTTATTGATGATTTCAGTAAGTTTATTTGGTTATTTCCTCTCAAAAGCAAGGCTGATGTTGTAACACCCCAAAATTTTGCTTTTCTTAAATTCATGTGTGATTTGACACTTTGGTGAATTTTTGGAATTTTCTGGAATTTATTTGGATTTATTTGGAATTTATTTGAATTTATTCCATTTTGAAATAATTAAAGAATTTAATTTTGCAAATAAAATTTTGTTGGAAATATTTTATTTGAGTCCAAAATGTTCCAAAATATTTTCCAGAATTTTTCTGGAATTTTTCTGAGTATTTTGCTATTTTTAATGAATTAAATGAATTTCTGGGAAATATTTTAATTATTAAATCGCTGGAAAATGCGAGTGGGTTTGTACTGTTCATCCGACCGAGCCCGAGTCAGACTCGAGTTCGAGTCCGACCGAGCCATGTGACTCGACCAACCAACTCCAAAACCTAATCGATCCCAACCGTTGGATCAAGATCCAACGGTCGATTTCCGCATCAGCTTGGCCGAATCGGCCGGATCCGATCGCGTCCACGCGATCGTGGCCGTTGATCGTGCCACGTGGGACGGCCGTGCGTCGTCGTCCGCCGAGTCCGAAGCCGGACTCCTCGCCGCATCGCCGCCGTGTAGGATTAGGGCTCCGTCCGTCGCGCATCATGCCGAGGGCATTTAAATGCACGGTGGTACCTCGAGGACCGCCGTGACCGCTGCGACTTCTCGCCTCTATCTCACCGAGCCTCGGCCGCCGTAGATCCGCCGGAATCGCTCGCCGAGTCATAGCACCCTCCGCCGCGGCTTCGCTTGATTCCGCCGCCGTCCGCCCCGCCGCCATTGACCCCAGATCCGAACCCCGGCCAGCGCACCGAAGAGACCTTTCACCTCGCCGAGCACGCCCCAACGCCGTTCGTGTGGTCGCCGCCTCGCCACGGCAGCCCACAACTTCGCCGTGAAGCCATCGCCGACGAAGCTCCACCAACCGTCCGATCAAGATCCAAGGGCTCGGATCGCGCCACGTCACCCTCGGTGAGTTCCCGTTGAAAATCCTAGATCTAATCTCAACCGCTGGATCTAGATCCAACGGCTTAGGTCGTGCCACGTAGCGGGAATCGCACCAGGCTAGATTGATCTCGACCGTTAGATCAAGATCCAACGGCCCAGATCAACCCGCGGCGCCCAAGCACTTGAGGCCCAAATTCAATCCTAGCCGCCGGTTTTCAAACCAACGGCCACGATCGTGCCACGTGTCCAGGGAGCCGAACCGCGCGCCACGCGGCGCAGTGGAGTCATCGACACGCCGGGGCCCGCGTGTCGGCCGATCGCACCGCGGACGCCACCCATGACGTCATCGGATGGTCCCACTCGCCGACCGTGGCCGAGCCTCGGCCGACGCCAGCCGATGACGCCACCCGAGTGGTCCCACATGTCGGGCCTCACGTGGCCGTGGGACCGGTCCACAGTAGACCCGGAGCCGAGCGTGGACCGAGTCCATGGATTTACCGACGCCGCCAGACCAATCCAAAGGTCGCCACGTGTCCATGCTGACGCAATAATTAATTTCCGAAAAAGAAAATGATTTATTAATTCGAAATAATGATTTCAGATTTTGTTTCAAACTTCAAACGCTTATAACTTTTGCGTTTCAACTCCGATTTGAGTGATTCAAATTTCTAAATTTGTATAAAATTGAGATCTAACTAAATATGAATTTTATTTAATTTTTGGACTAAAGTTTTTCTCTGTAAAATTATTTAATTGATTATTTGAACTTTAAATAATCATAACTTTTGCATTTTAACTCCAAATTTGAAGATTCCAGTTTCTAAAAATTTATAAAATTATGTTCTCTCTGTTTATGGATTTTATTTGGATGTTTGGACACTTTTTGCCTATTGTTTATTTGTGTATTTGCTATTTGCACGCTTTACGAGTAGACGTTGAAGTGCCTAAGGATTCAAGGAGAAGTATTAACTCAGGATCCAACTCAAGACCAAGAACAAGTACTTTTTGAAGGCAAGTTGTGCTTTGACCATGTTGATCCTATTTCGAAATCTATTTTGATTTAAACTATTGCATGCTAGTTCAATTAGGAAAATACTTTGTTTAAACATGGGGGTTAGATAAATACCAATTTCTTTGTATGACACCTTGATTACTTAAGTATGTGCCATGACCCTTGTCACCCTAGTTGTGGATTACTAGTGGACATTATTAAATTGCCAACATGGGTTTAGACCGTTGTAGTATCGCTTAGACTCCTTACGTGCTCATGACATGATTTTGGACAATCAAATGTTAATATTGACTTAATGATATATTGAACCTGTTTTGGAAAAGTATCATGTGATGTTGATGGCACGTGGTGCATGGTAATCAAGCGGGGTTTGATAAATAGTTTTTCGACCGGCATGTGGCAAGAATAATCGGGTGGGCCGGTTGTGGCATTGGGGATGTTGATTTGGTTCTTGGGTAGTCTTGCCCTGGTCACCCTAAGGACTTAACCTTGCAAGCCTTTGAACTGGTCTAACGTGCAACCACATGTCCAGAATGGGACGGACCTAGTTGACTAAGTTGCTAATAACATACCCTGTGGGACCTCGGGAGGTCAACTACACCCTTTATGTAAGTTGTACGGGAGCGTCATCGGCCGAGGCCAGTACTCCATCTAACGGTTGATTGGCCTAGACTTCGCCTTAGCTAAGGGAAGGGTTAGTGCGCAATAACCTGGGAGGACCACTTGTATTGTTAGAGGTTTCCGAAAGACTTTGTTACTGAACTTCGCCTTTGTGGTGTTTGACTGTATCTTGTGGGTAAAGTGCATAACCTCTGCAGAGTATAGAATCTATTCGAATAGCCGTGTCCGCGGTATTGGACATCGCCGAATTACAAAGAAGGGTTAGATTTTCTCAAAAATAACTTGGTTTGAAAAGTTGGGTTGGATTAATAATGATGTTGATGGAAATGTGGTTTAGGATGGGAAGATGGTTGCTAAACTTCTTGAAAAGTTATTTATGCTTTACTTGTTTCTACCGCTTTGAATCTACTTATATTACTTGTCAAATGCTGTTTCTTCGCAAATATACCTTGAGCTATTCCTTTGTACCAAGCCATGCATATAGTATATTAGCTTGCATTCTCAGGCATGACTTGCCGAGTACCAAGTACTCACCCTTGCCTCAATACAACACCGCTGAAGAGGAGACTACACCACTTTGGAGGAGGAACTCCAGGAGGATCCGTCTACTTAGGGAAGCGAGCCCAGTCAGTTGCCTGTGGTATACTGGATGGCGCCACGATGTTACCTTCTTTGATTTTCCGCTGCTATTATTTCTCTCTTAATAAGTTTCGCCCTGTGAGGCGTATATTGTAACTTGACCATAAGGTCGAGTAACCAGTTGGTTATTTAAATAAAGTACTTTGGTAGTATCGAATGGTATGATTGTGATATTTACCGATGTTAAGACTGTGTGCACTAGCGCGTTCCTGGACTAGTGTTGAATACACAGAGGGTCTGGATTTGCAAATTCGGGGTCCCGACAGATGTCTTTCGCACCTTTATTTCCTTCCAAGTTTTCGTTGAACGACAACTTGGCAAGAAAATTATTTGCATGCAAACAGACTGGGGCGGTGAGTATCAGAAATTATACACCTATTTTCGTCAGCTTGGCATTGCGCATCGCGTTTCTTGTCCTCACACACACCAACAAAATGGAGTCGCTGAACGTAAGCATCGACATATCGTTGAAATTGGCCTTGCTCTTCTGGCCTTCTCAGGTGTACCTTTGAAATTTTGGGATGAGACTTTTAGTACTGCTAGTTATCTCATTAATAGACTTCCTAGCAGAGTCACTCACGGAATTTCTCCCCTCGAGACATTGTTTCATACCAAACCCGCTTATTTCTTCTTAAGGGTTTTTGGCTGTGCCTGTTGGACTCATCTTCGTCCCTAAAACACCCGCAAATTCCAATTCCGCTCTCGTCGGTGTGTTTTTCTTGGTTACAGTACTTTGCACAAAGTCTATAAATGTCTTGATCCCTCTACCGGTCGCATCTACATATCTCGTGATGTTGTCTTCGATGAAAATGTTTTTCCTTTTGCCCACCTCTCACCCACCACTGGCCCGCACATTCTGTCTGAGTCCGTTTTGCTTTTCCCTGCCCCTGGTATTGATCATAGACCTGTGACTAATGGTGCTTCTGTTTCTGTTCAAGATGTGCATGCTGTTCCTTCCTTGCAGGTGCCCTTCTCTTCGATCGTGCCTGCTGTGCATGCCCCTCTGGAGTCTAGTGCTGGTGTTCCTGTTTTGGCTCTGCATGGCACTGGTGGTGCCCCGACTTTGTCTACCACTGATTCCGATCTGCCTGGCGACGACCCAACTCCATCCTGCACTACGAGCCCTGCGCATGACACTGGTGCTCCTGTATCAACCTCGTCTCCTGGGCGTGAAAGTTTGGCCTCTGGGTGGTCTGCATCAGCATCAGCATCAGCTGCTTCTGAGCCCGCTTCGTCAAGCCCTTCTACGCCATCATCTGCAGCCACATCTTCTACCTTGGTACCGACTGTTCCTAGCCCTGCACAGCGCACTCATCATATGACCACCCGTCTGCAGGATAATACTCGTGTGCCTCGCAAGTTTCCTGATGAGTTTGTTCGGTATGGTTTTTTTGTGTCACGGGAACCCGAGTCCTTAGCTGTTGCGTTCGCTGATCCTTCTTGGAAACAGGCTATGGACACCGAGTTCGCGGCACTTCAACGTAATGGCATCTGGAGTCTGGTTCCTCCTATTCGTGGCTGCAACATCATTGATTGCAAATGGGTTTACAAGGTCAAATATAAAGCTGATGGTAGTATTGACATATATAAGGCTCGGTTGGTGGCCAAAGGTTTTCGTCAATGCTATGGTATCGATTATGAAGATACTTTTAGCCCTGTGGTCAAACCTGCTACCATACGCCTGGTCCTCTCTATTGCTGTGTCACGTGGCTGGGACTTACGGCAGTTGGATGTTCAGAACATGTTTTTGCATGGTGTTCTGGAAGAGGATGTCTATATGTATCAACCTCCTAGGTATGCCGATCCACGACGGTCTCATCTGGTGTGCAAGCTCCACAAGGCATTGTATGGTTTGAAACAAGCCCCTCATGCATGCCTGGTATGCCCGTTTGAGCTCCAAGCTTCAGGAACTTGGTTTTCTTCCATCTCGTGCTGATACTTCCCTATTCATTTATGCTGATCATGCCACCACCATATATATACTCATCTATGTGGATGACATCATTGTTACGGGTTCTTCCTCAGTGGCAATTCGGTAGCTTCTTGATGCTCTTCATTGCTCCTTTGCCCTCAAGGATCTCGCTCCTCTGCATTTTTTCCTCGGTATTGCAGTCAATCGTGTTGCCGATGGCTTGCTCCTTTCTCAAACTCAGTATATTCAAGACTTGTTGCGTCGTGTTGGGATGGTGTCTTGCAAGGGCGTTACTACCCCCATGTCCTCTTGTCGGAACCCGCAATAGGACACAGGCCCACCTGTGTTTACCTGTACTAGTCCCTGGATCAATAGCTAGTACACACAGATCATAACAGTATGGATCATCACCATGCGATAAATAAAGTTGAATACAGAGTACTGGCCAACAAGGCCCATTATTACAAAAGTTGGACCCGTAGGTCATATAGCAGCGGAAATATTAAACTGACAAATTAACATGATATAATGAAGTCCAAAAACACCACAGGCAAAGACTGAAGCAAACGTGTTCCTAGTCATCCTGATATTCTTCTTCTTCAACGTCTTCCTGACAGATGTCGAAGGGTGGGACGCAGGCTCTTGGGTAGCTATCTTTGTCTTCCTGATCTGCTTCATGGAATAAGCAGCCCCGCAATAAAAAGCGAGGGTGAGTATGCAACATACTCAACAAGTCCGGTAAGAAATGCAATATGCAATTTGATTCAAGGGAAGGTATTGGTTAATTTGCGAAAAGCCAACTTTGAAGATTTGGTCCTAAAATTTTTAAGAGCAGTTTTCAAAGGAATTTTCCTTTATGAAATCATAGTTTAAACCTTTCGGAACATGGCTCCAACCATGGAAAATAAAACAATACATGGCATCGACCATGATTTTTATTTTAAGAATACTTTGGAAGTCTTTTTCTCTTGGCTCCAACCACGGGCTTTTATCAACTCAAAACATTCACGGCTTCAACCGTGTTTTCTTTTGTAAAATCGAGTTTGAAATCAAATAGAGAAAAACTACCTGGCGACAGCGCACTTTGTCCACCCTTGACCGTGGGTACGGCTATTCGAATAGTTTGTTTACTCTGCAGAGCTTGCACGCTTTACCCGCGAGAGGTATTTCACTCTTTTTGGTCATTTGCTTCCTTTGGCATATAACCCCAAGTGAAAATCACAAGGCCATTTCCCTAGCTACGTCCTAACTAAGTCACGCCACGAGGTTTCACCGCCAAATGGCTACAACCAAGTTGGAAGCCCCTCTTGCGCTGTGGGACTCTGTGGCTACAACCACGCCCACTCCACCATTTGGCATGCCTTAATTAAGTTTTCACTAGTTACTCACCAGGCCCGTCCCACACCGGAACTCATGGCCTTGACTGTTGTACATTGTTTGACAATCACAAGGAATCGGTCCTTAGGGTGACTAGGGTGGCACATACTCAAACCCAAGTCTCGTGCATACTGCACCCGCCTTGCAACCTTCCACCCTATTCAAGTTTTGAAATTCCAAGTTTCTCTTTTCCTTTGTTTTACCAAACTGGCAGCACCAACTGCCCTTTTTAAAATAACATTTTTTGCTCAATCATTTGGAATTTCAAATAACAAGCTTTCAATTAAACATACGAATAGTATTTAGCATAACTAGGCACTACTAGTAGACTAAACAAGGGTGTTAGGCCATACAATTAATCATTCTAGGGCAACCAAAGGATAGATAGATTAATATGTAGCAAACATACATATTAACAAGGTATATAACTATACTCTATCATAACATATCATTTTATATAAACAACCATAGCATGCAAGTTAGTAAATCTATAAAACATTTCAAAACATGGATCAACATGCTTCAAGGGAACTTATTGGAAACTTGCGGGGAACTTGCAGGAAACTTGCCTTGGTCGGTGAGAAGAGGGTTGTCTTCCTGCGGTTCTGCGACGGAGTCAACGTCTAGCGTTTCTATTAAACGAAAAACAGCGAATAAACAAACATTCGGAAAATATAAAGAAATAACTTAATTCGTAATCACATGAAAATTTCCAGATAATTAGTTTACATTTTCTAAGGTTTATAAAATTTATATCAGTACTTTTGGACGTATAGTTTAGAAGCTTCAAAATTCATAAGTTTGAACTTTCCGTGATTAATTTGAAAAGATAAATTTAATTATAAAATTTCAGTAAAATTAACGTAGCTAGCTATTAATTTTTACTAATTAACAAAATTTGTTGCGTACTATTTGGAGCTAAAACGAATTTGAAATTAAAAAGACAAATTTCGCAATTTCCTGAAATTAACACGTATACTAACTTCTCATTCCTTTGCATGGCACTGTTCATGGTGTATATGCATATTCTCTTGCATGAGGGCTACGTGAGAGAGTGTTAACGGATGGGAAATGGTTGAATGTAATGGAGAAGAATAAAAATCGTACTGGAAACGGGCAAGCACAGGATCAGCCGGATCGGAGCAGCGGCGGCGTCGACGGCGGCACAGTGCACGACGGCGGCAGTACACGATGACGGCGGCAACGGCGGTGCGGCGGCGGTGGCAACAACGACAGCGACTAATACAGCAGTGAACGAGGAAGTTGGATGTAAAGAAGAGACAGGAGGATTGGTACATGCACGCGTTCAACAGTACAGGAAGGCAATTTATAGGAGGTTAGAGGGGAGATGGAAGGACTAATTGGCTATTAAAAATTGGAAACGCTATACCAGTTACGGCAAGGAAGAGAGGCTGGTTCGTGCGCCACTAAGAGCATCTCCAGCAGAGCCCCTAAACCAGCCCCTAAACCTTAAAATAGGGAGTGTAGTAAAAAAACAGATCCAGCAGGGCCCCAACTCAAGCCCCTAAAATTAGGGGGCCCCTAAATTTGCCTCCTCAGCCCCAATTCCCAGGAGGCCCCAACTCAAGCCCCTAAAATTAGGAGGCCCCTAATTTTGCCTCCTCAGCCCCAATTCTCAGGGACACGAGTACAACCCCTATTATTGAAGATAGGGAAATACACGAGAGACTTCGAAAATTTTATCATGTTTTAAAAATTTTAAATTTAAATTTGAAATATCATGTTTTTAAATTGTAAATGTTAATATGCTTATGTTTTATGTATTACAAATATTTTTGATTGAATTTTAGTGGTGTCAAATGAAGATTATACATAGCGAATATGTCAAAATAGGAGAAAAAGTAAAATAGGGGCTGAGATTTAGGGGGCTGTTGCTGGACTTGTGTTCTAAAAACAGGACCTCAAAAAATAGGGGAAGCCCCTAAATCCAAAATAGGGACCCTGTTTTAGGGGCCCTTGCTGGAGATGCTCTTAGCAAGGAAGAGAAATGATCATCTAGTACCTTCACACGTAACCATCCGAGATTAAATTGGAAGTAACGTTCATGGGCTTGGATGTCCTGTCACATGAGTGTTGCTTGCACGTTGCTATTAATGGACACATACAGGAGTGTTACTAGCTAGTTCTATCATGCAGGGAATTGAGATTTGCTAGTAGATGGGAAACGGCTAGAAGTACTTCATGCACTTGAAATGGCAACGTTCTTAATGCATGCACCGTATGGCTATTTAAGGACTTGGCACCGTATGGCTATTTAAGGACTTGAAACTGCTTTGAAGGAGAAGGGATAGAGTCGATCTCTTGGTTCATGCGCACTAAAAGAAAGTGACGCGACGTGGAACCGATCTTTCGTCCTGGAACGTGGTGCATTTTAATTTCAGAATTTAAATAGTGCTGAATCAAAATGCGATTATGATAAAATAGCAAAAAGGGCTCTAAAAATCTTAAAAAGAAATCCTCTAAAACATTAGGGAATATTTGGAACTTTATAAAGTTGGTTTTGGGATTTTTTTTTCGACTTAGAGATTTTTCGCAAAAATTCTTTTAATAAATCGGACACTTGTACGCATTTTTTTTATATTTTTATTTTGTCCAAAATTTTATTTTATTATTATTATTACTATTATTATTATTTATTGTTATTATTATTTTCAAATGCTACAAGGTGCGATTTTTAACTTTTACAAAAATGAGGATGTTACACCTCTTCAGAGAAACTCTCTCTATCTGTCGGGATGCCGCTTGGACCTGATGATGCTACTAAATATCGCAGCATAGTTGGAGCACTTCAATATCTTGTCCTTACTCGGCCGGACATTGCCTTCTCTGTAAACAAGGTGTGTCAGTTTCTCCATTCTCCTACCAGTGTTCATTGGACGAATACTACGTTATCTTAGTCACACTGCAACTACTGGTATGAGAGTTTGCAAGTCATCTTCCATCTTGGTGAGTGCTTTCTCTGAAGCGGATTGGGCTGGATGTCCTGATGATCGTAAGTCTATGGGTGGCTTTGTTGTGTTTTTTGGATCTAATTTGATCTCGTGGAGTGCACGTAAACAAGCTACTGTTTCTCGTTCGAGCACAAAAGCGGAGTACAAAGCCCTTGCTAATGCCACGGCAGAAATTGTATGGGTTCAGTCCCTTTTGGGCGAACTTGGTGTTTTTCAATCTCGAACAGCTTGTTTATGGTGCAACAATCTGGGTGCTACGTATCTTTCTGCGAACCCGGTATTTCATGCTAGGACTAAACACATTGAAGTGGACTTCCACTTTGTTCGTGATCGAGTGGCACAACGGGTTCTTGATATACGATTCATTCCTTCACAAAGATCAAGTAGCATATGGCTTCACCAAACCACTGCCTGCACGCCAACAAGAAATCTTCAAGCGCAATCTCAATCTCCAGGAGTTGTGATTGAGGGAGGGTGTTAAAGATAGACATGTATCTGTACGTCGCTATAGATAGCAACATCTAGTCTTTGACAGACCTGTATCTTTACGTACACTAAAGATAGCAACTAATCTCTCCTTTCTATAGGAGTTGTTGTAACCATATACGTATGATCTTGAGGCTATAAATACAAGACAGCTAACCTGGGTCAGGCACCTTTTGACCGACTCATAATCTCCTGTACATGTTCGCTCCTTTATAGATCGGTTCTTTACAAATACTATCTTAGCTGGTTTTTAACATGTACATATCAACTTTGGTCCATATAAAAGAGTGAGAAAAGAGGAGAGAAAAGAGAGAAGAGATTAGATCTTATTTAGTAGCCAACTTTGTACAAGAGTATAGATATATTATTTATATACAAGAGAGAAAAGATAGTTATTATATAACATCTAGAAACAACTTTTAGAGACAATTATTGTACAAACTGATTTTATCTTATTATTAACCTATAGTATTAAATTTTGCTATTGTATTTGCTCTTATTGCTGCCTGAGCTATGATCCCGTAGTTACTGTTCACATGCCAAGTGTACGCAAACATTAATTCCTGCGCATGACAGGTCTAATTCTGGTTTCCAAAACCCTGATCTCAAATCAAGGCAGTTTGATTGTTTGCGCGTTGTGTTTTATGATCCCGATAATTTGAAGAAGCTACTCTCTTCGATCATAAATAGTTATTGTTTCGGACGTCAACATGATCATCAAAACACAGTTTTGATCATTAATTTTATTATAATATATTTATAAAACCTAATAAAAGTATAAAATTATAAAAATAATTTTCTAAACAAATATACACATATGATTTACATTAATCCAATTTAAATATTTAAAAAAATACTAACAGTCAAACTTTCAAAAGTTAGACTACCTTTTCAATATGACGTGCAATCTGGAAAGTCTTATTCTGTACAACTTAAAAGTGCAAACCACAATGCCCTTAAAATTGAGTAAGCATTTTGTACAACCCATTGTGAATATAACTTATATCTTCAATATTCATCTTATACCAAGAGGAGTGTATCCAAATTTGAAATTTTCAATGAGTTAAGAGCAAAAAAAAAAAACACTTCTTACTCAGTGACCCAGCATAAAATCTCAAGATATGGTTTGTGACTTTTTTACTTTCCCCTTAAAATTAGCCAAATGAAAAACCACAAGTGCGTCTCCATAGAGACTAGTTATATGCCCGTGCGTTGCTACGAAAAACAAAATTGATAACGAAAAATAAAGATTAAAAAATAAAAAATACTATTTCATAAGATCAAACATCTATCTTTAACGCTTCGTTTCTTGCAAAAGCTGGCTAATTAAAGCAACTCTTCGTTTCTTGCGTAGGGCAATTAAATAGGGCAATTAAGTAGGGCAATTAAGCAGAGCAATTAATGTGACGTGGGAAGAAACTCTCACTTTATATAGTAAAGGATAAAATGTAATGCACTACAGGATTCAGGCCTGCAGGCTGCAGCCTGCAATAGTGAGGTACTGAGGTCGTAGCCCCGCTTCCAGTCTAACGAAACAACCCTGTCAGGCCTACCGGACTGCGGATAAGAATCAAGCAGCTAAAAACTGCTCCCCTTCCCCCGTCGTCTCCACCTCAAACCGCCCATCCATGGCTCAGCCCCTCCTCTCCTCCGCTCCTCCTCGCTTCCATCTTGCCGCCACGCCAGGTCCTGGTTACTCGCTCACTCCTCACCTCTCTCTCTCTCTCTCTCTCTCTCTCTCTCTCTCTCTCTCTCTCCCTCCTCGCGTGCTGTTCTTGCTTGTCAAAGCATATTCTTGGCTCTGCTTAAGTGATTCTTGGGGAAAGATTCTGCTGCTGCTTTGTGTTCCCCATCTTGTCTGTTTTTTTTTCCTCCAGTTGGGACATGCTTAATTCTGATGATGCCTTGTTCTCTGACCTTCTTCCTCTGTGTGCATCTTCTCCCTGTAGGCAATGGCGTTTCCCGCTTGTCCGTGACGTCAGCACGCTCTGCTGCTCGTGGTAACAAAGCTATCTACCTCCTCCTTTTATTGTCGAATTTTGTTCACTTCCTCTCTTCCAAGTCCGCATCAGTGCTGATTGCATCCTAATTTTACTTCCGCCTGAGTATCAGTGAACAGGAGGAACATGAGATTCCACGCGAAATCCTTGAGTATTAGGTGCGAGCAGGGAACCAAGGGCGGCGGCGGTGGCGGCGGCGGATTGGACGTGTGGCTCAGCCGCGGCGCGATGCTCGGCTTCGTCGGGGCGATCACGGTGGAGCTGACGACCGGCAAAGGGGTGCTTCAGGTAGGTT
Source organism: Rhipidocladum racemiflorum (assembly GCA_036346355.1). NCBI lineage: Eukaryota > Viridiplantae > Streptophyta > Magnoliopsida > Poales > Poaceae > Rhipidocladum > Rhipidocladum racemiflorum. The sequence goes on from CM070588.1 coordinate 33,857,577, forward strand.
TACCGATGCTATCTTCTGAGACATACTTCTGAAATGCAATATTTGTAGTCCTTTTTTTTTACTTGTAGAACAAAAAAAAAAACGATTTTACTGATCACTGCAAGCCATTAATTAAGCCATAGTGGAGTACTATATAATTGGGATGTGTTCCTGGGCATAAACCAGTCTCGGTAAACACATTTAATTTGCCTCAGAAGTTTGTAACGGGTTGCTTTGGCTCTGCAGAATGTGGGCTTGGCAGCGCCGCTGCCGACGGTGGCGTTGGCGCTCACGGGAGTGGTCGGAGTCGTCACCGCGTTCCTCATCTTCCAGTCCGCGTCGCGAGATTGATCGTCTCCTTGTGACTTGTGCTAATCTCAACGGGAATTTCTTGGGGTGTCTTCCTTTCCTTCTTTCCTTTGCAGGAGGTGCCTGTCAGTCTACGTACTATGTATGTGTGTGTCTGTATGTGTGTGCAGTTTGTTGTGTTCGGAGGGAAAGATTGAGGCGAATGCCATATAGGCAATTGTACCGATCATAAATTCATGTCTCCAATAGTTTCTTACAAGTACAGATATTCAATTGACGACTTCCTTTCCCCCCTACCTTACTAAGCTCCCCCTTTCTTCTTATCTGTTATCTTGTCATCCATCTTAGACTTGATCATCTTTATCTTGTCATCATCCTTCTGACCTTCCCTGATCTGGTCTTCGAAGGTAGACTTCACTTCGAGAGCTGCCAAAAAATCCCCATCTTCTGAAAATCCTTGCATAACTCAGCTTGACTCTCTGCCACTAATATATTCACGGTATGGCTCTTTCGACTCAAGACATCGGCCACCACATTGGTTTTACCGGGATGGTAATGAATTCTGATATTATAGTCCTTGATTAATTCCAACCATCTTCTCTGCTTCATATTTAGGTCCGTCTGCGTGAAGATATATTTAAGACTCTTATTATCTGTATATACTTCACATCTGTTCCCAATAAGATAGTGACGCCATAACTTCAGGGCATGCACTACGGATGCTAACTCCATATCATGCGTTGGGTAATTCTCTTCATGCGGCCTTAACTGTCTTTATGCATAAGCGACTACCTTTTTATCCTGCATCAACACGCATCCAAGTCCTTGACGCGATGTGTCACAATAAATATCAAAACTCGGGTGCCCATCAGGTAAGACTAACACTGGTGCTGATGTCAACCGCTTCTTCAACTATTGAAAGTTCTTTTCGCACTCTGGCGTCCATGCGAACTTCTCCTTTTTCAACAATTGCGTAAGAAGTCTAGCAATTGTTGATAATCCTTCGATGAATCAATGGTAATATCCCGCTATTCCAAGGAAACTGCGGATCTGAGTCACCGTCTTCGGTTGCTCCCAATGCAATACTGCTTCTACTTTGCTTGGGTTGACTGCAACTCCATCTGCAGTCATTACATGTCCAAGAAATTCTATCTTACGCTTCCAAAAGTCACACTTGCTAAACTTAGCAAATAATTGCTGTTCTCTCAGCTTCTCAAGAACTAGCCTCAGATGCTCGGCATGTTCTTATCTTATCTTGGAGTAGACCAGAATATCATCAATGAACACGACGACAAACTTATCCAAGTACTCCATGAAAACCTTGTTCATCATATTCATGAAGTACGTAGTTGCATTCGTTAGACCAAATGACATAACTGTAAACTCATAATGTCCATATCTTGATGAAAATGCGGTCTTCGGTACATCTTCTGATCGAATCTTTAACTGATGATATCCCAATCGCAGGTCAATCTTGGAGAAAACTCCAGCTCCTCTTAACTGATCAAATAAATCATCGATCCTGGGTAGCGAGTACTTATTCTTTATCATCATATTATTGGGTGCGCGATAATCAATACACATCCTGAAACTGCCATCCTTTTTCTTGATGAACACCACTGGCGCTCCCCACGGCGATGAACTGGGTCTTATGAAACCTTTCTCCATCAGCTCCTCGATCTGCTTCTTCATTTCCACCAACTCATCGGTAGACATCCGATAAGGTCTCTTGGCTATTGGGGCTGTACCGGGTACTAGCTCGATCACGAGCTCAATATCCCTATCAGGTGGCATACCGGGTAAATCTTCAGGAAAAACATCTGGGTATTCCCCGACCACTGGTACATCCTCTATGCTGACTGTCTTTACGTGTTGACCATTAGCTGTCCATCTCGAACGGTGGTTGCTTGAAACTCCACTCTCCTACCATCTGGCTTTCGATTGACACGACTCTTCGTCCACAGTCTAACACAGCCTTTTGCTTGGACAATCAATCCATTCCCAGTATAACATCTAGGGTCTGTGTATCCAATATAATAAGGTTCGCTACGAACTCTACCCCTCTTATTAGAAATTTTACCTCAGAACATCCTACATTAGATCGGAGTTCTGATCCAGGGGATTGGACTAGCAACACATGTCTAAGGTTCACCATTCTTAACCCATTTTCAATAGCAAAATTCCGAGATATAAAAGAATGCGAAGCTCCAGAATCAAACAAAACTATTGCATGTACTGAGTTTACCAGTAACTTACCCAGTATGACGTCCGTTGTATTCTGAACTGCATCGGCGATGATGTGGTTGACGCGACCTCTCACCGTTGCTTGGGGTCACTACGTCAGGATGGGCCTATAGTAACACGCATATATGCTACTATAGCTCAAAAAAAGTGTTACTAAGTCCTATTGCAACATATTTGTTTAGTGTTACTATAGCCTATGTTGTTATGGAAGGGTCTACTGTAACATGTAAGAAGTGTTCTTGTATATAAAAAAAGATGTTGCAACCATGCTACGGCAACATGTATCAAATGTGTTGCTATAGACTGCAGTAAAACCTTTTTTAGCAAGAGCAACATAGTAGCGCGTGTTGCCATAGACCCTAGTAACACCTTATTTTTGCTAAAGCAACATAGTAGCATGTGTTTCCATAAACCCTAGTAACACATTTTTAGATACAATAATTGAACTTAGTAACACCCTTTTTGAACGACAACAACATAATGTTGAGCTCCTAAAATAAATTTAAATATCTTTATTATTTTCTTATTTTTTTGTGAATGTACAAATTAAAATTGTTTCGTAGAATATCTTTTGATAAGATAACACATTGTACAATGTAACATCCCAAAATTTTGCTTTTCTTAAATTCATGTGTGATTTGGCACTTTGGTGAATTTTTGGAATTTTCTGGAATTTATTTGGATTTATTTGGAATTTATTTGAATTTATTCCATTTTGAAATAATTGAAGAAATTAATTTTGCAAATAAATTTTTGTTGGAAATATTTTATTTGAGTCCAAAATGATCCAAAATATTTTCCAGAATTTTTCTGAAATTTTTCTGAGTCATTTGCTATTTTTAATGAATTAAATGAATTACTAGGAATTATTTTAAATATTAATTATTGGAAAATCCAACTCGGTCAAGTCTTGTTCAACTGACCGAAGCCGACTCGAGTCCGACCGAGACTGATTGACTCGGCCACTCCTAACCCTAATCAATCCCAACCCGGTGGATCAAGATCCAACGGTGAGATCCGGCCCGACCGACGTGTCCGAAGACCGGACCGACCGACTCGCGCCCGCGATAAGTGGCCGTTGGTTGTGCTGCGATGGGCGCCACGATTTCGGCTTCAGAACCGTCGAAGCCGACTCGCCGCGCCGCCCGCGGGCCAGAGCAAGTTAGGTTTCCGCTTTTACGCGCCAGGCCGAGGTTATTTAATGCCGGCATACCCGAGGACCGCCGTGATTCCGCGCCCTCCTTCTCTACTTCACGAGGCTAAGTCGCGCCCGTTTAGCCCGTGAAGGCGAAGCCGCTGTAATTCTGTTGCTCGCCCTTCACGGTCTTTGCGCTCGTTCCGCCGTCCGCCCGTCCCTACGCTTGGACCTCGTGATCCGGACTTCACCGCGGACGAGGCACCAAGGGACCCGCCATCTCGCCGAAGCAAACCGGAACGCCCGTTGGGCTCGTCGCGTCGTTTTCAACTCCGACTGCGGCGCCACCACGGCCATCGGCCCTCGCGAAAGCCGGCACCGTGGATCCGGTCGGACGGTTGAGGTGAGTTCACGTGTTTCCAAACCCGATTAGATCACGGGCCGTTGGATCAAGATCAACGGCCACAATACGCCACGCGCCGTAGCAAAGGCGATTATAGGATTAGATCTGGACCGTCCGATCGAACGCCCAGCGGCCGAGCATCGAGTAGTTTCAACGTGTTAAACCCTGGATCAATCCGCCGCGATTTTCAAACCAACGGACGAGTTATCGCGCCACGTGTCGGGAAGTTGGACCGACGTCGGCGCCGCCCAGCGCCGCTGGCAGGCCGACGCAGCGAGGCCCGCGTGTCGAGGCCCGCATGTCATGGCTAACTACCAATAGCGGCGTCGGCGATGACGCGTCACCCGAGTGGGCCCACATGTCGGGCCACGTGGAGCCGTGGACCAGGAGTCCAGTGGACCCGAGCCGAAGCGTGGACCAAGCCCATGGATCTACCGGTGACGTCGAGCCAATCAGGAGCTGCCACGCGGTCCATGCCGACGCAATAATTAATTTCGAAAAAGAAAATGATTTATTAATTCGAATAATGATTTCAAATTTAGATTCAAACTTCAAACGCTTATAACTTTTGCGTTTCAACTCCGATTTGAGTGATTCAAATTTCTAAATTTGTATAAAATTAAGATCTACCTAAATATGAATTTTATTTAATTTTTGGACTAAAGTTTTTCTCTGTAAAATTATTTAATCGATTATTTAAACTTTAATAAATCATAACTTTATGCTTTTAACTCAAATTTAGCCGATTCAGTTTCTAAAAATCCAGAAAATTATGTTCTCTCTGTTTATGGATTTTATTTGGAGTTTTGGGATCTTTTGCATAGTGTTTATTTGTGTATTTGCTATTTGCACGCTTTACGAGTGAGCGTTGAAGTGCCTAAGGATTCAAGGAGAAGTGTTGACTCGGGGATCCAACTCAAGACCAAGAGCAAGTGCTTTTTGAAGGCAAGTTGTGCTTTGACCATGTTGATCCTATTTTAAATCTATTTTGATTTAAACTATTGCATGCTAGTTCAATTAGAAAGATACTTTGTTTAAACATGGGGTTAGATAAATACCAATTTGCTATATGACACCTTGATTACTTAAGTATGTGCCATGACCCTTTGTCACCCTAGTTGTGGTTTACTAGTTGGACATTATTTAATTGCCAACATGGGTTTAGATCGTTGTAGTATACTGCTTAGACCTGCTGCGTGCTCATAACATGATTTTGGACAATCAAATGTTAATATTGACTTAATGATATCTTTGAACCTGTTTTGGAAAAGTATCATGTGATGTTGATGGCACGTGGTGCATGGTAATCAACTGGGAGTTTGATAAAGCTTTCGGCCGGGGCATGTGGCAAGAGTAATCAGTGGGCCAGTTGTGGCATTGGGAGTGTTGATTTGGTTTTTAGGGTAGTCTTGCCCTGGTCACTCTAAGGACTTAACCTTGCAAGCCTTTGAACTGGTCATACTTGCAACCACATGGTGGAATGGGGACGGCCTAGTTGACTAAGTCGCTAAGGACTCACTTGTGGAGCCTCAGGGTGTCGATTACACCTTTTGTGTGATTATGGGAGCGTGTATTGTGGTGTGGCCGTACCCATCTAACAGTGTTGGTCCCATACTTAGCCTTGGCTAAGGGAAGGGATGGTGTGAGCACTGACCTGAGAGGACCACTGTGATGTTTGAGGCTTCCGAAAGGCTTTGTTATGATCGCTCATTCGTGATACTCTTGTATGGCGATTCACCGGTGACGTGGTGAGTGGATTGTATCTTGTGGGTAAAGTGCATAACCTCTGCCAGTGTAGAATCTATTTGAATAGCAGGAGTCCAGTCTTGGACAATGCTCGAATTACAAATAAGGGTTAGATTTTCTCAAAAATAACTTTGGTTTGAAAGTTGGGTTGGCTTAATAATGAAGATGATGGAAATATGGTTTAGGATGGGGAAAATATTTATTAAACTTCTTGAAAAAGTTATTTATGCTTTACTTATTTCTACTTGCTTTGAATCTACTTATATTACTTTTCAAATGTTTCTTTGCCAAAAATACCTTGAGTTATTCCTTTTGTACCAAGCCATGCATATAGTATATTAGTTTGCATTCTCAGGCATGACTTGCCGTACCAAGTACTCACCCTTGCCTCAACACAATATCAGGTTGAAGAGGAGAGTACGCTTTGGAGAGGAACTCAAGAGGACCCGTCTACTTAGGGATGCGAGCCCACGCTGCCTGTTATGGTATCTTGGATGGCGCCACGAAGTTTATTTGAATTTCCATTCATTATTTCTCTTTTAATAAGTTTAAGCCTTGCAAGGCATATATATTTGTATCTTGGCCATAAGGTCAAGTAACCCTTTATTAATAAAGTACTTTGATAGTATCGATTGGTATGATTGTGATATTTACCGATGTTAAGACTGCGGTGCACTAGCGGCGTTCTGGACTAGTGCCGAATACACAGAGGTCCGATTGCAAATTCGGGGTCCCGACAGAGGTGGTATCAGAGCCATACTTGACTCAGAGGCTCAACCCTAGCTAGAATGGTCGTAGTGAGGATAAAACCTATTTTCTAAAGCTAAAAAGTTGTCAAGACAAGAAATGACATCTCGACTTATCCCCTTCTCTCTTTTCTTGTCTCTTCGCTGAAATTTTCCCTTACCTTGTCACAATTTAAAAATTCCGGAGTTCTTACGTAAAGCACTCTTGTGACAGATGGAGGTTTTCTTGATGAGTGAGCATAGGTTCTATAGTGAGACTCCTTGGCACAGAATCATAGAATAAGAGTCACCCTTTAGGCGATAGATTCGAGTTAGTTCGATTTGGATTTGCTTTGTTTGTTTTGGAGTGTGCAAGATGTGTTGCAAGGCCCTTAGGCATTGTAAGCTTGACCATACCAAGTTACTAATAATAAAGTTGGACCTTAAGGCTACACCTTTTTCGCCCGCATAAGTTCCATATTACTTGTCTATTCTCGTTTCCCTCTCATCTCTAAACCTAGAGCAAATCGACAGATGTTGAACACAGTGAAAACTTTGGAAAGCAGCGGAGCGGTTCTCGCCAGAAACCCTAATGATAGAGCACCAAAGACCCAGATGATATGCACTTTGGAGCATTTCTTGTCGCTCAGACTCGATTGATGCATGCTATGATGCAACAAATGCAGCAAATCGCCATCTTTGCCAGGCCAACGCTAATCAAGTTAATCGTGACCACGCCGAATACAAAGTCGAGTTCATGAGGACTCACCCACCCACTTTCTGCAGGAATGCCAATCCATTGGAGGCCGATTGGTTAAGATCAATTGAGAGGAAGCTACACATAGCTCAATGCATAGGGAATGAGAAGGTACTCGCTTCTCATCGCTTGGAAGGCAATGCTACGAATGGTGGGAGAACTTCGTGCCGCCTTAGAGAACCCTCAAGATATCACTTGGGAAGAGTTCACCGTGCAGTGCATTAAAGATCACGTGCCTGAAGGAATCATGGACCTTAAGAAGGAGGAGTTCGAGCACCGAAGCAAGGTAATCAGCCCGGTGGCCGGACTACCCGAACAAGTTCATACAGCTAGCACGCCACGCACTGAGGATGTAGCGACAGTATAAATCTAGACAGTTCTCGTTTCATGAAGGGACTCAACTCGGGATTGCAAGTAGGGTTGATCACCCACACCTTTCCGCATTTCCAAGAGTTGGTGAATAAGGCGCTATTCTTGAGGACAAGCGCAAGGAACTGATGAGAACGAGGAAGCGCAGGATGCAACAGAAGGATCACGTCGAGAACGCAATCGCTGAGAGTTGCACCAAATCAATTCTTCGATTCCAACCACGAGAATGCAACAAGGACACCCTCGGCAAAGACCAAGACTGTCAATCGAACTACCAGACCCCAGCCCCGCTAGAAACGCTACCCTGTGCGGTCGGCCAGTGAGCGTGAGGCTGTTCAGCACCAGAGCCGGACACTTTGCCAACGCGGTTGTCCGAAGAAGACAGCGAGCGACCCGGTTCGTTTCAACCTAGGAACCACCCCGGCCTAGGGACGCCAAAGACTGAGCCACACGGACCGTGGTGAGAGGCCGGAGTCAACCATGTCACCGCAGATGCACTTTGCGAGAATGCTACGAGACGTCGTCTTGGGTAAGTTACTTGTTAACTTTCGATACCTGCTTGATTTTGTTTGACTCGGAGCTTCGCTTAGTTTGGTTAAGGCTTTGCTACTAGAAATGATTTAAGGATTGCAAGACTTAAGTGCATGCTTTTAGTTCAAACCACTGGTTCAACTCAACGGAGTAGGATGTTCCGAGTGAGAATACTAATAGATGGAATAGGAATTCTAGCAAACCTTATAATTTTGGAGACCAGGACCTTAGATGTTATATTGGGAATGGATTAGTTATCCAAGCACAAGGTCATTGGATTGTGGGCGAAGGACTATCTCGATTGAGCAGTGTGGGAAAGAAAGTGGAATTTCAAGCCACCTTTGCGATTAGAGATGGACGATTGATGGTTAACGGTACCAAGGCAATCGGCATAGAGGATGTCCCGGTAGTAAATGAGTACCCAGGCGTTTTTCCGAGGATCTACCTGGTATGCCGCGAGGCAGGACATAGAGTTTGTGATAGAGCTTGTACAGTACGGCAGATAAGCAAAGAGACCCTATCGGATGTCTACCAGGAGTTGGTAGAGATGAAGAAACAGCTAGAAGAGTTAATGGAGAAAGGATTTATCGAGACCAAGTTCGCCGTGGGAGCACCGGTTTTGTTTGTCAAGAAGAAGGGCGGGAGTTTCAGATGTGCATTGACTACCGTGCACTCAATGAAGTCACCGTGAAGAATAAGTATCCGCTACCAGGATTGATGATTTGTTTGATCAGTTAAGAGGAGCCGGAGTTTTCTCAAGATTGATCTCGAGATCGGGATACCATCAGTTGAAGATCCGATCGAGGATATTCAAGAACTGCATTCGTCAAGATATGGACATTACGAAGTTCTGATTATGTCCTTTTGACGAATCGCATGACTTTATTTCATGAATATGATGAATAAGGTGTTCATGGAATATTTGGACAAGTTTGTAAATCGTGTTCATAGACGATATCTGGTCTACTCAAGACAGAGGATGAACATGTCAGAACACTTAAGGCGAGTTTTGGAAAAGGCGAGGAACAGACAACTTTTCGCCAAGTTCAGCAAGTGTGACTTTTGGAAGGACAAAGTGGAGTTTCTTGGACATGTAATGACCCATGGAAGGAGTCGCCGTGGATCCAAGCAAAGTAGAAGCGGTGTTACATTGGGAACAACCAAAGAGCGGTGACCCATTCTGAGTTTCCTTGGAATGGCAGGATACTACCGCCAAGTTTCATCGAAGGCTTTTTTAAGCGATTGCTGAAACCCCTTACGCATAATTCTTTGAAGAAGGAGAAGAAGTTTGCATGGACGCTTGAATGTGAGAAAGGATTTGAGGCTGAAGAAGCGATTGACATCAAGACCGTGTTAGTTCTACCGGGATGTTGCTCAAAGCTTCGATATATTTATTGTGACGCACGCTAAGGACTTGGATGTGTCTTGTGCAGATGGAAAGGTAAGCCGCTTATGCATCAAGGCGAGTTGAGGCCGCATGAGGAAAATTATCCGACACATGACTTAGAGTTAGGCTGGTAGTGCATGCTTTGAAGATATGGCGTCACTATCTCGATTGGAAACAGATGTGAGGTATATACGGATCATAAGAGCCTTAAGTACATATTCACCCAAATGTCGGATCGAATATGAGGCGGAGGAGATGGTTGGAGTTAATCAAGGACTATAATGTTGGAATCCATTACCATCCCGGGAAGGCCAGCGTAGTAGCCGATGCTCTGAGTCGGAAAAGCCATACCGCGAGATGCGTTGCTAGCCACAAGTCGATGAGTTATGTAGGATTTTCAGAAAATGAAGATTGAGGTTGTACCTAGCTGATTCTTGGCCGCATGCTGGAAGTAAAGCCTACTTTAGAGGATCGAGATCCAGGAAGGACAGAAGGATGATGACAAGATCCGCGATTAAGTCCATCAAGGAGGAAGGCAAGGCAGAGGACTTCAAATTGGATGAGCAAGGCACGTTATGGATGAAGGATCGGTTGTGTGCCTGACAAGGAGGAGTTAAAGCGGATTTTGGAAGAAGCCTATGACTCAAGTACTCGATTCATCCTGGAAAGCGCCAAGATGTATCAGATCTCAAGGAGAGATTCGTGGCCGAGTATGAAGCGTGAAGTTGCCGGAGCATGTTGCATTGTGCGATCGGCGTATGCCGAGAGTCAAGGCAATGCATCAGAGACCAGGATTGCTACGATACCGAAGATACGAGTGGAAGTGGGAGGAAATCGGAATGGATTTCATTACCTGGCTGTCAGAAGACTCAAGGAGGTTATGACTCCATATGGGTTATAGTGGATCGCTTGACCAAAGTAGCCCATTTTATCCCCGTGAAGACCACCTACTCTGGAGATAAATTAGCGGAATTGTACATGATCGGATTGTCTGTTTGCAGTGCCAAAGAGAGATTTTACAGAAGGTACCCAATTTACCTCAAGGTTCGAATAAGTTGCATGAAGCCATGGGAACCCGTTTGAACTTCAAGACACTTATCATCCACATCGGATGAAGCGCATCAAAGAAAGAGTCAACCAGCTTGAGGATATGCTAAGAGCTTGTGTTGGCTTATGCTACCTCTTGGGATAAGAGTTTGCCGTATGCCGAAGTTTAGTTACAACAATAGTTATCGCCAGCTTGCGATGTCACCTTTTGAGGCACCTTTGTATGGTCGACCACCTTCGGACGCCATTGAATTAGAATGAGACCGTGGCGAGCGCCGTGTCTTTGGGCCGATATTCTTCAAGAGTGAGGAACGGTCGCTATGATTAGGAAAGGTTGAAGGTAGCCCAATCACGACAAAAGAGTTATCTTGACAATCGTCGCCGAGATTTGAGTTTTGAACCAGAAGACTTTGTATACCTCGAGTTACGCCTCGGGGGAGTTAAGAGGTTCCATGCCAAAGGGAAACTTGCACCCGTTATGTTGGACCATTTAAGATTTTGAGCAGCAGAGGCGGTTGCTTATCACCGGAGTTGCCCACGATAAGTGTGAGTACATGATGTATTCCATGTGTCCCAGTTAAAGAAGTGTCTCCGAGTTCCTATGAGAACAGACACCGTTAGAATCAATTGAGTTGCAAGAGGACTTGACTTATAAGGAGCATCCCGTGAGGATTCTAGACACAATGGATCGAGAAACTAGAAACAAGTCAACCCTTCTGTAGAGTTCAAGGAGCAACCACGAAGAAAGTGAAGCGACTTACTGGGAGCGAAGAGGATTTGAAGAAAGAGTTTCCAAACCTATTCCTTTAGTAAGCTACCTGAATCTCTGTGGGGCTAGATTCTATTAAGGAGGTTTGTAACATCCCAAAATTTTGCTTTTCTTAAATTCATGTGTGATTTGGCACTTTGGTGAATTTTTGGAATTTTCTGGAATTTATTTGGATTTATTTGGAATTTATTTGAATTTATTCCATTTTGAAATAATTGAAGAAATTAATTTTGCAAATAAATTTTTGTTGGAAATATTTTATTTGAGTCCAAAATGATCCAAAATATTTTCCAGAATTTTTCTGAAATTTTTAGTCATTGCTATTTTAATGAATTAAATGAATTACCTAGAATTATTTTAAATATTAATTATTGGAAAATCCAACTCCGGGTCAAGTCGTTTCAACGAAGCCTCGGACTCGAAGTCCACCCGAGCCGCTTGACTCGACCGAACCCACTCCTAACCCTAATCAATCCCAACCGTTGATCAAGATCCAACGGCGAGATCCGCTCGACTCCGACTCCGAGCCGTGTCCCGGACCGGTCGCGCGCGATCGTGGCGTTGGTTGTGCCACGGATGGGGCCCGCGATTCGTCGTCTTCACCGAGTCCGAGTGGACTCACGCGCCGCCGGCCAGCAGTTGGGTTTCCGTTTTTTGCCGCCAGGAGCTGTTATTTAATGCGAGGGCATACCCAGGACCGCCGTGATTCCGCCCTCCCCTTCTACTTCACCGAGGCTAAAGTCGCCGCCCGTTTAGCCGCGCGAAGCTACGCCAGAAGTTGCGCTGGGCTCGCCACGGTCTTTGCTTTTTCCGCCGTCGCCGTCCCTGGCCTGATTGACCTGAATCCGGACTCACCGCGACGACGCACCGAAGGACCCCTTCATCTCGCCGAGCAACCCGAACGCCGCGTTGGGCTCGTCTGTCGTCTTCAACTCAGCGGCAGCGTGCGCCACCACGGCCATCGACCGCGAAGCTCGTACTGGCACCGGATCCAGACGGACGGTTGAGGTGATTCACGTGTTCCAAACCCGATTAGATCCGGGCCGTTGGATCAAGATCCAACGGCTCACAATCGCCACGCGTCGTAGCGGCGATTATAGGATTAGACCTGGACCGTTCGATCTAGATCGAACGTACGAGCATCGAGTAGTTTCAACGCGTGTTAAACCCTGGATTCAATCCGCCGGTTGATTTTCAAACCAGCAGGACGAGATTGGCGCTTTCACGTGTCGGGAAGTTGACCGGACGCGGCTAGCGCCGCACGCGGCGTGCGTGTACGCCGACACGCGGCCCGCGTGTCGAGGAAGGGCCCGCATGTCAGCTGGCTAACCAGCCAGCTGGCCGACGTCCGATGACGCGTCACCGAGCGGGCCCATGTCATGTCGATCACGTGGTAGTGGGCCGAGTCCAGTGGACCCGAGCCGGCGTGGACCAAGCCCATGGACCGGGACGTCAGCAGGCCAATCGTGAGCTGCCACGCGTGTCCATGCCGACGCCAATAATTAATTTCCGAAAAAGAAAATGATTTATTAATTCGAATAATGATTTCAAATTTAGATTCAAACTTCAAACGCTTATAACTTTTTGCTTTCAACTCCGATTTGAGTGATTCAAATTTCTAAATTTGTATAAAATTAAGATCTACCTAAATATGAATTTTATTTAATTTTTGGACTAAAGTTTTTCTGTAAAATTATTTAATCGATTATTTAAACTTTAATAAATCATAACTTTTATGCGTTTTAACTCCAAATTTGTGATTCCAGTTTCTAAAAATCCAGAAAATTATGTTCTCTCTGTTTATGGATTTTATTTGGAGTTTTGGGATCTTTTGCATAGTGTTTATTTGTGTATTTGCTATTTGCACGCTTTACAGTAGAGCGTTGAAGTCTTAGGAAGGATTCAAGGAGAAGTGTTGACTCGGGATCCAACTCAAGACCAAGAGCAAGTGCTTTTGAAGGCAAGTTGTGCTTTGACCATGTTGATCCTATTTCAAATCTATTTTGATTTAAACTATTGCATGCTAGTTCAATTAGAAAGATACTTTGTTTAAACATGGGGGTTAGATAAATACCAATTTGCTATATGACACCTTGATTACTTAAGTATGTGCCATGACCCTTTGTCACCCTAGTTGTGGTTTACTAGTTGGACATTATTTAATTGCCAACATGGGTTTAGATCGTTGTAGTATACTGCTTAGACCTGCTGCGTGCTCATAACATGATTTTGGACAATCAAATGTTAATATTGACTTAATGATATCGAACCTGTTTTGGAAAAGTATCATGTGATGTTGATGGCACGTGGTGCATGGTAATCAAGCGGGGTTTGATAAAGCTGATCGGCCGGGCATGTGGCAAGAGTAATCAGTGGGCCAGTTGTGGCATTGGGAGTGTTGATTTGGTTTTTCTGGGTAGTCTTGCCCTGGTCACTCTAAGGACTTAACCTTGCAAGCCTTTGAACTGGTCATACTTGCAACCACATGGTCGAATGGGACGGCCCTAGTTGACTAAGTCGCTAAGGACTCACTTGTGGAGCCTCGGTGTCGATTACACCTTTTGTGTGATTGTGCGGAGCGATCGTGGCTGTGGCCAGGTACCCATCTAACGGTGTGTTGGTCCCATACTTCGCCTTGGCTAAGGGAAGGGATGGTGTAGAGCACGAACCGGAGAGGACCACCTGTGATGTTTGAGGCTTCCGAAAGGCTTTGTTATGATCGCTCATTCGCATACTCTTGTATGGCGATTCACGGCTGACGTGGTGAGTGGATTGTATCTTGTGGGTAAAGTGCATAACCTCTGCAGAGTGTAGAATCTATTTGAATAGCCGAGTCCACGGTACTGGACAATGCTCGGGAATTACAGTCAAGGGTTAGATTTTCTCAAAAATAACTTTGGTTTGAAAGTTGGGTTGGCTTAATAATGAAGATGATGGAAATATGGTTTAGGATGGGGAAAATATTTATTAAACTTCTTGAAAAAGTTATTTATGCTTTACTTATTTCTACTGCTTTCGAATCTACTTATATTACTTTTCAAATGCTGTTTACTGCAAAAATACCTTGAGTTATTCCTTTGTACCAAGCCATGCATATAGTATATTAGTTTGCATTCTGTGCATGACTTGCTGAGTACCAAGTACTCACCCTTGCCTCAACACAATATCAGTTGAAGAGGAGAGTACGCCAGCTTTGGAGGAGGAACTCCAAGAGGACCCGTCTACTTAGGGATGCGAGCCCAGTCAGTTGCCTGTGGTATACTGGATGGCGCCACGAAGTTTATTTGAATTTCCGCTGCTGTTATTTCTCTTTTAATAAGTTTCGCCTTGCAAGGCATATATATTTGTATCTTGGCCATAAGGTCAAGTAACCCCTTTTATTAATAAAGTACTTTGATAGTATCGATTGGTATGATTGTGATATTTACCGATGTTAAGACTGTGTGCACTAGCGCGTTCCTGGACTAGTGCTGAATACACAGAGGGTCCGGATTTGCAAATTCGGGGTCCCGACATACAATATAAAACACAAATGACCATAAGTGCAACAATCATAACATATTGCATTGCATTGCATCAAACAAATAAATATTTCACACCATTCGATAGAATACATAACAATTTGATTTCTAGAGAAGGCAAATCTTTAGTCTAAGAGTTCGAAATACATTGTTCTAAATAAAAAGAATATAAAATATATCTACTATTGCCTAATCTTCATGAAATTCTTTGCTTCTAGATCCCTTCATGTGGTAGGCAACCAAATGTATAAATTTCAACCATTGATTTTTTCAACCTACACAAAAGAAAGTATTAACCTTTATGATTGCAATTACAGAATATGATATATACACTTCATCACAATTGAAGCAAGAAACAATTAACATACACAAAAGGAAGGCCAAGCAATCGGTCTTGCTTCCACATGGGCATCACCAATTGTCTTGCAACGTTTGATTGGCCTTACTAACTCCTCTTTTTCCATAATAGGATAATTGATAACCACTTTCATAAATTGGTTTCCTATCTCAACATCATCAACTATTGCATGTGGATCACTACTCACAAACGTAGCATATGCCACACATTTGCAGCTTCAAATTTCCCTCACCTGAATGTTTCATCTTTCTACTAATACTATTTAGTGGATAACCTGTAAGCTATTGTATATAGCTAATTGCATACTTGTAGTTTAGTGTTTATGTAGTTTGAATGTGTTCTTTCAGCCATTCATTTGGTTTCACAATATTAACAATAAAACACCTAGCAGGGTCCTACGGTTCAGCTTGCACCTCTCAGCTTAAATGTATGACACAATTCAAATCTGCTTAACTTCCCTGCTACATTCCTTTAGATGAATTCCCTACTACTTTTGTTACTTCAGTTATACTTCCTTAGTCACTAATCAAATATATAATGTGAATCATATGCTTGCAATCATTCAAGCAAAGAAGGAAGTCTGGAAATTGACTCCTTATGACAAAGCTTGAAGTAGATAATATTAGCCTGGCTTTGTGCTAGTATATTTGGTATGCGGTTGTGCTACTTCATTATGAGAAAACTCAAACTCAAACTAAGTTACAAGCATTAACTAATCCTAATTCAAACAAGCATTTCAGTGAAGAGTGTATTATTCAGACATTTCCAAGATAATAGAAAAGGTGCTCAAGACTTGTTCACTAAGGGCTTAATGCATCTGAGACTGAGAGACACAGAATAGTACAACCAGCATAGAAAAAAAAACATACTGACTAGATATACGGAGCCAAACCTTTCAAGGTTCAGAACTTTGAGAATAGCTTCATGTGCCTTTTGGTCCTACAGGGCACAAATGAGATTCTATATTAAACACAAGTGCAGGGGACACCAAATATGAATTTACCGCAGCAAAGGGTGAGATGTACTATACCCTTAGCAACAAAGGAATACACCAAATATTGGAAACATCATACATAGTGACAATGTTAGTTGCCTGCAAAATAAGATTACACGTGAGCTATCAAGAGCTATTAGTTGCCAAAGCAAATGAAGCTATCCCTGACAACAAAAGTCTACAAAAGCCTACAATTCTACACTTGTTCGCCTGATGCATGCAAGTAATATAATGCAAATGATAATTTGGTGACTCTGTGATGATCACAACCTAGGACTTCCTTTCTTGCTCTTACAAATTCAGCAAGCACTTACGACATTTTGGGATGTAATATATTAAACACTTCTCTAATTGGTCATTAACTAAAATTTCCTTAGTTTAAGGTTCGCAAGTGCTCTTTCCTCTAATTACTATCGTTTTTTCTCTCTAGTTAACCTTAGTCAACTATAATAGTATTTCATAGGAGATGATATGACTAAAATTGATGCTTGCTTGCAGATTTTCTATGGTTGAAGACTTTGATTTATAACTGCTTCCGTGATGCCATCTCTACACTTGTTAGTTGTTTTCTTAAGTCAGTGGCTTCATTAGTTTTCATTTTGGGCAAGATTGGATAACCTCAAAAAGCCTACTGATTTCTTCATTATGCAAGGCCGTGTCCTTCCAATTTGTTCATATCTTTTAGTCTTTGAGGAGAACTTCAGTTGTAGTACTCTTAAATATCAGACTATATGAAGGTAATATATATGAAACTGAAAAGCAGTGAACACTTCTCTGGCATAAGACATCACCAATTGACTTTCCAACGCCTCATTGGCTGCAATAGAATGGGTGACAACAATAAGCCTTATTATGGTTACAATGGAACTTAATAATTTAGAAAATCAGGAATTTAAGTTCTTGCAAAAAAAAGAATCAGAACTGAAATGGTAATTCCTTTAACGTCAGTCTATCCATTTAACGAAAAAAAAAAATAAGCTTTACTCAACAACCATATTTTAGAGTTGTTCTTTGTACACAAAACTGAAGTAATAAATTATGGCTAAAATGCAACTGAATAGTCTAGAAAATCAGCAGTTCAAGTTTTTGCAGGAAAGAACCAGAACTGAAATGACAAACCCTTTAACGTCAGTCTAATGTGTTTGTATCACAGTGATGTTGGTTTCATAATCCATATGTTCATATATTTGAGTTAATTAACTAGTTAGAGTGCAACAACAACAACTGATTTAAATGTACATCAAAGGTTTGCCAAACACATGAAAAAAAAATAGTTTGTTTCTGGTCTATACATTCAAGACGCAACAGTAGTAAACAGTAGTAAAATGCTAACTCTTTGATTAATCCAAATAATTGAGGTTTCAAATCTATCCACTCTCCACCTGCACATAAACATGCACCTATTGTATTCTTCCTACCTTTTGCATTCTAACATCAAACAGTTACCCCTATCATCTCAATTTTAAGATCCTAAAAGAAGTAATGAAAAGATCAGGAACTAACCTTTCATTGTTGCTTTAACAAATCACCCCCTATTGCTAGTGCACACACTTAAACTTTAAAACAAATCACCCACATTCAAATAGGCCCAGCAGCTTCCCTCTCATCTGCATAAGTTGGAGCTGTCAGATGAGCAAACAATTAGAAATTAAGATGCTGCTCTAGCGGGTTCACAATGAATTCAACAACTCGTTATGAAGAACAATTGTTTTATTAACCTTTTTCTGAGATCCTCTTGTAGAAACCTTGTAGAGCTGAGAAGTGCAAAAGCAGCAGGCCACTAAAAACATATTGTGGGAAACCTCTCTACAGGTCAAGTAGAACACAGAAATAAAGGATTACACATTGATAAACATGCAACACAATATTATGATGTGCTATTTAAAATTAGTATAGATCACTTCTGTGTACTACAAGCAACCATTTGTTTTGACCCATTTTTCCTGCATACTTACTGATATGAATGTTTGTAAAGGAGTAGAATACATATTCCAATTTTAGAATACAAGCAAATCCCCATATATGTCTGTTCATGGGAGATGGAACACAACTACCTACAAAATAGATGTGAATAAGAGAGTAGTTCTTTTTGTTTTGTCAAACTTGTGTACACTCTATGCCTTTTGTAGATTGTAAATTGGTCACAACCTTGGGCTTTAAATAAAGTATTTTTCTAAAAATATCATTTTCTAATTCTTAATCATGAAATCATTGCTTAGTCCAAAATTAGATGAGGTGCTAGGACAATACAACATATATAGTCTGCTGGTCGGTTGATTTCAGTTGATTTTTCATAGGGATACACAATATTAAAAATAAGGGAATGTGACAGTAATTTAAACAAAACAATCAAAAGTTTGAAACACTAAATAATAACAGCTACAATTAGAAGAGCATATAATGGTGATACAATTAGGAGCATATAATGGTACTAAAATGGAGCAGAAATAACTAAGCTAGCTAAAAGTTATATAACAAACATGAGATAAAGCAGCATATGTGTAAAATAATGATGTAGAATTCTGAACCTCATGGATGCACTACTAATGCCACCTTAGGCTTTTCTTCTTAATGAACTTGCAATCTAGGAAAGGATTGGCAGGCTTTCTTTTCCATGAACTTGCAGGCTAGGAAAGGATTAGCTATTTGAGAAGCGATAATATACAAAAACTTGTTGTATGATACTGATGTCATGTCTAGAAATAGAAAAGTTCCATGCTTCTCGAATGATGTTGCTATGCCAACTTCGATTAAAAAATAGGGCAAAAGACACAGCAGTAATCTTGGTTGGTATATTCATTAGCACCAAAGACATGTTCTTTTTCCTTGATATGATCATGAATCACAAGAGACAAACAAATCTATACATTACAGTTAACTCGTCAGATCTAGACTTGAATACTAATTTGTAAATGAAAGCACTTCTTCATATTTCAATCATTCAGTTTTACACAAGAATGAATATTTCAAATTTTCAAACACAAATTAATTCATACTTTAAGAATTCCTAATTCCCAAATCAAAATAAAAAATAGAAAGAATCTACATTATATTCATTCGCTGCAACAGCAGCCAGCCATGCCCATCTCCCCATCTCTGGCTCAGTCACCCCTACACGAGATGGCTGCAAACTCACCTCCGTGCGAATGCTCTGCGCCACCTCCTAGCCTTGGTGAGTGGCGACAGGTTTGAGTGGAGGGAGGAGGCTATTGAGGTAGATCTAGGAAGAAGGACAAGGATGATGTGGTGGATCTGAGTAGTGGGAAACGATGGTGCCTAGGGAGGATGGATGCTGGGGTGAGGAGCCAGGATAGAGGGGCGACGGTGGCGTGGTGAGATGGGGCAGGGGTGGGTTTCGTGGCTGGTGGTGACATCACGGTGGGAGGTTGGCGACAGTGGCCCAACTGGAGGAAGAGGCATTGTTGCTAGGGCAAGGAAACCGAGGTTGGTTTGGAGAATAGTGTGTGGATTGGGGGAGCACACAGAGAAGATGAAGATGAAGTTAAAGTTGGGATTTTTCTTTTAGTGCCTAGTTTTGCCGCCTGATTTTCGGCTGGCGCCGAGCTAATTTTTGGCTCCCTCTACATTAGTATTGGAGCCTTAAGGGAAGTTTTTGATGATAGTGGGGAAATTTGTAGGTGATGCTTTATATGAAAAAAGAGAAGTTGTATGGTATATTTTTTATTATAACATTTTTTTTCACATTTAGTGTAATATGTGTTACAATCTATTTGTGTAACACATATTATGTGTTACTGTACTATTGCATTGTAACACATAAGAAAATGTGTTAAATCTATGTGTTACAAAAGACATGTCTTGTAGTAGTGGGTGTGGCTCCAGCTTGAGCAGCTCCATGGTTCCCTCCTGGTGTGGGTATCGTTGCAGGTGTCGTTCCCAAGTTGAAGCGAACAGGCGTCACACCTCCTCTGTTGGGACATTGATTAGCGAAGTGCCACAGTTCGTTGCAGCTGTAGCAACGCCTCACGGTTGCTTGTTGACTCCCTGCGATTGCATTGTCGGCTGGTGCTGGTATCTGATAACTCTGACTAGCAGGTCTTGGTGCTGGCGACGGTGTCTTGACCACATTCCTGGGTTGAAACCTAAAGAACTGGTTGGGTGCAACCCTCATCCTTTGTACTCCTGGATGAGTTCCCTGTTGTGCCATCCTACGCTTCCGGTTGTCCTCCAACTCTTTGCGCTTGTCTTCAAGAATGAGAGCCTTATTCACCAGCTCTTGGAAATCAGAAAATGTGTGAGTGATCAGTCCCACCTGCAGTCCTGAATTCAGTCCCTTCATGAAGCGAGACTGTCTTGCCTTGTCCGTTGCTACATCTTCGGGTGCGTAGCGAGCTAACTGAGTGAACTTATTCAGATAATAAGCCACTGACTTGCTGCATTACTTCAATGCTCGAAATTTCTCCTTTTTCAGCTCCATGACTCCCTCGGGCACATGATATTGACGAAAAGCTGCCCTAAACTCCTCCCAAGTGATATCCTGTGGGTTTTCATGCGAAGCGCAGAAATTCTCCCACATTCAGCTGCAGTTCCTTCTAGCTGACGAGAGGCATAAAGTACTCTCTCATTTCCAGTGCAGTAGGTTATATGCAGCTTCCTCTCAATAGACCTTAACCAGTTATCTACCTCTAGTGGATTGGCATTCCCAGAGAACGTGGGTGGATGGGTCCTCATGAATTCTAACAATCTTGAATACAGACGTTGTTCTTGATTGGCTTGATCATTCTGGTTAACAGCAACTTGGGCAGTGACTTATTGCATCTGCTGCATCATAGCATGCATCAGCTGCGTCTGTGGAGCAAGGAAAGCTCCAAAATTCCGTTTTCCCCCCAGAAACCCCTAGCCGCTTTTCCCCAGTGGCCAGCGCCACTACCCCCTTGCTCTCCTCTAATGTGTTGCCACTACAAGACATTCCCCTTGCCCTACGCCGCACTGGCACCCAGAAAACCTGCGCCTAGCGCTGCTGTTCCCACCATTGCTCACGGACGGGTTCACGCTGATGCCACGCCTATTTAAGTGACCCTGAGCTTCACTTGAGCATCGTCTCGCTCCCCACACCTCCCTGCACCCTCTCCGCCTCCCTCTACTAAAGCTTGGTGTCGGGACCCGAATGTGCAAATCTGTACTCTCTGTGTTTTCTGCACTAGTCCAGGATCACGCTAGTGCACACAGTCTCAACATCGATGAATATCACAATCATACACTGCGGAATAATAAATAAGGTCTTTATTATAATAAAAGCGATTGTGTCAACCTTATGGTTAACTTACAAAGATACGCCTTGCAGGGCAAAGTCTTAAGTAAATAAACTGGCAGCGAAAAATAAAGATACACGTGGCGCCAACCAATATGCCACAGGCAACTGACTGGGCTTGCTCCCTAGTTTGTCGGCTTCTCCTGGTACTCCTCCTCCAAAACTAGCGTTGATTCTTCTTCCACTGGTGTTTGTGTTGTGGCAAGGGTGAGTACTTAAAGCACTCAGCAAGTCATGCCCAGAAATGCAATTCTAATAGCTACATGTATGGCTTATTCCAAATGACAGGCTATATTGGTTCTTTTGCAATAAGCAACATTCACAAATAACAATAGTATATTGCAAATCAGTAAAACAATAATAACAATAATAACTTTCACAATCGCTTTATCAAGTAAAGCATTTACCATCCTTAATCAGGTTCATCGTTTTCATACCAAGTATTAACCAACCCAAGTTCATTTTTAAGAAAGTTTAACCCTTGATTGTAATCCCCGAGCAATGTCCAATAACGTGGACTCGGCTATTCGAAAAGGTTATACACTTTACCCACAAGATACAGTCAAACACCACCAAGGCGAGCGACCGTAACAAAGCCTTTACAATTCTACTTCTAGACCCAACACTACCCGCTAAGGTTTCAACACTGAAGGTACTGGTTACCACACTCAGGGCCCCCCTCTTGTGCCATGTGAGTCTACCCATACACCCGGGTCTCACACCACCACGACAGTACCGAAATCTAGACATCACAAATTAATCAGCTAGGTCTGTCCCATTCCAGACTTGTGGTTGTATGTTAGACTCAGTTCAAATTCTTGCAAGGTTAAGTCCTTAGGGTGACAAAGGCAAAACTACCTAGAGAATTCACAAGTGTCCAAAACAGAAAACCAAATACGACCTCCCATATACCACTCCTGGCCCACCATAAACAATCTTGCCACTTGCCTCAGTCTAAATCATTTTATCACCCAGTTGATTACCATGCACCACATGCCATCATCATCATCATCATCATCATCAATAACACATGTCACAGCTTTTGTAAACACGTTCCATATCTTATTAAGTCAAAGTTAACATTTAATAATCCAAAATATTGTCATCAAGACATTGCATGGCTAAGCATACTACATACAATTTCCTTGTCTTTGATGGTTGCAGGACGCTGGTGGTAGGTCATGGTGAGGCGAAGGATGATTGGGACTAGGCAAGGTGCGTCGGAGGTCCAGATGGTCGAAGATCGCCGGAATATGATCGGAGATGGAGTCCGGGCAAGTCAAGAAGACAAGGAAAGGTGATGGTACTAGTTAGATGCCACAATGATCGATGAGGGCCGTTGGATCGCGATCTAGTTGATAGGTTAGCGGGTCTAGGTAGTATGCTTTAAAAACCGTGCAAGAAAACACATTGTGCGTGTAGGGTTTTGTGTTACCTGTCAGGACCCGAATTTGCAAATCTGGACCCTCTGTGTATTCAACACTAGTCCAGGATCACGCTAGTGCACACAGTCTCAACATCGGTACATATCACAATCATACTCAACGAATAATAAAGTACTTTATAGAAAGGAAATATAACGGGTTGCTCAACCTTATGGTCAAGTTACAAAAGTACGCCTCACAGGGCTAAAGTCTTATTCAAATAGAATCTGCAGCGGAATATAAATAAATCGCGTGGCGCCAACCAATATGCCATAGGCAACTGACTGGGCTCTCCCTCTAGCTTGTCGGCTCTTCCTGGAGCTCCTCCTCCAGTGCTGGAGTTGATTCTTCTTCAACTGATGTTGTATTGTGGCAAGGGTGAGTACTTGGTACTCAGCAAGTCATGCACAGAATGCAAGCTAATATTCTACATGCATGGCTTAACACAAAGAATAGGCTAACAGGTTCATTTGCAGTAAAGTAGCAATTAGCAAGTAACATAAGTAGATTCGAAAGCAGTAGAAGCAATGTAGTATCAATAACTTTTCCAGGAGTTAAGTAACACTTTCCCCTTTTACTAATCCACATTTCCATCAACGTCATCATTAAACCCAACCAAACTTTCCAAGTCCAAGTGGTTTTCATGAAAGTCTAACCCTTGACTATAATTCCCGAGCAATATCCAATGCCGCGGACACGGCTATTCGAATAGATTTTACACTCTGCAGAGGTTATGCACTTTACCCACAAGATACAGCCAAACACTACAAAGGCGAGTGTCCATAACAAAGTCTTTCGGAAACTTCTAACTGTACAAGTGGACCTCTCCGGTTGCTGCGCACTAACCCTTCCCTTAGCGAAGGCGAAGTCTAGGCCAATCAACCGTTAGATGGGTACCTGGCCGCAGCCCCGGTACGCTCCCCCGTACAACGACACAAAAAGGTGTGGTTGACACCCCGAGGTTCCACAAGCAAGTCATTAGCAACTTAATCAACTAGTTCCGTCCCATTACAGACATGTGGTTGCACGTTTGACTCAGTTCAAAGGCTTGCAAGGTTAACTCCTTAGGTTGACCAGGGCAAGACTACCCGAAGAACCAAATCAACGTTCCCGATGCTAATCATGGCCCACCATATCATTCTTGCCACATGCCCCGGTCTAAATCTATTTATCAAACCTCAGTTGATTACCATGCACCACGTGCCATCGATAACAACATCAATAACACATGACACTTCTCGAAAACATGTTTCATATGTCATTAAGTCAATGTTAACATGTAATTATCCAAAATCATGTTGTGACTACGTGGCAGATCTAAGCAATATAATACAACGGTCTAATTACCCATGTTGGCAAATTTAATAATGTCCAACTAAATAATCCACAACTAGGGTGACAAGGGTTTATGGCACAAAATTATATACGACAAGGTGTCATACAGCAACTAGGTATTTAACTAATCCTAGAATTAATCAACATAAATTCTAATTAAATTAGCATGCAATACTTTGAAACAACATAATTTCAAAAGAATGGGATCAACATGGTCAAAGCACAACTTGCCTTCAAAAAGCACTTGTTCTTGATCTTGAGCTGGCTCCTGGGTCAAAACTTCACCTTCGAAGCCTTCGGGCACTTCAACGTCTACTCGTAACGCGTGCAAATAGCAATAAATAAATAAAACAGTACACAAAAGTATTCAAAACTTCAAATAAAATTCATAAACAGAGATATCATAATTTTACGAATTTTTAGAAATTTGAATCGCCCAAATCGGAGTTGAAATGCAAAAGTTATAATTGTTTAAAGTTTAAAGAATATATTAAATAAATATAAACAGAGAAAAATTCATGTTCAAAAATTAATTAAAATTCATATTTGAGTAGATCTCAATTTTATAAAAATTTAGAAACTGGAATCGTTCAAATTGGAGTTAAAATGCAAAAGTTATAAGCGTTTGAAGTTTGAAAATTCAAATAAATCAATAAACCGAATTAATTCATTTATTTTTCTATTGAAAATCCGATTTATGACGTCAGCACGGGATTTGATTTTTCTACCGAATTATTTTTCTATTGAAAAATCGAATTATTGCGTCAGCCGGTCCACGGCTCGGGCTCGGTCCACCGTGGATCCGGTCCGCAGCGCCGCGTGTCTCGACACACGGGACCCACTCATCGACGTCGGCGGTGACATCGACGGCTTTCGGCCGAGGACGGCTGACACGCGGGCCCCACATGACGTCAGCATGACGTCACGGGTGACGTCACGGAGACGTTGGGCGGCCGGCCGACATGCGGGCCTCGGCCCGGCGTCACGCGTCGGCCCGGCGTCGGCCAGCGCGCGGCCGTCTTGGCCGCGTCGGTTCGGCTCCCGCGCACGTGGAACAATCTGGGCCATTGATTTGAAAATCAACGGTCCAGATCAGATCTAACCTCACGCGTTTGGAAATAACGCGGTTGATCTGGACCGTTCGATCATGATCGGACGGTCGAGATCCGATCGGGTTTCACCGCGTCTCTGGGGGTGACGTGGCTTGACCCGGCGCGCGACACGTGGCGGGCTCTACGCCGTCCGATCTCTATCGAACGGTTAGGATCGCTCTAGGCACGGTGCGGTTACAGCTATGTGGCTCCATCTAAGCCGTTGGATCTAGATCCAACAGTTGGGATTGGATCGAAGAACCGCAACGTGGATTCGTTACGGGGTGACGTGGACGAACGTGGATCGTTGGATCTTGATCCAACGGTCCAGATCTAATCTGGTTTTCTACGGTCTCGGGGAAACGTGGACTCATCGTAGCCGTCCGATGAAGATCCAACGGTGCACGGAGCTCGCGGACGGTTATGGCGTCACGGCGGAGTTGGGTGGCCGGAGACGGAGACGACGACCAAGCCCGCGGCGCTTCGGGGCTCCTCCGGTGAGATGAGTGGTACTCTTCGACGCGGCTTGATGCGGCGGTTCTGGATTTGAGCTCGATCACGGCGGAGGACAGCGGAGTCGGCCGCAAACGACGGAAAACCGCGGCGGAACCCTAATCCAACTACGGCGAGCTCTAGCGGGCGAACGGCGGCGGCTCAGGCGCGAAGGTCTAGGGCTACGGGTGCGCACGGAAGAGGGCTAAACGATGGCGGCGGCGGCGCTTTAAATAGGGGCCTCAGCTACCGTGAAAATCGTGGAAACCGAGGTCCACCCGGCTGCGGCGGCGGAATCCGAATTGGATTCGGATTGGGCGACGTGGCGCAACGGTGGCCGTTGGATCAAGATCTAACGGTAGCACGCGAATGGGTTTGGTCCGGTCAGTTCGGCTCGGGTCGGACTCGAGTCAGACTCGGGTCAAATGAACAGTGCTAACCCGATAGATTTTCCAGCGATTAAATAATTTAATTAATTTCTATAAACTCAAATAATCCGAGAAAAATAGCAAAATAATCAGAAAAATTTCAGAAAAATTCTGGGAAATGCTTTGAGACATTTTGGACTCAAATAAAATTTTTCCAACAAAACTTTATTTAAAACTTTTAATTCTTTAATTATTTCAAAAGGGAATAAATTCAAATTAAATCCAAATAAATTCCAGAAAATTTCAAAAATTCACAAAAGTGCAAAATAACATTCAAACTTATGAAAAGCAAAAATTGGGGTGTTACATTACCCTTGCATGGTTGTGTGAGTGGTTAATCCTAGCCCTTGGTGGAGTGCTCTAGGGTTGAGGGACTCATCTAAGGGTGGTAGTTAGCCCAAGAGTAGTATAAATAGAGGGGGAGGCCTCACTTGAAGGTTTTGAGTTGCTCCTTTGATCTTTGCCCACATGAAGTGCGGCTTTGTAAACCTTCCATCCAAAAAAATATAAAGATTTTCTTTCCATTTTTGTGAATTTAAATTTCACATTTACATTATTTCTTTACTTTACGTAATTTAAATTCATCATTTACTCTCCCACATTTAAATTCCTGTAATTTACTTTCTTGCAATTTGGATTTGCGTCCCCTCCTTCTAAATGTTGTTGATCAAGGATGTCTTGAAGGTGCTCATTTGGTTTTACATCTCTCTTGCATTCTAGGATAGATTAGAGATCAAGTTTATATCAAGATTGCAAATCTGTCCTGAACTTGTTCTTCGCGTAGCAATCAGTCTTCGATTTTTAGAAAAATATAAAAAAATCCTTTTTGAGTGATTCTTGTTGGAGAAGGTGCATGACTCATATATACATATATGGAAAAATTTTGGAGTTCACTATTTGCACTGTTTGTGCGCTATGAGGTGAAAACCGAGCCCCAAACTTTCTGACCGAAGTTCCTGACTGTCTGTGGTGTTTGATTTTTCCTGATTGTTCTACAGGGCTTTTTGAGTTTTTTTTGGTGGAGTGCTTCATAACTTAGTTTTTCATAGGGAGAAAATTTTCCAAAAATTTTAGAGCAACAGAAATCCACCAACCACCTGCTCGAAGTGAGGAAAATTTCTAAAAAATCTGCTTTTGTGTTTCTAAAAGAGATTTTTGTGATTTGGCTTGATCTCTTTTAAAAAAGAAGTATTTGAATTGATTCCTTTTTGTTTGGACACTTGACAACTAGGATTGTGATTGAAAAATTCCTCACATGTTTCATGGCTCTCATCCATGCAAGATAGGGGTACACATAGTTATCTAGTCATTCCGGTTTTTCGGGTTTTGCGAATTTGAGGAGCACCAGTTTGAAGAAAAAACTTTCGATGTTTCTGATTTTCATTGCGGGATTGTTTGGAGTACTTTGAGTGGGGAAAAATTTTATTTGGGATCATTCACCCCCCTCTGATCGTTATCTCGATCCTTTAGTAATGTTCCTGAAGTGACTCATCCTAAAGATGATAATCTCAGCGTACATTTGCATGCACAATCTAACATTGGGAAGTCGGAACACCCAGACTCTATCGTTATAGGAAATCATGAGGATTTAGAAGAAATAAATAAAGAGATATCCACCAATTATGTAGATTCAGGAGAATTATATAAGAGAAAGACTACAATTATCGATATTTATTTTGCCTCTAAAATTGCTAAAACTTTTGAACTGGATCCAGAACAAAAGTCCATGGAGAGTGCTATAAGTTCTTAGATTTGGTCAAATGGAAAGAAGCAATTGGGGCGTAATTACGCTTGCTTAATAAGAGGAAAGTTTTTGATCCTGTTGACCAGACACCTCCTAAAGTGTTCCTTGTAGGATCAAAATGGGCTTTCATACAGAAGAGAAATAAAAATAACCAAGTGGTGAGATATAAAGCGAGGCTTATAGCACAAGGGTTTACACAGAGACCCGGCATCGATTACGATGAAACATACTCTCCTGTAATGAATAAAATAACATTTCGATATTTAATATCAATAGCAGCTAGCTTAAATTTAACAATGCAATTGATGGATGTAGTGACTGCATATTTATATGTGTCACTGGATACAGACTTTTACATGAGAGTCCCTGAAAGAGTCAAAGTTCTGGATCCTGATAATCACAACATGCATAGTGTCAAACTGCAGAGATCGTTATATGGATTAAAACAGTCGAGAATGATGTGGTATAACCGACTTAGTGAATTCCTCCTGAAGAAGGAATATTCAAATAATAATGATTGTCCCTATGTGTTCATAAAGAAATCCTAGAATGGATTCTGTATCATCTCGATATATGTCGATGATCTGAATATCATCAGAACCAGAAAGGAGATAAAGGAAGCAAGTGCTTACCTCACAACGGAGTTTGAGATGAAAGATTTGGGAGAAACCAAATTTTACTTAGGCTTGCAGCTTGAGCATTTCGCAGAAGGAATTCTAGGACACCATTCTGCCTATACCAAGAAGGTATTGAAAAGATTTAACATGGATAAATCTCATCCTTTGAAAACCCCTATGGTTGTAAGAACTCTTGAAGCGGATAAAGGCCAATTTAGATCAATGATAGAAAATGAGAAAGTCTTAGAACGTGAAGTTCCATATTTAAGTGCTATTAGTGCATTTATGTACCTTGAAAATTGCACAAAGGCTGATATTGCATTCGCAGTAAATTTGCTAGCAAGACATTGTGCAGCTCTAACCAGAAGACATTGGATTGGCGTCAAGACTTTACTCAGATACCTCTAAGGTACTCAAGATCTTGGTTTATTTTACCGGAAGAACCAAAACTTAAACATAGTGGGGTGTATTGATGCTGACTATCTGTCTGATCCCCATAGTGCCAAATCTCATACTGATTTTGTGTTTCTCTGTGGTGGTACAACCATTTCCTGGCAATCTTTCAAGTAGATCTTGGTAGTTACATCTACCAATCACTCAGATATTATATCTTTATATGAAGCCTCACGTGAGTGTGTTTGGCTGAGACGTGTAATTAACCATATCCAGAAGTCATGTGGTCTTAATACCGTCGATACTCCTACCATTATCTATGAAGATAATACTGCTTGTGTTGCTCAAATGCAAATGGGTTATGTAAAGAGCAATATCATGAAGCATATTGCTCCTAAATTATTCTATCCTCACGAACTCCAGAAGAATGGTGAGATAAAAATAATGCAAACTAAGTTATGTGAAAATCTAGCAAATTTATTCACAAAATCCATACCAAAGTCCACTTTCCAAAGGTGCATTAATGGCATTGGGACGAGGTGACTTAGAGATTTGCAGGGTTCAATGGGAGTAAATCCTTGAACCATAACCCCTTTTGCATGATCCTGAAGATCATATTTTATATCCTGAAGATTATGAGTTGTACTCTTTTCTTCTTAGTGAGTTTTTCTAAAGTTTCTCACATAAAGGTTTTTAATGGGGCAACTAGTGCAACACAGAATGTGAGTGCAATGTACTCTTTTCTCCATCCCTTTTTCTTACTAGGTTTTGGGAGGAGTTTTTAATGAGATATGTGCATT
Source organism: Rhipidocladum racemiflorum (assembly GCA_036346355.1). Lineage (NCBI taxonomy): Eukaryota > Viridiplantae > Streptophyta > Magnoliopsida > Poales > Poaceae > Rhipidocladum > Rhipidocladum racemiflorum. Next base: position 33,887,447 of record CM070588.1, read on the forward strand.
ACGCGGTATTCGCCCAAGGGGGAGTGTTATGATATGGATAAAATCTCTGCCCCTGTATGGAAGGACTCTATCCATTGGTGGGTGAATCCGAATTGATCTCTTGGGGTTTTCTCCTATATATTGGGCATTGCCATGTACAGAAAGATCAATCTAATAAAAGAGATAGTTTCCCCCTTACATTGTGTGTGATTCTATTCCTGTTTGTGTGATTGCATTAGCATGCTGTCGATTAACGTGGGTGAACGATTCTGTTTCACAACACACACTACTATTATTGATTCCGAAGATTGGATGTATTTATTGGACGGTCAAGATAAGGGGACAGCTGTCCTGCTCAACTTAACAGCGTTTTCGTTATAATCATCGATATCATATATGTCCGGTAAATACAACTGTATCTTAAATCTACCCATGTAGTTGAACATGGAATCCGACAGTTAATCACCACCGCTTATTACTGTCAGAGCTTGTTTGGATGTTAGGGGGGGAAATCCCAAGGGGGATTTTGAAGGACACATGAAATCCCTCTCATTCCCTTGGGAAAATAGCCCCCTTGGGGAAATATTCACTGTCACTATTTGGGAGACACAGGATGGAAATCCCGGACATTAAAAAAATCTTTAAAAATCAGAAAATTCATTGGAAACCATCTGATCATATTCTTACATCCACACATTCAAATTAGATTCATACAAGCATTCACACATAGGTAAAATCCATGTGACACTCTAGGCAACACGCAATCATGCATTGCTAACACTCATTTTGTCCATTTCAAGATGCGTCCCTTTCAACTTTTTTCTGGTTTCTCTGATCAATCATCCACAAATGAAACCCATGTCACTACATCGATTTACAACTAAAAACAACTCTGCTAATATTCACATTGCAGAAGATCCCTGTTTAGAAATAATATCAGGACCGAACCTGATACTATACACACTGTACAGTCATGTTCTCCATTTTGTGTTCATCTAGATATAATCACCTTATTATCCAAATTGGATAAACTTGAAGAAAAGTAGAGGGGTATAAGCCCAAGGTCTTGTGTGTCATCTGTGATAGCTCATAAGAACAGCAAACGACACGTGATTACTTTCCTAGCCAAGAAAAAAGGACATCAGAACCTGCATTGAGGACACATCCGATTCACAAGATTCAGATCAACACAACTCCAATCTATAGAAATTCTAGGGCTCCAACTCTTCATGCCACATTAGTAGATTGTCAACCAAAGTAGTAGACTTTTAGTTATATACTAGATAGAATACAGTTTACAATAATGTTTTGTACAAAATTGAGGCCCTATTCGAGGATAGCACAAGAGTACCACAAGAAGTCTTTTATCCAACACTATTACATTTCCATAATGCTTAATAAGAAAAGAAAAACGAACGACAATAGTTAGCTAGGCATTGCATTGCACTTGTCACTCTTAAACACTCTAGTAGTTAGCACTCATTATTATATCACTTGCAATAACCAAATCAAATCTCCAATCTAACAACATGTAGCACATATATCCTAGAAGCTGAAATGGTTGCAAGAAAGAAAAAGTCAGTGGCTTCACAAACTCTTATGACTGTCAGGACACTGAGATTGTTTCACTCTTAAATTAACGAACTTTGCAGCATTTGTTAGGTTATTGATATGCAACATATATCATGAGTTGGGAACAGAATACTAACTCATTTCATTTGCTATCGCAGCGTGATTTATTCTGTAGTAGGTATTATGTATAACTTTCTTGTACTCTCTCTCTCTATCTTGCATGCACTACTTGTAAATGTTCAAGAGTGTACTAACACAACACAAGAAACAACTCATCATCATCCTCTTCTTCCTCGAGCATAAATTTCCTAATGAGCTCCTTTGTAGTGCCCATTTGCTAATACATACAAATATAACATATTGTGAATTAGTATATTGTTAAAGAAAAAATAGAGAGAGGGACTAGAATTGCCTAAGTTTGCTTACAAGTCACATCTAGCTTTTTAATGCCTTAGTTAGATACGAAGCATGATTACACAAAACCAGCTCAGGAAAGGACACCGATGGAACTTATGCTTGTTCATATTCCATGCACTTTAAAGTAGTACATGGGAATAATAAAATTGACAGAAAAAAATTATGTTTCTATATGTAGGATGTCCTCCTCCAAAAAGTATCAAGTAATGCGAAAATAAGTGCAATTATTTCTTTTTAAACAAAAGTTACCCATAATAGATTAGTCCCAACTAACTGACTTCCATCAGCTAAACTATTTATAAGTACCAATTAATTGACTTCCATCAGCTAACATAATAGATAAGTTACTCAAACATTTCCATCTAGTGATTTCTAAGGCATGATTCAGAAAAGCATTTTTCACACTGCACACAAACCAGATAGCAGAATCATATGCTAGAAAGCACCATCCAAAAAGATAAATTGCTCCTATTGTGGGTGTTTATCTCTATATACACACATCTACTAAACTAATGAGTATTGCAGAGAAAGTTACGAGGTTCGTGTTTCTTTTTCTTTTTTTGATTGAGGGATACAAGGTTGATATTTTTTATGAAGCTACAAGCTTGCCAAATAGTATCCAAAACCATAAATTTAATCAAGAAAACAAAATTACAAATATAATTACAAGTACAGAAGCTATTTCAGAAACTGTGACCTCTATTTGAGCATGTATTCTTGAAACTACAATCTGCTATTTCAGAAAGCTAAAATCTGCTATTTTAGAAACTGTACAGAAGCTACAATCTGCTATTTCAGAAATGAAATATGCTATTTTAGAAACTTCATTTCTGAAACTAAACAGAAGCTACAATCTGTTATTTCACAAACTTCATTTCAGAAATTTCAGTTACTGAATACAAGCTACAATCTACTATTTCAGAAGCTACAATCTGCTTATCTATATTTGCAAAACAATACTGATAAACCAACATTCATCCTATGGCCCGTAATTTGAACAAGATCAAGCAAGCAAACATTAGGGTTTACTAAAATGAGATCAAGCAAGCAAACTTAAAGCAGCAGCAAAACTATGAACAACAAATTAATAGTAAAAAATGAACAACAGATAATACCTTACAAAAAAAAATAGGAATAATCTGATATATACCACTCCTCAATCTGAAAATTCGATGGCATGTGTAAAAAATGCTACTCAATGGCATGATTTTCAACATGCCATCGAATTTCCAATTCCTAGAGTGGCAAATATCCAAATGCCCCTACAAAATAGGGCTCGGTAAAGAACACGAGCAGCAGCACCTCTACAAACCTGCAGCACCGTGTTGAACAACAGATCTGAAAAAGAGAGTAAAATCCCATTAGTTTTCCCATTACCATTTCCTAGGGATTTTCCCATTATCATTTCCGCCTTTTCTCATTACCATTTCCTTTTGGTCCGAAAATTAGTAAGGTATACTTTGAAATATGCATGAGCAATTAGTGACTTGTAAGGCAACAGTTATTAATGATTAGGCTTAATTTAGGCATCACTATTCCAATGTCTAACTACAAGTGCTTCCAACAGTAGTGTGTTCTCACGCCCACATGATGCATCTAATCTTTTGCTTATATTTTTATGGCCCATTTGCATGCTCTGTTTGTGTTTAAACTTTTCCATGCATGGTACAGATAGATAGGAGAATGTAATCCCTTGTCTAAAAACTTCACAGAAACTACAATCACAGTAGATCCATTAGCCATGAAGCAAAATCAGTTATATAGACAACAAGTCCTAGTATAGTGCCATACTGAACTGTTGGTAGAGGAAAGTGGCACGTAAAGTAGTTAAATAACTTCCTAGAAAAAAATAAAATAGTTCTAGGTGTACATCTTCATATAAGAAAAAAATAAAATAGTTCCAGGTGTTCCATTGCTCTTGTTCCTTTCCCTAAATTGCAACAGGTAGCACATAATATCATATGGATGATGGGATGAGTACCAAGAACACAAAAGGCTACCGACACAAGTACACAATAGATAGATCATATGAAACACCTACTGATGCAAATGAAGCTACATTCCCCACAATAAACCAAAACAGTTCATTAGGAAATTAACAACACTTGCTACTAGGTGACCTAATACATGCCAACTTTAACCTAAGTAGCAGAGATCTGCAAGTTTCCAACTCCCTTCTTGTTTCAAAAAAAGTTTCCCACTCCCTTTGACGCAAGCACGGTATGACTCCATTATGCAACTTATCATAAAAAATTTAGTGTATGGGAAATCTAGGATCTATTAACCGAAATCCTAAGCAACTTATCAAAAAAATTAGTGTATGGAAGACTAACAGTAGATCTCTGATGGTTGGTGGTTCCTTCCTCTCCCTCCTCTCGTGCCTCAACAAAACCTCACGAACAAGAACCCCCCTCCTTCGCTTCCTCAAAACAACCTAGGAGCACCGGATATGTGAGAAAAGTGATCGATGAAACCTAGAAGCAGGAGGACAAGGGGCTGGGAGGAATAAGTGGTGGAGCTACCGGGGAGACGCGGTGCCGGGGTAGGAGGAGATGTCGCTGGAGTGGTAGGTGGAGTCGTGAGGGGCGGTGATGGAGAGGCGGAGTCGCGAGGGGCGGCGGCGGAGAGGCGGAGTCGCGAGGGATGGCGATGGAGAGGCGGAGTCGCGAGGAATCAAAGGCAGGGATAAAATTTCACGAGGGGTTTGGAGTTTTTTTTTCAACCCTGGGAATTCGCTTCGATCAGGGCAAAAAAATCCCATCATGATGGACTACCAAATGGCCATTCTAGCTCTCTCGGGAAAAATTTCCCGTGGACCTCCAGCCTTGGGATTCAGTAGGGATCCCGGCTGGGATCAACGTTGCAAAACAAGCCTTCATAGAAGGTAGGCGTATGCAAGGATCAAAATTCCATCGAAATTTCACGAGATTTCGGCGAAATCTAGGATTTCGGCGAAATCTAGGATTTCGGCCCCTCCCGAGATTCATAATCCCAACACAATAATTTTTTTTAAAAAAGTTCAAAATGCTACAGTATTTTCGGAATTTTGACCGGATTTGATTCTTGTAGTATCAGATTACATGTGAAAATTTATACATAGACAAACTATGTATAAGAGCTTACTAACAACAACTCCACTTAGTCCAGCCATGTTAAGAGACATGGGTTTCAAACGAGTGACCTCTGTAGAAATCTTGGCAATGAATTTTTATCAGGTCACGGTAAAAAAACCCGGTTTTGCCTTGCCCAAGACATGATCAAGCCTGGTGTGCACAATGGACATGGAGGCTGGAGCTTGCAAAGGTGTGCGAATGTCGTCACGACTCACGAGATAGGACAGTAGCCCCTCAAGTAACAACAGAAGCATCAAAACCCATTCTAGGATTGCTGAAGATAGCAGAGCAGAGAACTGTTGAGGTCTCCAAGTTTTACCGGTACTTGCTCTTGGAGTCATTGATCTTAGCTCAGGATGAAAAGCTGTCAGCCTGTCACTGAATGTATAACTTGTTTCTTTCCATAGAAGATGAGTTGCAAAACAGCTACAAATTGAGGTATATGTTAAAGATAATAAATAATAGATGAAAAGGCAGTCTGAAATTTAGGTGAAGTAGAGGCTGCAGCACCACTAAAAGCTTCCTGATTAAAAACAAGGATCAGCATATCCCAGTTAGATCTTGTTTGGTAGAGCTCTAATTCCATCATATTTGTGGATCTGGTGGAGCTGGATATTCCTAGCTCCACTAAATCCGTAGAGCTGGAACTGTGGGTATATTAAGGTCCTGTTTGGCAGAGCTTTAGATCCCAGCTTCACCTCAGACCTGAAACTTATAGGCTAATAAAGTGAATGAAGTTTATATTTTTATTCTAAAATGTTATCAAAATGACCCACCTAAACACTCTTAATATACCCACAGATTCATCTCCACAGATCTAGTGGAGCTAGGAATACCCAGCTCCACCAGATCTACACATCTGATGAAGGTGGAGCTCTGCCAAATAGGGTCTAAGAGTGTTTAGGTGGGCCATTTTGTTAACACTTTGGAATAAAAATATAAACTTAATTCATTTTATTTTAGCCTACAAGTTTTAGATATGAGGTGGAGCTAGGATCTGGAGCTCTACCAAATAGGACCTTAGACCTGAGGGTTTTAGAAATGAAAGCTACAACTCCATCTATACTAAAGGATTCCCAAAGCGGAGATTTCGCTCGTTGACCATCTGTGCCAAAGATTAGCTCAGATTAATTCAAAGGACGAGTTTGAATAGGCAATATACTATATATTAAAGAGGAAAGAAATGGAGAGAGTTCAGCCATGCCACCTCACCCTATTCGCGGAAAGGTCCTTCATAAATTTCAAAATTACACTTAAGTCCTTTCACTGCTATTTTTACAAAAAAGACCTTAAAAAATTTGAAATTACAATTAGATTCCCTAGAGTTTTTTTTACAAAAAGGCCTCTGTAGTTTCGTAAATTCGGCGATGGCTTCTAGAAACCCATTTTTAGGAAATTATATTTAGGTCCCTACATGTTTTTTTTTTTTTGCAAAAAAAAAAAAGATGCACGCGAGTTCGCAAATTCGACGACAACTCCTAGCAACTTTTTTTTTAAAAGAAAACTTAAATTACACAAAATAAACTAACCCGCAATTCCGCAAATTCAATGGTGATTCTTAGCAGCCATTTTTTTAAAAAAAAAATCTCTCCGCAAATTCGCCAATAACTCATAGCTAGCACATTAAAAAAAACCCAAGAAAATACATGAAATTATGTTTAGGCTTTCTTACCTTTTTCTTATAGACAACCGTCGGATCAAATTTCGTACCCGTGGTGCCGCAAATTCACCGACGACTCCTAGATAGCACATTTTTGGAAAAAAAAATTGAGAAAAAACCAAAATTATGTTTAGGCCCTCATAACTTTTTCAGAGGTAACCATCTGACCAAATTTCATACCGTATAAAGAGGACACGTGGTGCCGCAAATTCTTCAATGATTCTTAGCTAGCATATTTTTAAAAAACACAGAAAAAAAATTGAAATTACGTTTTGGTCTGCATACCTTTTTTCAGAAAGAATCATCAGACCAAATTTCGCACGGCGCAGCGTAGCGCGCGACCCTGCCTAGTACTACACATGTGGCATCTAGCGCAAATGGTAGTTTTGTGGCATAGCACACTTGAGATCTGCATTTCGAATTCAACGGAAGATTTTTGTTGAGGGAGTAGCGAGAGTAGGGATAAAAACGGATCGATCCGGATAATTTTCGGATACAAATTCTGTCGGATTGGATATTTTTTGTCGGATACGGATTCGGTAGCTCACTATCCGTCGGATACGGATTCGGATAATCCGGATAGTGATGGATCGGATATCCGGATATACATGTGGGCTGGGCCAAGTTACTCTTTTGGCCCAAAAAGGTTACTAAATTTTAACTTGTTTTCTAATTTAATTAATCCATAAATCAAGTTTCAATTATTAAAATGAGCAAACCAGCTTCAAAAATTATGAAATTTTTTGTTAAAATTCCTAATATAGTCTATAATTTTTTAAAAAATTATTTTTAAAATTTTATCATATTTTAATTTTTCTAAAAATTCAAACATTATTGTCTTTAATAGGAAAATATTTTAAATAAGTAGCTAAAATGCATAAAAACTCATAAAATACATAATTTATTATTTTAAATATAATTTAACAAATAATACAAATCTTGGGGTCATTACATGTAAGTGTTATATATGTTTTCTAGAGATATGGTAATTAAGTATTATCAAACTTTTTGTATGTTCTATATTTGTTTCTATTTGTATCTCTGAACAAGAATCATATTTATTTTGTGGTTTGATCTATATGTATGATGAATTAATCGTATGTACGTGATGAACTAAGTTTTACATAATTTTGTTTGCAACATGGTGTCTAACTATTGTCTAAGTGAATGAAAATGCTTATATTTATTCAATTTTCAATAATGTTTTAATCAAATCAACTGTAACACCCCGGCATTTAATATGCCCGAATGCTACCAAACATAGACTAAACAACATCTAAATACCACAATTAAACATAAATTACAGCAAAGGCGCACATGCTAAAAACCGAAATTTCGGCAGCATCTCCTTTGTTTTAACATGAATTGAAGCAACAACAATAATAACATGTCAATATAGCATAATGAACGATAGCAATAACATGATCAAACGGACAAACAGCCACCATACCACTAAGGATATAAATTCTATCCGTCACATGACAAACATGGACTAATCATTTACTCGTAACGACCAACGAATCATCGAAACCACAGTTTAGCTCAAAGAATTAACCATAACCATAAGGGAAGGAACATGTCATTGTTTAAATGTGTGATGCTAAGTGATGACGTGTGACTAGCTCCCTTTCCCGCATGTCGGATTCACGGTACCTAAAAGAAAACAACATAAACACAAGCGTGAGTTCATCACTCAGCAAGTATATTGCAATGGTACAAACATAAACAATTACATAGCAATAATATCTCACATCATGTAAACCATCTCATTCATGGTCACATATCATCATCATCATCAATATGTATGCAGTGCAATGCGATGCTCATGTCTCCTTGGAAACTCATACCGGTATGGTTGAGTACACACCCGTCGGTGTGCACCCTCTCCCCCCTTCCATCCCGAAGATGGAGGGTGCCTACTCCTCGCTTCCGTTCACCGCGGTGAATGGAATCACGATGTAGGACTTACTCATTGGCTCTCCGGATTAGTCATAACTTTCTCACCGCCCGGGCCATGTAATCATGCCGTGTGTGCAAATATGCCAACATCATAATTAACTTGTATATTAACACATGGCATCATAACATGATAAAACATACTCATCATATCATTGGCAATCATTAAAGCATGGCAAGTGATCATCACATATAATCAATCTCATCTAGTCTCAACTAGCAGCCTACAAATCGCTACCATTACAATACACTTGCCTCAACCACGGGCGACGGATTGGCGAGAAGTAGTAGGCCCTCCCGGGGTCACACCACCTGCACATAGGGACCACACACTCACAATCAAGCCCACAAAACAGTACGCAAACCCTAATCTACCCCGACATTGCCAACTACTCGCAAAACCCGAAAACAGCGGTTCTGTCCCGTCGGGACAACAGCCTTTTAAAAGGCATAACTTGGGTTCTAGGACTCCAAATCAATTAAACGAGTACATCCTCGCGTAGCTTAGGAAATTTCCCAACTTTTTCTATGTATAGGGAAAGACTGATTCGGACTCTAAAGTTGTTTAATCTATAAAATACCGTGATCTGTTCCAATCACGTCACAGATTTTAACACGCTCGGTAAAACATCCATAACTTTCAAACGGCTGGGCGGAATTTAACGTTCTTTATATCCACGGAAAGATAATGAAATTATCTACAACTTCTTCAACATCCGTACAACCAAATTCAGACTCTAAATTAGCGAAAAACCGAACCCTATGTCGACTGCTCATGCTGCCCGAAACAGAGGACGTGGCAACTTCTAGATCTAATCCAATCTACTCAATTCCAGCATCACCAATTGATCTAAAAACTTGATAAACACCCTTAGAACAGTACCTAGCCCAACCCTAAGGATTCCCATGGCCATACCTTTGCCCAACGCACGAAAACTAAATGGATCTCCTCCCGGTTCGCTCCTCGCTCCTCACTCCAATGGATGGATCCTCGAGGTGCAGGGGGTGGGGAGGCCACCCTAGGGCAGCAAGGGGGTGGAGGAGAGGTGGTGGAGAGGTGGGGAGCAATGGGGGCAAGGGAGAGGGGGCGCACAAGAGGGGAGGGGAAGGTGGGGGGGGGGCGGGGGCGGCTAGGGCATGGAGGGAGAGGAGGGGGCGCACAAGGGGCAGGGGGAGCCCCTATTACCAGCCCCAACCTGGTTTCCTAGTCCTAAATGGACTCAAACTCCATCCCACCAAAGCCCACGACCCTTTCCCCTAGGCCCAAAACTCCCCGGGAAGGCCCAAACTCCCGGAAACGGCCCGAAAACGCTACTAAACCTCCTACCATATGGTTTTAACCTTCAATACCATATTTTATAAAGTTTTTTACCTTAACATTCACATTAAATAATATCACACCATTCCGTAGTGTCACATCAACTAGTTATGTATTTTCGTTCATTTTTTATGTACAATCTAAGTTATTATCATGTTCCGATAAATATTTGTAACCGTATCCGATTCGATTCGTATTCGATCCGTATCTGTATTCGACATTATTCGTATTCGTATTCGGACTATCCGTATTCGTATCTAAATCCGAGAAAAAAAAATGAAAACAAATATGGTAAAGCCATTATCCGTCCGTATCCGATCCATTTTCACCCCTAAGTGGGAGGCTGATAGCACACATAAAAAAAGTGTTGATCAGGATTTAAATCCAAGCCCTTGATCAGATTACTGAAGCTTAACTCAGCCCTTTAGACCAACTCAGCTATCCCAATTTCTTGGCATAGCATTATTTTTCTAAGTTTTTATGGCACTTAGCACCTAACCAAGAGACAAAAGACATCAGTATTGTTCGAATTTTTAAAAATTCCTCAGACTTGATCATCATCTGAAAATTTTATAGAAATATTAGTGATGCGTGAGTACCACACACAAAAAATATCAGCATTTTCTAACATGATTTTAACTATTTGTCATTCGGTTGAAATTTGTTAGTAAGACTTTTATTATGAATTTTTAAAAATTTCTCAGGCTTGATCATTATCTAAAAATTTTATGCGAATATTAGTAATGCCTCATGATCGTCCACAAAAATTTTCAAAATTAACATTGTTTGAATTATTTTTCATTCATTTGAAATTTACTGAGATCTTAGTTAATCTCGACGAAATTTTGGTCAGTCTGATCGAGATCTCGAAAATCTTAAAAAAATCGGATTTGAATTTTGTCCCATTTTTTCCGAAATTTTTAACTCTCCTCGAAATTGTAGATTTCATCCTCTTCGTGTTGTATACGTTCCGACTGTCCCACGGGCCGCGAACTCCAAGGATTCCAACGGTCGAGTAGCCTGATACGCGGGCGTCCGAACACGATTACACGACTACCGCCATTTCCGTCGCTTACCCGCCTCCTCCTCCTCCCACTCCTCCAAATGACCAATTCCACCACCCCAAATCCCCCACACTTCGCAGCAGCAGCAGCAGCAGCACCACCACCACCGCGACAACCGGCTCCCCGCCACCGCCATGCGGTTCCGCCCCGGCACCGCCGTGTGGGTGGAGCACCCGGACCTCGCATGGGCCGAGGCCGAGGTCGCGTCTCCGTCCTCCTCCCCCGCCAACCCGTCCTCCGTCACGGTCACGCTCTCCAGCGGCGTCAAGGTAACTGAGCGCTGCCTCCCCTACCTGTCGGCCGCAATGCCTACGGCTACGTGCGGCCTAGGTGTTTGTTGAATTGCCTGGCCGTGCGTTGCTTAACTTTTGGTCTGGTCAGGCTGTGGTCGATGGGCGGAAAACCCTGCCCAGGGACACGGAGGCTGACCTCGGGGGCGTCGACGACATGACCAAGCTGGTCTACCTCCACGAGCCCGGGGTGCTCTGCAATCTGGCACGGCGGTACACGCTCAATGAGATCTATGTGAGTGTTCCCCTTTTTCTATTCCCTTTCTCTCTTACAATGGTCATCCCTTGCGTTATAGTTGTCTTCTATAATGTCAGTTGCCTTTTGTAATACCACGTGGCTAATGTATGAGGAACTAGAGTTATAGTTCCTTTGTTGATCCGTGCTTGTAAATGTTATATTTTGTATTTAGGAGAATATATCATTCTTAGATCAACAACCACAAAGCTACTTGTTGTGATGTACCATGCACATTTGCATACTTGCAAGCACAACAATATCTGTTACCTTCTATAAAATATATACCATATGCATCTCTGTGCGCGCAGCATGTGCCTTGTTGGTATTGCTGTAGTTTGAATATGTGGTATGACATTTGATTCTATGGTTTGTAACACAGTGCACGGGAGGAAACTGAAATTGTTTCATGTGGTGCTCGGAAATCTTGCTCATGTTCACTTATGTGCATGGGAAGCAAAACTTGTATCATTTGCTGATCTGTGCTTTTATCACTGTTCCCCTAGGTGGCCGCCTAGCCCACCTAGACGGTGCCTAGGCGCTAGGCTACACCCTCCTGCCTAGCCCACCTAGCTTATTTATCCCGCCTAATCAGCAATTAGGCGTTACACGCCGGTGTGCTGGCAACCTAGCGCCTAGGGAACACTAGTTTTTACATATGCTACCTACTGCTTTGGATCATTATGCTGATGGTTCTGTTGGTACATGGTAGACATACACAGGGCGCATCTTAATCGCAATAAATCCCTTTGCAAAGCTGCCTCATCTCTATGATATGCATATGATGGAGCAGTACAAAGGTGTGCAGTTTGGCGAATTAAGTCCACATGTTTTTGCAATTGCTGATGCATCATACAGGTATACAACATGGGAAACCTGCTTTCAGTATTTAGAATATGGACTGGAATATGGAGTAATGCTGTTCCCTCTCTTTTTGTAGAGCTATGGTTGGCAAGGACCGCAGCCAGTCCATTTTAGTCAGTGGAGAAAGCGGTGCTGGAAAAACAGAGACCACCAAGCTCATCATGCGATATCTTACTTTTGTTGGGGGCCGTGCAACTGGTGATATCCGTTCTGTGGAGCAACAAGTTCTAGAAGTTAGTTTTCAGATTTGTCCTGAAATTCGTTTCCAAGGGCAATTAGAAGGGTTTTTGAAACCAGAACCTGGTCAAAAGTGGACCCCCCGGTTCCACAAAACCAGCCAAAAACTGGTCCAGAGTTCCGATTTCTGGGACCAGGCCGGTTCCAGTTTACGCGCTGAACCTTGGCAATTAGTGAGCCTTCACAAAGGCTTTATGTTTCTTTAACAGTTTCACGTGACTGTACATTGTCTTACATGTACATCTGTTTTGTTGTCATTTTAATGCAGTCTAATCCACTGTTGGAGGCTTTTGGTAATGCAAGGACAGTAAGAAATGATAACTCCAGGTGAGCCTTGTTTAAGAATTTGCCTAGAGTCAATCAATTTGTTTGACTCAGTTGTGCAGCACAAGTAGATACATGTATCCTCCTATATGTTTATATGACTTGGAAAACAGAAGCTACTTTAGTCCTTAATTGGGCAAAAAGTGCAACCAATTTAGGTATATTATCCCTTGTGATCAGAAGAAAGGAATCTTAAGCTAGGAGCTCTTATTAGTACACTCTAAAGTGCGCAAGATATGTTATATGCAAAGGGTTGGAGGAAATGTTGTAGATAAGCATGAAGCTCCACTTCGATATGTCATGTATTCTTGTCTATACCCTTATGTGTTACTTATTCCATTTCTTTTCATCGCAGTCGCTTTGGGAAATTTGTTGAGATTCAATTTGACAAATTGGGCAAAATATCTGGGGCTGCAGTTCGAACTTATCTCCTGGAAAGGTCTCGTGTTGTACAAATATCTGAATCTGAAAGGAATTACCACTGTTTTTACCAACTTTGTGCATCTGGGCAGGTTTGTTTATATACTTACAGTTGATTGTACTAGTTTGTTATCACTCAGACTAATATGGATGTTCGCATAATATGAATCTGCAAAAATTAGAGCTAGAAATTCCATGGCAGTCCTGGATGATCTCCAAAGTCCAAAATTTTTCATTGGCTTGATGATTTTACCAAAAGGCCAACATTTTATACATGTTTTTTGTAAAGATGAATATAGTGTCATAGTGCATCTCAAGATTTTAAGGGGGATGAGAAGGAATGGAACATTGATGGAGCACTCAAAACAACTAATAAAGAGAAACTATGGTTGATGGATCATTGGAAGAAGTACAGCAATGTTGAGATCTTAATCTTAGCACCACCATCTCACCTTCCCTTGTGTAAATTTTCCCTGGAATACTGTAAAAATGAAAATCCTTGGAATATCTCAACCAGTGATTTTTGTAAACCACACAGTCATAAAATGAGAAGTGCTTGGTCTACAGAATCATTTTGTTCTCCACTTTGCATTGAAGTTTGGTATTTTTGTATTCATTCTAACTATTCAATTGCATCATTAGTGAGAAAGATCCAGACTCTGTTACACCTTTCCTAAATGACTGAATCTTCTGTTGGGTTGAACTTACTTCCACCACAAAAGTCTTTCATGTATTAATCCTGTCTTTGTCACTTGATATTGTACTGTGCCACATTTGAGAGTTATATTGCTCATAGTTGATGGCTTATGATATTTAAAATTTTCTATCACCAGGATGCGGATAAATACAAACTTGCTCACCCTAGGAACTTTAACTACCTAAATCAAAGCCATACGTATGAGTTACAAGGGGTCAGCGATGCAGACCAATATTTGAAAACGAGGAGAGCAATGGATATTGTTGGTATATGTTTCGCTGATCAGGTTAATCCTAACCTCATTCCTATCTATATTGTTGAATTACTATTCTCTTGTTAAATAACATTGACTAAAAACTTTCTTGTGCTCTCAGGAAGCCATATTCCGAACTGTGGCTGCTATCCTTCATCTAGGAAATATTGAATTTTCTCCCGGGAAAGAGTCTGATTCATCTGCTGTCAAGGATGAAAAGTCTAAATTCCATCTTCAGATGGCTGCTGATTTGCTCATGTGAGTGTTTTGTTCATCTCTATTCGTAGTCTTCGGACTTGCTCCTGCTGTCTATCACAAAGTTGCAAGTTTGAACAAGTTACTTTATGTTATATATAGTATTCTACATGGTGGATGTTACTAACCTTGGGATTAGAGACCTAACCATGAAGGTCTATACTTGTATATATAGCCACTAGATGGGCCTATATGATATATGGGCTATGGGCCTTAACAGTGGACTCATGATGCTAATGCTGTAAGCTGAACTTGTATGCTCAGTGTTTGCTCTTTCTTGTTCATTTTGCTTTCCCAACTTTTGACAAACCATCCCATAGACTGCTAGAAAGTGTTGCCTGACCATGAACTCTTTGCATCAGAACCATATATTCTCCTATATAACAATAGCCCTGATCCAAAGGGATGACCCCCCAGTTTATGTACTCAGACAACGACAGTTTTTTGCATAGAAATACATGTAGCAAGCTTAATTTGCTTGTTTCAGCCCCATAGCTTAATGAAGAAATGCGATGATCTTCTGTTTACTTCACTAGTTGTCATATTAACATCTTACCATTGAATGTGATGAGGGTATTCCTTAATGCATCAATGATTTTGCTTACACTCTGCTAGATGTATCTGTATGTGTCATGGGAAGTACTTTGTTTTATTGTGCTCATCAAACAAGTATCTTCTGCATTTGGTCATGTGAACATTTTGATAAGTACATCCCTACCAATACTTGCTTAGGGCCTACCAATTTGGTTAAAGCTCTAACTTTAGGTGTGGACATTGCTTTCATGTTCACCACTTCACCTATCTTTCTTTTTGCTTGTGAAAAAATGATCTTGACAGTACTGAATACTCATATGATTACTAGCTTGATATTATTAATTATTCATGAGCATCACCTATAAATTTTGTTGAGAATTAAACATTACCTATAAAATATGTTATTTCTAGACACCATTGTATATCAATTCTTGTTTGTTTGTTTGTAGGGTGGATGGAAGCCTTTTGCTTTCAACTCTGTGCAATCGCACAATTAAAACTCCTGAAGGAAACATAATCAAGGAAGTTGACAGTTCTGCAGCTGTAATCGGTCGTGATGCTTTGGCAAAGACTATTTATGCTCAATTATTTAATTGGTATGACCTTCTCTATTCATGACCTGTTTTACATTTTTGAATGTGATGCTTATACAATGGTTACTGCAGGCTTGTTGACAACATTAATAAGTCAATTGGGCAGGACATGGAGTCAAGGGCACAAATTGGGGTATTGGACATCTACGGTTTTGAGTGCTTCAAATATAACAGGTCAGCTTTTCGGCCATTTCTTTCAAGCTGACAAGCAAAGGCATATTTCTGTTCGCTTTCCACAAAGCAGACTAACCAAAATTTGAAGTTTATGTATGTATTCGTTCTTCAAAGACCTGCATGATTTACCTAGTGCAAATATTTATGCTATGCTAATTTTTAGTATTTCCTTCAAACCAAGTAGTGCCAACTGAGGTTACTCAAATACCCAGTGTACACCTCAAAAATACAAACATTAAGGTGTAAGAGAACATCTAGTGGAACATCAGCCAAGGTAATGGATGAGAAGACATCTTATTACACCATTTTGCTGGTCATTTCTGTTGGAATAAACACTTTATTCTATTCCATGAGCCAAGTGGCCAAGATATGGTCATGTAAAAGGCATGGCAAATAAGCAGATTACACCCTATAAAGAGATCTAATATATATGCAAGGTACATATACTCCTAAAACTTTATGGATATTTAGTTTATTGATAGAAATCATTATGTTCTGAACTGGCATTTCCATTTGAATATCACCATTTAGTTGATAATACTATAGTGTACGGCAAAATCCAAGTGTTTTTTGGGTACATACATTTTGGTTGGAGGAGTTATTCCAGCGAAAAACTCCACACACAAAAAAAGTAGGCTGGAAAGTATGGTTATTAAAACGTTGTTTAAGCGTCGCTTATGCGGTAAGGCAGTTAGGGGGTTACGCCACAGCCTCGGATTGCTGATGACCCATATGGCCTCCGTCTTATGGGCAAGGCCTCTCCATAGTATCGCCATGGAGCAATTAGGCATCGCCCGGCGGCAAGGTGGACACCATGGAGGTGGGCGGGAAAGAAAAGCAAAGCGTGGAAGTGAGGGAAAGGGTGGGCCTAAAAGGAGAGGAAGAGAGAGCGGGAGTTACCAAACCAGAGAGGGAGGAAGGGGAGCTCCAAGCCTCCAGCCCTAGCCGTCTCAATCCCCATCCCCGTCGGCTCTGGCGCCAGAGCAGCCACTTCCCCAGGCTGCCCACTCTATTCAGGCCTCTCCCCTCCTCAGCTTGGTCACCAGATCTGTCTCCATCCACAGCAACAAAACTCTTCACCGCAATCCTCATCGCTGTCCACACTCCACTGTAGCACAGGCCAGCACCACCATCCTTATTCCAGGTTTGCTTCCTCTCTCTCTCTCCTCCCTACGATCTCTTTTTCTCGGAAATTTTCGTATTTGATACAAGATTTGACCCGTATTTAAAAAACGATACAATACTTTCGTGTATTTACAAAAAACCCACTTATACCCGAAATTTGAAATTCCGAGTATGAAATTCCGGTTATGCATACCCGGAATTTCAAATTCCAGGTATGGTGTATTCGGTTTCCCAGATCTCGGGTATCGCATATTTGTCCCATACCCCTATACCCGGTTTTTGAAAAACCGGGTATGAAGTATTTTTTTTTTAGCACGGTTTTGACTAATAAAGATAGGGAAGAGACCCATACCCGGTTTTTTTTATATATATATATATATTTGCATATTTTAGCACTATTTTGACTAACAAAAAATTTTTTCTTCCCCATACCCGGTTTTTCAAAAACCAGGTATGGGGCATTTTTGTGTGTGCTTATTTTAGCACTGTTTTGACTAACAAAAAAAAAATATACCCCATACCCGGGTTTTCAAAAATTGGGTATGGGACAAATATGCAATACCCGAGATCTGGGAAACCGAATATGCCATACCCAGAATTTGAAATTCCGGGTATGCATAACCGGAATTTCAAATTCCGGGTATGAGTGGGTTTTTTTGTAAATACACGAAAGTGTTGTATCGTTTTGTGAATACGGATCAAATCTTGTGTCAAATATGAAAAATTCCCTTCTTCTCCCCTCTTTGCTATGCTATGTTTCTTCCTTCTTTGTTTTTGCTAGTTCTTATTCCTTCATCTCTGTTTTTGTTGTATGCCTTATTCCTTCCTTTTTGTTTTTGCGGGCTAGATTGGAACCATGAGAAGCTGAGGTTGAGGGAGCATGAGAGAAGGACGAAGGGTAATTGAAGAGAAGAAAGAAGAAATATGAAGGAGGCTAGACGACCAGTCATGTGGGTCGGTCTAGGAGGTGGCACAATAATCAAAGGTTGCACAGTGCATCATTCAAGAAAGGGGAAGGGCAGGGAGGTGGCACAACTAGACTAATCCATTATTTCCTATTTAATTTTATTTAATTTGCTACTATACTAGGTTAGTATGCGTGTATGGCGTCGCCTCACCACGTGTCTTAAGCGCTTTAGCGGTAGAAAGGTGGTGACTGCCTTGCCTCGTCTTATCACTTTAATAACCATGCTGGAAAGCCACAATGTAGTTCAGTGCAATTCCAAACCTACACTAATGGCAGTGTTGGTTCATGTGAAGATTCTTTGACTCTATTGTCAATATTGTTAATAGTTTCTCTTTATTTAATCTATTTTATCTCTGAAGATTTGCTGATGACCTTTCTTTCTGCTAGCTTTGAGCAGTTGTGCATCAACTTTGCTAATGAAAAGCTTCAACAGCATTTTAATAAGGTATTTTCTGACTTTTGCTCTCTCTCTCTCTCTCTCTCTCGCACACACACACACGCGTGCACGTCCGTGCATTTGATCTATTTCCTCTCTCAATCCAGCATGTTTTCAAGATGGAGCAGGAGGAATACAAAATAGAAGAAATCAATTGGAGCTACATCGAATTTGTTGATAACCAAGATATATTGGATCTCATTGAAAAGGTCTAAACTTTATAAGACTAAGCTAATTCATACATTTACCTTTGAAAAATCATCATGCAATTTCCCTCTGTTATGCCGCAGTGACATGATTGTCATTGCCGTATTCCTTTCTCACTCCTTAGAGCAATCCTTGCCCTCCTTGCACTATTGTGCTGCTTGTGAATTGTGTGCTAGGTTGCACTGACACTAATATTAGGTTCAATACCAGTGCGGACACACATTGAACATCCAACATGGTCCTGACATGTCTGGCATGTGTCAATGAAGTATTGGTCCATTTTCTATTCATAAAATTGGGTTTTCAGAGAATGTCACAAAAATAGCACCTGCAGCATTGGCTATTTGATATACCGTTAGCAACTTGACTGTATTTTTTTTTATGTCTGTGTCATTGTACCTAATACCTGTATTGATGTCCAAAGCTGGGCAACATATAGCAACTTGTTTAACATTTTTTAAGTTGATTTCTTAGCTGAATAATCTAATAGCTATGCCAACTGAACTAATCGCCATACCTGTATACTGAATATGGAAAGGATGCTGGTTGATTTGATGCACACTTCATCCATTATAATCATTTGCTTTCATTGGAATTTTCAAATATTTGTACTTGTCATTTTACTAAGGCGTTATTTTGGCTATATTAAAACCTTGGTCTTCAGAACATTTTCCATTTTCTGCATCAGATACAGTGATGACAAGGAAGGTTGAAAAAATATTTCTTTTTACTTTTTGTTGCATGCATAGATGTGTTGTTGCTTTTTTGAAAAAGATGGTGTGTCACTGCATATGTGTTATGTAGTACCAGTGTATTACTTTTGTTTCATTGTTGATGTAATCTTGCCTCCATTTATGTTTCATGCTGTTAACTGCAACAGTATTATATTATCTATAATGAAAGGCATGAGTGAAAAATATATAAAAATGACTGTACCTTCAATAAGTTACTGTAGTTCTTAGAAAACATTGTGACTAGTGATCTGTTTATCCAAATAATTCACCCTGAACGTAGTCTTAACTAATTTTGCATGTATCTAAGTAGCATATTTAACAAAACTCACATATTTGCTTCGAGATTTTGTACTACTCTTACCAAATTTGCAGAAAATGAAGCATTGCAGCCTTAGAGAAGTGCATCATGAAATATGCACCTAGTGCTGAATTTTCTTACTATTTTGTATGCTGTTTTATTTCTATGGATTAAGTTGATTATTGCCAATTATTCTGTTGTGCAGAAACCAATCGGCATAGTTTCACTTTTGGATGAAGCATGGTAAGATGTTCACTTTAAGTTATCATGCACTTACGAGTTCCACATTCTGATTTCTTTCTAGCCTTGTTATACAGCATGCTTGGAAAATCAACACATGAGACTTTTGCAATGAAGTTATTCCAGAATTTTAGAGGACACCCCAGACTAGAAAAGCCGAAGCTCTCAAAGACAGATTTTGCTCTATCTCACTTTGCTGGAAAGGCATGTTCTGTGAACCAACATTTCACATTATTGGAGTTTTATTGCTTTTCAAAAGGTTAGAACATGTGGCATTGACAGTTTACTCTTTTAGGTGATATACCAAACTGATTTATTTTTGGACAAGAACCGAGATTATGTAATTGCAGAGCATCAGAATCTTCTGTATTCTTCAAAATGCTCATTCATTTCTGGGCTCTTTGCTTCACAACAAGATGATCCATCAAAATCATCTTATAAATTTTCTTCTGTAGCTTCTCGGTTCAAGGTATAGCCTTGCACATTATTATTTTCTTGCTTTATTCTAACTCAAATTAAATGCTAGCCCTTTCTCTCTATTTACTTGCAACATAAGTATCTCTCTCCTTCCCTCCCTCTGTGTGTGTTTCTGTCTGTCTCTGCCCCTCTGTATGCACATGCGCATGAGTGGATCTGCACTAAGTTCTTTGATCCTATTGCTCTCTTAAGAAACATATTTTTCTGTAAAGTTCATTTTATTTTATTTTGCTTATGATGTGGTCAGTTGTCTACTCTCCACAGCAACAACTCCAAGCGCTTATGGAAACACTTAGCAAAA
Source organism: Rhipidocladum racemiflorum (assembly GCA_036346355.1). Classification (NCBI taxonomy): domain Eukaryota; kingdom Viridiplantae; phylum Streptophyta; class Magnoliopsida; order Poales; family Poaceae; genus Rhipidocladum; species Rhipidocladum racemiflorum. The sequence goes on from CM070588.1 coordinate 33,908,187, forward strand.
CAGAACCTCATTACATCCGCTGCGTAAAGCCAAATTCTCTGAACTATCCACAGAAATTTGAAAATTGCAGTGTACTACAGCAACTGCGTAGCGGGGTTAGTACCATTGAATCATTGATCCCCCCTCCTCTCACACACTAATATATCATGGCTTCTGATTAATGTCAACAGTATCTTCATTCTGCTCAACTCTTATTCTTGCCCTGATACGCTTCATTGAGAGCATGTGATTTATTTAATTGAGTTACTTTCTTGTATTTCACTCTAGGGTGTCCTTGAGGCTATTAGAATAAGTCTTGCTGGTTATCCCACAAGGAGAACATATACTGAATTCGTTGATCGCTTTGGACTTCTCGTGCCAGAACATATAGATGAAAGGTAAGCCATTGTATAACTTGCTTTCTTTACAAAGATAACATGCAATTCCTGGAATTGAGTGTACCAGGTGTAGACAATTTGAACTGTTTAAACATTTCCAGTCACCTAATTTGTTGGAAATGGAAGAAAACTAAGATATTGATCTTTCATAGGAGAGCAATAGGTTGCGCAAGGTACATATTTAGTTTAATATCGCTTACCTAAATTTTATTATAAGGATCAGCACTTCAGCAGCATGGGTGAGGGAAGCTATCTGACTTATATGTAGCATGCTATGATTTATGGCTCAATGTGCTAGAGATAGTAGTTACTTATCTGTGGCATCCTGTAAATTATGGCTTAGTGTGCTAGATGGCATGCAATTTTTTTCTTTAAATAATATCTGCAACTCTCATTTATTAATCTTTTTGCCTATATGTACACTATGTTGCAATTTGGCCCCGGTTGTTATATGTGAGCTGGGAGGTTCAAATCCAGGACGGTCCAAAAATCTAGGGCTAGTGACCCACGACCTGTAGATTTACACACGCAAGTTGATCCAGCTTTTTTTTTTTGAAAGAAGGGTAGGAGCTCTGCCTATTCATTAAGAAGGAAGTGGAAATACAAACCGACCCTTAGGCCAAATAAAAACGACAACTCAAGGCACCGAAAAGAAGAAAAAAAAGAAACAAACCGAAAAAGATACCTTGAGGGGTTCCTAAGACCACCCCCTGCAAACCTACACCGACCTCCTTGCTATATGGAACACTGTGAAATCTTGAATCGTTTTCTGGACCACCTCTAGCACCGTTGAGTATAGCAAATTAAAAACACGGGCGTTGCGCTCCTTCCAAATGTTCCAAGACAGAAAAATGATCAACCCATCCAATTCTTTGCGCATCTCTTTGGGGAAAACCGCATGCAGCCTTCGCCACCAGGAGTCTACAGGCAGCTCCGGGTTCGGATTTTGCAGGGGTAGGTTCAGAGAATTTAGTCTTTGAGATAACAACGCCCAAGCCTGTTTTGCGAACGGGCAGGAGATCATAAGATGATGCACCGACTCCTCTCCTGCGCCACACAGACAACAAACCGGGTTGATCCAGCTTTTGATATAGGCTACGAATTGAGGATGTGGGCACAAGGACCTTTACAACACTAGCTTCAAGCGCTTCTCTTAGCACTGTGCTGCACATACAGAGCAGAGCGAACCAAAGTGACTCGCACTGTTTGACATGCAATTTCTTATATTCATGCCATATGTTCAGAACACGTGAGATATGAATTTATGTTTTCTTGGGAATCTCTCTAGTCTCACCTGTTCATGTGGATTGAGAATTGTTTCCACAAATCCAATCCCAGACTTATATAATTATATTCTTAACAATCCACATTGGCTCAAAAACAATGAGTTATCACACTCCCGCTGTAAGGATATTCTGTAGGAAGAATGCTCAGTGAATCCATCATTCCATTACTCTGAAAAAGTTTATGACGTGTCTCTCCAGATGTCCTAACAAAGCTGACTGCTCCATGTTTTATATGAAAAGATGATCAGACATGCTAATTTAAACACACTTATTTTGGTTTAAAGAGATCATTAATGATACATCGTTTATATGGAAATTAATGTTCATATGTAACTCTACTATCTTGTTACCTTCTTTTGTACCTACTTTTTCTTGTGTTTCATTTTGAGCTGGGTGTTATGTTTTGCTTTCCGGAAAATTTTCTCAGTACATGATTATAGAGTGATGAATCATTAATTTTGATTTTTTTCTGGCCATTGCAGGTTTGATGAAAAATTGCTGACAGCGAGAATCCTAAAGCAATTAAGTCTTGAGAACTTTCAAGTACAGTATCCTAATTCTATCCAGCCTTAGACTATGAAAGTTTTGTTTTTGTTTTGTTGGGGATAGGTGCCCTTTTTGTTTTAACCTTGGGGTTGCGTCTATTTTAACTCAAGCATTCAACTAGCACTAATCAGTCCTCTGACTACCATTATATCATTATTGCTTTGTCTATGTTCATTTTTCCTTGTAGCAAAAAAAAAAGGATATAGGGTTATTTTTGCGTGATTTTTAGTTCAAGTTTTAAGATGAAATTGATGTGATATTCAAGAACCAAAATATGCATACCCCTTTTGTTAGTGTATTTCACCAACAGAACTAGGCAAAAAATCAAATAGGCAATTGTTGCATGAGTTGCCTATGATTCATTTAAGCACGTTATCCTGCATTAGCTTTCTATGCAAAGTAAATATTTGACTGACATTAACTTGACCTACGTGAGTCTGACTATATTCTTCAGCTTGGCAGAACAAAAGTTTTTCTTCGTGCTGGGCAGATTGCTGTTTTGGACTCCAAACGTACTGAGATTCTGGAAGGTGCTGCCAGGACCATTCAGGGTCGCTTTCAAACCTTTATTGCTCGCAAGAACTTTCTTTCTACTAGGAAAGCTTCTATTTCTCTCCAAGCATACTGCCGAGGTATGTTGGACATTTATGATTTTATGTGTTTTTTGCACTCTTTATATGACGCTATGCTAATTTCTCTCTAGTCTCTACTAGATAACATGCGCAATTGCCCGTTGCATCTCTACTTGGTGGCCATGCCATACCAGTTTTAAAGAGGCCAGAATGCTAGCAAAAAGTGATACAAAATCTTTGATTAGAGAAAGCACACAAACTACAATTTTTTACTAACTCGAAGCATCGAAGATTAAAAAGCTGTGCTTGATCTCTTGCCTATCATCTTTTCTCACTAGTGTGCTTTCTTTTGTCATAACCACTTACATGCTGTATGAAATTTTGTCGAGTGACTGGTGAGCTTCTTTTAAACATGTTTTGAGATTATTATTTTGCAGGGTGTTTAGCACGAAATATTATCGAAGCTAAGAGACAGATAGCAGCAGCTGTTTCAGTAGAAAAATACGCTCGAAGATGGTTCTGTCGTTGTGCATATCTGCATCTTCGTTCTGCAGCTCTTGTCATCCAGTCTCGTGTTCGATATATGCTAGCAGTTCAGAGATTTCTGCACTTGAAGAAGGATAAAGCTACAACTATTATCCAGGTCAGCCTCATTTTTGAGTCTGTTGAACTAAATGAATCAAAGTTAAAAAAAAATCATAGTACATCCATCCACGCACTTCCCCATTGAAGGGTTTCGAAGCATGGAAAACAAAAATTTTCCTACGATTGCAACCAAACACCAAGATCATATCTAGGAGATGCAAGTAAACGGTTTCAGAAGGACTCACCCTCGTAGACCGAAAGCGGGAATAACGTTCCCGCAAACAAACGTGGTTGATGTAGAGGTACACTCTCGACTTCGAAGTCGCGAAGATGAGCGCTACAAACGGCAGCGCCTCCGTACTTGGTCACACGTACGGATCAACGATGACCTCCAATCCCTCGTTCAGTAGGCGTGGAAGTAGAGGATCCCGGAAAACTCCAACAACACTACACTTAGTGGTGGTGGTGGTGGAGAAATAATTTCAGCGGCCGCGCATAAGCCACGGCTCAAAAGCGGATCACAGGAGGAGGGAGAATGGACCAACCAAAGGGTCAAATGGATGAACAACAAAGAGAGGAGCTCCTCCTCCCTTTTATAGGAGGAGGAGGCAAGGCCAAGGGGTGGCCGGCGCATGAGGGGTGCCCCTTGCCCTCCCTCTCTTCATGTGAGTGATCTCTCCACTCACTTAAATCAACCCACTTTGGTTTCCATTAAAACCCCACTCAAGAAATGAAAGGGTTTTCTCCCATAAATAAATAAAACATTTTTATTTCAGATATTTTAATATTTGTTAATTCTTTTAATTAACAAACATTAACGATACCCCTTTAACTATTCGATATCCCGAAACTATTTCGCGATACTCAAAGCTTGATCCTCAGTCTTGTCCATACTTTTCTCCTGTTTCGTATCCACTCAAATGCATCAATGAACCTTAAGTGTGTCACCCTACGGTTCGTGAATAAAATGGACATGATTGAGACAACTCTCAGATCATTAATCATCAGCAGGATCTGGAGATCCATAATGACTCCCATTCACTCAACGATGAACTAGTGATCGCGTAAACCAGAAACGACATAACCAATTCCTTTTGTCTCACGATATTTTACTTGTCCGGATCCGATCATCGGTATCAACTATACCTAGTTCGATCCCGTTCTGACAAATACTCTTTACTCGTTAGTGATATAACATTCTTGTGACCTAGTCACATGCTTACAAGCGATGTCTATGTAATATCACCGAGAGGGCCTCCGTGAGTATATCTCTCATCATCCGGATGGACAAATCCCACTCTTGATTCATGAGCCTCAACTAATACTTTCATAGTACCTAAATCCATCTTTATAGTCACCTTGTTACGGAGTGACGTTTGATGTCATCAAAGTACTCTTAGGAGTTAGTGATTGACATGATCTCATGGTCTAAGGAAAAGAGCTATTTCGTATGTGTTTGATACAGCAACAAACTAAATGACTTGATCGTATTTGCTATACCAACTTGGGTGTATGTTCATCACATCATTCTTCTAATGACATGACCCCGTTATTAACAACATCCAATGTTCATGATCAGGAAACCTTGATCATCAGTTAATCAACGAGCTAGTTTAAAAAGAGGCTTTACTAGGAACCCTTTTGTTTATTAAACACACATGTATTAACGTTTCCGATTAATACAATTTTAGCATGAGAAATAAACATCTATTATAAACATGGAATATGATAATAAACAATTTATTATTGCCTCTCGGGCATATTCCCTTCACCCATATCTTACATGTCATTTAAAAATGGCTGTTCAGTCTGAACAACTACACCCCGTTGCTAAGATTCTTAAGACACGGAGCGAGTATGTCAATTCATGGGGCATCAAGGGTGTCAACTCTTCAGCGCTTTGCATGCATCTGATCATAACTTTCTTACCTCGGCATAGAAAGTTAGCTTTATTTGTTGGTGGCTCGCGTTTGTTGTGAAATGTAAATCATGCAAGCACATGCACATGTGATGCTTATTGTTTCTTTATTTCTTGATGCAATTACTTTCTCTCTCTCTCTCTCTCAAAACCAAGTATATTGATTTTAAGTCCTGAAAATATTGGTTTTGAGATAACTGATCCTCAAAATTTGTGCATGTTATTCCATTACCAATGTTTTGATGATTAGTTTTAAATTTCAAGCTATAGTCTTTTCATTGCATTGAAGATTACTTGCCCTTTGTAGATTTCCATGATTATTCTATGCTTCTCTTTTCTTTTTTTTTGGTTCATTCATCTGGTTGATGTGTACTGACAATCCTGCCCATTTAACATATAGGCTTGGTGGAGAATGCGGAAGCTCCATTATTTCCATCAGCAATACCGACATGCAACAGTTCTCATTCAGTGTTGTTGGAGACAGAAGCTCGCTAAAAGGGCATTGAGGAACCTTAAACAGGTATGAACTATGAGAGTTTTATTAATTCCCCATTTATCTTGGTTATGTGGTTGGAAGCAGTGTTCAGGAAACTGTTTGCATCAGGAAAACTGCTACTTAATTTTTCAAATTTCCAGATCTAAGTATTTGAAGATTTGATGTTTAGATCATCTCTAAGAAGTAGAAATACAGCTCTCTGCATAAATTGGACATCAAATAGTGTTTAAACCATGAACTAGCCCTATTTTAAAAAACTGCTTAGGACCGGTTTGACCGGTTATTGGTGAAAACTGACCAATTTTCACCGGTTTCTTAAACCCTGGTTGGAAGTAGAAGCCAACTTTAAATTTTGTTTGGAATCTTGCTAAATTTGTTATAAATAAAAAGATGTCTCCAAAATTGGCAATATATCAGCAAAACTTGCTTCGATTACCATATACAGTATTTACTGTACCAAACTGAAATGTCCATAAGTGGGCGTATTGGTCAATAAGTAGCTGATGGGCCACTAGTTATTACAGTAATTTCACTGATGATAGGTAAGCTAGTGTATAAATAGTAGAATGGCTACTGATAGATAGGCATTACTGCATGAGGTACCTATAATGGGTAGGAAGCCAACATACCTGCAATTATGACAAATTTTGTAAGTGAGTTTGTCTAGATACTAATAATAGAAGTTGGCTGTTGGACCTGACAACTGATTTTACCATTCCTTCATGAGTGGCCTTCAGTTTGTCATGCTTTTTCTTCTGTTCTTTTGCAATAAAATTCAGATTAAGCACCAAAATATTACAAAAGAATGAACTGATGATACCTTTCTTACAATGAGTATGCATATCTTATGGTGCATTCAGAAGATCCAAAACTTAAATTTTGCAGATAGGAATCATATGATGATGAAAGGTAATTGTGCTAGCTTAAAATGAAATCCTTTTCCATTGCAGATGACAACACAGTAACTTATCTCATTCTTGCATGTCCTGAACGATTTACATTTACAGGCACATTATAAAACTTGTATTAATGTTGTACCTAATTAGTGTAGAACACTATTTTGCTTATTCATTTTGTCTACCTTTCTGTACGAACACTGATCATATAATTGATGTATTCGCATATGTCATACTGTGTTAAGTATATTGATACCCTTAGTTCAAGTTTGCATAGTGGAAAAACTTCAAGTACGGAACTTATCTATTTTGAAGGCTGCATATGAGACTGGAGCTTTACGTGAAGCAAAAGGCAAACTCGAGAGGAGCTTGGAAGATCTTACTTTGCGATTCACCTTAGAGAGGAGGCAAAGGGTATGCTTCTATGTTTATTATTGTTAAAACCGACAAAGTGAAGCACTTTTCCACATAGAGTTAGTCACAGGATACTTCCGGTAGAAATGTGGTAACCTGAAAGGACTTTGAGGATTCAATGAATACATTGTGTAGGTGTTTTGGTAGAGCAGCTAAATTAGTTCCACAATGGGTATAAATTGTATAGGTATTTGGGTATGTATATGTCTGATTGTTCTGTTTTTCTTGATATTTCTCAGTAGAGTAATTGTGTACTCTGTCATCTTTGTTGTCCAAGAAATATAGAATCTTACTTTTTAAATTAATGATCATTCATTTCAAATTTTTATTTGATAATTAACAATTATATCATCATGTGTATGTACACAGCTAGCTGTTGAAGAGTCAAAGGCATTGGAGGTCTCTAAGCTTTGTAAAGCCTTGGAATCATTAAAATCCGAGTTAGAGGCAGCCAACAAAGAAAAGGATAATAATTACAAGAAAATCGCCTCACTTCAACATCAGTTAGAGTTGTCGATCAAGGATCAAGAAGCTCTCCGTAACAGTCTTGCTCAGAAAGAAGAAGTTAAGAGGGAGAATACTTCATTGAAGGTGTTCCCCTACCTATAACAGTTAAATTTATTGTATATCCCTATTTCAAGTAGTTCCATCCAAATTTTTATGCCACTAACAATTTTGATGAATGTGACTTTTTTAGCTTTCAACAATGTCATGACTCATGACCTATGAATTTTTCCTCTTCATATTGAAATATAATGGTATTCTAGTTAGTGGTTTCTCTTAATAAATTTAGTTGCTTAACACACTTTTTTCCTTTTGCAACTTGAACAATGTTGTGTGCTAAGCATTCCTGTATAAGAACTTGATGTACAATTATAGTGCATATTATTTACCCTTTCATAGGTTGATTAAAATTTGCTTGTTCAGAAGGTGTTGAACCTTATCTTTTACGCAGACAAAGAACATAGAAATGGAACAAGAACTCTTGAAGGCTCAAAAATGCAGTCATGATAATATGGACAAGCTGCATGATGTGGAAAAAAACTATCTGCATCTTCGGGATAACTTGAAAAGGTAATTTTTCTTTTTACAGTAATATCTAAGAGCTTCAGTATGTGCATGTTATTCTCAGCGACATTTTGTAAAAGTTTGGCTTTTTATACTCACACATTTCCTTGCTTTTCCCTCGGTAACTATATGAAGGGAGAATTTTCTTCTTCATTATAATGTCACGTACAACTCCGATTTACTAAATAATTTTGACATTATTGTTATAGCTTGGAGGATAAGATCTCAAATTTGGAAGATGAGAACCATATATTGAGGCAGAAGGCCTTAAGCTTATCTCCTAGGCACAGCCGCACTGGGGTATATGGAACTTTTCATTATTCATTCTAGATATTATATCTTTTCTTGTTTTGGATATTAAACCTACACTCTGTTCTATTGAAGATATATTAGATTCTTGGTCGAGAACTAAAGTACTAATGAAGGTTTTTATTTTTATTGGTAGAGCCATCCTTTTGGGGCTTCCCCATGCAGCCCAAAGTCATTATTTGTAAGACACACAACCTAACTTTCATTTTTAGTGGTAGAATCGTCTCAGTTACTCTTATACAAAAATTTGTGTCCCTTCAGGAATCTTCACCTGTGAAACTTGCACCTCTCCCACACAATCTGACAGAATTAAGAAGATCAAGGATGAACTCTGATAGACATGAGGTTGAATATTTGTTTCTATTTCTGTCTAACTTTTAGTTATCTCCACGATGATATTTTTTTTTGTACGAAGTTACACATATTCAGGTTGAAAAGTGGCTCTTTCAGGAGTATCATGAACTGCTTCAGCGGTGCATCAAAGATGATATGGGATTCAAGACAGGAAAACCAGTTGCCGCCTGTATCATTTACAAATGCCTTCTTCATTGGGGAGCATTTGAGGCCGAAAGAACAACTACGTTTGACTTTATAATTCAGACAATCAACACTGTTCTGAAGGTTAGAATCCTGTTCTATATCCTTGGCTTTGTGACTATGGTGCTCTTGTTACCGGTCTTAATGTTTTGTTTTTCAGACAGAAAACGAGAATGATATCTTGCCATACTGGCTAGCCAATGCTTCTGCCCTTTTATGCCTGCTGCAAAGAAACTTAAGGTCAAAAGGATTCATTGTGGCACCTTCTCGATCTTCTTCAGATCCTCACTTAAGTGAAAAGGCAAATGATGTTGGTTCCAACCCATCCAGCTTATTTACTTTTCAGTTTGTAGCTTTTCCTTAGTTCACAACCAGATTTTCTTTATGTTCAAACTGAACTTCAACCAATGCATTATTATTCCAGTATTAGCAAAAGTATTTTGTTGAAAGGGTATTGGTCCATGCTAGTCAGTATCAGGGTTCAATTTACCATTGGCAGCAGACCTGTTACTGGCGGTTACCACTTAAATAATTTCCAACCAGTATAATTGGTGCCGACCAGTATTAGAGGTATTTAGTTCTCTTTTATGAGGATATATATATACTATAAAGCTAAAGAAATGCAAATGCATGGGAAAACAGGAAGAAAACATGAAGAAAAGATAGTTGGTCATAAGTCATAACCTCCCCAAAACACAGTCGGTTTCAGACATACCAGCTGGGATCTCTATTCTATTCAGTATATGCCAGCAGAGGAAATATCAAACCTTCACCTTTTGATATTTAAACAAAAACAAAATATCGTTACATATCTCAAATTATTTATCACCATGTCTAAAACTTTCTTACAGGCGTTCAGATCTCCTTTGAATGTTTTTGGACAACGGCAGAGCATGTCACACATTGATGCTCGATACCCAGCTATGTTATTTAAACAACAACTAACTGCTTCCTTGGAGAAGATCTTTGGCTTAATCCGTGACAATCTGAAGAAAGAGATATCACCTCTTTTAAGCCTTTGCATTCAGGTGTGTGTTCTAATAGCGCCAATAGCTAACTAACCGCATCCAGCATGAGCTTTTTTCTTTAGCAAAGTTCTTTGATTCCGTCCATACACCCAATCTGTTCATATTTGAAATTAAACAACTTCAACCTTATATCATGATGCAAAAGGCACCAAAACTTGCTCGCGGATGCAGTGGAAGGAGGTCCAGATCACCTGATGTGACCTTGCAGCAACCAATAAGTGCTCACTGGGATCGGATTGTCAAGTTTTTAGACTCATTGATGGACAGGCTACATAAAAATTTTGTGAGTTCTCCCATACAATGTTAGCTGTACTTATTCCAAACGCGCAACATTTTCTTGGCAAATTCCTTTTCAAGCTACTAGAGCTACACATTTTATGCACATTTATTGTAGCTTAATAATCATGCAAGTGTACCTGGGGAGTTGATGCTTTCTTAATTCCTTCTCTATATCCTTATATTTAACAACTATATGTAGGTAATTGATAGTCTATACATTCCCACATACTGTTGCCATGCCCTGAGTCTATTCAATTGTGCATCTGGTGTAGGTTTGAGGATGCCGACTAGAGGGGGGTGAATAGGCGGCTTTAAAAATTCTCTGCGATTAATTGTTAATCGCCTAAGTATCCCTAAGTTAAAACCTTAACAAATAATAATGCGGAAGCGATAAACTAAGGTTTTGACAATTAAGATCTAAATCAACTAGACTCACTAAGTGCACTAACAATCTATGTTTCTAAACAAGAATTGCAATTCTAAAGACAAGCAAGCAATTTAAGTCTGGGAATATAAATTGCAACAATGTAAATAATTGAAAGCATACTACAAGAGACACAAGATTTTTTATCGTGGTCTCGGAAACTTGCCAGTCTCCCCTACTCCACGTTGAGGCAAGCCCAAACACGATGGACTGGCTCCACGAAGTGAGGACACGGTAAATAATTGAAAGCATACTACAAGAGACACAAGATTTTTTATCGTGGTCTCAGAAACTTGCTAGTCTCCCCTACTCTACGTTGAGGCAAGCCCAAACACGATGGACTGGCTCCACAAAGTGAGGACATGCCTCGAATCCACTAGTACTAGCTGCTTTCCCCGTCTAGTTAGGCGAGCTCCGACCTTCACAAACTTTGTCGGGCTTCTCACAACCTCCGTTGAGAAGCTCCCACGCACAACGCTCTACGCCGTCAAGGTGTCGGCAAACACCAAGAGTAATAGGCCAAGCCCTCTAGCTTGAGTCTCATCAAATACAACACATGTACAATGGTGATCATAGCTTGAGTCTCACCAAATACAGCACATGTACAATGGTGATCACCTACTGCAACACATGCACTAGGATCCTCTCAAGTGTAACACATGCACAAGAGGCTCTCAATCCTCGAATTTTTTTATAAATAAACATTTTTTATTCGTCTATTACAATAATATACCTGCTTTTTATTTTTTTGCAAAACTGACCGCTTTTCGCGCCACGTCAATGCGAAAGAAGACTTATCGCGCCACATCAGCGCGAAGCCGCGCATGTCGCGCCACGTCAGCGCGAAATGCGGAAGTCGCTCTACGCGAGCGCGAAGTGCTAACGTGTCCGGCGACGTGGGCATGTCGCATCCACATGGAGCGATAGGGGCCACGCCAAAGAGAGAGACGGCAGAAAGAAAGAAAAAGAAAGAGAACGGCAGGAAGAAAGAAAAAGAAAGAGAACGGTAGAAAGAAAGAAAAAAACAAAAGAAAGAAAAAAAGAAAAGAAAGATAATGAAAAAAGGAAAAAAATTGAAAATTTTTTTTCAAAATTTTCGGTTATAAGTTTTCTGTGCAAAATTTGCGGAAATAAATAGATTAATCATAGAAATAATGAAATAATTTAATAAATTTGTATTAAGAGGTTAGGATTAAGATTATATGATAAAAACAACAAATTTTTTATTTAAATAAACATTTTTAAATCAGAAAATTAAGAAATATACACGAAATAATTTTTTTTGCAAAACTATTATCCAGTCGATTACTTGGACCTTAACTTTTTTTGTGCAAAGTTAAGGTCCAGTCGCGCCACGTGGTAGCGAAGTTGTATTATAAGTTTTCTGTGCAAAGTTAAGGTCCAAGTAATCGACTGGAGGCTAGTTTTGCAAATTTTTTATTTCGTGTGTATTTCTGAATTTTCCGATTTAAAAATGTTTATTTAAATAAAAAATTTGTTGTTTTTATCATATAATCTTAATCCTTACCTCTTAATACAAATTTATTAAATTATTTCATTATTTCTATGATTAATCTATTTATTTCCGCAAATTTTGCACAGAAAACTTATAACCGAAAATTTTGAATTTTTTTTTCAATTTTTTTTCCTTTATTTCATTATTTTTCTTTTTCTTTTTTTTTTCTTTCTTTCTGCCGTTCTCTTTCTTTTTTCTTTCTTCCTGCCGTTCTCTTTCTTTTTCTTTCTTTCTGCCGTCTCTCGCTCCATGTGGGTGCGACATGCCCACGTCGCCGAACACGTCAGCACTTCGCGCTCGCGTGGAGCGACTTCCGCATTTCGCGCTGACGTGGCGCGACATGCGCGGCTTCGCGCTGATGTGGCGCGATAAGTCTTCTTTCGCATTGACGTGGCGCGAAAAGCGGTCAGTTTTGCAAAAAAATAAAAAGCAGGTATATTATTGTAATAGACGAATAAAAAATGTTTATTTATAAAAAAAATTCCTCAATCCTCTCTAATTGCAACACATGCAATTAGAGCTTACTCTTAACTCAAAAACCAATTAGAAAAAGACAACACATGCACTTCACCCCCCAAGAACTCCCAAAAACTCAGCAACATGAAATGTTAGCCCCCAAGGCTCCTTTTATAGCCTTCGACACAAAAACTAGCCGTTTGGGGGTGAAACCGAGAAAAATCAGCAAATCCGGCACTACCGCCCTCTGAGGCCCGGTAGTGTTGGCCTCGACCTCCAACGGTCGGCAATTGCTATATTCTCGGTACTACCAATGACAAACGCGGCAGTACTGGCCTCCACGGGCGGTACATATGGCCTCAGCGCACCTCCAGAGCAACTTCTCTAAAAAATGTTATGAATAACACTTGATGTATTCAATATGAGGCCAATGGCCACAATATATAGAGTACATGAGGGTATAAGAGATAAGGCAAAGGACAAGAGATAAGGCAATCATCTATAACAGACAATATATCCTTAACACCCCCCCCCACCCCACAAACGCAAGGCGTATGCAATAGCATTGCATTTGGAAGGGATGAACTAAAATAGGGAAAATCCAAAGTCATAGTCCTGAAGTAGCCATCATAGCATGTAACTCTTGAAAAATCGAGCTGACGAAGAACAGCCAACGAAGAACCGAGTCGATGGAGAAAAGTCGACGAAGAAGCCAAATCGACGAACAGAAGTCGAAGGTAGAGTCGAGTCGACTAAGAAGAGCCGACGATAGAGCTGAGTCGACGAAGAAGAACCGACGAAGCCGACAAAACGAGCCGAGCTGAGGTAATAAGAGTTGACAGAATGAGCCAAGCCGGTAAAAGAGCCGAGTGACGACAGAATCAAGATACTAAAGACTTGGATGGACGCAACGGAAGACTTAAAAAAATACTAAAAGAAATAATAGCCGCAGCACTAAAAAAGCAGAAGCCTAAAAGTCATCAAGCCAACGAAAGAGCTAAGGCAGCAGAGCCATGTTGAAATGAGCCGAGCCTAGCTGAAAAGAACCGAAGAGCCGGAGCCAAAGAGCTAAGCTGGAGCCAAAAGCCGAACAAAAAACTAAAGGAACCGATTTGGAACAGTAACTTTTGGAGTCAAAATTGAGGCAAACCAAAACTACTCAGGAGAATTGAATAAAGCAACGTCACGGACGTGGCCTCCTGGTGGACATGAACCAAGCTCCTTCACGTGGACATGGAAAAACGGACTAGCCGGACTCGAAGAGGCCACAAACTTGTCTTGGAAATTCACGAAACATCCACTGGAGTCCCGATCGGTAGAGCGCGTCCAGGCGGCTTCGTTCATGGGCGGCGCAAGTCTTGCCCATCCAGGCAAACGTCTCGGTCGGATGGAGGTCGCGGCTGCGTCGACTAGGAGCGGCGTGGTGCACACGGAGGCGGAAGCCGAGGCGTAGATCAGAGGCCGGTTGGTGCGCAGCAGGAGGCCGGGAAGACGCACGGATCGGGGCGACTACGGCGCGAAGCCGAGCGACGACTGGGCGGCAGTGAGCGCGAAGACGACGGCGCGCCGGCTGGAGGCGGAAGCCGAGGCGTAGATCGGAGGCTTGGTCGGCGTTAGCCTGGAAGCTGCGTAACGCTGGCCGAGCTCGAGCCGGGTCGCGGGGCCGATCGAGGAGGCCGCCGGGAGACCGAGAATGACGGCGAAGCACCGGGCGGCAGCGGCATGACAAATCAGAAGGCTAGCCGGATCGGTCGACGAACGGCATTAGGGAGCGTCGCGCGGTTGTCGATGCAGATCCGAGGCAGCCGACATAGAAACAGAGTCGAGGCGGCGCGCAGGAGCCGAGGTGGCGACACAGAAAACCTTGACGTCGATGGCCGGCGTGCAGTGTTGCCATGCAGGTGCCGCCCCGGGAGTCTCCTCCTGAGGCAGCAGATTAGATCTAAAAACCTAGGGCTCTGATACCATGTTATGAATAACACTTGATGTATTCAATATGAGGCCAATGGCCACAATATATAGAGTACATGAGGGTACAAGAGATAAGGCAAAGGACAAGAGATAAGGCAATCATCTATAACAGACAATATATCCTTAACAAAAAATAACTACCGGTAGCTTCGGCCCGGTACTACCGTACCTCTAGTAGTACCGCCCTTGAGCTCTGGTAGTGCCAGCCAAGAGATGGGCACAAAAATACGTCCACTGGAAAATAACTACCGCTCCATTGGGATGGCAGTACATGCCTCGAACCACGATACTATTGGACCTCCGGCAGTACTGGCTATATCACTGCGGTAGTGCTGGCCCTTAGGCAAAAATATGATTTCACACAAAAATTATTCCTTTTCACATCAAACACCAATAATGATGAGCCATGTGATGATCAACAAATGATGAAGTCAATTTGTAAAACATGTTTGAAAACCCTATTCACATGCTCGAAAGAATCGCATTTAAACTCCAACTTATTTGCAAAACACGTTTACAAATAAACCAAAAACCTATGAGATTCATCCTCTTAGCCATGTGACGATCAACACGAGATAAAGTCAACTTGCAAACCACGATTGCAAGCCCTATTCATCTGCTCTAGGATTGAATCCTATACACTTCAGCTTATTTGCAAAACACATACTGCAAATAACAAATCAATCCAACATTTTGTAAAAACACATTTTGGAAATCAAGACAAATCTTTCTTAGCCTTGTGATGATCAACACATAATCAAGTCACAAACTAAGTTTCTAATTGCATGAGCTTTCTTTTTGCTACATATGCAAATCTTAGCTTCATGCAAAGAACAACCAATAAACTCAAATGCATGAGCTTTCTCCTTTTTGCAACACATGAAAATCTTAGCTCTATGCAAACGACCAATAAACTCAAATGCATGAGCTTTCTCCTTTTTACAACATATGCAAATCTTAGCTTCTATGCAAACAACAACCAATAAACTCAAATGCATGAGCTTTCTCCTTTTTGCAATACATGCAAATCCAAAGTTTCATGCAAACAGAAGCATTTAATTCAAATGCAAGAGCTCTCTCTTTATCTGCAACACATGCAAATACTTAGCTCAATAGATAAACCAACTAAACTAAATTGCATGAGCTTTCTCCTTTTTGTAACACATGCAAGTCCAAAGCTCCATGCAAACACCAAATCAATTAAAAAGCCATTTCAAGAAGCAAACATGAGCTTCCATTATTTGCTACACATGCAAATACGAGCTTCATACAAAATTCAACAAAGAGAGTGAATTAGAGTGAACCAGATTGAGTTCATCAATACATGATGAAGCTCAAGCTAAATAACTCAACCCTTCTTAATCGTACGACAACCTAAACTAGAAACCCGGTCTCCCAACCAAACACCGGGACGGCATCCTTGTCCCGTGCCTTGACTTGATGGCTATCAACACATGATTCCATCCAAGTCTGCATCATCTGTTGGACTAATCCTTATCCACAACTCATTGGAAATAGTTAGTTCAACAAATACGGTTGTCTCAATCATCAATTGCACTCCATTTACACTTAATGGATTCCCCGACGTCGATTGAGCACAACCTAAATCAATTTGAATGATTAATTGTGTCTGTAGTACATTGATGCAACAGTGCTTCATTATACTCAAGAGCTTGTCCGTAATCAACAAAGGAACACCATCAATACATGATAAATCTTTCTTTGATTGATTGAAAGACAACCGAACTCAATTTAAATTTTATTTAAATTGACAAGAGTATATATTAACTACACAAGTTTCATATACTCAGTTTGATGGTTACCACGTAATGATCCAAATTATATTGGAGTGGTGGAAAGGGATCAATACTCTTCATACCATCAACAATAGGATAAACTCCACAAAAATTGTGCATATAAATAATTTGCTTTGAATCAATATGCACAATTTCCATTTGAGAATGCATTGGAGTTTAGCCTAAGATACCATGAGTATACTATAACTAGGCAAGTTAATCTATACTCACGGTTTTGTTTCAATGTCTTGATCCTTTATATTATTTGGCAAGAAGACATGGATCAATACAATTGAAACTTTAAGATAAAGCATGGAGAAGTGCTTCTATGCTCTTCCTTTTAAAGTTGCACAACTATTAAAGCATGAATGAAGGGTAGATGGTGATTACTTACCCCTTCGCTTGCTTCAAGATTTGTGCAACTTGTACTAGAAGGAAAAGCATAGAAGCACATCTCTAAAGCATGAACTCCCCTTTGATGTGTGCACTCATGTATATATGGATTTGGAAACGTAATGCACAATTTGAGGTATAATAAATAGAAGAGTTCATCCTTTAACTTGAATCTTAAGTATGCAATAGGATAATAAAATGAGTACGAGTGCATACCTTGGGTTTTCCATTTTCATCTAAATGAGACTAATAAGAATAAAACTCAATAATCATGTTAGTCTCATAATGGTTAAATTTGTCATTAAACAATGATTAAACATTAAATTAAAATCAATCACCAAAACCAATGGAGCTTGAACCTACGTCTAGAACCCTGTACATTCACAAGATAGTGGAATGACGTTCTGTCTATTGGACAGGTGGAATTATAATATAGTTCAGTATCTTATGCTAGCATTAATTTCTAGTCCAAGGGCTTAGCATGTTGGCATGATCTAGGGAGGAAATTGCCCCCAGAATTGCTAAATAGAGGGAAAGAATTGACTGAGATGATAAGTCCAATGTTGCCATTTCTGGGCCCACTTGATTGTTTTTAGGGGATCTCATTGAGCCATCATTTTTGGAGTCCTGGCACAACATAACAGGTGATATCAAGGTTGTCATGGCATCGCCTAGTCGACGACAAGGCGTCGAGTCAGTCGGCAGTGGACGCCATGGTCATTCGCCTAGACTGGCAACTCAAGAACTTCAGATCGCTGACCGCCTCCCGTGTGTCGACCGGCGGCGGTGCTTGCGGTCGCGGTCCTCGTCCTCGTCGACTGCCTCCCGCGTGAGGACAGGCCATCAATGCCTCTGGCCCGCCCGCGACACCGCCTTCCATCCTCACCACCTCCTCATCGGCGACTCCTCTTGGGCGGCCACCTTTACCACCTCTGGCCACTCGCCGTTTCGCCTTCCTCCGGCTCCTGCCGGCCTGTGACGCACCGGCCGCCCTCGGCTATCGACAACCACCAGCCTGCCAGCGATGTCGCCTCCGCCTCGCTTGTGATCGCTCGTGACCGAGACGAGCTCGCCCGTGACCGAGACGATCATATTTCAATCGGATCTCACAACCGATTTTAATCCAACTTTCAGCTCCCGGCTCCGACTAGCTTCTTGGCTCAACTCTGACTGGCTTGGTTTGGCTCAGCTCCAGCTTCCGGCTGTGTTCTTTGGATCTTCTGTGACCATTGTTGTACAATGCACAACATGCATTATATAATACCAGTACATGTATTTCATGGTTTTCACTGGATAAAGTACATCGTCTAACTGTCGCCATGGCGGGCGCCTAGGTTTCCTGGGGCCCCAGGCTCGCTGCGACTTGCTGGAGCCCCGTGACAACCTTGGGTGATGTTAGCATTTTGTTTGTCGAACTAACAAAAGAGGTTGATGCACAATCCTGTGAAATGTTAGGATCTAATTCTACAAATTCAAGTATAGGGCCTTAATTGTACAACCTGACAAAGTACAAGACGTCAATAACCCATATCAAGTTATCAACCAAATTTTTTAGCAAGATTTGATTGCACAGAAGTAAACACTAGAGGAAGCTTTGTTGCAATTTTCCATTTGAACTTATCGGCTTCTTTTGCTCCTGTCTGTTGTTCCTAATTGAGTAGTTGTTTGCCTTCATTATCTGAGCACTTGTACTGATCTCACAATTCAATATTTCTTTGTACAGGTACCTTCTTTTTTCATCCGCAAGCTAGTTACTCAAGTTTTCTCCTTCATCAATGTACAGTTGTTCAATAGGTTAGCCTGATTTCTGCTTGCAAACTATATTTCAGAAAGCCTGCACCTGCATGTCAACTAGCTCTTGATTTAGTATACTCCATAATGTCCCAGTTTGCTCCTACGACGCGAGTGTTGCACATTTTCAAATGGAGAATATGTGAAATCTGGGCTGTGTATACTGGAGAAATGGATTGTGGATGCTACAAAAGAGGTTTGCAGCAGGTTCAGCTCTCATTTACTTAATCATGACCGATGGAGCACCTAACCTTCCTACTTTGTAGCATGCAGGTGCAGCTTTGGACGAGCTGAAGTACATCAGACAAGCTGTTGACTTTCTGGTAAAAATTATTATCACGTCTAAATGGCTAGATGGTGATATTGTTGTCATGCTTTCCTCACATTACATTAATTGAAATTTGCAGATTATTCCTCAGAAAAGCAAAAAGACCCTTGAGCAGATTAAGAAAAATATTTGCCCGGTATTGGAAAATTTCAATAGCAGTATTTTGATAAGATACAATTTATACTTCAGATAGAATTATCTTTCCCATTTGACACGTTTTTTGTTTAATTGATTTCTGACAGGCATTAAGTGTGAGGCAGATATATCGTTTATGCACGATGTACTGGGATGACAAATATGGTACACATAGTGTATCAGCTGAGGCATGTTCACATCTTCTTTGTGCTAGCTGTGATCTACAGTCATTTCTCTGGCTTTCAGCTAACTTGTGGACTACTTACAGGTTGTTGCTAAAATGAGGAACATGGTGAGCAACGATGCACAAAATCCTGTGTCAAATTCGTTTCTTTTAGATGACGACTTGAGGTTAGTGATCCCAAAAGATTTACCAGTCTTTCTTAAATCATCTACATGATTCATGTGCTTAGACTTCAGCTTATGCACTTATCAGTCTTTCTTAAATCATCTACATGATTCATGTGCTTAGAGCCTTGGATTACATTTGTGTGTCTCGTTCTATTATCATCCTTTCTAACTTCCACAAATTGCAGCATTCCTTTCACAACAGAGGAAATAGCAGAGCAAGTACCAGCAATAGACATGTCAAACATTGAAATGCCGTCATCGCTTCGTCATGTTCACTCTGCTCAATTCTTGATGCAGCACCTTCAGTCACCGTACTCGCTGAGATGAAACTGCCTAGGGGTGCTAACAAATAACATGGCCCGGTAGCTGACTTAGAGGAATACTAAGTTAGCAATAACCATATAGTTTTCTTTCTGACATGACTGGGTGATCCGGTTATTTCGCATTCATTCATATGCTTTTGCTTATTTTATTTTTGTTATATGCTGACATGCCATTATGTCAAGCCCTTCTCAACTACGATCTTCGCATGTTTTTTGTTTACACTACGATCTTCGCATGTTTTTGTTTACATGCTGAAACGATGCATTGCTTACTTCCATGTCTCTCAGCTTAGCTTTTCCTGTTAGAAGCTGTGTCAAGTATTTTGTTCTTGATCGGTTGCTGCAAATAAGGATTAATTTGTCAAATTCAAGACCTCCCCTGTGACTCGTTGACTTGTCTTCTTCTCAAGTCCTGTAGATATGGAATATTTCTGTCATGTTTTTTTGTCTCTCTCTCGCAAAGTATGCTGCCAAAACAGTGCAATTGACTTGATTTGTACCTAATGTGCAATTATACACCTTGTCCATGACATGAACATTGCATACGTTTGATAGGTCCGACAAAGATTCAAAGTATAGACTAGAGAAATTGAAAGAATGAAAAATATTCATGGTCTTGTTGCAGCTAAAATTGTCTCAGAAACTTGGGAAAGTCAAAGATAATTTAGAATATATGACGATGACAACGAGGACTCATTGAGATTTGAGAAGGTGGACGCAATGGCTTTCCAGAACTATCATTTTAGCCCCGTTTGGAACGTGAGAACTTTTCCCGACTTTTGCATGAATTTAAATGTTTCATATGAAAATCATATGAAATTCTTGCGTTCCAATCGGGTCTCGGAAAGACAACTATACTAAAAAACTTTAGTTATTTGACTTTATGGGGTGTTTGTAGTGTAATTGAACAGTCCGCAGTGAGGCCAGTGGGCCTTTTTATCTTGCAATGTATAAGATGATAATTATAAATTCAGTGACGAGGCCGAGCGTTTGCTTGGTTGGTTAGGGTATGAGGAGCGCGCAAGGCCTATCTATGTTTGAGTGCTGCTCGACGTAGGTGTTCGCAGAGCTGAGGTGTGGGTATGTGAGTGCGTGGATGTGTAGGTGTGCGTTTATAATTCGGCTGTTGTCTTATATTCAAATGAATATAGTACCATAGCCATTTTTTTAAAAAAAATATAAATTCAGTGACAGCGACAGCCGCGAATGCACTTCTCAAGCTCCAACTTGCCCAAATGTGGACAAAATAGCGATCAAACAACGACGGATGTCGCTGTAGAGTTTTTTTTTTTATCAGCTTGTGGTTTAGCAAGACGTAGAGACTCTTGACCAAGTGGATCAGATGCAGCCTAGTGTTAATTAGACACAATAATTCTTTTCAATGGTCAGTGCATTGCTATTGGCTTCTGCCTTAGTTCTCTCTTTTTAATTACTTTTAGCAAGAGATTATCTTGTACTGTCGACTGCCAATATCTTCATTTGACAAAGCCCTTTCTAGAATACATTACATAGAAAAATTTAGAAACTACAGCTGATTGGAAAATATATTCTTGGGTAAATATGACCGTTGACACCATGAGAAGGCCATGTAGTGAAGGAGCACTTCACTCTCTGAAGACCGAAGGGTTGGCCAAAATTTGTCATAAGTCGGCACATGGTTGCATGCAAGTCCTCACCTTAAAACAGTGGAGCTGTTGGCAGTTGGGTTAGAGGTCAAGTATCACCAGCCACTTTAAGGCCTTGCTCTTTTTCCATACATACATATTCACTACCACAGAATGATACAACACTATCTTTTTATACGATCGGTTCTCAACTTTTCAAGAAAAAAACCGATAGTGATAGATGATTTGGTGTGGGCGCAAATATGGTGCAAAATATCACTATCAGAACCGATAGTGATACCATCGTCATAGTACACATACCAAATACCAAACGTCTCTTTGCGCTTAACCTCTCGGCTTCTCCCGATCCATTCAAATACCAAAAGCCAAGACGTCCACATCACGCTTGACCTCTCGGCTTCCCCTTCATTATATAAAAGGAGTTTACTCCTCTCCGCCTGCATCACCCCTTCGTAGCCTATTTGTTTGTTCGACGCCGGCATCACCCTCCTCCTCCATGGTGCCTGCGTCACCCCTCTGCCTCCCCTAGCTCACCTCCCCTCACCCACATCGCCCCTCGCCCTCCCCAGCTCTCGTGGCATGCCCCATCTTGGCGACAAGGAAGGTGTCGTTGCAACAGTGGAGCACCAGATCCGGCCATCAATGTCTCCGTCGTCACATCCGGCCACCACACCGCCCCTACCCACCGGCTACCCTTTGCCATTATTATCGTTGGATACAGCGTGGGCCAAGGCCAGTCACATTGTATTGCTACCGGTTGTATGATCAATGAAGCTATGGGTCTATTGATGAACTAAAACAATTAAAGTAGCGAATGTGACCTTGAACTATAGAGTTGTTTCCTATTAATGCTAGAAAGTGTTGCTTTTGTTTCACTATCTTTGAGCTTGATCATCATATTTAGTATCTAATTTGATACTTATTTGACTATTGCTGAATATACTGATTATGATTGCTTAGCTTGCTCTGTTCATAGCCTCTCATTAGTTAGTTGTTGATATACATGCTTGGTCAAACTGTTTATAATCTGATTTTGATCATTTGAATAGTGAATCGCTACCGGTTGTATGCTCAATGTTTCTATGGGTCTACTGATGAATTAAAACAATTAAAGTGGCGAATGTAGACTTGAACTATAGAGTTGCTTCCTGTTAATGCTAGAAAGTATTGCTTTTATTTCGCTGTCTTTGAACTTGATCATCATATTCAGTATCTAGTTTGATACTCGTTTGATTATTGCTGAATATACTAATTATGATTGCTTAGCTTTCTCTGTTCATACCTGCTTGGCCGAACTATTCATAATCTGATTTTCATCATTTCAATAGTGAAATTAACTTTAAATACTTTATACCTGCTTGGGAAAACTGTGCATAATTTAGGAATGTAAGAGTTCAAGACCTTATTTGTTTAGTTAATTGTTTAGTTCAATTTCCCTGGTGTAGTCGAGGTAATAGATTAGCCTCTAGCAGCCCTATATCTTGTGGCGAGGAGGCTGAAGGTGTAACCTTCAGTAGCCCGACACCTAAGAGCACACTATTCTACAACTATTCATTAATCTATTAAGTAGACATGAATCATATGTCATGATTCATCATATATTTATTTATGTCCTAGGGACTGCAAATTTCATACATATATAAAATAGAGCCTACAAACAAGATAGATAACATGGAAAAGCTATTAGACGCTAAAAGAAAACTTACGGTAGAGATAGAACAATTGAAGGGAAAGTATGAGTTAACAGAAAATATTTATGAGATGAACAAAAATTGATAGACATAGATGACAACTCGCAAGGTATTGAATCTCCTAACAATGTAATCATCATTAAGGAGCGTAGGGAGAATGCAGAGCTCGAAGAAGCCAAAGCTGAACTTGTAGAGGTAATATAAAGGTTTACAGTGTTTAATTTGATGTGGTAACTAATAATATACCAAGACTGTCTATTTTCACAACAAATGATCACTTTTGTAAGGATTAAGAGATATGACTAAAAGTAATCAGTTATTGGTGTCAAACAAATGGGCGCTGTGCTAGAGCTCTGGAATTTCAGGGAGAACCAAAAAGCCTCTATTACGAAAGTTGTGACACATATGATGGCAGACATGGAAAAGCCCTAAAGCCTCCTTGTCTTGATCTATCAAATAATGTATGCTTGTTGATACTTGTCTTGAAATTATTTTAACTAGTTTATTGTATCCTTGTAACCGAATAGGAATACTTTAGATAAATGTTGGCTATAAATACAATACAAGAGACTGCTCTTGTGTGAAGGACTGAGATGGCAATCAGAGGGGTAGTGAATGATCACAAATAAATTTTTCTCCCTAAAGGAACCAACCAAAACCTCACAATATCAAAGTTTAGCGAAGAAATCAGAAATCTAGAATTTCTTACTCATGGCTGCACTACCGCAAAAACACTCTAGTAGTGCCAGATGAACAAAAGCCCAACACTACTGTGTTGCAATGCCGGGGCTGCTGGATGAACAATAAAATCAGCACGACTTCAAAAATGAAAATCGATGAATCTTTTTGATCGGCTGATCCAAATCCCGTGAAACTTTGTATGCATCTTCCCAAGGATGCTAGGAACCTATTCCAACCTTCAATTCACATGGATTGACATCAAAGTTTCGACCTTTTTCAGTTTTAAAGAAGGATGTATCAAAACCGGGTTAAATACCCAAACTTCACCCTGAGCTTGTTCGTAGGGATTTGACAATCAAGATAATCTTAGATGACCTCCCACATGTCACAGCAAGCAAGAACATGAAAGAACAATACCTCATACTCTTTGAATCTCGGTTTCATAAAATATCTCTTCCTCAAGCCAAAAACCGAGTTTTCTTGACAAATCTTTAGAAAGAGATGAGATGGTGCTTGGCTGATTGGAATAAGACCTTTTCAAGGTATTTTCATCAATCATGAAGCCATTCCACCACTAAAAAATAGTAGGATAAGAAGGGATTCAAAAATCTTCAAAAACTCGATGTTGTGAGCAAAACTTGAGCAAGAACTAGTTCTAGTGGATCTTGCTGGGTTGGGACACGATCTAAATGAGTTTTGCAACCTCTTACACATCCTAGATTCACTAGAATTATAACAAGGAGGGTAAGAAAAGCTCATGTTGCACATAAAAACAAATAAAAAATGCAAGTCATAAAATAAATTTCAGAGTATGGAAGAATTTGATCTTTGCATTGCTTTGAGAGAAATGTTTACAAAGCCACACAACCAAGTGAAAAAAGCTCAAAGGAGCACAAGAAAAACCTAAAATCCTTCTCACAAGACTTAAGAGAGAGGCATCCCTCTACCCTTCTATTTATAGCACAACCAAGTCAATCTCCACCCTTAGATAGCTTCCTTCATCCATAAGAAACCTCACCAAGGGCTAGGATTGAGTCACACACTCAGACATGGGCTAATCCGAATCCCACATACATAATGGGTTTTGCACGCTTCTCAAAGCACACTAACTTGACTGCTACTCCATCCGCGAAAACCTTGATCCATTGATCCTTCTTCGCTTGAGCTGGTCTAGGTTAGCATCTCTATCCATCCACTTGCCTTCTCAGCATGCAATGACTCCCGACATCGATCATCTTTAGCGATGCCTAACCGTCTGGACCTCAACTCTACTAGCTTAGTCACGATCATCTTTGCCTTACCACGACCTAGCTTCGATGTCCTACAACCATCATAGACAAGGGAAACCCATCACATATCATTACCCAAAATGATAAACAATTAATCATCTAAAATTAAAAATCAAATCTTATTTCACAAATGAAATAGGTACTACTGCCAACTAGGGGCCAGTTAAGACATGTAATCTCTATCGATTCCGAGCTAAGAATCGGCAGAGACGTGTAATCTCTATCGGTTCCATGCTCAAAACTGATAGAGACATGTATTCTCTATCGGTTCTGAGCTAGAAAAAGATAGAGATAATTTAGCAATCTCTATCGGTTCCAAGCTAAGAACCGATAAAGATCAGGAGGACATCTCTATCAGTTCTGAGTGTGGAACCGATAGAGATTGCTCAATTATCTCTATCGGTTTCTAGTTTGAAACCGATAGAGATAATTGGTCATCTAGGTCAGTTCCTCTATCGGGCGAAAACTGACCGCGATAGCCACTCATCATCACTATCTAAGGACTTTGTATTGCCAAGAAAACTAACCCAAATGACCATTTCCATAGTAGTGATTGCTGTAGATAGATCTATTATGTGATAGTCAAGCCATTAAGATATCATTCCATATATAAGCATTGATAAATTAACTTAGTGAGAAATTACTAATAAGAAGCCACTAAAAATCAATCAACTACCTTTGTTTTGCAGAAAATCAGTCAAATTCTTGACTATTAAATTCAATAAGATTCGAGCTCTTCAACTATCGTGGTGATGTCAATGGCTCCAATGTGGTAAGGGTGTCGTAGGCCTTGAACTCGGAGAGAGATGATGGAATTGGTAACCATTGGCAACAGCAACAATGAGGCCAAGTTATTTTGTTTGTGTAAAGGAAGAGGGGAGGAGAGGAGAGGGGGGTTGGAAGGGAGGCAGTCCAGTTGGCAACTCCAGTGCCAGCAAGGGACATGGCGGTGACAGGGTGGCAACGAAGGTGGATGGGGTGTGTACCACTAGTAGTAGGTCATCGATGGGCCTTGCTAGCGCCAAGGGTGTTGGCAAGGTGAGAGGTGGAGGCATGTACTAGAAAGGAGGTGGTAGAGATCGGGGCTTATAGTGAGTCATAATGGACCAAAATTTCAAAAAAGAAAACAAAAATAATCGATGGTTAGATCATCCTTACAAATATTCATATGTTTTTCCGCTAATACCACTCGATCTACTATGTGTTGATAAAATTAACAAGAACCAACAATAGTGAGAATTGCTCCTAGCTTCATGTTGTATCTTCATCTTATTTCATACTTACTCTATCTAGGTGAACTCATGAGTCATGAAGTGATTTCACTATGGAAAAATTCATGTGTCACTCCAATGAAATACATTAATTTGAGGATTTGCTTCATTGTTCACTCTGTTTCACTGCAGTAAACATCAACAAGTGTATTATGCTAGTACTGGAGCCAACTTGCGCGTGTGTGTAGGTGTGTGGGAGAGAGATAGAAGACACTAGCTGAATATTCGAACAATTGCTTGGCTTGTAATAAGTTGTTTGTTCCATTAAAGTTTGATCGGTCCATCCTAACAAACTTGATATATGTTTTGAAAAGACAAAACCCATGCTACTTACTCTATTTAGAGGAAGAGTAAACAGCTTGGAAAGAAAAATTCTATTCCTCACACAACTTCTCATGTGTAATTCAACTCACATGAATTGATCCACTCAGAGGGCGAACAGTGAGTTAAGAATTGTGAGACCCTCCCTTTTATGATATAGTGTACCATAAAAAAGGTTCTAATGTTCTTTCTGTGTTAATCTTGTGATCAGTAGCTAGCACACTCATGCACAAATTAAGATCACAACCCTACACAATGTTATTATTATTGCGGAAACTATTTATATGTGAGACCCCGAATCGGCTATCCGAAATCTCCTGGTATTTCTGTACTAGCTCCAGATCAGTAGCTAGTACACACAGTCAACAGTGATACATCATTGCCGAACATAACGAAATTGTAACATAACTATAAAGTATTAGCCACATGGCTACTTATTACAACACTTGATCACACGACCAGAGTTCACGACAGCGGAAACAAAACGACAAACAGCGAAACCCAAAGAACACTACAGGCGACGACAAGACGCGCGACTATTTCTCCTGGCGATCCTCCTCGAACTCCTCAGAGTAGAACTCACCGTCTTCAACGGCGTCCTGGTAGTTTTCTGATGACAACAGGTTATGTAACACGTGAGTACAAAAGTACTCAGCAAGTCTGGGAAATTATGCACATGTAGGGCTTTCCAAGGGAGGCTTAATATGGTTCTTTTGCATAAAGCCAAGTTTCATCAAACCATACTTAATAATAAGTTTCATAAAGCATATTTTAGTAATTCTTTTTAACAATTGAATTACGTAATATTTCATTGAAGGTTCTATCCACCATCACTAGCATAAGGGCTCTATCCGCCACAAGTTTAAAAGAGCAAGATATCCACACATGACTCTATCCGTCATGACATAAAAACAAGTTCCATCTACCTGGTTGGCTCAATCCGCCAATGAAACATCCGAGAGTTCTAACCACTCCCGAATCCCAAAACATCAGTTATTTTCGAAATCAAAACCAAAACCAAAGTCTACCAGTATGAAAGCATTCTTCACTTTGCCCTTGACCTTAGGCACGGCTATTCGAATAGTTTTAACTCTGCAGAGGTGTACAGCTTTACCCACAAGACATGATATTCCCTTAGTGCCATGTACAATTAACACACTTCCTTAGGTGTGCTAGCAGGGATATCATGACAAGGCCTTTACAATGTATACGCCTAACCCGATTCACCCGCTGAGGTTTCACCACTGTTAGGGTTCTATCTACCCAGTACAGAAGCCCCCTCTTGCGCCGTGTGGGGAGTACAACTTGCCTCTAGTTGGCACTCACATTCCACCAACTGGCGAGTCTAAGTTAGGTTTCTACAAATTATTTAGCCAGGTCGTACCATGTTAGACATGTGGTAGTACGGTTATGCTTAGAATGGACAATCATAAGCGTCGGTCCTTAATTGACTTGGGGCGGTACTAGCACAATGGAAACTAGTGCTCAATCCGCACCCACCCGACATTCCAATCCGCCCAAGTCCAAATCCTTTTTCCTTTTTCTTTTTATTTTGGAAAAATAGTACCAAATACTTTGGAATAATTCCCAAATCACAATTTAAATCACAACTTTTGTATAATCCCACCCATGGGTCATTTTCATCAATTCGGGTACTAAGCATATCTACCGTTCTAATCAACAAATGTCACATTATAAGATGGTCATGACATAACAAAGAGTCCTAGGGTTACAATTAAGCATGGATAACAATAGTCAAGGAGGTAATCGCAAGTTGGATTAACTAATCACCTATATTTGACATACGATGATAAACATAGCAATGCAGGTTTATAAAACGTTGTAAATCATTTGCAAACATAGGATCAAGATGCGTCAAGGGACTTGCCTTCAGTCGCAGCGAGGATGTCATACTCTTGAAGTCCGGCGGCGGGGTCGGCGGGATCCTCGGCTACGCGCAAAACGGTACAACGAATAAATAACAATAAAATAAATAAAATCCAAAAAATTATAAAAGTAGTACTGACAGGTAGATCTTGAATTTAGATGAATTTAGGAATTTGAACGGAGTCAATCAGAGTTCGGACGGAAAAGTTATGAGCATCCAAAGTTTGAAAAATCACGAAATTGGAAAAACGAGGAATATTGCTCGGAATCTTCTTTTTCCTGATTTTCTATTTTCTTTAGTCTCTTACAAGTGGGCCATGGTTGTCATAGAGTGGGCATGGGCGCATGGCGCGCGGCCGTGTGGGCGCACTGGCGGCGGCAGCGGCAAGACGGAGGACCAGGCGGCGAGGACCCGGCCGGCCGGTTGGCGGCAGAGCGAAGGGCGACGGCAGACGGAGCTTCGGGCGGGCGTCCATGGCCTTGCGGCGGCTCCGGCCGGGCGAGGCGGCGGCGTCCGTTGGCGGCAAGGCCAGCGGACGTGAGGCCGGCAGCGGCGGCGGCCGGCGAGCGCGCGCGGGTCACCAAGAACATAGGCGCCCCCAAAAGTTCCAAAAATCCGAAATTTGTGGAAACTTCCAACACAACTTCCACAATTGCTTGATGAATCATCTAGGCAACATCTAGAGGAACTCACAATTGCGAGGAATTGAACAATGGCTCACCGGAGAAGATGAATTTGACGAAGAACACGGGTTCGGCCGAAACGACAAAAACTTGAAATTCATCGTCAAAACTTGAGGAAACCTAAAATTGACTGAAGGATTAGAATCTAGACATCCACACGAACACAAGGAAACAATCGGAATACCCAATGGCTCACCGGAGAGGAATATATGGGGATGAACACGAAGAACACGAAAAATGGCGTTGTTCGTCGGTTTTCTCGATCTCACAGACGAACGGCGAGGAGAGGCTAAAGAAGAATGAGACCACCGGGAAGATCACTCCAACACGGAGATTTGAGAGGTGGAAGCACGCCGTTTGGAGTTGAAACGGCCGGGTTATTGCCATTAATGTGATTTTCGGTTTTGGAAAGATTAAGCCATTTCCGGCAAGATCCCAGGCTAATGATGGTGAGGAACGGAAAGGTCTCGTCGCGACGAATCCAACGGATCTGGCCGTTCGCGATTTGGAGCATTATGGAAAGAGTTATGGAGGAATTAAGGATGATTGAATGGTGGAGACCATGAATGGAGAGCTTGGAGCTTCCTCTGTTACTTGCATGCACGTGGGAGGAAGAGGATGAACAGTGCGTGCCACATGGCGCCTCCTCATTGGCCGAGGTTTAAGCGAAAGTAACGCCCTCGAGAAAAATTAGCAAAAATAGTCTAAAAATTCCGGAAAATTCCTAGAACCAATAGGGAATATTTGGAACCCAATAAAATTGGTTTCGCTGAATTTGGATGAAATTTGGAGATTTGAATATTCTGGAGCGAATAGCGGGCATTAAACAAAAGCCGCGCAAGATAAAATACCAGAGGGCTTCCAAAAATCTTGAGAAATTTTCCAAAATGTTTTTAGAATATTTGGGACCTAATGCAATAGGTTCCAGGATTTTTGGAGCATTTTCGGACTCGGGTGAAATTTCGGGTACTGACGGGAATCTAGAAATTTGATTTTTCGAACGGAGGGGAATTGAACTCTGATTTTGGACGGATTAGGAATGCCAGGTTAAATTAGACACCCAGGAAACTCCAAATTTTGAATTTAACTAATTTAAATTAAATTTTTCCAGAAGGCCGAAATTGAGGATGTTACATTATATAACATAGTCTTACAATTCAGAGTAATATACAACGGAAAGAAATAAATATATTATAGTATGCCCATCCAACCCTCAGGCAATTGACAAGGTAAATCCTAGATAACTCATTGCCGTTATCCCATAATATGCATCAAAACGTGTATTCTTGGGGTATTATGTCTCATGACCTAAAAACAACAATGATAACAAGGTTGAGTACATTACGTACTCAGCAAGACTTGAAGTGTTTGCAAATTCTAATTACATGCAAGCTGATACAAAGGAGCTACTACAGTTATTTGCATAAAGCTGAATTGAATGTAAATTCTAAATAGTAAATTAAAAGCATAATTTGTAAAATTTGACGAGTAAGTAAAATAACAAGCATAAATAACAATATAACTCAAATGATTATAAACAATGATCGCATCATTTCCCAGCCAACACATGGCATAAATCCATTCTTTTGCCAGCACATGGCACAAAATCATGATTTGCCAACACATGGCACAAAAGTTGAAACAATCTTGCCAACACATGGCTAAGCATTGAGTCATCTGTGGGGTAAACTTTCAATACCAATTTCTCCAATCATAATTCAGTTTTATGAAAATATCAAAATTCTAACTATGTGATGACTTTACCAAGTGCTCATTACCACGAGCGCGGCTAATCGATTAGTTTTAACTTTGTAGAGGTGTACTGCTTTGCCCACAAGGAATGATCATCTCTTAGTGTAATCAATATTTAACACACTTCCTTTGGTGTGTCACAGAGAGATCATACATAACTATTACATTACTTAATTCTAACTTTGCACCAACCCAGTATCGACAAACCTTTACTATGGCGGAAGAAGATGTTTGTACACTCAGAGCGATTTCACATCCTAACGTCTCACTTCTCCCCATAGTAAGGCGTACACTATTGCATTGGTATGTGTTTGACCCACACCTCTGTTTGAGCACCCCTACGAGCAATCCAACCAGAACAACCCGTGCTACTTCAGCCTTCCAGTGTGCAAAGCTAGTTTTAGGTAACTTATTAAGTTAAGGCCGTCTCATACCAACCCTCATAGTTGTACAGTTATCTTGGCATAAAAACAATAGCATAGTTCGGTCCTTGATTGACCCGGGTGAAGAATCTCCCTCTATCTACGTGCAAGTCACATGCACTACCAGTTATTGCCAATATTCACCACGTCCAAATCATAGTTTTATTTTTATTTTTATTAACATAGCATTGATCATATAATCCATCAATATGTTCAAGATTCTTAATTATCATGTCCAACACTTAAGCTCATTGAGAATAGTATATCCATCTATTTAGTTCCCCGTTCTAAAGCATAACTAAGCATATGCAGTATTAAACGAGTATACCTATTTCACATTTATTGTGTGTCTATCCATTGTCTAGGGTTATCAATGGTTCACATGGCAACATTAATTATGGAAATCCCATAATGAAGGTGATATCTACCATATCCCACAAAATAGCATTTTATGAATATACAACATGCATGAAAATATTTATGAAAACATTTTTGAACACTGGGATCAATATGTTCAAGGGGTGCTTGCCTTGCTATTTGTTGTAGTCGACAATGATGGCATTATCGTTGAGTTCAAGATCAAGCTTGTTTGACAGTAGTGTCAGTTACGTTGGGTTCTACACGTCGTATCACACATCATAGTAAAGGACAAACTTCAATAAGGTAAAAAGAATACAGACAAAAAAAATCAAACTAAATTCATTTCACAAAATAAGTGAGGGTGTAGGGTTAGAGTTTTATGATTTCATGTATACGTGTTTTATAGTCTTTTCACTCGTACTTCTTACTAACGGTTTAGGCTATACCATGACACAGTTAATTTTTTTTTTGAATTGTTTATTCTTATTTTATGAATTCAAGAAGCTAAGATTATATGAATTAATACTAGCTGATTTTATGCATATTATGATTAATCATAATGATTTCTATCGTACTGGTGGTTTAGACTTGTAGAGCATTTACTAGCTGATTTTATACCTATTATGTTATTTGAGAAAGATGTATATGTTAATCTTTTTATACCTGATAAGTTGAACTATCTAGTAACTTAGTTTGGACTTAACTAAACACGGTATTTTTATAAAATTAAATAATATGGACCTATATCATTTCTAAAACAAAGATCACACACGTACAAAGGTATACTTTATGATAAGGATTCTATATGATATGCATGCTTAAAGTCATTTTTAAAGATTAAGCCAATTAGAACTTTTTTTTCTTCTAAATTTTAGAGCGTTGGCATTTAAATTTAATGGTTAGCCAGATCAAGCTAATTCCTAACTAGAGATTCTAATTAAGCTAAACATAGTTTTGGGATTAATTGATTTAATTGAGATAAGGGCCGGTCATTGTACTTACTAGAGTCTACTTTAATTCAGAGTTTAGTCTACTTAACACAAGATCATAATATTTATGAGCTTAAAGGTTTATTCTAACTGAGCCATTTTTGATCTTCAGGCCATGTACGTTATACCTTATACTTGTGACTTTGGTTTCGTTATGGAGCTTTACACAAGGATTTTATGTGACACTTATGTGTAAAGACAAGCCAAAGATAAAGATTGATTGTATTAATTACAATTTTCTTACTCATGGTTTTGATACTTGCATTAGAGGTTGTTTAAGCTAGTCAGGTTAGTCTTTTGATCTTGAACTAGGAATTCTAGCCCGAACTTGCTAGTCTAATTAACTTATGATATTGACACTTGAATCCAAGGAGTAGTCAAACTAATTAATTTTGTTTAACTACCTTATGACTCGAAATGCTAATTAACTAACATGTTTTGAACTTACCCCCTTTACCTCTTGGGGCCTGAACTGAACTGCTGCTTATGCCAATTTGAGTCAGCCCCACCTACCATAGGGTCAAAAAGATAAATGAAATTAAAAAGTACCCTTACTTGCCAAGAAATCCCTGCCCAATCGGATGAGCCACGTGTCCACCCCCATTTTTGCGAATTTGGACTAGTTCGTGTGATGTCTCGTGTACTGCCAACGATTCCCCCGCCTCGTCGTCGACGGGGAACACTGATTTCCCACTTCGAGTGGAGGATGAGTAGTTTCGTGTTTACGCTTTCCTGGCATCGTCAGCAGGGGGCAATGATCAATGGAACTACACTTCCTGGGTCGGATTAACCGTCCTCAGAACGGCTGAGTAGGCTTCCTGGGTCGCTTCCTGCGAACATGCAGCAGGGTTCAAAAAATATTAACACCCTTACTTGCCAAGAAATCCCTGCCCAACCGGATGAGCCACGTGTCCACCCCCATTTTTGCGAATTTGGACTAGTTCGTGTGATGTCTCGTGAACTGCCAACTAGTTCACAAAATCGACGATTTTCGCGCTATTTTCGTGATTTTCGCCCGTATCGCTAGGGTTCGATGTCAAAATCCGGTTGATAAATCGGTCCGGTCCAAAAAAAATTCAAAAAAATTCGAAAAATTTTGTGTGTTAAAAACCGGTCGAAAATCGGTGAAAATTGGTCGATTTTCGTCAAAAATCGTCAAAAATCGCTACAAAAGCCGACCACACAAAAAAAATAACATGGTTGTCGATTTTCCACCGATAATCGTCGATTTTCCGTGGTTTTTGAATTTTTTTCACC
Organism: Rhipidocladum racemiflorum; assembly: GCA_036346355.1. Lineage (NCBI taxonomy): Eukaryota > Viridiplantae > Streptophyta > Magnoliopsida > Poales > Poaceae > Rhipidocladum > Rhipidocladum racemiflorum. The sequence continues at coordinate 33,942,211 of CM070588.1, forward strand.
GATAAGTTAGAGAACAGAACAAAGCACCAAGCAGCTCCATGGTGGTGCCACGGGCGCTTGCGGTCGGCGACAAACTTGCTGCGGGGAGTTGCGGGATACGATCTAGGAAGTTGGAGGGGGATGAGGGAAACCCAAAGGAGCACTCGGTCAAAGTTACGACGGGTTGTTCCGGCAGCGCGGTGGTTCGAGGTGTGGCAGCTCGGGTGTGCACAACTGGCGGCGAGGTAAGCAAAGGAAGCCATGGGTGAGGGCTAAAACAGATCCCTGGCACCCTGTTGAAGTTGTGGGAGGCAGCGGCCGGAGTTGAGGTGGCCTAAGGTGGTCGCTCGGTGAACCCGAACGGCAGCAGCAAAAGGTTTCAGTGGCAACGGTTTTTGGGCAGTGGGATCCTTAAATTGATTTGGGGAATTAGATTGGTAGTGCATAGAGTTAATTGGAATATGGTGACTTGAAAAAGGAATTGGCCGACGGCTGGAATGCGACGAATTTGGGGCTGGAGCTGAGCAAGGGGACGGCTTGGGCGAGGTCTGGAGGTGAAGAGGCAGGGCTTGATGCACAAGGTGGTGCTTGGTACTTGGTAGCATTTATAAGTGATTAAAATCCGTGAAGCACAGGGTGTGGGCGCGGAAGCAACTGGTTACTGGTGGCAGCCTTCCCGATCATGGCGGCACACGTGTGAGGAGAAAGCTTGGTAGTGGCGAGCATCGGAGTGGCGAGTGCATGCAAGAGGGTGTGTGGACACAGCTTGAGCAGTGCTGACCGGAGGGAAGTTAGTGGATACTTCGGCGGTTGCTCTGGCTCGGTTTTGAATAAAGGGGAGGCAAGTGGATGTGTGAGCTGTGGAAGAAGACAGGGCAAGGGCAAAGCTTGGTCGGTCTGAGAAGAGAAGAGGGCATGGAGGGCCTCAAATGTCAGTGAATGGGGAAGTTAACTCACTATAATTTTCTCTGGGCAGATAAGAATTCATTAATTAAGCTGACATTCCTTGCCTAAGTTCTTTGAAAATTTATGTGAATGATTTGGAGACCATTCTTACCTTTTGTAAAATTTTAGCTCATGACTTGACTTGTATAATAAATCTGACATGTGTATTATTTTTAGTCATAATATAATATTTTTGGTTTTTGTTTAGCAATAAATATATTCATGCTTTTTGAAAGTTTTTGGGAATGCCTCGAGATGATTTGTGTTTATATATATAAATTTTTCATATGTTATTCCTTATGAAATTTTATATTTTACATTTTAAAGAAGAAGAGAACAATTAATTTAAAAGGTTTTCTTAAAAATCAGAATTCAAGAAAAATTTAGAAAAAGATGGAAATTCCAAAATAAGATCATGCTCAATTTCATTTTCATTTTTTTTTTTTGAAAAGCCGGAGCTCGTATTAAAGGAGAGAATTAGAAGTTAAATACAAAGTGCAAGAGATTGCACTAAAGAACAACCTCCAAAAACCAAAAAGAGAAAAAAGAAAAGAAGAGAACAGAAGAGAACAAAAAGACTAGAGGACTCGCGTTACGGTGGATGAAACAACAACTTTTTGATCCCTCGTGCCCCAGCAAAAGACCAGCAAGAGGCCTCATCCTTGATGTCTTGAAGCAATTCGTCGTTTGATTTTTGAGTGCGTTGAAAGATTCTGTTGTTTCGCTCCTTCCACCATCGCCAGCAAGTGAGGATAATGAGGCTTTTAACCCCCTTCCGACAACCCAAATGGCTATTGGCTTGCTGTATAGCCCATTGTTCAAGGCTGGACACCGGTTCCCAATGTTCCGGTTTGAGCATAGGTAGACGTGTCCAATCCGCGATAGCTCCCCAAATCCTTCTGAATCGAGGCGCTTACGAAAAGATGGAAATCCGTTTCCAAGCTTCGATAGCACATTTGACAAAAGTATTGGTTAGGCCATCCCCGGATCTGGAGGCGTTGAGCTGTCCACAGACGATTTTGCTGTGCGAGCCAGAAGAATATTTTGCAACTCAGCGGTGCCCAAGCTGACCAGATTGTCGTGTTATACGATTTAAACGAGCTACCTTCGAATTGCAAGCGGTATGCCGAAGCTGCTGTGTATTCACCACTGGAATTTTGTGTCCATATTAATTCATCTTCCGTATGTGGTATCAAAACTACTAGGTGAACTTCCATCCATAAGCGGGCAGTGAGGTTGTGGCTGATGTCACGAATCCAGTTGTTATCTTGCAGAGCATTTGCAACAGACCTAGTTTTGCGCCTAGAGTGTTTGAAGAGACCTGGTGCCAGTTGAGCTGGCACTTTGCCATGCAACCATTTGGACGTCCAGAAAGTCGCCTTTTGGCCATTGCCAATTATGATTTTGGTGGCTGCAGAGAACAGCATGTAGTCGGTTAGGTCACAGGGTGTTTGCATTCCCCTCCAGTGTCTTGTTGGGGACATCCACTTTAACCAAAGCCATCGAAGCCGGAGCACTCTGGAGAATCTATGTAGGTCCAGAATGCTTAGACCTCCTAATTCGAAAGGTCGACAGGCAATTTTCCAGCCCACTTTGCATTTGCTTCCACTGCAGTCATCATTCCCTGCCCAAAAGAAGTTCCTCCTTATCTTGTCGAGGTCAGCAATGAATTTTTTGGGCGCCTTGATTGCTGTCAGGAGATAGATTGGAGTTGAGGATAGGACTGATTTGACCAAAGTAAGTCGTCCTCCCATGGTGAAGTGGCGGGCCTGCCAACTCGCCAATCGCCGCGCCATTTTGTCTTGGATGTGCTGCAGATGAGCGCGTCGTATCCGGCCCACAGTAAGAGGTAGACCCAGGTATTGCATCGGGAAGCACGCAATGGTCCCAGGGAAGGGTTGTAAGATGTTTTGGAGATCGAGCCCTTGACATTGGATTGTAGTTATTGAGCTCTTCTGTAGGTTTACTCGAAGTCCCGAAGCCTCCCCGAAGGCGCGGAGGATGTGTATCACCGCTTCTAGCTCCTCGACTGGGTTGAGAAAGATTACTGCATCATCAGCGTAGAGGGATAGACGAAGCAACGACGCGCATCCTTTCAGGGGGGAGAGGACACCAATGTTCGTGGCCTTGGTAAAGATGTGATGCAGAGGGTCGATGGCAAGGATAAAGAGATAAGGCGATAAGGGGTCGCCTTGCCTTAGACCGCGATGGTGTTTGACTGGAGGCCCTGGCACCCCATTGAGAAGTATCGTCGAGGTGGAGGATGCAAGGGATATGGAAAGCCAGTCCCGCCACCATGTGCCAAACCCGCGTGCTTGAAGGAGGTCCAAAAGGTATTCCCAAGATACCGAATTGAAAGCTTTCTCAATGTCGAGTTTTAACATCAAGGCAGGCGTGTGCGCTTGGTGAAAATATTTTACACGGCTTTGGACATACAGGAAGTTGTCCTGGATGCAGCGTCCTCGGATGAAAGCACTCTGGGAATTCAAAATGAGAGAGTCAATGTGTCTCGAAAGGCGCAATGATAAGACCTTCGATACTAACTTTGCAAAAGAGTGAATGAGACTGATTGGCCGGTAGTCTCCCACCCTTCCCGCTCCTTGCTTCTTTGGGATTAAAGCGATGAAAGCTTTATTGAGGAGTCGAAAAGGCCCTGATGAGCAGTTGCGCACACTGCTAAAGGCGTCCATGATATCCTGTTTAATTATACTCCAACAGAGTTTGTAGAAGGTGCCAGTGAAACCATCTGGCCCTAAGGCTTTCTCCGCAGGGAGCTGTTTTACCGCTTGCAGAACCTCATGTTCTGTGAATTGCGCCTCAATATCCGAAACATCATGGGAAGCAATATTTAGGCATGGCCAGTTGACAACTTTTGAGCTATTTGTGTTGCCTCCGAAAAGCGCTGAGAAATGATGGAACAACATCTGCTCCTTATCTTCATGGAGGATAGCAGTACCCTGATCCGATTGGAAGGACTGAATGAAGTTCTTTCGTCGACGACCATTAGCCCGCAGGTGAAAATAGCGGGTGTTTGCGTCCCCCTCTTTTAGCCAAATAACCCGAGATGTTTGTCGCTTACGTGCTTTTTCGACCACTGCCAACCCAAGGACCTTCAACTTTAGTGCTTTGCGAAGATCGAACTCCGCTTGCGAGAGCTCCCTTACTTCTTGGGCTATGTCTAGGCGAAGAATGATGACATTCGCTAAATGAAATTGGAGCTTGGCATCACTTAACATTGAATAGCTCCACCTGCGAAGTGCATTTGCAGTAATGCGGAATTTATGCTCCAATCTCCGAAAAGGGTTGGCATGCGCATGCGGCAACTCCCAAGCCTTCTTGACCATCTCCTGGAACCCCGGCAGACACGGCCAAAAATTCTCAAATCTGAAGGAACGGGGTTTTGGAGGCCCAGAGTTGGTTGCCAGCAGAAGTGGACAGTGATCAGACATGGAGGAGGAAAGGGCCTGCAAACAATGATCCGAGAACAGAAAATCCCATTCATGGTTGCAGAAGGCGCGGTCGAGCTTTACCATCGTTGGTTCATTTCTCTCATTGCTCCAAGTGTATTTCCGGTTGTGAAGTGAGATTTCCCGCAGCTCGGAGTGGTTAATGAAAGCGCGGAATTTCGCCATTAGCGAGCGGTTGAGATTGTTGTTGTTTTTGTCCCTGGCCTCGTAGATCAAGTTGAAGTCGCCGATGACGAGCCAGAGGGAATATGGTGGTGGCGCTATCGAGGCTAGCTCTTGTAAAAAGGAAAGCTTTTGCTGAGACTCTGTTGGTCTATACACTGTTGTGAGCAGGAAGGAAACATTATCAGGAAGGGTGCAGCGCACTGTTAAAGTGTATTGGCGTAAATCAGGTTCATTCACTTGAATCTTGGTTGTGTCCCAAAGAAGGAGAATCCCTCCTCTAACCCCTATAGTAGGTAGGCAAATTGCTTCAGAAAGCAGGTAACCACCAATTTCCAAAAGCAATCGCTGCTCCACATTCTCCAGCTTTGTTTCTTGGATGCAACAGATGGCTGGACGCACAGCCTTAATTGTTTGATGTACCGTGGCTCGTCTCGCTAGTCCATTTAATCCACGCACATTCCAGTTTAAAAGGGTGCAATCAGACATTGAAGGCTAGAGAACTTCAGATTACGTAGAATAGCATCAGTGCCAAACAGGCAACCAAAAGGAACAGTCGGAGCCCCAAGCAGTTGATTACAAAAGTAGAGACCACACATGGTTGAAGCAGGCGAGCACGCTTCTGAGGTTAGACTGAAGACACAAGCAGCATGGAACCGGGGCAAGACAACATCAGGCAGGAATACAACAGGAACTTGACTAACTTTCTGAATTAAAAAGACACCCAAACTAAGATGCAACAAGCTTGAGGTTGCTAAAGCATCAGACATCTTGGATGGTCGGCTCCAAGTCTGGCGCAGGCGCTAAGGCTTCAATCGCCTGTTGGTCTTCTCCATCTAGACGGCAGATCAGACGCAGGGCTGAAATGACGCTATGCGGTAGAGGTTCATCGAAGAGTTTGATGAATTGCTTCACTGCATCCGGTGGGACTTCTGTTGACTGCGGCGAGCAGAACCCAAGGCGTCGCGTTAGCAGTTCTTCCGCCATTTTTGCCGTCGGCACCGGTCTAGCTTTGGAGGCGAGCCGCCTACTGCGTCGCGGAGCAGCAGTGCTCGCATCACTAGTCCATCCCGCCTGCTGTGGCTCAGAGTTGGGGAGGATTGGCTGCGGTGGTTTGCCGAACACCTCGTGCAGAAAATTCTGCGCGCTGTGGTCCGACAATTAGACGGCACCGTCCAGACCTGGTTCCTCGATCAGACTTGCTGTAAAGTTTTGTGGGTCCGCTTCAGCTTCAGCTTGGCTATCAGGCACAGCAAGGACTACGACAGCTTCATCATTCGTTGCAGTGTCCGTGCCGTCATTGTCCTGAGGCAGGTTGGGAAAGCAACTCTCAGGTCCAGACGGCGGGAAGGGAGTGTTGCTGACCCGAGTTTGGCCTTGCGCTTCAGCAAGCATGGGGTCACACCTGTCAGGGGGAAGAAAAACATGAAGCGGTGAGAGCGATGAGCGGATTTGCAAGTGATCCAGCAACCGGCCTTGGAGGGGCTCCTCAGGGAAAGAAGAGGCCGCAGCAGGAGCGTTCGGAGCGTGAAACCTGGGCGCTGGGTGGACAGGTGAGACGTCCATTGGGACAATTCCTTTGGAAGATTGGTGCGAAGCCAGAGCCTCTCCAGTGGCAGCTAAAACCATACGCCTTGACTGGCGATCGCCTGATCTAGTGCGTTGGCGCCGGAATCCGCAAGCAGGCGAGGCTTCACGCCTGGTTCCGCGGGTAGGCGAAAACGAACCTGCTAAGCTGATATGAATGCCATGGCGGCGCGGGCTTCGCGTGCGATGAAAACCTTGACCACCGCGGGGGGTAGAGTCCCTGTACGACTGCGGCCCAGGCGCCGACCATCTCGAGAGCGTCGGTCATGACGGCCAAAGCGTCGAGCATCACGCCTGTAGCCGTGAGTTTCATCATCATCTTCTGGGTCATCCGGTTGAATGCGATCCCCAAGCCGGCAGCGAGCACCCGGACGCCGGCTAGCTCGAGAGAGAATCGATCCATCAAGGGCGCCAAGCATCCAATCGAAGGAAGAGGTTCTTGGTAAATTGTCGCCATCTGAAAGCGCAGAGGGCGAGAAGTCTTCAACGATATCCAGGTGGATAAGTATTTCATAGGTCAAGCCATCTGGCATGGTGGAACGCGCTGGAGATGAATCAGGGGCGCCTTCCCAGGTACGGGGTGCTCGGCCGGAACGATCCGAAGCAAACACAGCACAAGAACAGTTTTGGGGGATGACATCCGGGCTGGGGACCCAGACCCACACCCAGAAGAGGTTGGTAGCCTCCCGGCGGCGTGATTTGCGATCAATGCGATCGAAGCAACACCAGCCATTCAGCAGTTCCGCTGCAGCGTTGTGGTTCCAAGCGTGGAGCGGTAGGCCCTCCAGGCCTAAACGAGCTCTGAAGCGCCACGCGGCCAGGCCAGCAGTGCTGTCTGCCACCCAGGGTTTGGTGTCGAACGCACATCCAGCATGCTCAATGTGCTTGGCACGCACGACTGTGTTACGCTGCGCCGGGTAATCAAACCATGCGAGGAAGTCCTCTGGACTGTGACGTGTTACACGCATGTCAGCCCAGGGAATGCCGAGCCTGGCCTCGATCGCCTTCGCTGCTCTGTAAGTGTTGGAGGCCGCAAAGGATTCCCTATTCCCAATAGCCGTGAGAAGCACCGCATGCTGGCCAAGCCTTACCGCCTCCTCGACCATGGCCTCAGAGGCAATCAGCGTGCAGGCGCTTCGGGCCGGGCGGCTCTCCAGACCAGGTAACAGCGACGACATTGCTTGGTTTGAGGAAGTTGGTAGAGCTGCACTGGGAGGCTGCGTCTTGCGAAACGCACAGCTGCGGGCCAAATGCCCACTGCGCTTGCAGAGGAGGCACCGGACTGGATCTCTACAAGCAGCAATGAAAGGACCAACGATGTCGCCTAGAGGGGGGGTGAATAGGCGGATTAAAATTTACGCAATGAATAAAATCGCCGAAGTGGTCAATCCAGAGTCTCCGGGTTTTGGTCCGGATACTCCGGCTTATCCGGAGTGTCCGGTCTAAAGTCCGGACTCTCCGGGTTAGCTGGCTCGGGAACGCAATAAAGGCTACTCTAGCAGGCGCAATAAACTACTAGAAATAGAATGCAAAAACAACCTAGAACAATTGCTAGATAGGATTTGAATTAGAGCTACACAAAGAGCTAGATCTAACTAAACAAATTCAAATCCAAGTAAGCAAGACTAGGAAGTAAAAGAGAGAGCGAGAGACGCAATTTTTCACCGAAGTTCGGATTCTTGAAGGGAATCCTACGTCTCCGTTGAGGTGGCTCGGTCACACTTGAGCCGGGGTCTCTTTCAACCCGCTTTCCTCCCGGTGTTGCACAAATGCACTCGCCGGCTTCACTTCTTGTCTCTTTCCTTTCGGAGGCGAGACTAGCCTTCACAAACGACCGGGGCTCACCACACGCGTCGGTAGCTCCCGGTGACTCCTAGCCGTCTAGGAGACCTTCAACCTCCAAGAGAAATAGCACCACGAAGAATTGCTTGGAGGATGAACTAGTGCTCAACAAGATGAAATGAATGCACTTAGCACTTTGCTTCTTCCTCTCCTCACCAAAAGGATCAACAACCAAATTAATTGGTGGGAGGAAGTGGGGGCTCTATTGAATGCTTAGAGATGGTTAGGAATGGCTTGAATGCTGCTATGAATGAGCTCAATAGAGATCCTTTTCGTTGGAGTGGAGTGGAGGCTTTAAATATCCTTTTTGAAAACTAGCCGTTACTCCCGTTTTTGTACAGGCCGGAGTGTCCGGACAAACAACCCGGAGACTCCGGGTTATCCGGAGACTCCGGACCAAATGTCCGGATACTCCGGACCAGCTGGAACCAAAAGCAACCGAGAGGTCCAACCCGGAGACTCCGGACATAATGTCCGGATACTCCGGAGACTCCGGACCAAATGTCCGGATACTCCGGGTTACCCAGTTCGGTTTCAATTTGAAACTTTTCAAAACCAAATGAAGGAGTGCTAATTTGAGATGCAGTATTTGATGTTGAGCACATGCACATCCTAAAGTCGATTTCTCGTCATACCCTCTTAATAGTACGGCTATCCTTAAGACACAAATAAATAAAATGATACAACTCTGGTCTTGATGCCGTCCTTTTGCTTTTGAGTAGACATAGGGCCTTCCAATGTCATTCCAAGCTCGATATGATCTCGATATCTGCAGTATTCTTGGATAAAACATTAGATCTCTTTAATTGTGTCATCATTAATCACCAAAACAATTTGAGGGGCCTAGATGCACTTTCAATCTCCCCCTTTTTGGTGTATTGATGACAACACAATTAATCAGCAAATAAAATAACGAGAACTAGACTTAGGCTAGAGGAGCTCCCCCTAAATGTGTGCATTAGAAGAAATTAGTGGAAGCAAATGCTCATATTTTACGAGAGATAACCGAGAGCTCCCCCTCACACACAGCATCCGAGAATACAACACAAGAACTGAACGCAATCCAAGCATAAAGAATAAGCAATAAAGTCATTACATGGAATAACAGAGTTCACGACACGAAATAAACAACGAAATGAAGCAACACAAGGCGAGTAAGAGACAAAAGGAAACGCAAAACGCCCAACGCGACGCGACTAAAGACAACGCGACTACTAAGGAAATCACTCCCCCTTTGGCATCAAGACACCAAAAGAGGGAGAAACACGAAGGATCACTCGTCGTCGCCTTCGTCGTCGGACGCGGAGTACTCGCTACCGGGGTCATCTCCAGCGGCAGGCGGAGAGGAGGAGGTGATGCCGAAGAGCTGATCTGCAGAGGTGGCATCGCTACTCTCCTCGGAAGACCCGGAGGAGTCACTGGGAGAGACCGCTTCGCCATTGTGGCGGCGGATGCTGCGAATGTCTTGACCATTCTTCTTGATTTGCTTGCTCATCACCTTCTGCCTGGCGGAGATGTCGCGGCAAAGGAGGAAGACGTGCTTGAGCATCCGCTGAAGAGTGCCACTAGGAACCTCGGACTGCCCCGAAGAACTGGCAGGGGGCACGGCCGGGGTAGAGGTAGAGCCTGTAGCACGACCTCGGCGAAGTCTAGCAGCAGGACCAGGAGCAGCTGGAGGGGCTGGAGTAGACTGAGGACGGACCTTGTAAGCAAGATGCTCCTCATCTCTGACAAACTTTAGCCCACTCACTGAAGAGATCAAAGTCATCACGAAGGGTGCATAGCTGCAACTGGCCATGTTGCTCTGAGCATTCTGTCTCATCGACTCCCACATGAAATCGACAATATCAAACGGGTGGGTGCGCTCGACGAGATGAAACAGCAAGTTCCTTTCATAGGAACTGATGGTAGAAGCATCTCCCTCCTTGGGAGAAAGAGTGACCCTCAACATCCTGTTGAGGACAGCAGGAACATCCTTCGCACCTTGATGGTCCCCACCGTGAAACTCCTCGAAGTGTCATACAAGGCCTCAATCGCCAGAGTCATCACTTTCTTTGCATGAAGCTTTGGACTATCATTATACCTGAGATTGAGGACTCTGGCAAACCTCTTCTTGCTAGCCACATACCAAACCTTGTCAGTCATCCAATATATGGCCTCATCATTCTTGTCAAAGTACAAGGTGGCATAGAATTGCATGATAACCTCATTGTTCCAGTCATACTTGTATGCCATGATGTTCTTGATCTGATGCAGCTCGCAAATCTGAATGATCTCAGTGAAGACTGGATTGCCTGCAGCAGCCATGTATTCCCAAATAATGGTCTTCATGCGAACCACTGGGTGCTCAAGTGGGTATAGGACCGTCTCATAATAATCAGACTGAAACCGGTTCCAAAACCGGCGGTCCACATACTCATCCTGGTAAAGCTCAAGTGGATCTTTCTTTCTATGCTCGACAATGGCTTTTCCTTTTCCAGGTCCTGTCCGGTAATCAATTATCCTCATTGGGTTCATGGACAAAGGATAGTTCCACACGGGCTTGGCCTTGATCAGAGGACCAATGAAGTGCCCAGAAGCACGAAACTGGCTTCTCTTCTGATCACGGTCCGGCATGAGTATCTCGCTAGATGCTCATCTGGATCGAGAGTTGGCTGAGGTGGAGGAGACAGGGCAGTGCGACCCCTGGAGCTAGCCGGCCTCGAGGTCCGGAAGTGGGTCTTTTGGCCACTCCACCTCTCGCTTTTCATGCGGAGGTCATGGAGGAGAATTGGTGGGAGACGCCCCCTGAGCGGGATCACTGCCACCAGCTGCCTGCTGAGGAGGATCGCTGCCACCAGCGGTCTGCTGAGGAGGATCGCTGCCGCCAGAAGTTCCCTGAGAAGGATCCATCTGACCAGATAGAGCGAACGAGAAGAGTTAGCCGAGAGGCGACACGAAAAACAGCGAAGAAAAGAATCTGGCCGAGGCACCCAACCCGGAGAGTCCGGACAAAAAGTCCGGATACTCCGGATTGCATCCGGAGACTCCGGATGCAGAGTCCGGACACTCCGAATGTGCCAGAAAAAGCGCACGGGTGGCCAAGGGAGGAACAATCCAACCCGCACAACTCAACAAATTGACTCTAGATTGCCACAAGAAGATTGGAAAGAGGTCTAGGGCACAATCTAGCACAAGATTTCGCGAAATTAGGGCACGGATTGGAACTCACCTCAACGGGTTTGAAACCGAGGGAATGCGGGAGAAAAGGGAGATCAATTCTTTGATCCTTAGAACCTCCACGAGACAAGCCACACCCTAGAAGAGATGAAGCACGAGGAGAGGCTCAAAGAACCGCAAGAAAGAGTCCAATCCCGGAAGGAAAAAGATTAGGGCACAAAGAAACTTACCAAGATCTCCAATCCAAGGACGAGGAAGGGGTCCAAGATCCCTAGGAGATGGAGGAGAAGGTGAGAATCACGCCCTAGCCAAGAGAGGAACACGGGAGAGGGAGAGACGCACGGAGAAATAGGAAAGAAACTGAACCGCGCGGGATTTTGGGGTTTAACCGACCGCCCCAACCCGGAGACTCCGGACCAACCCGGAGAGTCCGGAGAATCCGGATGACTCGGAGACTCCGGATCAAATACCGGACAGTCCGGATTGCCCAGATCGGTTAGGAAATTGACACGATGAAGGATAGCTCAAGGAATTCAGCGGAGCGAGAGGGAGAAAGATTCCTAAGATGTCAACTTGATACATGACCAGCGAACAATAAAGCAAACAAACTATGGTCACATATCAAATGACAAGATCAGAGGATCAAGAACCAACAACATTGAATAATTTCAAAGAAAAAGATGACTAAGGATTTGAAATTCATTTTTCATTCACCAAACAATATATGAGCACTTATCAAGCCACGTTACGAGAATCTAGAATATTTAGACCACTTCTCAATTCACAGAACCTTTTCTCGTCAAGGGGCTTGGTAAAGATATCGGCTAATTGATCATTTGTACTCACATGTTGGATATCAATTTCGCCTTTTGTTGCGTGGTCTCTTAGGAAATGATGGCGAATATCAATGTGTTTTGTTCGGGAGTGTTGGACAGGATTGTTGGCAATTTTTATGGCACTCTCATTGTCACACAAAAGTGGAACGCTTTTGTAGGATAGGCCATAATCACTCAAGGTTTGTCTCATCCAAAGTAGTTGGGCACAACAACTCCCGGCTATATATTCGGCCGGCGAGTGGATAGGGCTACGGAATTTTGTTTCTTGGAAGACCACGAGACTAGGGACCTACCCAAGAATTGGCAGGTTCCTGAGGTACTCTTCCTATCCACTTTGCAACCGGCATAATCCGCATCGGAATAGCCAATGAGTTCAAAGGAGGATCCTTTCGGATACCAAAGTCCGAAATGAGGAGTGTGCACTAAGTATCTCAAGATTCTCTTAACGGCCACCATGTGGCATTCTTTTGGAGCGGTTTGAAAACGTGCACACATACAAACGCTAAGCATGATATCGGGCCTAGATGCACAAAGATAAAGGAGAGAACCGATCATCGAACGATATACCTTTTGGATGACCGGTTTACCTTCTTTGTCGAGGTCTAGATGCCCGTTGGCCTGCATAGGCGTCCTTATAGGCTTGGCGTCCTCCATTCCGAACTTCTTGAGCATGTCCTTGATGTACTTGGTTTGACAAATGAAAGTTCCTTCCTTGATTTGTTTAACTTGAAATCCGAGGAAGAACTTCAACTCTCCCATCATGGACATCTCAAATCTTTTAGTCATTATCTTGCTAAACTCTTTACACAAATGTTCATTAGTAGATCGAAATATAATGTCATCGACATATATTTGGCATACAAACAAATCATTATCAATATGCTTAGTAAAGAGAGTAGGGTCGGCCTTTCCGACTACAAAACCTTGTTCGAGAAGAAAGTCTCGTAAACACTCGAACCAAGCCCTCGGTGCTTGCTTAAGTCCATAAAGGGCTTTGTGAAGATAGTAGACGTGGTCTGGGTGTTTTGGATCTTCAAAGCCGGGTGGTTGCTCGACGTAGACCATCTCGGAGAGTGGTCCATTTAAGAAGGCGCTCTTCACGTCCATTTGATACAGCTTGAAATCATGGTGAGTAGCAAAGGCAAGTAATATTCTAATAGATTCAAGCCTAGCTCTTTGGAGCATAAGTTTCATCGAAATCCAAACCTTCGATTTGAGTGTACCCTTGAGCAACCAAACGAGCTTTGTTCCTTGTCACGATCCCGCTTTCATCTTGCTTGTTTCGAAGACCCACTTAGTGCCGATGACGTTTTGCTTGGGTCTTTTGACAAGCTCCTGCACTTGATTGCGCTTGAAGTTGTTTAGTTCCTCTTGCATAGCCATCACCCAATCTGGGTCTTCAAGCGCTTCATCTACTTTAAGAGGTTCAAGAGAGGAAACGAGCGAGTAAAATTCACAAAATTTGCAACTCGAGATCAGTGGATACTCCCTTGTTGATGTCTCCAAGTATGTTGTCGATCGGATGATCTCTTTGAATGCTTTGATGAACTCTCGGATGAGGTACGGTTGAGTCCAAGGCTTGAATAGGGCCATCATCATCTTGAGTGGCATTTGAACCATCTTGAGCTTGCTTGGACGAGGAGGGAATATCGCTGAGTCATCCCCATCCGAGACTCCGGTATTGGACCCGAGACTCGGACCAGTCCCGACACTCCGGGTTTCACCGAGACTCGGGTTGGGGAGCTCGGGTGAGTTTCCAAATTTTGAGGTCTTACCTCCCGATTGCCATTTTCTTGATAGCTTCACAAGGAGGTTCTTCCTGTCAATCACAACACGATCAACTTGTTCTACTTGAGAACCATTAGTTTCATCAAAAGTCACGTCACGCGAGATTTCAACGACACGGTGGTATTGTTGAAAACTCAGACGCTGTAAGCATTAGTTCCATAACCAAGTAAGAAACCTTCATCTACTTTAGGAGCGAATTTAGAAGACTTAGCCTTTTTATTAAGGATATAGCATTTGCTCCCAAAGACTCGAAAGTAGGAGACATTTGGTTTCTTCCCGGTGAGCAACTCGTATGCCGTTTTCTTCAAGATCTTGTGAAGGTAGAGGCGGTTGGACCTGTGGCAAGCGGTATTGATGGCTTCCGCCCAAAAGCTATCGGAAACCTTGTACTCGTCAAGCATTGTCCGCGCCATCTCGATGAGTGTTCGATTCTTCCTCTCGGCCACCCCATTTTGTTGAGGAGAATAGGAGCCGAGAATTCGTGCTGATTCCTTCTTCATCGAGAAACTCCTCCACACCAATGTTCTTGAACTCGGTGCCGTTGTCGCTTCGAATTCTTTTAATCTTCACTTCAAATTCGTTTTGAGCTCTTCTCATGAATTTTTTCAAAGTCACTTGGACTTCACCTTTGTCATGCAAAAAGAACACCCAAGTGAATCGAGAAAAATCATCAACAATTACTAGACCATACTTACTTCCCCCGATGCTTATGTAAGCTACGGACCGAATAAATCCATGTGGAGCATTTCCAATGGTCTTGAGGTCGTCATCACGTTCTTGGCGGGATGGGAGGCACCTACTTGCTTGCCGGCTTGACAAGCGCTACAAATCCTATCTTTCTCAAAGACAATGTTGGTTAGTCGAGAATGTGGTTGCCTTTAACGAGTTTGTGAAGATTCCTCATACCAACATGGGCTAATCGGCGATGCCAAAGCCAACCCATGCTAGATTTAGCCATTAAGCACGTTTCAAGATTAAGTCTATCCGTATTGAAGTCTACGAGATAGAGCTTACCCTTCAAACGTCCTTTAAAGGCTATTGAACCATCAAGCCTCTTAATGACATCCACACCCTTTTCATTAAACAAGCAATTATAGCCCGCTTCACATAATTGTGCAACGGACAATAAATTGTAGCTTAATGACTCAACAAGCAAAACATTATTTAATTGAAAATTGCTTGAGATAGGAATTTTACCCAATCCAATTACTTCTCCTTTTCCATTGTCTCCAAAGACAATGCTTTCACTATTTGATCCATTTGCGTCCAATTGAGCGAACATTGCCTTTTCTCCGGTCATGTGGTGCGTACATCCGCTATCCAAAATCCAACTTGTTCCACCGGAGATATAGGCCTACAAAATGACATTTAGTTTTTGCTCTTTGGTACCCAAACTTGGTTAGGTCCACGCACATTAGTGACAAGCGATTTAGGGACCCAAATAGAACGAACACAAGGAGCATTCTTCGGCTTACGCCCAACATGATAAGCAACTACACTAATCGAGGTTAGTCTTTTTAAGCACATAAGAAGCAAAGAACTCGGAGTGAGCTTTGTGCTTGGATGTTCCTTCGCCTTTTACAAAGTGAATGGGCTTGCTTAAAGGAGCAACAACAATGTTGCTCTTTTTGCCCTTTGGCGGAACATACCCAAGCCCTTGCCTCTTAGGATTACCTTGGCGCTTACCGAGATACTCCTCTAAACCCTTGCTTGCCTTGTAGGACTTTTGAAGTCCATCTTCAAGCATCACCTTAAGCTTCTCATTTTCATGAGCTAAGACTTTCAAAGTCTCACGGTTAGTAGCACAAGTAGCAACATCAACATTAAAGCATCTAGCACAACCGTTGCTCGTCGAGGGTAATGAAATATTGGAGTTGTTGATTGAGGTAGAAGCTTTATTCGAGAGATCAACAAGCTTCACTTCAAGAGCCTTGCAAGCATCCTTTGCTTTTGCAAGTTGCTCTAAGAGTGAAGCATTGGTGATCTCAAGACTAATTGCTTCACTTTTGGTCAAGTTTGAACTTTTGACCAAATCCTCATTCTTTTTTCTTTCAAAAGCTAGGCTCTTCTCTAGCTCAATGTTCTTCTCCTTTTCAAAAATAAGGAGATCCTCTTGAGCCTCAAGAATAGCCTCCTTTTGTTCAACTACTTCCTCCAATTTTTCAATATCTTTAAGTAGCAAGTCTAATTTTTCAATATCAAGATCATTCATAGACTTAAATGCTACTTCCTCATCATCACTAGCATCATCACAATCATCTAAGCCATAATCAACAATAGAAAGAGTGGAGCTCTTAGATGATACCTTGTGCCCCTTTGCCATAAGGCACATTGGAGCATCTTCATCTCCGTCGCTCAAGTTGTCGAAGAGACTCTTTGACTTTGTCGGTGGAGTAGCGATGGCGACGGTGGCAAGTCCTCCTTCATTGTCGGAGTTGGACTCGGACTCGGACTCAGAGTCGGAGTCGGAGTTCCATTCCTTGCCAATGTATGCATGACCCTTGCCCTTGTACTTCTTGCTCTTGTCCTTCTTCTTGAACTTGTCTTTCTTGTAGGGCTTTTCTTCCTTCTTCTCTTTGTGTGGGCACTCGGCAATGAAATGACCGGGTTCCCCACACTCATAGCACTTTCTTGAGGAGTGACGCCCTCTTGACTTGTTGCCATAGCTCTTGGAGTGACTACCCGGCTTGTAGCCCTTCTTCTTCAAGAACTTGTTGAATCTTCTAACGAGCAAGGCCATATCTTCATTTGTCAAGGGGCCGCTCGACTCTTCTTCATCGCTTGAGCTCTCTTCGGCTTCTTGCATCACCTTGATGGCCTTCAAGGCGATGCCCTTCTTCTTGCCGGACTTGAGCTCCTCCACCACTTCCGCTTCCTTCACCATCATCTCATCCATCATCAACCGGCCAATCACTTCATGAGGAGTGAGGGTGTCGAAGTTTGGCCGGTCGCGGATGAGTTGCACAAGATTGCGGTTGGTGGGGGTGATCACCCGGAGGATGATCTTGACAATGGCTTTGTCGGTGAGCTCGGTGCTTCCGAGTCCTTTTGCTTGATTTACTAGCAGCATCAA
The DNA here is from genome assembly GCA_036346355.1 of Rhipidocladum racemiflorum. NCBI lineage: Eukaryota > Viridiplantae > Streptophyta > Magnoliopsida > Poales > Poaceae > Rhipidocladum > Rhipidocladum racemiflorum. The sequence goes on from CM070588.1 coordinate 33,959,049, forward strand.
GCGATCAAACATCTTTGTGTAAGTTTCTCCTTCTTCTAGAGTGAATCGGCTCAATTCTCCAATGATGAGCTCTATCTTTGATTCACGGACACTTGACACTCCTTCATGAGTGACCATTAACCTTTCCCAAATGTCCTTGGCATTGTCAAGGCCATCGACCCGGTTGAACTCGGAGTCGCTCAAAGCATTGAACAAGGCATTGACGGCCAAGTCGTTGAAGTGTTGAGCTTTGTCTTCTTCGGAGGTGAGATTGTTGGGGTTTGCGGGCTTGAAACCTGTTTCAACAATCTTCCAAATACACGGATGAAGTGATCTCAAATACATCTTCATCTTATGTTTCCATGCCGCATATCGAGTGCCATCGAAGTGAGGCGCTCGACCGGATGAGACGGAGACATAGGATGAGGAGTTTGAGACTCCAAAAGAGGAATAATCTAGAGGAATTGCAACCCCTATACCGGAACCCGAGGCTTTCTCTTGGCCATGGGTTTCGGTAACCTTCTCTATGTCAGACATCTTTGATTCTCCAAGCGGTTAAGCCAAAGTAAAGGAGATTTGGCTCTGATACCAATTGAAAGGACCAACGATGTCGCCTAGAGGGGGTGAATAGGCGGATTAAAATTTACGCAATGAATAAAATCGCCGAAGCTGGTCAATCCAGAGTCTCCGGGTTTTGGTCCGGATACTCCGGCTTATCCGGAGTGTCCGGTCTAAAGTTCGGACTCTCCGGGTTAGCTGGCTCGGGAACGCAATAAAGGCTACTCTAGCAGGCGCAATAAACTACTAGAAATAGAATGCAAAAACAACCTAGAACAATTGCTAGATAGGATTTGAATTAGAGCTACACAAAGAGCTAGATCTAACTAAACAAATTCAAATCCAAGTAAGCAAGACTAGGAAGTAAAAGAGAGAGCGAGAGACGCAATTTTTCACCGAAGTTCGGATTCTTGAAGGGAATCTGACAAGTACCCATGCCATGGGTACCCCCATCAGCCCGGAAGCGCGAACGGGCTGACCAACCACGGTAAAGGCCCAGCACCGCCGAAAGGTACTTGGGCCGCGGGGAGCGAACCCGACCTGTGCAGGGCCGACCCTGGACGGTCGGCGGACTCCGATTCCGGGCGGTCGGTGGGCTCCGACCACCTAACATTGGAGCTCGCGGTCAGCAAGCTCCACCCGCGCCTGAGCGCCAGGCTCACGCCCGATGTCGTGGTCGCTTTGTCGCGCTGCGTCCTGACATCCGTCACAGGGTAGGCGGTTCCTTCCCAAGACTGTCAGGAGAGCCACCGAAGAAGTCAAGCCCGGCCTCGCCCTGCCGCTGGCACACCGCAGAGGAGTACGCCCACTCCCGAGGCCAAGGCAAAGTCAAGCGCCATTAAAGCCACCGAGGCCGACAGAGCACCACGCGACACGCCACCTGCATAAAGACTACGCAAGATCGCTCATCACAGAACCACCAACCCCGCCGGACGGGCAGGGTCGGTCGGACAAGACAGAACTGCACTTCAAGACGTGCAGGCCCCTTTCCTCGTAGTTTTCCCAACTCCCGTGTAACCTGCCTCCTCCAGTATATATAAGGGGGCAGGGCCGAGAGGGGGCGCGGAGAAAACAGTCTTCTAGATAGCCTCAACTCCCTAGCGAAAACATCAAGGGGATCGGACAGCCGACCCTCCGCCTCGCTTGTACACCCCTTGTTCATCACCTAAAGATCAATATATCCACACCAAACGAACTGGAGTAGGGACATTCGGCCCGAACCAGTATACATCTTCTGACTCCTTGAGTCGACCATTCGGGGAGAGGGAGCGCGCGACCCCTTCCGACCACAAATTCGTACTGCCGGTGCACGAAACACCGACAGTTGGCGCGCCAGGTAGGGGGTTTCGCGCGTCTTCACCGACATCCTCATCTTCGGGTTCCCATTCTCCTCCCTGATGGCCTCCCACTACGATTCGCCGATGTCGAGGGGCTGGATCCGCTTCGGCGCCCTCGATTTCATCGTCACTACGGCGGGGGAGCTTGTCCTCGTCCCCGCTGCCGTCCGGGACCGGACGCCCTCCGCAAGCCTGGATGCGATTGCTGACGTCCTCAGCAACCTCAGCCTCGAGGCCCCCGCGCAGCGGCGGGCGGGCAAATCCGCCGGCGCTGCCCCCGGCGACATCGCCTACGGACTGCGGCAAGCGGCGGAGCCGCCCTCCACGAGCTCGCAGCTCGTGGCCATGGCCGGCTACGCGCCGGCTTCCCTCCACGACCTACTGGCGGATTCCTCCAGCCACGGCTCCAGCTCCGACAAGGAGTACCCCCCTCGCAGGCGTACCCCGTGAGTGCAACATGACGGGTGCGGCGGAGCCATCCTCCACCCGCTACCCTCGGGACCCTCCTCCCGCTGCGACAGGCGCGGCGGGAGGAATCCGGCGGGAAGACGACGCCACAGCACCTTAACGCTTCGGCCGACCTCCGCGACAAAGCGAGGAGTTAGAGGCCCGAAGGCCGAGCTCGACAAGCTCCAGGCCGAGCCGAGCACCGCCACCTAACCCACCACTTCGCCTCGGCCCGAGCGCCCGCGGCGTCAGTGCATCGACAATTGGCCGAGGAAGCGAACGACCTTCCGTTCTTCCCTCACGCTAACCGTAACATTGCCGCAGCCGGCAATGCCGCTCCGAGGGCTGCTCGAGCCAACGGAGCCTGGCCAAGGCCACCTATCGTAACCTCAGGGGATCGGTAGAGCGTCTTTGTCGTTCGGACGCCCAAGGTTCGGCTCCGTGACGGCGCCACTTGGCCGCTGGGCGATCCCCTCACAGGGTCGACGGAGCCCAGCCAAGACGGCCCCACTCTGCGAGCTCCCCCAGGCATCCTACACCCCGGTGCGACACCGCCTGGGGGACAAGTACGATCTTCGCACCACCCTCGAGGCGCGAAGGAGAGCTACCGAGGCAGCAGCGCCCTCGCAGGTCGCCGATAGCGGGCGACGCAACCGCCCCGACCCGGGATTCGACGGTCCCGGACCGCGTGCGTTCACCCGCCTCATCCGCAACGCCGACTTCCCGGTCAGATTCCGGGCTCCGACCAACATAGCCAAGTACACGGGGGCTACCAACCCCAGTGTCTGGTTAGAAGACTATCGGCTCGCCTGTCGAGCTGGGGGAGCGACGGACGACTCGCTTCGTTATCCAAGATACCTCCCCATCTATCTTGCGGACTCGGCTCGAGCATGGCTCGAGTACCGCGCAGATACCATCGGCACTGGGCCGACCTGACGAACCTTTCGTCGGAAACTTCCAGGGCACGCATAAACGCCTGGCAACTCCTGAGATCTCAAGAGCTGCAAGCGGCCGGGAGACCCTCCGACTACATCCGCCGCTTCTCCCAGCAGTGCAACGAGCTCCTCGACATCTGCGACGCCGACGCCGTCGTATGCGTTCATCTACGGCACCACGTCACGAGGCCCTGGTCCACAAGTTGGGCCGTATGGCCCGGACCACCAAGGAGCTCCTCGACATCGCCACCAACCATGCCTCCGCGAGGAGTCCGTGGGAGCCATCTTCAAAGGAAGACGGCCCACAAGACAGCCGGCCGGCCAGATTCTCCGACCGCCCGACAAAAGGAAGCGGAAGGGGAAGCGAGGGCCGAAGGCCGTATGGTCACCGCCGCCGACCGGCTGCTAAATAAAGCAGGTTCGGCGGACACCCGACCGATTCGAGAAATTGATGGACAGTCCGTGCCCAAACCACGACTATCCCGTCAAACACAAGTATTGGGACTGTGAAGTCCTGAAGCGTTTCCTCTCCGGGAACCCCACGACGCCACGGGGAAAGGGGAAGAAGCGCGACCCAGCACCCGACGCCGGGGCAAAGGACGATGAGCCGGCCGACGAGTTCCCGCAGCTCGGCGGTTGCCTCATGATCTTCTGAGGGGCAGAGTGCTACGCCCGACAAGCCGGCGGCCGAAGCTCGCCCACCGAGAGGTCCACACGACGACCCCGGCCGTGCATTTATACCTATGGTGGTCGTATTGCCCTTTCGCGTTCTATCGGACCGACCACCCCGACCACATCCCGCACCGGACGCTACCCGCCGTCGTCGACCCCATCGTGGGGACGGTTACCGACCAAGGTGCTCATGGATCGGCGGCGCAGCCTCAACATCATGTATGTTGAGACCCTGGATGCCCTGGGTCCTCGCTCCGCCCTCCGGCCGAGCAAGGCGCCCTTCCACGGCGTCGTGCCAGGCCAACAGCCCACCCCCTCGGCAGGTCGGCCTGCCGTCACCTTTGGGAGCCGGACAACTTCCGCGACCGAGCCTCACTTTCGAGGTTGTGGACTTTCCCGGCTCCTACCACGCCATTCTGGGACGACCATGCTACGCGACGTTCATGGCGGTCCCCAATTACACCTACCTCAAGCTGAAGATGCCAGGGCCGCAAGGTGTCATCACCGTGGCCACATCTTTCCAAATTCGCCTACAATCATGGCGAAGCGGCAAATGCGGCTGGCTCGGCCGATCGTCGCTTCCGCCGAGCTCGCCCAGCTCCAGGAGAAGGTCTCCGGATCCGCCCCCGACTCCAGCAAGTCGGGGCCTAGCTCTTTCAAGTCCGCGGAGGACACGAAGGAGGTCGCTGTTGATCCCGAAGATCCCGCCAAGACCGTGCGGATCGGGGCCGCCCTCACCACCAAATAGGAAGGCGCGCTCGTCGACTTCCTCCAAGCAAACCGAGACGTCTTCGCTTGGAGACCCTCGGACATGCCAGGAGTCCCGAAGGAGGTCGCCGAGCACTCCCTGAACATTCGACCGGGATCTAGACCGGTCGCCCAGCGCCTGCGCCGTTTCGACGAAGAAAAGCGTCGGGCCATTGGGGAAGAAATCGCCAAACTTTTGGCCGCCGGCTTTGTAAGGGAGGTGCGTCACCCCGAGTGGCTCGCCAATCCCGTCCTTGTAAAGAAAAAGTCGGGGCAATGGAGAATGTGTGTTGACTACACGAGCCTCAACAAGGCCTGTCCGAAAGATCCATTCCCATTACCTCGCATCGACCAGGTCGTGGACTCCACCGCCGGGTGCGAGTCCCTTTCTTTTTTGGATGCCTACTCAGGCTATCACCAGATTGCGATGAAGGAGTCCGATCAGCTCGCGACCTCCTTCATCACCCCGTACGGCTCATACTGTTACGTCACGATGCCTTTTGGTCTGAAAAACGCAAGCGCCACGCATCACGGTGTATGCGAGCATGTTTCTCGAGACCAAATTGGCCGTGAATATCGAGGCCTACGTCGACGACATCGTTGTCAAAACCAGGAAGGCCGATGACCTCATCGCCGACCTAGAAGAGACTTTTGCGAACCTCCGACGGTTTCGCATAAAGCTCAACCCCGAGAAATGCGTCTTCGGGGTCCCCAAGGGCAAGTTGCTGGGATTCATCGTCTCCGAGCGCGGCATCGAAGCCAACCGAGATAAGATCTCCGCTATCGCAAGGATGGGGCCAATCAACGATCTGAAGGGAGTTCAAAGGCTGATGGGATGCCTCGCGGCACTAAGTCGCTTCGTATCCCGCCTCGGCGAACGCGGGATGCCACTCTACAAGCTGATGAAGAAGTCCGACCGTTTTTCCTGGACCAACGAAGCTCAGGAAGCCTTTAGTCGACTAAAGGCCTTTCTGACCTCACCTCCGGTCCTGGTCGCCCCGGAGCCACAGGAGCCTTTGCTCCTCTACATCGCCGCCACGACTCAGGTCGTCAGCGCGGCACTTGTTGTGGAGCGAGCGGAGGAAGGCCGCGTTTTCAAGGTACAGAGGCCGGTCTACTTCGTCAGCGAGGTGCTCTCCGAAACAAAGGTCCGATATCCCCAGATACAGAAGTTACTGTACTCGGTGCTCATCACCAAGAGGAAGCTTGCCCATTACTTCGATCGACACCCCATCTCCGTGGTAACCTCCTCACCGCTCGGAGAAGTCGTCCACAACCGCGACGCTACCGGAAGGATCGCCAAATGGGCTCTCGAGCTCAACGGCCTCGACATATCGTACGTCCCCAGGACGGCGATCAAGTCCTAGGTCTTGGCGGACTTTGTCGCCGAGTGGACCGAGGCGCAAGTCCCTGCGGCGGTCGAGGACCCGAGTAATCTTGGACGATGTACTTCGATGGGTCTTACACCAAGAACGGGGCCGGCGCGGGGGTCGTCATCATCTCCCCACTCGGCAACAAACTCCGGTATGCCATACGACTACTCTTCGACGCCACCAGCAATGTCGCCGAGTACGAAGCCCTTGTCAATGGCCTTCGGATCGCCGCCGACCTGGGCGCACGACGGCTCAACGTTCACGGCGACTCCAAGCTGGTCGTCGACCAAGTGATGAAAGCCACCGAGCCCCGTGACGCTCGGATGGCCGCCTACTGCCTGGAGGTCCGCAAGCTCGGGGAGAAGTTCAAGGGTTTCGAGCTCCATCATAGCTGCCGACGCTATAACGGTGAAGCCGACTCCCTCGCCAACCTCGCCTCCGGGAAGGGGCCGGTTCCCCCTGGAATCTTCGTTTCCGACCTCAGCAGCCCTTCAATCCGGTTGGATCCGAGTGCTCAGGGCGCCGCCGACCCCCCAAAGGCGGGCGGCCCCATTGATCTTCGGCCAGATGACCACCCGCCTGGGTCGGACTTGGGCGTCCTGAGCGTCGAAACCGACTGGAGGCAACCGTTTGTCGATCGGTTGACGAACGGGTCGCTCCCCGCCGATACCACCGAGGCTCGGCGCCTCGCTCGGCGGGCTAAGTCTTTCGTCCTGATCGAGGGCGCCCTCTACAAGAGGAGCCCGTCCGGAATCCTTCAGAAGTGCGTCCCGACCGACCAAGGGAAGCACCTACTGCTGGACATCCACGACGGGGTGTGCGGGCACCACGCCGCGCCGCGGTCCCTGGTAGGAAAGGCCTTCCGACAAGGTTTCTACTGGCCGACCGCCGTAGCAGATGCGACCCAAATCGTCCGCACCTGCGAAGGATGCCAATTCTTCGCCAGGCAGACGCATCTTCCTGCGCAAGCCCTGCAGACGATCCCCATCACGTGGCCCTTCGCGGTTTGGGGGCTCGACCTGGTCGGACCCTTCAAAAAGGCGCCCGGGGGCTTCACTCACTTGCTTGTCGCCGTAGACAAGTTCACAAAGTGGATCGAAGCAAAGCCATTGGCAAAGATCACATCGGCGCGACAAGTTTCTTCCGCGATATTGTCTACCGCTTCGGGGTGCCCAACTCCATCATCACCGACAACGGGACGCAGTTCACGGGAAAGGAGTTCCTCGAGTTCTGCGACAACTTCAATATCCGAGTCGATCGGGCGATGGCACACTTCGAGCCAACGGACAAAGCCGAGCGAGCCAACGGCATGATCCTCCAAGGACTCAAGCCGCGAATCTTCAGCCGACTGAAGAAATTCGCGGGACGATGGGCCGCCGAGCTACCGCCCATTCTTTGGAGTCTACGAACCACACCAACCCGGTCGACCGGGTTCACGCCTTTTTTCTTAGTGTTCGGAGCGGAGGCTGTGCTCCCGACCGACCTTGAGTACGGTGCGCCAAGGGTGCAGAACTACAACAGCGCACGGGGGACCGAGGAGTAGCAGGATGACCTCGACCAACTCGACGAGGCTCGGGATGTCGCGGTCTTGCGGTCGGCTAAATACCAGCAGGCGCTGCGTCGCTACCACAGCCGACGGGTCCGCGGCCGCTCGTTCGAAGTCGGCGACTTAGTGCTGCGTCAAGTCCAATCCGCGAAGGACAGGCACAAGCTCTCCCCGCCTTGGGAGGGCCCTTTCACCATCGCAGAAGTTCTCCGGCCCGGCACCTTTCGTCTCAAAGACGCTGAAGGAAATCTCCTTGCAAACGCCTGGAACATAGAGAAGCTGAGAAGGTTCTATCCATAGTCGGCCTCTCTCCTCTTTTTGTACCATGCGAAAAACACTTGAGCAAAGAAAGCTGCAGCAGTCGGACGACCGACCAAGTGGTTTTTCTCTCTCTCGAACCTCTCTCGTTTTGTTGATCCGGAGCACTACGACCTCCGCCCCGAAAGCAGAGGTCCCGAAACTGCCCTCCTTTGATCACATGCGAAAGAACGAGGGCTAGATCTCAACACAAAAAAAAACAAGGAGCAAAAAGAGACGAAAAGAGAAACACGGTCACTTTATTCATTTACAGGAGGAACATCAGCCCAACCCAAAAAGGAACCACTCGCCAAGGTCCCTTTACTCGGCAAAGGCGCGATACTCCTCCTGGTGTGCGCCCAGCCAGCCGAACGACGCGTGACGCCGCTCAGTCACCGCCCGAATCAGCGGCGCCCTCACCTCCCACAGCCGGGGAATGCCCGCAACAAGGATGCCGACTCGCCGCGCATCCCCGCGCACGGCTTCGGCCTCGACCTCCGCCACCACCCGCAGCCAGGCTTGCTCGTCGCCCACCTCCTCTCGAAGTTGTGTGTAGCGGTCCGCCATAGCACGCGAAGCAAGTTCGTTTGGCGGCAGTCTTGGCGAAGTAACAAGCACTCTGGCGCCCCTCCTTTTATAACCTGCGGCACGGAAGACGAAGCGCCCCAAGTCGCCAGGAAGCGAAAGACGAAGCGCCTTGGGGTCACGCAACGGCGCTTGAAGACGGCGCCCAAAGACCAGCTCGAAATCGGCACGATCCCCCAGGCGAGTTAATCCACACTTATCTCCAAAGAAAACTTAAATCCTTCTGCCGACTCAAGCGGTGCGTGGCGACTGTACCCCCAGTCCCCACGCACCACTCGGGGGCTACTTCCCCGACCTCAGGACCTCACGGGTCAGCGACCTAGATCGATGACCGGTAACCACTCCGACCGGGCTACCCCCTCATAGTAACCTCTTCAAACCCAAAACGCTACAGCCCACGCCCCCGCGGCTACGGCTCCGAGGTAGCACTTTGAGCAAAAGGGAGGTTACTTGAGCAAAGGGCCAAGCGGCGGGCGGATGGAGCCTTTCGATTTAGGTCGGCAAGCCGACCGATCAAACAAATCTCCCTCGCGGCAACCTCCTCGAACCGAATGCTACAACCTAAGCCCCAACGGCTACGGTTCCCGAGTAGCATTCCACGCAGAAAGGAAGCCGCCCGAGCAGAAGATAGTTTGATCGACCAGGGCAGACCAACCCCGGTCGTCGTTAGAAAGCGTTAGTCGCTAACCAAGCCGCATCTCGACCGACCGAGCTATCTTCCTCATGACTTGTTTACCCCAGCCCATCAGTACTACGGCCTACGCCTCCTCGGCTTCGGCTTCGAAGTGGCACTCTGCTGGGGGTAAGCGAGTCCTCTGAGCAAGAGACGCTAGGGACGGTCGATGCACCTCCGCTCGGGTCAGCGATCTAACCTACCAAGCGCAAGCTTCGCAAAGAGGGCGGTCCGACCTAGGCACCCCTCCGCAAAGCTATCGCTCGAGATAGCTCGTCCTATCCCGTGATCTCTCCGAGCGGGATTGAGGCAACACCTACGCCTCGGGGCACCCCGCGCCCTGTAGCTATGGTCGTAAGATTGCCCAAATTCATAGAAGAAGCACGGATAGACGAGCAAAATAACTTAAAGCAACCCGACACTTCAACTCGGGCCAGGGTAATCGTGTTCATTACATACACCGCCAAAAAGCAAAAATAGGGATACTAATCGTCTCCCTCCGTCCGACGGAGGATTTCTCGCGGCGAGATCCGGCCGGCAATCTCTTGGGCGCACGGATCGACCCGGGTCATGAAAGCGTCGACTTCTTCGTCGCTTCGGTCAGCAGCGACGCCGCTCCCAACCGCCTCAAGGTCGACGCCGTCATAATAAGAGACAGTGTTGACCAGGGCCGAGGAAGCGCCAAGCACCGCCGCCTCCCGCACCGACGCCTCGACGCGCTCAGGAATCCACCCAAGCAGGGCAGGAATAGCACCGGGGCCCGGAGTAAGCCCGAACAACCGGTCGCAGACAGCCTGGGTGCCCACACGAAGCGATCGCTACCGCTCGGCCCGATCGGGCCGCTTCCCTCCCCGCCCCCCGCTTACCCCCGCGGGCCGCGTCCCGTGACTCGACCGCCGCATCCCGTTCTTCCACCGCCGCCCTTCGCGACTCTAGCACGTCGCTAAGGTTTTTTCGCAGCTCTGCAGGACAAAAAAGAGAGACAAATACGAAGACGCCCGTCGCAGCGGGCTCCAAGGGGTTGAATTACTCACCGCCACGGAGGCCTCTTTGGCGCGAAGTTCCTCCTCGACCTTGGCACGTGCTTCTCGATCGGCCGCGCACGGTCGGCCAAGCTCCTCGCCGTCCACGAGCTCCCCGAGCAAGATCCCGCCGCCGCGGCCGGTCGGCCTCCCTGCTGGCCGACTCGCATTCCTCTCGGAAGAGGGTGGCCTCCGCGGGCGGATACTTCTGCGGACCGCGAAGTCTTGGCCGCTTCCGCTTCCACCAGGGACGACTGGCCCTCTCTCCTCGGACGGTCAACGACTCCACTGGTGGCCGCTGAGCCTCCCGCAAGGCTTCAGTGACTTCCCCCAGCCGCTGACCAGCCGTGGCGGCCCTTCCTTGCTCGGCAACAAGCGCCCTCCGAGCGTCGAGCAGCTCTTCCCCTACGGCACTCCCCCGGCTGTGCAAGTGCCGGAGGAACATCGACTTGTCCACCGCTCGGGACGTCAAGCGCTGCGAATACCCGCCCGGTCAGTCTCCATTTCCCGGTCGAGAGATGCACAAAAGACAAATCCCCGTCAGACTTACCGATCTGGCCGAGCGGGACTCCTGAGCAATGGACTTCCTCGCCTTGGACGCGGCGTCAACAACGAGAGTAAGGTCGGCGTGGATCCTTCCCATCTCCTCCTCCAGAACGTCCCAATCCGCGCGTTCTGCCGCCCGTAAATCGAACGCGGGACCCCCGGCCGGGTCAGGGCCGGGCCAAGTCAGCACGGCGATCGGCGACCGCCCTGACTTGATTTCCCCGCCCGCCGGAACGCCTGTGGCGGCCGGCTGCGCGCCCTTCGGCGACACTCGGACCGCCGAAACTGGCGGCGGCCCCGGCGGCGGGGGCGGCGGATCTCGTCCCGCCGGCGTTGCGAACGCCAAGAACCCCGCTGCTTCCCCGGCGACAGGCTCGCTGACCTCCACGGTCGGCCGCAAAGACGGGGAAGGCAGGCCGACAGGACCGCCGGTCTCACTGGTCGACGGCACGGGCGGAAGCACGCCCGACGGAGCTTCTGCCCGCACGGTCTTATCCGGCAGCGGCCCAGATGCGTCCCCCTCCGGCAGCGTCCTCTCACCGACGGGCCCTACCGCGGGGAGCGCGTCCGGACGATCCCGCTCTGGCGACCACCGCCGCCAGCGGACAGGGCCGGGAGGCGATTCTCACCGCCCAGTAGGACTCAGCGCCCTCCACAGTGAGGCCCCTCGCCGCAATGGTCGGTCAGAATTACGTAAGAAGACAAAGACCGGAGGAATTGCGTAAGTCACTTACCGGGAGGAGCGAACAACCGGCACCTGGCGTGCCCTCTTCGCCGGACCCCTGCGAGGAGGCGACAGGGATCTGCGCTTCCGCGAGATAAACCTCGCGCCCGCGTTTCTTCCGAGGAGCCGCGGCCGCCGCCGCTGATCGAACCGCCGCGTCGCGACCGCCTCCGGCAACTTCTCCTCCCTCGCTCGGCGATGACTCCTCGTCACCCTCACTCGAGGTCTCCTCCGAGACCTCCTCGCCACACGCGGCCTGGTCCGCGCGCTCTTTCCTCTTCCGCGTCTTGGTGGCCACCTTTTTCGCTAGCAGGGCGGCGTCCTGCTTCTCCTTTTCGAGGCGCGCGGCCGCCCTCAACTCCTTTTCCCCCGGTAGCAAGGGGCGGGAGATCAGTCCACCGAGCCCCTGCGAGAACACGCTCGGATGAGGGGACGAGGGAGCAGAACAAAACAAAAGCAAACAGGAGCCACCGGACGTACCAAGTCCGGAGGATTCTGCGCCGAGAACGGCGCAGGCGCCTCGCCCGCTGGCTCGGTATCTCCCGCGATGGAGATCAAGTGACACGCGCGAGGATCTCCGACGGAGGGAGCTCCCGCTCCGACGACCTTGCAGGGTCGGTCGGCCCAATGTACTCAAACATGGGACGCAACCGATCCTTGAGGGGTTGGATGCGCCTCTCCATAAACGTCTTTGAGACCACCTTGCCTGTCGGACCCGCCGCTTCAAGTCCGCAAGCTTCCGAGAATCAAATCCACCTTCGACCGGTCTCTTCGCCGACCCCAGGTCCAGCAGGGATGCGACTTCGGTGGATTCCCGCTAAAGGCCGGGGCGCTGTCACCGATGTTCCGGACATAGAACCACTCGCCGTGCCACCCCCGGTTGGACGTCGGCAGCTTCACGTCGATGTAGGACGTCCTGCGGTGGTTGCGCAGTTGGATCGCGAGGGCGCCGAGGAGGTCGGCGGCATCTGATGGCGGCCTCGCGAAGAAGAAGTGGCGCCAGAGCCCCCAGTGGGGTTCGATCCCCAGAAAGGCCTCGCACAGCGTCATAAAGACCGCGATGTGGAGGACTCCGTTCGGGTTCAGGTGGTGAACTTCCCCACCGTAGTAGTGCAGCAGCCCCCGGACGAACGGGTGGAGTGGGAGGCCGAAACCCCGCTCGTAGAAGGCCGCCAGCGAGACTATCTCGCCGTCTTCCAGTTCGGGGACCTCGGTCCCGGCCGGCGGCACCCGCCAGCCGGACTGAGGCCGCGAGGGAAGGAGCTCCTTCCTCTCCAAGCCGAGGTAGCGACCCGCCGCGGCCGAGTGCTTGAGGTCGGCCCGACATCTCCAAATGAGTGTGGGGAGCGGAGGGCAAGCGACGGCGGCAGGAAGTTTTTTCTTCTTCCCCTTGCGTTCTCTCTCCTTTTCTTTTTTCAGAGGACACGAGCAGGAGGATTTGCTCCCTCCGCGCCGCCCTCTCCTTCCTTTATAGACGCCTGGCGGGAACGGACGCGCCTCCGCGCCCAACCGACGCCACCTCGCGCGGACCGACGCAGTCGCCAACCGTCAGCCTGCTGCCACGCCCACTACTCCGGTAACGTGCCGCAGCCCATTTAAACCCCACTAAGCATTAACTGCTCCGACAGGACGGCCGCCTCGCGCCGCACGCCACGCCGCATCGCAGGCCCCGTCGGCCACAACGGGCCAGGGCGCCCCCATGCCAAGAAAGGTAAGAAAACGGCCCACTGGGCCGCCCGGCCTCGGGAAAGCAAGCGGCCTGCGGGCTCGCGCCCGAGGCCCGGCACCGTGCTGAGGGTTACGAAGGCCGAATCCAGCCAGCTGGAATGAAAGCCGCCCCGACACGTAAAAAAAGAGAGAGCGAGGGGCGGGTCGCAGTGAGCCCCCAGAGGGCCACTAGTTAGGGTCGGCGGACGACCCAATCACTGTGGCCCGCGTCCGAGACCATACCTCACACTCTCCCGCGGAGCTCATCGATGAGTGGCGGCCAGCCGCGCTCCGGGTTGGCGGACGACCCGGCAGCCCGATGCGGGACGAGTAAGGAAAGGTTTTTATGGAACGCCCGGCCGTCGAACGCCCACGACGGGAGCAACGTCCGCTTGGAAACGATCCCCCTCGAGGGAGATCGCCAAGGTTCCACTCGGATTACCCGATAGTAGCTCGCACGAGCACGACGTTCAAGCCGACGAAGGCAAACGTGCGTTCGCTCACCCGACTCTGAAAAAACCCACGAACACCGTGGCTTGCCAGGGTCCGACCGGGCTAAAACCCCCGACCGGCTCTCCGACCCGCTCGGGGGCTACACCCACCGGGTGCGCTCGCGCGCACCCGGGCTCTTTCTAGGCTGGCGCGGCTCCCAAGCAGTCGCGCCGACCTAGGCACCACCGACCTCCGGGTCGACGACTACCACGGCGGGGCTAAACCCCCGACCGGCTCTCCGACCAGCTCAGAGCTACACCAAGGTCTTCCTTGTGCCGGGCCCTTTCTAGGTGGCGCGGCTCCCCAAGCGATCGCCGACCTAGGCGCCACCGACCTCGGGTCGACGAATACCACGGCCAAGGGCTAAACCCCAGCCAGGCTCTCCGACCAGCCTCGGGGCTCGGGGCTACACCACCGGTGCGCCAGACGCACTGCCCCTTCTAGGATGGCGCGGCTCCCAGGCAGTCGCGATGACCTAGCGTCACCGACCTCCAGGCCGACGGATACCACCGCCATGTAAAACCCCCGAGCGGCACTCCGACCCGCTCCGGGACTCGGGGGCTACTGACGAGTACCCATGCCATGGGTACCCCATCAGCCGGAGCGAACGGGTGACCAACCACGGTAAAGGCCCAAAGACCGCCGAAGGTACTTGGGCCACGGAGCGAACCCGACTGCGGCAGGGCCGACCCTGGACGGTCGGCGGACTCCGATTCCGGGCGGTCGGTGGGCTCCGACCACCTAACATTGGAGCTCGCGGTCAGCAAGCTCCACCCGCACACGAGCGCCAGGCCCACTCGATGTCAGTGGTCGCCTTGTGCGCAGCTGGGCCCCGACATCCGTCAGTCGGTAGGCGGCTCCTTCCCAAGACTGTCAGGAGAGCCACCGAAGAAGTCAAGCCCCCGTCCCGTCGCCTGGCACACCGCAGAGGAGTACGCCCACTCCCGAGGCCAAGGCAAAGTCAAGCGCCATTAAAGCCACCGAGGCTGACAGGAGCACCACGCGACACGCCACCTGTGACAAAGACTACGCAAGATCGCTCATCACAGAACCACCAACCTCGGGACGGGCAGGGGTCGGTCGGACAAGACAGGAACCAGACTTCAAGACGTGCAGGCCCCTTTCCTCGTAGTTTTCCCAACTCCCGTGTAACCTGCCTCCTCCGTATATATAAGGGGGGGCAGGGCCCGAGAGGGGGGGGGCGCGGAGAAAACAGTCTTCTAGATAGCCTCAACTCCCTAGCGAAAACATCAAGGGGATCGGACAGCCGACCCTCCGCCTCGCTTGTACACCCCTTGTTCATCACCTAAAGATCAATATATCCACACCAAACGAACTGGAGTAGGGACATTCGGCCCGAACTAGTATACATCTTCTGACTCCTTGAGTCGACCATTCGGGGAGAGGGAGCGCGCGACCCCTTCCGACCACAAATTCGTACTGCCGGTGCACGAAACACCGACAGAATCCTACGTCTCCGTTGAGGTGGCTCGGTCACACTTGAGCCGGGGTCTCTTTCAACCCGCTTTCCTCCCGGTGTTGCACAAATGCACTCGCCGGCTTCACTTCTTGTCTCTTTCCTTTCGGAGGCGAGACTAGCCTTCACAAACGACCGGGGCTCACCACACGCGTCGGTAGCTCCCGGTGACTCCTAGCCGTCTAGGAGACCTTCAACCTCCAAGAGAAATAGCACCACGAAGAATCGCTTGGAGGATGAACTAGTGCTCAACAAGATGAAATGAATGCACTTAGCACTTTGCTTCTTCCTCTCCTCACCAAAAGGATCAACAACCAAATTAATTGGTGGGAGGAAGTGGGGGCTCTATTGAATGCTTAGAGATGGTTAGGAATGGCTTGAATGCTGCTATGAATGAGCTCAATAGAGATCCTTGCCGTTGGAGTGGAGTGGAGGCTTTAAATATCCTTTTTGAAAACTAGCCGTTACTCCCGTTTTTGTACAGGCCGGAGTGTCCGGACAAACAACCCGGAGACTCCGGGTTATCCGGAGACTCCGGACCAAATGTCCGGATACTCCGGACCAGCTGGAACCAAAAGCAACCGAGAGGTCCAACCCGGAGACTCCGGACATAATGTCCGGATACTCCGGATTGAATCCGGAGACTCCGGACCAAATGTCCGGATACTCCGGGTTACCCAGTTCGGTTTCAATTTGAAACTTTTCAAAACCAAATGAAGGAGTGCTAATTTGAGATGCAGTATTTGATGTTGAGCACATGCACATCCTAAAGTCGATTTCTCGTCATACCCTCTTAATAGTACGGCTATCCTTAAGACACAAATAAATAAAATGATACAACTCTGGTCTTGATGCCGTCCTTTTGCTTTTGAGTAGACATAGGGCCTTCCAATGTCATTCCAAGCTCGATATGATCTCGATATCTGCAGTATTCTTGGATAAAACATTAGATCTCTTTAATTGTGTCATCATTAATCACCAAAACAATTTGAGGGGCCTAGATGCACTTTCAATCTCCCCCTTTTTGGTGTATTGATGACAACACAATTAATCAGCAAATAAAATAACGAGAACTAGACTTAGGCTAGAGGAGCTCCCCCTAAATGTGTGCATTAGAAGAAATTAGTGGAAGCAAATGCTCATATTTTACGAGAGATAACCGAGAGCTCCCCCTCACACACAGCATCCGAGAATACAACACAAGAACTGAACGCAATCCAAGCATAAAGAATAAGCAATAAAGTCATTACATGGAATAACAGAGTTCACGACACGAAATAAACAACGAAATGAAGCAACACAAGGCGAGTAAGAGACAAAAGGAAACGCAAAACGCCCAACGCGACGCGACTAAAGACAACGCGACTACTAAGGAAATCACTCCCCCTTTGGCATCAAGACACCAAAAGAGGGAGAAACACGAAGGATCACTCGTCGTCGCCTTCGTCGTCGGACGCGGAGTACTCGCTACCGGGGTCATCTCCAGCGGCAGGCGGAGAGGAGGAGGTGATGCCGAAGAGCTGATCTGCAGAGGTGGCATCGCTACTCTCCTCGGAAGACCCGGAGGAGTCGCTGGGAGAGACCGCTTCGCCATTGTGGCGGCGGATGCTGCGAATGTCTTGACCATTCTTCTTGATTTGCATGCCAAACTACCCCAGAAGCTTGTTTGGTGCAGCAGTTAATGTTGCGCGGAGCTGAACCATTAACTAATTTCCTCACCTCAGGCTCCTTTGCAGGCCGTAGGCCACTTGATGAAACCACTTGAGCTCGACTGGTGGCTGTACCAAGTGAACGGAAGTCTGGGAGTAGAGAATCTTTTGGCGAGATCTCCTTTTGCTTTCGGGGAGCCGGGGACGAAGACTTCTTGAGAATCGAGATTGGCCGGCCTGACTGCAGGGCTTTGGAGTAACTGCGGCCAGGGAGCAGACCAGCTATCTGAGGGGGGTCCTTGCGGTGGCAAATCTGCGAAGTCTCCGGGGTAATTGCAACCAACTGCTTCGGCGCGCACTGTTCCCATGTGCAGATCTGGTCAAGATCCGCTGGCCGCTGCAACTTGCAGGCTGAGGTCACTGAAGGCTGCGCCGCGACAGAACTGGGTACAAACCCGCTTACCTCAGACCCTACTAGGGGGACGATCTGACCTTGAGCATCAACGGTGGCAGGGACAAAATCATCTTCTTCGCCAGAGCTCCAAGACACCCTTTCCGGCGAAACGGAGAACTGGGATGGGGAGAACTGGAAGGGGGAAACTAAGGGGGACTCAGGGGCTGTGGAGGCTAAGACATTTGCTGGGGATTTGAAGGATTTTGGGCTAGGATGGCTGGAAACGGCGGTGGAGTCGCCGGAGGGGAACGGGGGCCCCCTTGGCTTCATTAATCCTCCGTATCTGCTATTCAATTTCATTTTCTTGGTTTGTTCAATTTAAAAGAAAAGGTTTTAACATTTGATTAATCTTTTCTTAAGTTCTGAATTCAAGAAAAGGTGATATTTTAAATTAAAATCTTGATTCCAAGTAAAATTTTTATTCGCTTTTATTTTTACATTTTAAAATTTTGTTTGCCCCATTTTTCAGTTTTTTAGGATGTTACAGGAATCAAACAAGAAGAGGGAGGAATCAAGGTTCTTTCTCGGCTGAGGCCCTAAATAGTATGACCTTTGCAACCCAAAATTCCTAGTCAAACTATGACCAAACTTGCCGTACCAAAGAGAAGCTTTTACTGTAGTAGCCCTTTTCCCGTTTTTTTCCTTCCAAAACTAGCTCCCATACCACAAAATTTGCAAAAATGGTCCCCTCCCTTACCACAGAAGACCCGGTAGATGACACGTATCACATGCTGTGGTCTGCTAGCTCGAAAGAAATCTCCTGTGCACGGGGAGCGCGAAGACTGACACGCACGCGACGTCATGCCTAGGCCCACGTGCACGCTCTCGTGCCAACACGTGCATGACAGCACGCCTGAACCTATGCTCGCCCTGCCCCACTCAACGCTGCCCGCACTGCTCCCCCTTGCCGTGCTGCTTGCCCCCTGCGCGCCCAGGCTCACGCGCCCCCCGCCATGTCCTTCCGCGTGACCAGACCGTGGCAGGTGACACGTGTCACCTGCCATGTTTTTCGTGGTGAGGGAGGAAACTTTTTTTGCAAATTTTTTGGCATATGAGCTGGTTTTGAAATAAAAAAACTAGGAGAAGGGTTACTAAAGTGAAAGCTTCTACAAAAACTCGAAAAATGTTTGACCAAGTTAGGCCGCAATCAAAATCAACCTATTTTTTCGGGCAAGGAGCCCAGGACTATTTTTATTCGCGAATCAGAAGCCCTTTTTTTGAACTTGGACTACACACATGCATGGCCGTGCTTGTCATTGGGATGGCTTTCGAAAAACGCCTTTTGTTTTAGTATTTTCTGATGTGGTAACTAATATGCGATCTTCAGAGCCATACCATTGAGATTTTAGTAAGGTAATCTACATTATTCATAATTGTTATGTTGATTCCATAGCGGAAGACGTACGGTAGCATCTGTGCAGTAGCCATGCATCTATACGTTCGGGAGGTTGTTAGGCTACAATGGAAAGGTTTATATTAATAATGCCTCGGCGGTTTAAAAAACGTATAATTCAACTATATATATATTGTGTTATCTAGATCATCGATTTACAGTTAGGCAGATGTAGCTCGAGAGCAATTGCATATCGATCGAAAATGACTCGAAAAAACTAGGTCCAGACCAAACTATCCTCCCAACCTACTCCCCCAACCCAACCAAACCTTAGTTTCTATACCGTCGACCTAACACGAACAACGTACGTACTCTGCTATAAACGCATCCGCGCTTTGCAGCACGCGCACACTCGCGCGCATGGGGAAGACGTCGTGGAGCGCGCTGTTGGGCCTCGGCTGCTTCAGCTCCCACCGCGACCACGCCAACGACGGCTCCAAGAACGCCGCCTCCCGCCCGCCCAGGCCGGCGCCGCTGCCGAGCCGCATCTCGTGCAACGACCTGAAGAGCGGCAACAGCGGCAGCAGCAACGGCGGGATGCCGTCGCCGGAGGACCTGTCGCTGTCGCTGGCAGGGTCCGGCGTGCAGGCGTTCACGGTGGAGGAGCTCCAGACGGCGACGCGGGACTTCTCGATGAGCAACTTCGTCGGCGAGGGCGGGTTCGGGCCGGTGTACAAGGGCTACGTCAACGAGCGGCTCAATCCCGGCGTGCGGGCGCAGGCCGTCGCCGTCAAGCTGCTCGACCTCGAGGGCCCCCAGGGCCACAAGGAGTGGCTGGTAAGTCCGTGGCTAATTTCAGTCAACTAGTTCTTAGCAGTTACTTATTGCCAAAAATTAAGATGAATTACCGTTTTTAGATGCATGGACTGTATAATTACTTTGCTAGTGTCATTTATTTGGACTTACAAGTTTACGTAGATAGTGTTACTATACGTATGAACAAATTAAGTATTATGATAATCCAGATGGAGATCACAAGAGTGTGAGAAATAGGCTTATGCCCATCTAAAATGGAATGTAGGAATGTAGAGGTCCATTTAATTATCAGGGACAGTTTGCAACTAATTTAGAAAAGCAATACAAAATTTATGGTTGGAAGTAGAATTTCCGTAGGAATTATGCGAGACTCGCAATTTTTTGCGAAGAGAGGATTAATGCACTGTTTCTACTGTGAATTTACTACTTTACAAACAAGGCACTTAATTTTGCTTTCAGATGAAGGGCATGGCAGAGCTGATTTGATAGTTCACTGTGGAGTAAATGAGTTAGCTTAGCTTGATATTGGTGTTTCTTTTTTTCGATTACAATGGAGACATACACGCACACGCACCATCACGGAAAGGCATCACACGCACACACCTAAAATGGTGGAGGCCGAAGATAAATCCACGTCATCACAAAAATCCTACTAAAACGTACATGTATTTGTATAAAGGTGTGGATACTAGAATCCACAACTATCTACTGTTTCTAGCTTGATTGGTGTTTAATATTTTATTATCCAAAATTAACTGAGGTAGTACTGTTTGTGCAATTGGGCTAATTAGTTTGGACTTATCTAGCTGTACTGTACTAGGCCCGCGTATACGTAGAAGTGCCATACTTCTTTTCGTACAGTTTCTCTCTCAATCCGGATTTCCAGGCCATGATGTTGACGGCTTGCTCTTAATATTGACTTGATATTAATTTAAGCATATCTTAATTTAATATCGAAGCTGCATTAGAAAAATAAGAAGCAAGTTGGAAAATCCCCAAGTAGTCAGTCTCATGCTCTCAGCTCCCTCATATATAGATAAACAACGTATGGTTATTAAAAAAATTGGCTAGCATTTTTAGGAATCATATATCGTGTTACACATTTCTATCATAACAAAGCTGACCATTCTACAAACTACAAGAAATTTTGCGCCTTTTCTCAATTTTACGAAGTGATTTCGGTTCATATAAAGTAATCGCACATAATTAAACAGTTGTAATGTCCATTCGTGTACTTCATTTGGCAATCAAGAACTAGCTAGGATTATCCGTTCTGTGGTAAGCCCTACTCCAAAGCAAATAGTAATGCCAGCTAGCTTAATTATTAGCTGTGATCCCTTTGGAAAGTCGCCAAGTCTTCTCCCTGTTCAGGCATTATTTCCTTCCATAAATCTTTAGTACTCGGAGGCATGGGTTGTGTCAACCACGCCTAACTAATTAATATAATATAGTGCACTGCGTTGGTCAAATTATTGTTTTTAATTAGTTGTTTTGGTTAAGTTCTACCTTGATATATATAATGAAGAAACGTTGCATGTTTTGACCTGTATGTGTATGAATGATTTTTTGGTTGCAGGCCGAAGTCATTTTTCTTGGGCAACTGAGGCATCCTCACCTCGTCAAACTGATTGGCTATTGCTACGAGGATGAGCACAGGCTTCTCGTCTACGAGTTCATGGCGAGGGGCAGCTTGGAGAAGCATCTCTTTAAAAGTATGGCAAATTCTATAAGGCTGCGCATCTTCCTAGTTTTTTCTCTCTCTAACAATTCCTGGAATAATGCATTTGAACAACAAAATGAAAATCGATATTGACTTGGTGCGTGCTAGCATGATATAAACCTAGATGGTTAATTTCAGCATACCAGTTAGGCCTTAATTAATAGTCATAATTAACATACCTCTCTATGAACTATCCAACCACATGATTAAGCGAAAGGAATATTTATCCTTTTGTTTTTTCAGAAAGAGGTATTTGGTTAATTAATAGGGTTAACATTAAGAGGTCATGGCATCAAATCCCAAAAATCCATAAAAAAAATACTAGCTAGCTATGCTCTGTTTTACTTGTTATTTTGAAAATTACTTTTTCTAGTTATATGTTAGGAAAATTATTTCAAGCATAATGATATCTATGTACTACCTTTGATGATAACTCACCTAGTATAATTTTTATGGACAGATCCAAATACTTTTATTTATATTTGTGGTTAAAGTTTTAAAATATTAACAACGTACACACGTCCTGAAATGGCAAGTCAGAGAGAGTAGAACGAGTAAAACCCAATATACATGCACGCGCGCAGTCGATGTGAATCAACTCTGCCCTAGCTAGAAATTAAACCGGGTGCTACACTGGTTGAACTAACCAACATCTTTTGATCAGCACTGTTTAATCGAGTGCAGTTCGTACCTAGCTAGCATCTTCTACGATTAAAATCAAAGAATCAAATTTGAAGCCGGGAATATAATCGAACCCAGTGGACGGGGGAGGTCCAACGCGCGAAGGATCACGTACGAGTCTGTCCAACGCGCATGCAGCCGTCCTATCGCAGCATCCAATGGGTATGAATTTGATTGATTCATTAACTCGTAGCATTAACGCTGATTTATACCCGTTGGATGCTGCGATCGGACGACTGCATACACATTGGACGGACTCGTGGTCCTTCCCGCATTGGACCTCCCTTACTCCGGGTGCGACTAGGGAGAAGTCACCGCCTGCTAGTGCTCGACACCACTGGCTCCCATTTTTTCCTGATGCATGCAGTTCGTAGTTCATACTGCTTTTTTAGGTTTTACGTACACTTATTGGTGTGATGTCCATCACATGTTCACATCAAAATTCCTTCCAGCACGTACATTTCTTTTTTAGAATCAGCACGCAAGGCCTGGTCATTTTCCATTAACAACCTCGATGTCTTTGTGGTCTGTCTGTAATAGCTTACTTCATTTTGATCATCAGCAGGAAGGACAGTACACATTGTCATGGTTAGTTAAGGGGTGGAGTTGAAG
Source organism: Rhipidocladum racemiflorum (assembly GCA_036346355.1). Taxonomy (NCBI): domain Eukaryota; kingdom Viridiplantae; phylum Streptophyta; class Magnoliopsida; order Poales; family Poaceae; genus Rhipidocladum; species Rhipidocladum racemiflorum. The sequence goes on from CM070588.1 coordinate 33,981,431, forward strand.
TATGACACGATAGGCACCATTGAGCTCTCCGATTGGCTCAACCAAATTGCAGAGCCCAGCTAGGCCAATGACCAAGCATGGGAGTAATTTGGATAAGGCACTAGGCGCTAGCTAGCTCATAAGTAAGTCAAAAGTTGTCAATCATGAATCTCACACTGAACTGAACGCACATCTGGATAATTGCTACAAGAAATTGAAGTAAATAAAATGCGATGCTTAACACTTTAGTGATGGTTAAGTAGTGGCACAAAGCTAGGGATGGCAATCGGGTGGGTAACTCCGGGTACAACTATCTTAGACCCGAACCGGAAATCTGAACTCATGCCGTCCACCCAAACCCACAAGCTTATCAGGCACAGATCTGTGCCCACACCCAAACCCGATGAGTACCCGATACCCGTCAAGGTTGTGCTCATAGCTTATTCAATAAAGGGCTCAAATAATTCATATATTGTCTTAATTTAACGATAAACAAATAATTAAATGCCACTATAAAAATAGAAGTACAAGTAATAAAATGATGTTCATATTTTATTTCTAAAAACTAGTGAATGACTGAGCGTCAGGGTTTTATTTTTTTAATTTATATATTATAAAACTGGGTTTATATGAGTACAAATTGGCACCTATATACATCCTATGGTCTTATCGGGTATCTAAACCTAAAAACCAATAGGTATAAAATACTACCTGTACCTACTCTTATCGGGTCAGGTACCCACGAGTATCCAAATTAAACCCTTTCATCATGTAAACTTGTGGTTAATTAGCCGGCCGTCTGATCAACACAAGGAGGAACCGTGTTTGTTAAATCGTATCATGTGATCCTAAATTAATATAGCTGTAAATCAAGCTTCCATATATCGTCGTGCATAGAGATGCCATGGTTGTCAACTTCACAGGACTGAACACACGGCTATTTACCCTCACAAAGTACTAGCAGCAATTAATTGAATTCATACCAAAACCACAGATCGATATTGAAACCTAGCTGGCTAATTGCATCCAAATTTCAAAGCTGGTATGCCATTAATTTGTTGTTTCCAACAGTTTATACCGCCGACTGCTCACATCATCTGATTAATTGCATGGAAACTGCAGAGTACTCCACGTCGCTGCCGTGGTCAACACGCTTGAAGATCGCCATTGGAGCCGCCAAAGGTTTGGCCTTTCTCCATGACGCCGCGAAGCCCGTCATCTACCGCGACTTCAAGACCTCCAACATCTTACTGGACTCGGTAGGTACATACATACATACATACATACATACATACATACATACATACATACATACATACATGTGTGTATAAATACATTCTGCGTACTCACAGAAGTAGTTACTTCTACATCTGATATACCACTTTAACGAACTGAAAATATTCCTCTATCACTTTGACTAAACTTATATGCTAATTATAAAATACTTCAATGCGAACCACACAAAAAAAAATGCAAGGTAGTCCATGATTTTTAGTGTATTTTGTAAAATACCTTCATATACGCACATAAAAAGGGTATGTCTAAAAAATCTGCATACCACCTCTGAAAAATATACCTACCGCCTAGATAGTCTTATATACTGATCATATGCTATATACCATCCGTTGCATGAGATACTCTCTGTATTGTGAGATACAGCATATGGAGTGACTACTCCAGAGAGTAGAAAAGATGCATCCTATATAGGAAAAATACATAGCCATTAATTACCTTAACCCAGTGACTAACTAGAGATCCAGAATATCATTACAACGTTTCCAAAAAAAAAAAAAAACTTGCGTAGCATAGTCATCTGACATTTTTTTCTATTTCTTTCTGGTAGGATTACAAAGCAAAGCTGTCGGATTTTGGACTAGCCAAGGATGGGCCTGAAGAAGACGAGACGCATGTCTCCACACGAGTCATGGGCACACAGGGCTACGCAGCACCTGAGTACATCATGACCGGTAGATATACATACATACATATGCCAAAATTTTCTATCCTTATCGTGAGCGATGATATATCGAGAAGCCTGGAACTGCATGGATTTCAGCTAGCTAGCTCATTCACCATTTCTTCTCTGCTCTTCCTCTTCGTTAGGTCATCTGACAATAAAGAGTGACGTGTACAGCTTCGGAGTGGTGTTGCTGGAGCTGCTCACGGGGCGGAAGGCGGTGGACAAGAACAGGCCGCCCCGGGAGCAAAACCTAGCCGAATGGGCGCGGCCGTACCTGCACGATTCTCGCCGGCTCGGCCGTCTCGTCGACCGGAGCCTGAACGGGCAGTACTCTACCCGAGCTGCCCAGAAGGCCGCAACCATAGCCTATCAGTGCTTGAGTGTGAGCCCTAAATCCCGGCCCCGGATGTCGGCCGTTGTGGAGGCCCTGGAGCCGTTGCTCGCCATGGATGACGGCGTTGTAGAGCCATTCGTGTATACTGCGCCGCCGGAGGGCAAATGATGTGTATGAGCAGAGGACGACGCTCGACAAAATGATTGCGTATTACTCCGTCAAGCGCATCGTCGCGCCGCCCTGTAGCTGCAAGTGCTCCAATCGTGTTGAGTTTCAGTAATTCAAAGCGGTTTAATTAAAGAACTCAAGCAAAAATATCCTAAGAAAACTCACACAGAAAGTTTTAAGTTGCCGGAAAGATGGGAAAATAAGAGCAACGTTGTTTCATGTAGGCAAAATTCAAAGCGGATTTTGATTTAGAAATTGGTCATAAATGAGGCAATAGCTAGGTTCTGCATTTGTAGCAAAGAAGCATGCAGTATTGAATACTATTGTTGCTGCTACCCCCCTCTGTTGGGGATCTCGAAATCCAGTAATGCTTTGATCTTTGAGCAGCATGTGTGGATCAATACCAGGCGAATTTGGAGGAAAATTTTGGTGTATGATCACTTGCTCAGAAGATGGCGGCCAATCTACAAGGCCATTGTTTTCTTGGAGATGTTAATGCAAGAAACAATGACTGATGTTCAAATGAAAACGCTGAGCATGGAAGGTAAAAGTTGATGGTCTGTTGCGATGTGCTACGACCTACGATAGATGCCTGTGGTGACATATACGGCATTAATGGCTGAAGAAACTGACCTGACGAAAATCATGAAATATTGTTGTACGTGAAAGTTCGTAGTATGCTAGGTTCTTATGAAAAAAGACGAGGATGTTTAGCCACTGTTGGCTGGCGTTTCAGTAGTATTTGCTCCTGAAGCTTGTTTGTTGTCTCAATTCTGAATGTAAGAGACTTTCAGAACTCTGGAGAATAAGTAAACAAACATGCAGCATAAGAAGTAATACATCACTGATTTCAACATATATCCATTACTCATTGGGTATTTACAACTATATTAACCATTCAAAGTATATTGGGTACCCCCATCTTTATCCTCTGCTCAATCAGGCATAAATACCCATTTAACCTCTCTGCTCATGACCGGTTAATCAGGCTTCCTTCCGTTTCTTGCAAGCAAAACACATAAGGACACAAGCCTTCCAAAAAAACTTTAATATCGGCATTTGCTTTTGACCTGGGTTCGCCTCAACATTCGACCATTCCAACTTTGCAACAGGGGTGGTGCCTGGTATGCATTGGCACACCCAAAAAAAAAATCAAAAACCTACAGAGTGTGTATTTGGTATTAGGGCCAAATTGTTTGTCTCCTTGGACCTTGATGGGAATAATTGTACAAGACTTGTGATGTGTGCACCTCACTAAATTTTTTCTAGCTCCGTCACAGCTTTGCATCGTCTGTTATCCATAGCCAAAGAAACAGATTTGCAGAACATGGTGACACTGACACATTCCAGAGGCAAAACCAGAGACATACAGAATGAAGAATCTCCACTGTTTGATAATATCTTAGTAATCTACTAAAGTTGAGTGCAAAATGAAACACAAGAGAGCGTCACAACACTATTTTTTTCTCCACCATTCGATTTCAAACTTAATGGACACAAGTGCACCCAAGCTACACACCACACTCTAGAACTCTATCGAGTTACATCTAAGGTACACACTCATATACTCTAAAACCATTTATTGATATACTTAAGGGTACTAAGAATTAAAAGTTAAGTGCAAATTATATTAAGCACAAAGAGGGCGCCACATCACCAGTTTTTTCTCCTTCCTACAATTTACACAATTGTATCTAAGCTAGACACTTGTATACTCTACAACCCGCCTGTGTTAAGTTGAACCTAAGATAGATACTCATACACTCTATAACCCTGTACTGAGATATTTTAGGGGTACTCAAATAGACACTAACATGTATTTATGTAGAACCCACTACAAATATTTGTTTGGGGGAACAAATTAATCTATAAAGGAAAGCACTATTGTCTTCATTGTGTTCTAGATTAAGGGGAAAAGTGATGAAAGTTAAAAAAATATATATCTATTACGTCTTCTATTTTCTATTACTACGTTATTAAGGTTTTACTTCTATTTTAAAACTTAACCAGCCAATAAACATTTTAGAAGTAAAGTTAGAATAAATGAAGGCACATACAAGGTTCAAAATCCCCGAGAATCCAGTGAAATCTCGGATTTTGGCCCTCCTCGAGATTCTAAATCCCGTCCGGATAAAGAAATTGAAAAATAATTCAAAATGCTACAGTAATTTTCGGAAATCTTGTCAATTTTGACTAGATTTCAAGTTTTTTGAGCTGAGTTTGACCGGATTTTGGGGTCATGACCATCGGCAAAAAAATTTAAAATTTTCCAATGTCGTTTGGGCCACTTTTCATTTGGTTTAAATTTGCTAGTAAGGCTTTTATCAGGATAGTAGCACTATCAAAAATTTTGAAAATTCCTCCAACTTGATCATCATCTAAATATTTTATGGAAACATTAGTGATAATTTAGGATCATCCAAAAAAATTTTCTAATGTGGTTTGAACCATTTTTCATCGGTTCAAATTTGCTGGTAAGGCTTTTATCATGACAGTATCACTGTCCAAATTTTCAAAAATTCCTCAGGCTTGATCATTATCTAACAATTTTATGGGAACATTAGTGATATGTAAATACTATTGTAGGCCCCCGGATCAACTATCCGGAGTCCTCTGTGTATTTCTGTACTAGTCCCAGATCAGTAGCTAGTACACACAGTCAAACAGTGATAAATCAACAACCATATCACGAATACATATAACTAAATAAGCAAAACACCAAATAAAAGCAAAGACCTTATGGTCAAGGTTTACCATTACGGCCTGAACAGGCAGAACAACTTGAACAACTGCAGCGGAAGACGAAAACACCAAGGCGACCCATCCAAATGCCCACAGGCAATCGAGTGGGGAGCGCGTCCTAGTCGTTGGAATTCCTTGACAGCTTCTTTCACTTATGAGATATGATTAGAATGTAGCACGTGAGTACATAAAGTACTCAGCAAGTCTGGGAAATTATGCACAATGTAGGCTATCCAAGGATGGCTTAATATGGTTCTTTTGCATAAAGCCAAGTTTCATCAAACCATACTAGTTAATAAGTTTCACAAAGCATAGTTGAGCAATTCTCTTTTAATAATTGAATTATGTAATATTGCAGTGAAGGTTCTAACCACCACTCACTAATGTACAGGCTCTATCCGTCACATCTCAACAAGATCATGATTCAATTCATTCACATGGCTCTATCTGCCACGGTTCACAAAAATCAGGTTCATTCCACCTACCTGGCTTTAGTTGCCAGAAGCACACCCGAGAGTTCTAACCGCTCCCGGATCCCAAAACAAAACATTGTTTAGTTGAAACAAAAAAACCAAAGTCTACCAGTATGAAAGCATTCAGCAAGCTTTGCCTTTGACCGTAGGCACGGCTATTCGAATAGTTTTAACTCTGCAGAGGTGTACAACTTTACCCACAAGACATGATATTCCCTTGATGCCATGCAATTAGCACACTGCCTTAGGTGTGCCGGCAGGGATATCATGACAAGGCCTTTACAATGTATACGCCTAACCTGACCCACCCGCTGAGGTTTCACCGCTGTTAGGGTTATATCCACCAGTCTGAAGCCCCTCTTGCGCCGTGTGAGAAAAACAACAACATTGCCTCTATCCGGCGCTCACATTCCACCGTTTGGTGAGTCTAAGTTAGGTTTCTACAAATTATTCAGCCAGGTCGTGCCCACTTTGACATGTGGTTGTACGGTTATGCTTAGAATGGAGACAGTCATAAGTGTCGGTCCTTAACTGACTTGGGGCGGTTCTTGCACAATGAAAGCTAGCGCTCCATCCGCACCCACCAGACAAACCATTCCGCCCCAGTCCAAACCATTTTTCATTTTAATTTTTTATTTTGAAAACCATCGGCAATACTCCTTGCCTATAACTTCCAACACAAGTTTTCAAGAGTTAAAATGAAATTCCCACCCATAGGTGAATACTGACCGATTGCGAGTCTAAGCATTTCTACCGTACTATTCTATTCCACCAATAGTTTATTTTATAAAAAATACAAATCTTAGTGTTGATAAAACGTGATTATCATTAAATCAGTACTTTCCAAAATTCGTGAGACCACCAACATTCCCCCATTCTTATCATGGTACTATATAATCCAGTCCAATTTAGTACTTCCACCATGTAAAGTTGATATCATGTGCCATCACAACTCCAAAATCACGCCAAGCTATTATTATCATTGTATATGAAACAATCTCCTCGAAATATGAGTCTCCATGTGGATTACCCATCATCCACACATCGATTGGTCTTTTAATCTACTTGATCCACCGAGAATAATTCATAATCTCATCCCCGAGCATATTTCATGAAAGATTCTACAAACCCAAGATTTCATTAATTCATTGCCTAGAGCTGTTTCCATAAACAATGACACCAAGTTGACTAAGCAAATCACACCCAATCCACATTATTCATAATCCCACACAAGTGGTTGTCGCAAAACCATATTTCCCAAAATCATCTACTAAACCACCGAGTACGATTCTCAGTATTATCCATTTAATACATCGAGTATATATTTGATAATATCATTGATTAAATCATCGAGTATCATTCTCCACATTACCTATTGTAACCCTTCATATTGTCATCGCTAAATCATCTACATTTTATCCACCAAGAATACGTAATATTATCATTTACTAAACCACCAAACATTCTGGATTATTCACAATTCTCCATAAATGATTATCACCTAATATGCTTGTTAAAATCCACCAAAATATAAGTCACCACTTATTCTATTTAATCCACAAGTATGCCTCTCAATATCATTTATTTACTTTTACCGACTATTATTCTTGACATCATACATCTTCCAATATTCTTCCAATCCACACAAATTATATGGATTACCACTCATAGATCAATTCCATAACGACTACCCCCACATCGCTAATATTCACGAAATCTCCAATTTACATTTCGTACCACTTGTTCCACCGATCGTGTCCTCCCAATAGTCCTTTTTCCCTAAATGAAGATTATTTTTCCAAAAACATGTGTATTGGTGGATTACTATACTAGGGCGACAAAGGATCAGGGGTAACAATATCAAGGAGGGATGGACAACAGGTATAACTAACAACCTAACGTTAACATCATTCTTTAATATAAATAGCGATGCAATTTGTAAAACATGGTAAAACATTTAGAAAGCATAGGATCAACATGCGTCAAGGAGACTTGCCTCAGTCACAGCGAGAATGTTGAACTCTTTGAAGTCCGGCGGCGGGGTCATGGACTTCGTGAATCGTCGACTACGCGCAAAACGAGACAACAAATAAATACAAGAAAATAAATAAAATCCAAAAATTATAAAAGTAGTACTGGCGGGTAGATATTGAATTTAGATGAATTTAGGAATTTGAACGGAGTCAATCGGAGTTCGGACGGAAAAGATATGAGCTTCCGAAGTTCCAATTTTGGAAAATTGGAAAACGAGGGAATATTCCGGAATCTTTTCTTTTGGCTGATTTTCTATTTTCTTTAGGCTCTTACAAGTGGGCCAAAGCTGTCATTGACTTGGTCTTCTTCTCTATTGTTCTAGCCATGGAAGCAGAGGAGGCGAGGCGGCGGCGAAGGGGCGAAGGCGGCCCAGCGGCCGGCGAAGAGGCGGGCGGGCGGCGGTGGGGACCGGCGGCGGCGGTCAGACGGGCGCGTGGAAACGCTGTGGCAGTCGGCGTCTTGGCCGGCCGGCAGCCAGCGCTGGGGCACGAGGAGGTGCGGCGGGGGCATCTGGGAACCCGTGGCCGGGCCCGGCTAGGCGAGCGGCAGCCAGCGACCGCGGCCTTGAGCTCGGCCGCGAGGGCGGCGTAGCGTGAGCGGCTGGCGTCGGCGGCGCGCGCCAATGAGCGGCCGGGCGCGGCGACGCCGGCGAGGAGGCTACACATGATGAAGGAATGGTGAAAAGTAAACATGACATCGTTTTTTTAGATGTTAAATGATAAAAGAGTCGTTGAGCCAGGTCGGTGAGAAAGTCATATATGGAGATATGACTAATCCGGAGTGCTCTTGAAGAATGTGCATTCATGTCATGAAACGAGATTTCCCTTGCTTTCTAGTATGAAAAGAAAAGAATGAATAATTTCTGGTGTTGGGTGTGGTGAAGGGATTTGTGTTTCCTTTGTGTTTTGGCTTAGGAAATTAAAATGAATACTATCTGGTTGTTGTCGAATCCTTTCCAAAGTGGTTTTAGCGCTTTGGGGTTTGAGTTGTTGGATGAGGGCCACTTGGGTTCATGTTTATGGTTGAGCTCACTCAATGATTGTGCTCTTTATCATGGTCCTTTGAGTGGAAGGTTTTGTATGATTCAATGCAAACCTTTGTGGAGGATTATGTCGTTGAGGTGTTCCTCGGTAGGGTTGATTAAATTATTAGTGGACCACTTGGTGGTTGCTAGTGATCGCTTTTCCTTTTGAAGTGTATTGGATCTTTTTGTCGTTGGGCAATGAGCGAGTTATGTCAACCGCAGAGGAACGTTCGGTCATTTCTGTTACGCGAGTCTTACGGATCCTGGATATAAAGTAGGTTGTTCGTTCTGGTGGTAATCTTAGAGCGTTGTGTCTCTCCTGTTTTGCGTCGTCATGAGTACAAGGAACCACAGAAGGGAGGCTGGTACCGTGTTTTTCTGGAGAATAGCATGAGTTAAAGGGATCAGGCACTTCAGTGCCAAGGAATGCTTAGAACAAGGAGTATGAGACCATTTTCTTTTGTGGGATGTTTGAGGATTTATCTTATCGCTTGGGGTCGTGCTGAGACCGTGTGTGAGTACTTTGTGTTGCAATGTTGAGTAAAGTTCTCGCAAGTTTTGATTGTGAGTTATCTTTAGAGCTGTCAGTCTTTGATCCTTAGCTCCTTGCCTCTGAGTGCTGGTTGGTGCAAATCGTAGGGGCTTCTAAGCGGGTTCTGAGGCGTGAACCATAACTCCCTTTGATTTGGTTGTTTGCGAAGTGGCGTGTCTCGGATTCAGGGTCGAATCCTGTTGAAGGGGGCAAGAATGTGACACTACGGAATGGTGTGACATTATTTAATGTGAATGTTAAGGTCAAAAACTTTATGAAATATGGTATTGGAGGTTAAAACCATATGGTAGGAGGTTTAATAGCGTTTTCGGGCCGTTTCCGGGCCGTTTCCGGGAGTTTGGGCCTTCCCGGGGAGTTTTGGGCCTAGGGGAAAGAGTTGTGGGCTTTGGTGGGATGGAGTATGAGTCCATTTAAGATTAGGAATCCTATTTGGGGCTGGTAAAAGGGGCTTCCCCTGCCCTTGCTTGCGCCCCCACCACCTCTTGTGTGCCCCCTCTTCTCCCTCCTTGCCCTAGCCGCCACCCCCCACCTCCCCCTCTCCCTTGCATGCGCCCCCATTGCCCCCATTGCTCCCCACCTCTCCACCACCTCTCCTCCACCCCTTGCTGCCCTTGGGTAGCCTCTCCACCCCTGCGCCTCGGAGATCCGTCCATTGGAGCAAGGAGCGAGGAGCGAGGAGCGAGGAGCGAGGAGCGATCCGGGAGGAGTTCTATTGGGCTTTCGTGCGTCGGGCGAAGGTATGGCCATGCGACTCCTTGGGGTTGGGCTAGGTACTGTTCTAAGGATCATTATCATGTTTTTAGATCAATTGGTGGTACTGGAATTGAGTAGATTAGATTAGATCTAGAAGTTGCCACGTTCTCTGTTTCGGGCAGCATGAGCAGTCGACCTAGGGTTTGGTTTTTCGCCAATTTAGACTCGGAATTTGGTCGTACGGCTGTTGAAGAAGTTGTAGGTAATTTCAATACCTTTCAGTGGGTATAAAGAACTTTAAATTCCGCCCAGCCGTTTGAAAGTTATGCTTGTTTTACCGAGCGTATTAAAATCTGTGACGTGATTGGAATAGATCACGGTATTTTGTAGATTAAACAACTTTAGAGTCCGAATCAGTCTTTCTGTATACTTAGAGAAAGTTAGGAAATTTCCTAAGCTACGCGAGAATGTACTCGTTTAAATGATTCGGAGTCATAGAGCCCAAGTTATGCCTTTTGGAAGGCTGCTGTCCCGACGGGACAGAACCTCTGGTTTTGGGTTTTGCAAGTAGTTGGCAATGTCGGGGTAGATGAGGGTTTGCGTACTATTTTGTGGACATAATTGTGAGTGTGTGGTACCTATGTGCAGGTGGTGCGACCCCGGGAGTGCCTTCTATTCCCGCCAATCCGTTCCCCGTGGTTGAGGCAAGTGTATTGTAATGGATAGCGGTTTGTATGTTGCTAGTTGATACTAGATGAACTTGATTATATGATATGATCACTTGCCATGCTTTAATGATTGCCTATGATATGATGAGTATGCTATGATGCCGTATGTTAATATACAAGTTAATTATGATGTTGGCATATTTGCATACATGTCATGTTACATGGCCCGGGCGGTGAGAAAGTCATAACTAATCCGGGGAAGGTCGGTGAGAAAGTTATGACTATTCCGGAGAGCCAATGAGTAAGTCCTACATCGTGATTCCATCCACCGCGGTGTGGGGAAGCGAGGAGTAGGCACCCTCCATCTTCGGGAAGGAAGGGGGGAGAAGGTGCACACAAACAGGTCTGTACTCAACCATACCGGTATGAGTTTTCAAGGAGATATGTGCATCGCATTGCATTACATTGCATTGCATTATATGAGGATGATATATGAGGATGATTTATGATGATGTCAATGATATGCTTACACTATGAATATGAGATGTGTATGATGTTGTATGTGAAAAGTGGTGATGAAGGTATTGGAATGTATTTTCTTGTTCCATTGCAATATACTTGCTGAGTGATGAACTCACGCTTGTGTTTATGTTGTTTTTCTTAGGTACCATGAAACCGGCATGCGGGAAAAAGGGGTTAGCTACACATCTACACATAGCTCCACACAAATTAGACAATGTTATCATTTGGAGTCATGATAATGAAAGTATTGCCATGAAACTTGGAGAATTGATTAACTGTGTGCTCGGTCTTACTATTTGATTCGTTTAGCTCATGAAGTGGTTGAATGCTTTATCCTGGACTTATATTGTTGCTTTGTCACATGTTATTGCTGTTTTAGATGCTTTCCATTATGATATAACTTGTGATACTTTGTTGTTGCTCCGAATCATGGAAAAACAAAGGAGATGCTGCCGAAATGTTCGGTATTAGCATTTGTTCCTTTGCTGTAATTTACTTGTAATTGTGGTATTTAGAGGTTGCTTAGTCTATGTTTGGTAGCATTCGGGAATATTAAATGCCGGGGTGTTACAGTTGGTATCAAAGCGGGCTGTAGGTCCTTGGAATGTGTATTTTTAGTGTCATGCTATAGGGTACAACTAAAATGTGATGTGGAATAACTTAGAAACATGGCTTAGGTTTCAACTAAAATTTTGTCACAGGATAGCAACATTAAAACTTGCAAAAGTGGTATAACTAAATCTAAAATTTGACACACAATGGATGCACAGTAGGAAAGGGTATGTGTATCGTTTCTTTACGCTTAAACGTTGTATTTAAGCTTTGATGTTGAATGCTTCATTTGATAAAGCATGTTGCTATGTCTATGAGATAAATGATTGAATTGTTCTTGTGGTTGTGATAAAGTGGGGTTGTGGTGCCGAAGAGTTTCGGTCACCTCTCTTTATTCATAGTAAGGGTGAGGTTTGACGGTGTGGCTGGTTAGCGCCATCACCGAAGAACTATTAACCCCTGTAGGAGAAGAGTGCTTACACTTTCTGTCGTAAATCGGGTAGTTGACTGGAGTCAAATAGAAGAGTTTGGTGGTGGATTCCCTCGTATGCTCTTTACCATTCTAAGGGTCCGTTTCGGTTGGTTTTCTTGGTTTTAGTTGATTGAAATCAAAAGAAAAGTGTTTGGTCTTGGATTTTCGCGGATTGTTCCGTATGCGGTGTGTGGTTTTGTCTTCTTTGGTTGAAGACGAAGAAGAAGAGTCTAGAGTTGCGCTTCTTTTGGTCGCCTTTCCAGCTTTGATGCTTAGTTTGTTGATTGCTTTATGGGGAGAAGCATTCAATTTATTCCTGTGTTTGTCTTTCTTCAAGGTCAAAAGAGTTATTGCGGCGTTATGCCAGACTTGGTTGTCCGGGCTGAAGTTCTGTGGCTTTGTAGGAGTAAATGGTGTTTGATTTCGTCATTTTACTGGTTTGAGAAATCATCTTTGAAAGCCCTTCTTATTTCGTGAAAGTTTGGGGTTTGAGGTTAAGGTTTTATTTGAAATGGATTACTTGATCGCTTGGTTTCCTTTAAGAAAATTGTCTTTCAACCATTTTCCTTTATGGGAGTCTTTGAGATTTAAAAGGTTTTGGAGAATTCCATTGCATGACCAAGTTTGGGTTTGTCTCATTGCAATTTTGAGAGTCAAGTTTCCTTATGAATTTGGGATGAGTTTTAAAACTAAAATGCTGCAAACAAAGTAAGTAGTCTTTTGACTGAAATCGTTTGTCCCTAGTAAGAATTGTTGTTTAGCATGTTATGTAGCATGTACCAATGTATTTTATGGGATGACGTATTGTTAAGTTAATTTGTGAGTTTAAACAATTCAACGCGGTTGTTATCTCTAGCTTGAGAATAAATAGACTACTAGTGTTGTAGTTTACTCTGTAGCGAGAATGATTAAATGGGTTAACGTACATGCTTAGAATCTGTTGCCTTGCTTTAAAAGTGCTTATGATCCTTGTTAATGTTAAAAGTTTAAACCTTGATGCATCGTTACAACATTAAGATGATGTAGACTGCTGTTATTGTTAAAGAAACTTTGCTGGTTGTTTAAGGTTGTTCTAATCTAACGGGTTAATAGAGAAATTTAATCATGTTGACTAGTGGCTTTAATTTGGAAGTTGATTAGAGTTGCTATTTATGTTGTTGCAAACTAATAGTATATTTGGAAGTATTGGAATGTATTTTCTTGTTCCATTGCAATATACTTGCTGAGTGATGAACTCACATTTGTGTTTATGTTGTTTTTCTTAGGTACCATGAAACTGGCATGCGGGAAAAAGGGGTTAGCTACACATCTACATGTAGCTCCACACAAATTAGACAGTGTTATCATTTGGAGTCATGATAATGAAAGTATTGCCATGAAACTTGGAGAATTGCTTAACTGTGTGCTCGGTCTTACTATTTGATTCGTTTAGCTCATGAAGTGGTTGAATGCTTTATCCTGGACTTATATTGTTGCTTTGTCACATGTTATTGCTGTTTTAGATGCTTTCCATTATGATATAACTTGTGATACTTTGTTGTTGCTCCGAATCATGGAAAAACAAAGGAGATGCTGCCGAAATGTTCGGTATTAGCATTTGTTCCTTTGCTGTAATTTACTTGTAATTGTGGTATTTAGAGGTTGCTTAGTCTATGTTTGGTAGCATTCGGGCATATTAGATGCCGGGGTGTTACATCTACACTTGTGTTGCTTAGGTTCACATATGAAGAGATAGAAGGTGCTCAAGCAAGGTGGCAGCACATGGAAATGGAGGATGAGAATTACATGGAAGCAAACTTGGGTGTTGCTCAACTTGAGATGTGTTATGTGACAAATGTTGCCACTTCCAAGATTTGGGAGCACCAACTTGTCATGTTTCCATAGGCATGATACATATGGTTGGAAATCTTATCAAGTCTACTTTCAAACGCATCAAACGGTGGGTCATTTGGACTTCGCAATAAGGAGTAATGACCATTCTAGTAGAAGCTGCACAGGCTATCTTGAAGCTACGCGAGGACTGCTTGGGATGACCTTTGAGCTGGTCTACTTTAGAATCCTAAAAGCCTTTTTTACACCAGAATCCTTAAAGTCTTTTCACACCCAACTATTAAAAGTCTTTTCACACTAGAATCCTAAAAGTCTTTTCACACCAGAATCTTAAAAGTCTTTTCACACCCAACTGGAGGGGTTATTTCCTAATATAAATATCACCTATATAATGTGTTTTTGGCACTTGGAAAACAATCAAATACAAACTCCTTTTGTTCAGCTGTGTGCTAACAAATCCAGAGAGTGTTCCCTACCCCTTTGCTCTTGTGATTTCCCCGCGGGATTGCATAAGCGGTCGCATCATCGACTCCCAATCGGTGCTCCTACTCCATTAATTACAGGTTGTGTTGGTTGGTTTCTTGAAAGTGTGGTTGGACGAATCCTCGATTCCGATTGCCGTATTGCGACGGTGGTTGGCTTCGAGTTCATTTGTCAGGTTGGACTAGTTATCTTGGCTGTTTTCAGCTAGTTATCGTGTTAGTGATCCTATGCCGTGAAGATTGGGACCAAAGGTTGCATCATGGCTTTGGTGCAATCTTCACTAAACTGAAAAAAAGGTCGAAAGTTTGGTGCCAATCCTTGCTATTGAAGATTGGAATAGGTTTCTAATATCCATAGAAACATTGAATCAACCGATCAAAAGTTAAATCAATTCTTGATTTTGAGATCGTGTTGATTTTACTATTCACCTAAACAATGTTCATCTGCAGGGCTTCCGACCCGTTTAGAGTACTATTCATCTAAGCACTATTCACACTAAACACTGTTTATCTGACCAATGTTGTCGACTAGTTCAGAGTTATTGTTCACATCCGATTAGTTGTAGTTTTTACTGTTCACTAAGCACTATTTATCCGACATCCACTGGTCAGGTGTACTATTCATTCGACCTCCTTGGTCGGGGGTACTATTCATCTGACCACCTGTTTGGATTGTACAGTTCATTTGCTTAGTTATTTTGGTGGTTTGAATTTTAGAAGGAAATTTTATTTAGCTCCTATTCACCCCCGCCCTCTAGTCGCCTTTTCGGTCCTACAATTGGTATCAGAGCTGGCTTTGCTTCTGTATAAATCTTGACCAGTCTCAAGAGCCATGGCAGTGGACAAGTATTCCACTAAGCCTTCGATTTTTTCTGGAGTTGATTTTTCTTTTTGGAAATCGAGAATCGAGTCTTACATCACTGTCTAGGGCTTCCTGATTTGGCAGAAGGTGAAGCTCCTGTATGAGGTTCCTACCAATGAAAACATCACGGTCGGAAATATGACTGACATTGAGGCGAATGCTAAGGCAAGAAACATTCTCATACAAGGTCTTAGCCACAATGAGTACAACATTATATCTTACCTACGATCCGCTCACCAGATTTGGGTGAGCATCGATGCTTACCATGAGGGTATCACCCAAATCAAGACGGTGAGACAATATTAGATAAGCGTAGCTACAACAAATTTGAACAGCATGCTGGTGAGACCCTTGATGAGTGTTTTGGTCGTTTCACATAGATCTTGAGCGGTCTCCGTGCAGTTGGTTGCACATACTCTGACTCAGAGAACGCTCGACACTTATTGACCACTCTCGATCTTCGGGTTTGGGAAATGAAGGTGACCACCATCAAGGACACCACGGACTTATTGACATTGACTCTTGATGGGCTTTTATTTCCAACTTAAGACTCATGAGATCAACATTGTCTCTCACAAGATGAAGTCACAGTCGATGGCCTTGGTCATCGATCTCAATGGATCTAGTTCTGTGATCTCTCTCAGTTTTTCACTTTTCTCTCTTTGTGAGATGAGTGATGATCAGTTTGAGAGGTTCCCAGAGAGTGACCTTGCCCTCCTAGCCAGAAAATTTTTACATGCATACAAGAGGGTGAGGGAGAGGAAGAGAGGTGGTATTATTACCTATTTCGAGTGTGGTGGCCCCAACTATATTCGAGCGAACAGTCCCAAGCTGGAGAATGGCAAGAATGACTCCGGTGGTTCCAGCAAGAAAGAATACACTGATAAGAACTACAATAAAAGACCTCCAACTCGGGAGCCCGCGCATGAGAAGAAGTACCACAATTTCTCCAAGGACAAAAAGCTCTTCCACGGCGTGCTTGCGGCCCTCGACGACATCAGCCTCTTTGACATAGAGACATAGAACACCAAGAGAGAGGATGATCTGCAAGAGAAGACCAACGGTGGCGAGGACTTCACCGGTATGTTCTTCATGGCCGACGCCAATGGCATCAGCGACTCCGAGCTCTATACGACTTGGACAAGATTCCCTCCTACAACCAGCTCAATGATGCTTTCTATAAGTTAGGAAAATTTTATGCTAGAGCCGTTAGTGTTATGCCCTTGAGGCAATCATATGGATGATTATAACATGACTATGTTTATGAATAATAATATGATTATTAGTCCAATGAATGTATATCATTGTTTTGATCAACAAGTGTGTGACTTGTTTATGAAGCTCTTTACTTATTGATATAATTCGATAAATATCTCTGATCGGATATCATCGTATAGGACAATGATGAATAGATCAGCACATGTATTGTTCGATGATCATGTTTCATAGATCATGGGATATGGAGATATCATCAATACATTGTGGACGCATGTTGAAGAACATGGGTTAGATAGACCCACAATGGGACACTGCGAGAATGTTACATTCTTATGTGTCATCAGTGTATCTCATACATAGTAGATGTATGATCCTTAGACCTGAGATTGTCATATTCCCTACATGTGTAATAGTTTACCTTGGGGTTACACTATTTCCTAACCAGATAGTTATAAAGGTAACTTTCATGTTTACTATGAAACATGCAGAGGGAAGTGACGAGTCAAGATGGAATTTGCCACTCCAATGTAACGGAGATATATGTCTAGGCCACTCGTGTGATATGATTAAGGAAGTGCATGGCCATGCCGTGATTGAGAAGTGAATCACAACTTATTAATATATCACGGATACGAGAGATGGATTGAACTGTCAAAGGATGACATGCTTCTCGCCTTGAGTTCGATCTTCATATAGTTTGGCAAAGGGATTATTACATCAGTACTTTAATCATATGCGTTTGGGAGTTGGCATGCTCTGCAAGGAGCCGCTACCGACTATTGGATTAGAAAAGGGTTTTCCGAATCGATGTCCAAATGAGCATGAACCTACAGGGTCACACACTTAACGGGCTGGGACGCATTAATTCGGATTGGATCCGTAATTAATGGACCTCGTGGGCTTAGAGCGTAGATGGGCCCTGACTGCCTAGGGTTTCACCTCATGGCTATATAAGGAGGGGAGGAGGCTGGACGCAGAACAGACTTTCGTGCGGGTTAGAGGTGTTTCGCCAGAAACCCTAGCCACCTCCTCTCGTTGCCCCGCCGAGCGACCCGGTGCTTGCACACCGACGCACAGCGTTCCATCCCCGGACGTGTGGACTGCTGTGGTGATGCTGCTGCTACTGCGGCGTGGAGAGGATGATCCGCAGCGAGGACGATCCACGGCGAGGACGATCCATGCCGAGAATGATCCACTACAACAACGTGCGAAGGATTCTGCAACTGCGCGTCTAGTGGTAATAGATCTATGATCCCCTTCTTGCGAGTAACTTTTCTGGTTTGCGTTAGAAATTTTAATTTGTGCTAGAGTAGCATACCACGTTCCCCAACACGAGCTACGTATGGAGTTAGAAAAGGAAGTAGGTACCTTGTGTTGGGAGTTAACTTCACTTAGATCTTGTTCCTTTCGAGACTCTGATGACTGTATTCTTTGCAATGCTTTGCTTGTGAAGTTGGAGAACCTAAGGACCATGCATGATAGTGCGATTTCTGAGCTTGAGCATCTTAGGTTGAAGAATGCTAGCGCTAGTTATTTTGATGTTATTCTGTAGGACCGAGTAGGCAACTAGAGGGGGGGTGAATAGATGCCGAATAAAATTCAACTATTTCTTTCGGAAAATTAAAGACCCCTAAATAGCGGAAGAATATCTAATATCGTAGAGATCAAAACCCTAGATTAATTAGCGAGACAAGTCGAACATACATCAAAACTAGTTCTATCAAAAATCGAACAATCCTTCTAATCAAAAATCAAAGCAAAAAAAAGAGAATATTGCATAAACTTATCTTTTTATTCCAAAGCCATCTTCAACAAGATGACACCAAAAATCTTCTAATCTTCAATGATTAGAAAACCCTAAACAAACTAATAGAGCATACAAGCTCTTCTTTGCACCTTGTGCTTGATTGAACAATTGTTTGCTTGATTGATTGCTTGAATTTCTAAGCCCTTACAACCTCTATTTAAAGGACTCCACAGCCACCGAATCCATCTTGTATTCGGATCAAACAAGCAGTCTCCATGTTAGTTTCGGACAGCACACGCCAGCCAAACTCGGACACGACCAACCGATCTCCTCTCGGACAATGCACTCACGCACACATGCATCCATCACGACACAGCACTCACGCACACACGCATGCGATGCACTCACGCACACACGCACTCAACACGCCACGCACACCACGCACACATGCATTAAATGCACATGCATGCAGACACACACACACACAATGCACATGCACACATGCATGCACACACACATGCAACACACACACATGCAACACACACACACACACACTTGCATGCACACACACATACTCAATGCATGCATGCATATTCACACACAAAAGATTCGTATACACGCGTACGACCACCTGCCGCTACGCTGCAACGATCTCGACCTCACGTGCACTGTTCTCTAGTCCGAACATCTCGCATGATATCCTCGACCCTCATGACCTCAGTTCCTCCTTGAACCTAGTCTCGATCCCATCACCGACCATATTCGACCTCAAGCAACACCTGCACGTGAACAAAAACACACAAACAATTTCCGAGCCTAAGTCCGCGACTTGACTCAAGTTAATCCATGCAACCACTCACACGAGCGCATTGCATCAAATAAAATCAACCAAAAACATAATTAAAAAATCAGACCAAACTCTTTTGCAAAATCTGAATCTTTTCAAATAAACAAACTGGTTTCAGATCTTTTTCAAATAAAGAAACCAAAAAAAAAAAATCGTTTCAAATTGGTTTCAAATCTTTTTCAAATATTGAACCAAAATCAAATCAACTCAAATCTTTTCAAATCTCTTCGAATATTCAAATACTCATCATCAAAAACACATGGATCAAAAAACAATGATCCTTCAATCTCCCCCTTGATGAGTAATTTGACAAAACACAATATAAGATTTGACAAAATTATAGAAAAATACCAAATGAGAGTTTGAGACCAAAAAGATTCCAAGACCAAGTAAAGACCAAGTAAATTCAAATTCTCAAACAGTTTGAATTTCTCCTTTCTTTTTATTTTTCTTCTTCTTGACTTTCTCTCCCCTTTTTTGACAAAATAGTCATCAAGATCTCAAAACTCCCCCTTAATGAATGCAGTATCTCAAGCTTTGAAGTATATTCAAGGTATATAATCAAAGTAAAGCATTTGGAGAGTTTTTACGAGAGTTTTCATATTTTGTATCAATTTATCCAATGAGAAAGCAAATTGTGAGAATATGGAGGCTCTAACATATAGAATAGTTGTTGCATAAGCAAATTAGAGCAAACAAGTAAAATGTCATAAACTGATTTTGCCAAAGCTAAAAAGAAATCTATCATGAGCAAAGAGAGACTTTCAAATTCACTAATGTTTGTCTCAAGCCTTTTCAAAAATTTGAATTTCTTTTTTCTCTTTTAGCAAGATTGACAATTTTGCTTTGTGATCAACAGGGATGACAAGTAACTGCACACTAGCCCATACTTGTGTATGAGTAGGTAGTTCTTTCTTGTATCTTTCTCAGTTTAAATTGGCAAGTGGCTTCACATTGTTCTGAACTTTTGTTTAGACAAGTAGCCTTTTCTTGCATCTTTTGAATTTAAATCCCTGGCAAGGAAGCTGCACATTGTACTAAACTTGTGTTTAGCCAAGTAGCTTTTGCTTGCATCTTTTTCAACTTGCTTTTAATATTAAAACACTGATTTTGCTTGAGACTCATAATGATCATTTGAAGTCCAACAAAAAGCTCACACATAGTTTCTAATCAGCTCTAGCCTTTCAACAGATGACAATAAACTTTTAAGCCTATTTCACAAATGCAATACCATAATGAACAAGGGCCAAAATATTCTCGAAAAGCATCTCAAATTGAATTATTTTAGTCTTTTAGTCTTTTAGTGAGAAGTGAAGCAATGTAGCATTAATTTGACTATATACACAAGAATAGTCAACAAAGCTTTGTACTACATGATGCAATGAAAACAGGGGAGTTTTCTTTAAGTGTAACATCAAAATAGCTCCTTGTAGTAACCAAAGTCAAGTAACACAAATGAAAGAGTTAAAATCAAGACTCCCCCTCAAATCAACCCATGGGGATGAATGATCCCAAGTTCGCCGCGTAAGAAAGCAAAGCGACAAGAATCAAGCGGCTTAGTGAAAATATCAGCAATTTGAGCATCCGAATCAACAAATTTTAGTTCAATAGCTCCTTTTTCAACATGATCTCTAAGAAAATGATATCGAACATCAATGTGTTTAGTCCTTGAATGTTGAACAGGATTTTTAGCGATGTGAATTGCACTAGTATTATCACAAAGAAGTGGAACACTATTAAAGTTAATGCCGTAATCTTTAAGAGTTGAAGTGATCCAAAGAATTTGTGAACAACAACTAGCGGCCGCAACGTATTCAGCTTCAAAGATAGATTGAGCAACTGAGGACTATTTCTTAGAAGACCAAGAAACAAGTGAAGTGCCAAGAAAATGACATGTGCCAGAAGTACTCTTTCTATCTAATCTACACCCCGCAAAATCAGCATCAGAATATCCTAGGAGTGTAAGCGAAGAAGAACAAGAATACCAAATGCCAAATTCAGAAGTGGAGCGAAGATACTTGAAAATTCTTTTAATTGCTTGTCGATGTGATTCTTGAGGAGAGGCTTGAAATCGAGCGCACAAACAAACTGCAAAATGTATGTCAGGCCTTGAAGCAGTCAAGTACAGAAGTGATCCAATCATGCTTCTGTATTCCTTTTGGTCCATTTCGACACCATTCTCGTCATGGTCCAAAATTGTTGTTGTGCTCATTGGAGTAGATACTGACTTTCCTTCTCCCATGTCGAATTTCTTTAGTAGCTCCTTTGTATACTTGGATTGGTGCAAGAAGATCCCTTCTTTCGCTTGCTTGATTTGAAATCCAAGGAAGTATGTCAACTCTCCCATCATACTCATCTCGAATTCCCTGGACATCAGCTCAGAAAAATGCAACACAAGAGAGTGGGAGGATCCTCCAAAGATAATATCATCCACATAAATTTGCACCACAAGGAATTGATCATTTGAATTTTGAGTAAACAGAGTTTTATCAACTTTTCCCATCTCAAAATTATGTTGAAGCAAGAAGCCTTTTAATCTATCATACCAAGCACGAGGGGCTTGTTTTAATCCATAAAGAGCTTTTGATAATCGATACACATGATTAGGAAATTTTTTATTTTCAAAGCCAGGGGGTTGTTTTACAAAAACTTCTTCTTCTATAAAACCGTTTAGAAAAGCACTTTTCACATCCATTTGAAATAACTTAAAACCTTTTGATGCTGCAAAAGCCAAGAGGATGCGAATAGCTTCTAAACGAGCAACAGGAGCAAAAGTTTCATCAAAATCAATTCCTTCAATTTGGGAATATCCTTGAGCTACTAGTCTAGCTTTGTTTCTAACAATTATTCCATCTTCATTTAACTTGTTCTTAAAAACCCATTTTGTTCCAATAATGTTTTGATTTTTAGGAGGTTCCACTAAAGACCAAACTTTATTCCGTTCAAAGTTTTCTAACTCTTCATGCATCGCATCTACCCAAGAACTATTAGTTAAAGCATGAGTAATGTTCTTAGGTTCAAAATTTGCAACAAAAGCAGAATGCATGCATAAAAGAGTTTGAGATGAATTAGAACGTGTCACCCTTTTATGAAGACTTCCAATAATTTGTTCAGGAGGATGGTGTCGGCGTATTCTACACCAAGGTACCCACTCCCCCGCACTAAAAAGCGGTCAACTGATGGTCAGGGCATGCCTGGGCCCAACGCCACGAGAAAGAGCCCAAAGGAGGACGCCCAGTGGACACGTGGCGTACAGGCCCTGCCACTGGGCGCCCAGTGAGGTGGTCGCCAGTGACGCAAAGCGTCTGAGCGAGCCGTTAGGCGCCCAAAGAAGGTGGTCGCCAGCGGACACGTGGCGTCTGAGCCAGGCAGCTGGCGCTTCGGCAAGGTGGTCGCCAGCCACGTGGCGTCTGAGCCAGGCCACTGGCGCTCAAGAAGGTGGTCGCCAG
This sequence comes from Rhipidocladum racemiflorum, assembly GCA_036346355.1. Taxonomy (NCBI): domain Eukaryota; kingdom Viridiplantae; phylum Streptophyta; class Magnoliopsida; order Poales; family Poaceae; genus Rhipidocladum; species Rhipidocladum racemiflorum. Next base: position 34,004,040 of record CM070588.1, read on the forward strand.
CGGACACGTGGCGTCTGAGCGGTCGCTGGCGCGCGGCAAGGTGGTCGCCAGTGGGGTGATCGCCGATGAACCACGTGGCATCTGATCCACCTTTGGCGCACCATCCCTAGGATGGTCCAGACAAGATCAAGGGTGTTTAATGCGGATCGTGTGCATTAAATGCCGAAGCGTAGAGGCTCCAGTGTGGCGGCGCGCCTTCCCCAGGCGCATCATAATTGCGGGAGACGTCACGGCGGCACCTCATCTCCTGACGAAACGAGCGGCGTTGGTGGGCGTGAATGTCGAGACAGGAGTGTAAACGGCTACGGCAAACATTTATTGAGACGTCAGGACAGTGACAGGCGCATTAAATGCGCCCGTGGCAGTGTAATGAGTATGGCTTGCAGTATAAGCCTCCCATGCGCCCCCAGCAGCCCAAGTATAAAAGGGAGCCGGGGTGCATGGGAGAGGGGGTTCGAGAGGCTGTAAGGTTTTCATTCTCCCCAGCAAGAACACGAGCAATACCAAGAAAGGCAGGACTAGGGCTATTACTCTGAGGAGGGCCTGAACCTGGGTAAAGGTCTTGCGTCCCCTATTCCCCTGAGCTTCCCGGTACTTCGGTCATCTTCTTCCTTTCTCCGGCGATTGCCCCGAAAGCCCCCCGTCTGAACCTCATAAGCACCCGATTCGGAGGTGCCTGTTGGCTAGTACGCCGACAGTGGCGCGCCAGGTAGGGGCTATTGGTGGTTAGATTGCCCACTCTCTTTCATTCCCAGTTCGGAGCTCAGCAGGAGTAGGGGCGCTTGTCTGCATGGCGGAATCGCATTCCAAGCGCAGCAATCCGCCCGAGGAAAGTGGCGCCCATAGCCGGTCCCGACGTTCGGAGAGGGAGCCGGGCCACCCGGGCCCCTCCGTCGCGGGAGCGGTGCACTTGGCTCCCGCGCCCAGGGGTCAGCCTGTCCAATGGCGCTTGACGCTGGGGGACGACACCCCCGCGCGAAGCCTTCATGCGGCCCGGCTTCTCCTCGATCATCCTCCGGTGACCCTGGGGGGCGATACCCCGGCCACTCCTTGGCTGCGGGATATCGTCCACCTGGTGGACGCCGCTCAACAGCAAGTTGAAGCGGCGACCCAGCCGGGGGCTTCCGGCATAAGGCGACAGGGAGCCCGCGCAACCGACGCGCCGGGTTCCAGCCGCCACACAACAACTTCCCCCGGTACCAAGGGCCGGGACAAGGGAAAGGGAGTCCTGGTTGCAGCCCCTTCCGTCACTAGGGGACGTGCACGTGACTCCGCCTCTTCGCGCGGTCCCCCCAAGTCGAGGGGGAACCGCGAAGATCTGAGATCATACCTCGACGAGTGGCACCTCCGACGCGACGGTGACCTGCGTCACGTCCTCCGGGGGCGTCGTAAGGGCGCGCAGCGGCGCACTTATCCCCAGATGTCTTCCGGGCGACGGGGGGCTTCCTCCTCAGACTCCGGGGGGAGCGCAGGGTCACACTCCTCGTCCTCTCCTCAAGATCGAGGGGCTGGCGAACAATGCCGTTCCCCCTACAACGTTGGATGTTAGGCGTTCTCCCTCCGCCTCCGACAAGCCGCATGGCCGGAGAGGTTTCGCCCTGCTTCCATCGAGAAATACGACGGCACCACCAACCCGGAGGAGTTCCTGCAAATCTACACCACGGTGGTGCGCGCGGCAGGAGGGTCTGAGAAGGTCATGGCCAACTACCTCCCGACATCGCTAACGGGCTCTGCCCGGTCTTGGCTTCTTAACCTCCCGCGAGGTTCCGTGCACTCGTGGGAGGAGTTATGCGACATCTTCGTCGCCAACTTTCAGGGCTCCTACGCTCAACCAGGCGTGGAGGATGACCTTCACGCCCTGGAGCAGACAGAGGGGGAGTCCCTGAGAGATTTCATCCGGCGGTTTAGCCACTGCCGCAATACAATTCCCCGGATCTCTGAGCAGTCGGTCATCATCGCGTTCCGAAGGGGGTCCGAGACCAGAAAATGCGGGAGAAGATGGCTACCCGCACCATCGTAACAACATCCGAGTTGTTCTCCCTGGCGCACAAGTGCGCCAGGGCGGCTGAAGCTCGGAAGTCCGCATCAAGGCCCGTCGACCCTGATGACGCCGGCACCTCGAAGTCCTCCGACCGCAAGAAAAAGAAGAAGAAGCGGAAGGAAACCGCCGCCAGGGAAGTTCTGGTCGCCGAGCCGGAGCCTAAATCCCGGCGCCGCGACGATCCAGACCAAAGGGACGAGCGCCGGGACCAGCGCGGCAACCGCAGGAACCGCCGCTCGCCCCGCCGCGAAGATGAGGGGGGCAAACCCTATTGCCCCATCCATCGCTCAAGTGGACACGACTTGGAGGACTGCCAAGTAGTGTCCAAGCTGGTCGACAGGCGGCTCAAGAAACGCCGCGAGAAAGACCGCGACGACGAAGATACGGCTCCACTGGCCTTCCAACAGGCGGAGCATACAGTGGCGTTCATTCACGGTGGCTCAGCCACCTACTCGTCGAACTCGCAGTACAAGCGAGACCTGAGGCAAGTCTGTGCCACCGCATCACCCTCCGGGGCGAGTAGGCCACTGAAGTGGTCGGAGCAACCGATCACCTTCAGCAGGGCCGACCACCCGGAAAGCGTTTCCGGCCCGAGCCATCTGCCTATCGTGGTTTCCCCCACTGTTCGCAATGCGAAGCTCGGACGGGTCCTCGTTGATGGGGGCAGCTCCATCAATTTACTTTCCATTGGGGCGTACCAAGCGTTCCAGATACCGTATGAGGAGCTACGCCCGGCTCCACTTTTCTATGGAGTCGCCCCCGGGGTAGGCCTCATGCCCCTGGGGCAGGTCCGACTGCCTGTTACATTCGGGAGCGCGGAAAATTCCGGACGGAGTTGGTCGACTTCGAGGTTGCCGACTTCGACCTCCCTTACAACGCCCTGCTTGGCCGTCCAGCCCTGGTCAAGTTCATGGCGGTTGTTCACTACGTCTACATGTTGGTGAAGGTCCCCGGGCCTGGGGGGCCGATTACGGTGAAGGTGGATAGGTTGGAAGCCCTGCGCCTCGACAAGCGACTCTACAGACCTGGCCGGCACCACCTGCTCGGCCCGCGACAAGGACGACAACCCGGGCACTCCCTCGGTCAGAACCCGCGCTTCGCCCAGGCCATCGGGCGAAGCAAAGGCGGTCCCCGTAGGAGAGGAAGGCTCGGGTAAGGTCATCAAGATCGGCACTGACCTCAGTGCTGAATAGGAAGATGCGCTCATCGCCTTCCTCCGGTCAAACTTGGATGTGTTCGCTTGGGAACCATCAGAAATGACCGGGGTCCCCAGGGAGGTGATCGAGCATCGATTGGCAACGCTCCCCGGAGCGCACCCGGTTCGACAAAAGATCTGGCGGCAGGCGCCAGAGCGGCAGGACGCCATTCGGGACGAGGTGGAGAAACTTTTGTCTGCCAGAATTGTGCGGGAGGCCACCTATCCGGAGTGGCTGGCTAACCCCGTGCTTGTGAAGAAGTCCAACGGGAAGTGGCGAATGTGCATCGACTTCACCGACCTCAACAAAGCCTGCCCCAAGGACCCATATCCCCTTCCGCGGATAGACATCGTCGTCGACTCCACGGCGGGGTGCGAAGCTTTGTGCTTCCTCGATGCCTACTCCGGCTACCACCAGATCAGCATGGCGCAAGAAGATGAAGAGAAAACTGCTTTTGTGACTCCTCTCGGTGTGTATTGCTATGTCAAGATGCCTTTCGGGCTGAAGAACGCTGGCGCCACCTATCAGCGGGCCATGCACATAGTGTTTCGGCCCCAAATAGGGAAGAACCTGGAGGTGTATGTTGATGATTTGGTAGTAAAAACAAAAAAGGCCGATGAACTCGTTAGGACCTGGAAGAGACCTTTTCTCGCCTCAGAAAATACTGCCTGAAGTTGAATCCCGAGAAGTGCATGTTTGGTGTCTCATCTGGGAAGCTACTCGGATTCCTGGTCTCCAGTCGTGGGATCGAGGTCAACCCAGAGAAGATAGAAGCGATTGAGCGGATGCAGCCGCCCTCCCGGCTTAAGCAACTGCAGTGCTTGACTGGCCGGCTGGCCTCCCTTGGCCGGTTCATAGCCCGGCTGGGGGAGAGAAGCCTGCCACTCTTCAAGCTACTGAAGAAGACCAACTCGTTTGAATGGACCCTAGAAGCACAGCGGGCGTTTGAAGACCTGAAGGAGTACCTCTCCTCCCCCCCAGTATTAGTCGCCCCTGAGCCGGGCGAGCCGTTGCTGTTGTACGTGGCGACTAGCCCCTCCGTGGTGAGTGCCGCACTGGTGACGGAGCGGGAAGGGGTTCAGCGGCCGGTCTACTATATCAGCAAGGTGCTGCACGACGCGGAAACAAGGTACCCTCAGGCTCAGAAGATGGTGTATGCCGTGCTGATAGCATCAAGGAAGCTACGCCACTACTTCCAGGGGAGAGAAATCACAGTGGTCTCCTCCTACCCCCTGCGCGAGATCCTCCACAACCGAGAAGCAGAGGGCCGCATCGCGAAGTGGTCCGTCGAGCTGGGGGAGTTCGGCATCAAGTTCGCCCCTCGTACTGCAATAAAAAGTCAAAGACTAGCGGACTTCGTGGTCGAATGGACTCCAGCCGAGCCCGAAGCTGAAGAGGACCCCGCGCCCTCCCCATGGACACTCTTCTTCGACGGGTCCTTCAGGCTGGAAGGCGCGGGGGCTGGGGTCCTCCTGGTTTCTCCGACCGGAGACCCCCTCAAGTACGTGGTCACCCTCGACTTCAAGGCTACTAATAACGTCACCGAGTATGAGGGCTTGCTGGCTGGGCTCCGGGCCGCTGCGGCCATCGGTGTCCGATGCCTGCAGGTGAAGGGTGACTCCCTGTTGGTCATCAATCAAGCAAGGAAGGATTTCTCCTGCCCTGACCCCGTCAAGGCGGCGTACCTGGCGGAGGTCAGGAAATTGGAGCGGCACTTCGAAGGATTGGGATATACCCACATCCCACGACACGACAACCACCTGGCAGACGAGCTCGCCCAGCTCGCCTCAACCAGATCTCCTGTACCGGTCGGGGTCTTTGAAGAAAGGCTTCCGCGACCGTCCATCACAGCCCCCGTTTCCGGAGGGGACGATGGTGATGCCGCTTCAGCCCTCGCCTCTGGAGGGAAAGTGGATCCGGTGGAAACACCCGGCCAGGCGGAGTACCCGGACGACCACCTCGTGGTTGCTGTACTTGACCAGGAAGGCACATGGATGGATCCGATCCTGGCCTACCTGCGGGATCAAGTGTGCCCCGACGATGATGCGTCAGCAGAGAAGGTAGCACGAAAGGCTAAGTGCTATACCCTGGTGGGCAGGGACCTGTACCGCCGGGGTAAGAACGGAATTCTTCTGAAGTGCATCACTCGGGAAGAGGGGAGCAGTTTGCTCTCCGATATCCATGGAGGCGTGTGCGGGAGCCATGTGTCCGGACGAACGATGGCGGGAAAAGCTTTCCGTCAAGGGTTCTATTGGCCGACCGCCCTCCAGGATGCTTGCGAGCTGGTGAGGAGATGCGAAGCGTGCCAGTTCCACGCCAAGCAGATCCACCAACCAGCCCAAGCTCTGCAAACTATCCCGCTCTCCTGGCCCTTCGTGGTCTGGGGGCTGGACATCCTGGGCCCGTTCCTGCGAGCCACAGGGGGCTACACCCACCTGTTCGTCGCCATCAAAAAATTTACTAAGTGGGTGGAAGCCGAGGCAGTGAGATCCATCACCGCCGCAGCTGCGGTCAAGTTCATGCAAGGGATATTCGCTCGCTTCGGGGTCGCCAACCGCATTATCACCGACAACGGCGCATAGTTCACCAGCGCGGCCTTCTTAGACTTCTGTGAAGAGATGGGCACCAAGTTCTGTTTTGCCTCGGTCGCCCACCCCAAGAGCAACGGCCAGGTCGAGCGGGCCAACGCTACCGGTAATCGAAGGGCCTCAAGACCTGGGCGTTCGACCGGCTCCATAAGCGTGGCGCCCGATGGACCGAAGAGCTCCCGGCTGTGTTGTGGTCACTTCGGACCACTCCTAGCCGGGCCACCGGGGAAACTCCTTTCTTCCTGGTCTACGGCGCAGAAGCTGTTCTCCCTTCGGAATTGGAACTGGGATCACCCCGCGTTGCTGCATTCACGGAAGAGGACCAGGAGGGTCTGCGCCGAGACGACGTCAACCTCCTGGAAGAAGCACGGGATCGAGCGGCTCTGCGTGCCGCAAGGTACCAGCAAAGTCTCAGGCGGTACCACGCCTCCCGGGTCAACGAGAGAACACTGGCAGTAGGCGACCTGGTCTTGCGAAGAATCCAGTCGCACGCCGGGTCGCATAAACTGTCTCCCCAGTGGGAGGGACCCTTCAAAGTGGTCTCAGTCTCTCGTCCCGGGGCGGTCAGGCTGGCCACTGAAGACGGCGAGGAGCTGGCGAGCTCCCAGAATATAGAAAACCTGCGCAAGTTCTACCCTTGACCGGTTGTAAGTCCCTGGCTCCGTCCCCCGACCGGCCGGAGGGTGTCTTCCTCTCCGCTGCTGGTCGGGGCAGGCCTCCTGTTTAAAATTAATATTCGCCTTCTGTTATACGGAATGGTTGTTCTTGTTGCCCCTTTTTCCTCGGTCTCTTTCTCGCTGTTGGGCAGCGCCAAGACGCTTGCTCGCGGAACCCTACTGCCTTGCAAAAACCCGGTGGCAAAGATGGAGCCACTAAGTGAGAACATCGTGCAGGAGCAGGCGATCGAATGGCTAGCTCGGCACGACCCCCAGCACGGTCATGACACTCCGGGTGTCCCCGTGGGGGTCGGCGACTTGAGCACCATTGTCGAAAACCCAGGTCTTGCCACGACTCACTAAGTGCCTGCTCCCTAGAGGCCGTCTGGGAGGAAAATTTTGCTAAGGCAAGGGATCCAAGGGAAAAGATTCCCTGGTGCAAAACCCTGAGTCTTTAAGCGATCGCGTGCTCATTCACGTGTAACCAAAAAATTGAAGTAAAAAATGGTCTCTGAACGGCGTAGCGGGGAGTCGGTGCTCCTTCTTCATGTAAAGCGTCTTGCATTTAAAAGTCTTTTACAGGCACGGCCGAAAAAGAAGAAAAGCTACTGAGGGGGGGCTGGAGGGTCCTCCGCGTCTTCCGCCGCCTCCTCGGCTGCCGCTGTGTCTTCAGCAGGAAAGTCCACGTTCAGCTGCAGCGCCACGTCTTCCGCCGCCGCCTCCATCTGGGGGTTCTCTATCGCCAACAAAGCAGCGACCTGCTCGGAGGCGTCATGAACCCGCTCCTCCGCCCGCGCCCAGTCACCCTCAATCCCTTGAACAGTGGCCGCGGGATCAAAATTGGCGTCGCGGCTGACACAGCAGGCCAGTACATACTTCGCCGTGGCTGCAGCAACTGCGCGCCCCTCCTGGGCGGACCTAGTGGTGAGGGCGGCGGGCAGGCGCGTGAGGAAGTCTCATGGTCCGGGCAAAGGCAGAAGGCGTAGTGCCATGGCCTCTCCTCCCGCGGGCCCGGCTGCTCCAACCCCAATGGAGCAAGGCTGGCCACCGTTCGGTTGAGGGCATGGCGCAGCATCCGCAGAGTGTCCACCTCTGACTGGGCCCGGTCGGCCCTCTCCGTCTCCAGCTTCGCAGAGAGCCTCTCGGCGCGGCGGGTGCTTCGTTCCTGTTGCTCTCGCTCCCGCCGCAGCTGCAGCTCCAGTCCTACCCCCCGATCGTGCTGATCTTCCACCTCCCTGCGGAGACGGTTGATCTCAGCTCCCGCCTCCGTCAACCGCTCCCTGCTCGTCACTAGACGGTTGCTTGTGCTGGAGTAAAGCTCGCTGAGAGCTGCCAGCAGAGCATCTGCGTCTGCCGAGGGAACGAAGGCAGTGGGGGGATCAGGAGTGGGGGCGAGGCCGAGAGGACCTCGATCCTGAGCGACGGCGACAGCAGCAGCCGCAGGGAGTTCGCCCACTTGCGCCGCCTGCCCCGGCGCTGCAACCCGGCTAGCGCTGCCCGGCAGCCGCGGCGCTTGGCCATTCCGCACGGACATTAGGATGTCCGGGCAGAACTCCTGAAAAAGGAAGAAGCAATGGTAAGGATCAGTCCTAAAACATTTCTTGAATTTCTATATGGCATGTGCATTTTCTGGTGAGTACCTAGGCGCTGGCCTCGGGAAGCGGGGCACGCTTCGGAACAGAGACCCGCCCGCGGCCGCTGCAGCCGGCCGATGGCGGAGAGGATCCCCTCGCCGGTGGCGGCGCGGCGGAGGCGGCGGCAGGTCCGCCATCGCCGGGCGGCGGTGGCGGAGGCGGAGGCAGGTCCGCCACTGCTGGCGGTGGTGGCGGAGGCGGAGGAAGATCCACCACTGCTGGCGGCGGTGGCGGTATAAAAGGAACCGGCGACGGAGGGTCCATCGTCGCGCCCCCGGCAGGGGCAAGTGTGGACGAGCCCCCGCCGGTCGACGAGCCCCCCGCCACCATAGAGGAACCCATTACCGCGGCCGAAGAAGCTCCCGCAGCCGACCTGGAAGTCCCCGCCCCGACTGAACCCAGGAAGCGGGGCCGCTGGGAAGGATTGGCGGAGTCGTCGTCATCGTCCGGGCGCCTGCGCCTCACTTTGCCGCTTCTCCTCGACCAGCGGGAGGAGGATCCCGGATTGTTAAGGTCGCCTGGCGTGTCACGATGGGCGTGCCCATGGCGTCCATCGAGGGCAGGGCGCGGATTATCGCCGCGCGCTCCCCGGGTGATAACCGAAAAAGTGGAAGCGCGCCCACCGGAAACGGCGGGACGGGGCCGGATAGGCCCAGCTGCAACATCCACCTGTCGATCACGTCGTCAGCCAAGTTCCCGGCAGCTGTCAGCGCAAAAAGAAAAAGAGATTGCAGGAGGATAGAAGCACTGTCAGTATCGGGTTTTGGCAGAAAAAAGTGAGAAAAGAGAAGGAATGATGTAGGGTGAAGCGGGTTACCTCCGGGGATACTCCGGGTCCCATCACCCTGGCCCATGTATTGCCAGGCCGGGCGGACACGACGGCGCAGGGGGCACAGTCTCCGGGCAATAAAATCCCGGATCACCATGGCCCCTGACAGGCCCGCCGCCCGCAGCTGGTCGACGCGGGCTACCATCGCCTGGAGCTCGGGCGTCTCACTCACGTGAGCCCCCCAGTTGGGGTTACTGACCGCCGGGCCGGGCGGAAGCTCCAACACCTCGATGCCGCTGTCGTCTTCGACGTACAGCCACTCTTCCCGCCAATCTCTCCAATTGGACCGGCAGTCCAGTGGAATGTAGCGCGACACGGTCCCGTCGCGGAGCCGCAGGTGGCAGCTCCCGGCGACCTGCGGGACACCAGCCGCGGCGCGAAGAGTGTAGAAGAAACGAAAAAGGAGGAGATTGGGCAGCACTCCTACGAACATTTCGCAGAAGTGGGCAAAAGCAGAAAGGAGGATAACGGAGTTGGGAGGAAGATGGATGTGGTGAATGGCGTAGAAGTTAAGAACAGAGAGATAAAAGTCAGAGACCGGCGGCAGCAGGCCGGCAAGGAGCTGCCACCCGAAGAAAATTACTTCCCCGGGGCGACAGTGGGGCTCAACGGTCCCGACGCGGAGGCGGAGAGTGCCTCCGATGATGTTCTGGGAAAACCTGCGAACTCTCTCCTCCTCGATGGACGAAGAGGGGAGAACCGGAGCCATCGGAAGGAGAAGAAGCGAGGAGTTCTGAAATGGCAAGGAAAGGCGGAGTGGGGGGAGTTGAAAGGAGGAAGAACCGCTCCCCCCCTCAGTCGGCCTCTTATAAGGCTGCGGAAGAAGGACCGGCGGGAAAGCCGAAAGGGCGCTGCGGTTCGAAAAAGAAGAGAAGTTAAAGAGCCTCATAAAGGGGGGGGTGTTCCGAGGAATGTGCGACGGTTACGAAGAGGAGGCAACCGCGCAAACCGCATTGGGAATCAAAGAAGCCGGGAGATCTTTTTTGCGAGGCGCGTGGGCATTTAAAAGGCCCCACCCGGGAGCCTAAGCGGTTCCCAAAAGGCTAACTAAAAAAGAGGGAAGAACGGAAGACCAAAAAGTGCTCCTGGGTGGGCCCGGGGGCTACTGTCGGCGTATTCTACACCAAGGTACCCACTCCCCCGCACTAAAAAGCGGTCAACTGATGGTCAGGGCATGCCTGGGCCCAACACCACGAGAAAGAGCCCAAAGGAGGACGCCCAGTGGACACGTGGCGTACAGGCCAGGCCGCTGGGTGCTCAGCAAGGTGGTCGCCCAGCGGACACGTGGCGTACAGGCCAGGTCGCTGGGCGCGCAGCAAGGTGGTCGCCCAGTGGGGTGATCGCCCAGTGGACACGTGGCATACAGTCCTGGCCACTGGCGCACCATCCCCAGGATGGTCCAGACAAGATCAAGGGTGTTTAATGCGGATCGTGCGCATTAAATGCCGAAGCGTAGAGGCTCCAGTGTGGCGGCGCGCCTTCCCCAGGCGCATCATAATTGCGGGAGACGTCACGGCGGCACCTCATCTCCTGACGAAACGAGCGGCGTTGGTGGGCGTGAATGTCGAGACAGGAGTGTAAACGGCTACGGCAAACATTTATTGAGACGTCAGGACAGTGACAGGCGCATTAAATGCGCCCGTGGCAGTGTAATGAGTATGGCTTGCAGTATAAGCCTCCCATGCGCCCCCCAGCAGCCCAAGTATAAAAGGGAGCCGGGGTGCATGGGAGAAGGGGTTCGAGAGGCTGTAAGGTTTTCATTCTCCCCAGCAAGAACACGAGCAATACCAAGAAAGGCAGGACTAGGGCTATTACTCTGAGGAGGGCCTGAACCTGGGTAAAGGTCTTGCGTCCCCCTATTCCCCTGAGCTTCCCGGTACTTCGGTCATCTTCTTCCTTTCTCCGGCGATTGCCCCGAAAGCCCCCCGTCTGAACCTCATAAGCACCCGATTCGGAGGTGCCTGTTGGCTAGTACGCCGACAGATGGTTCTTCAGAACAGCAAGGGGAGGTCCAGTTGTTTCAGTCGTCGTGGGAGGTGTAGGAGAATCTAAAGTAGTAGTCACATCAATTGGTTCAGGAACATCTTCCCGTTCTGTAGGTATGAGCTCATCATCATCATTATCTTCATCATTTTCTTCGAATCTTTTATCCAAAAAGATTGGCTCTAAATCTTCTCGTGAACCTGAAATGTCGGGTCTAGCTCCAGGGCTAGCCTCATCAAAAGTAACATCGCATGTCTCCAACAATTTGTTAGTCGATAAATCAAGTACACGATATCCACGAGAGTGCAACGAATAGCCAAGGAAAATACCATCTGTACTACGAGCTTCGAATTTAAATTGATCTTGCCTAGCTTCTTTTACAGAGTCAGTGCCCTCATGATAATCTTGAAGAGATTTCCAAATTTCATGAGCAGTGAGTAAATGACATACTCTATCGAATTCTTTTCTAGCAAGTCCTTGAAGCAATATGTTTCTAGCTCTATTATTGTTTTCAACATCTTTTTCAAACTCGATTTTATCAATATCATCATTAGAAGGAAGCTCGTACGGAATTTTTACCTTGCGCCAAATCGCGTTACCTTGAGCTTGAAGATATGCAGTCATCCGGATCCGCCAGTGGGGAAAGTCTGTGCCATCGAAGATTGGCGGCTTGTTCGAGTATTTCTCTGTTGCCATAACTTACCGTTTACTAATCACCTGTTAAGATGGATTAGTAGAGCCTGGCTCTGATACCACTTGTAGGACCGAGTAGGCAACTAGAGGGGGGGTGAATAGATGCCGAATAAAATTCAACTATTTCTTTCGGAAAATTAAAGACCCCTAAATAGCGGAAGAATATCTAATATCGTAGAGATCAAAACCCTAGATTAATTAGCGAGACAAGTCGAACATAAATCAAAACTAGTTCTATCAAAAATCGAACAATCCTTCTAATCAAGAATCAAAGCGAAAAAAAAGAGAATATTGCATAAACTTATCTTTTTATTCCAAAGCCATCTTCAACAAGATGACACCAAAAATCTTCTAATCTTCAATGATTAGAAAACCCTAAACAAACTAATAGAGCATACAAGCTCTTCTTTGCACCTTGTGCTTGATTGAACAATTGTTTGCTTGATTGATTGCTTGAATTTCTAAGCCCTTACAACCTCTATTTAAAGGACTCCACAGCCACCGAATCCATCTTGTATTCGGATCAAACAAGCAGTCTCCATGTTAGTTTCGGACAGCACACGCCAGCCAAACTCGGACACGACCAACCGATCTCCTCTCGGACAATGCACTCACGCACACATGCATCCATCACGACACAGCACTCACGCACACATGCATGCGATGCACTCACGCACACACGCACTCAACACGCCACGCACACCACGCACACATGCATTAAATGCACATGCATGCAGACACACACACACAATGCACATGCACACATGCATGCACACACACATGCAACACACACACATGCAGCACACACACATGCATGCACACGCACACACACTTGCATGCACACACACATACTCAATGCATGCATGCATATTCACACACAAAAGATTCGTATACACGCGTACGACCACCTGCCGCTACGCTGCAACGATCTCGACCTCACGTGCACTGTTCTCTAGTCCGAACATCTCGCATGATATCCTCGACCCTCACGACCTCAGTTCCTCCTTGAACCTAGTCTCGATCCCATCACCGACCATATTCGACCTCAAGCAACACCTGCATGTGAACAAAAACACACAAACAATTTCCGAGCCCAAGTCCGCGACTTGACTCAAGTTAATCCATGCAACCACTCACACGAGCGCATTGCATCAAATAAAATCAACCAAAAACATAATTAAAAAATCAGACCAAACTCTTTTGCAAAATCTAAATCTTTTCAAATAAACAAACTGGTTTCAGATCTTTTTCAAATAAAGAAACCAAAAAAAATAAATCGTTTCAAATTGGTTTCAAATCTTTTTCAAATACTGAACCAAAATCAAATCAACTCAAATCTTTTCAAATCTCTTCGAATATTCAAATACTCATCATCAAAAACACATGGATCAAAAAACAATGATCCTTCATATTCCTATATATGCTAGTTTTCTTCATGCTTACACTAGCGCATCCTGTGAAAATTGCCCTAAACTGTTGTCTGAAATTGATGCCATGAACACTCACCTTAGGAAGCTATCTGCTAGAAATGAACTTGAACTACATGCTTCTAAGGACTCAGTTAGCTATTTGAGGGTTGTATGCAACTAAAACTTGACAATGATGCTTTAAATGCTAAGTGTGTTGAACTTTCTAAGAACTTACTAGCTAAGTCACAATATAGTAACTTGAGATGTGCTGATATTGAGGGGGATTTAGATAAAATCCATGAGGAACTTAGGAAGAAGCTAGAGGTCTAGAGGTTTAGGATTAGGAATGCCGAGTGCATTTATTGTGAGGCCCTCGAGATTGATGTGGCCATGCATAGGGAGAGAAATGCACATGCTATTCGCTCTTCTGGTTCTAGCTCTTCTTCATCTTTTCCCTGTTCTTTCTGTGCCCCATTTTTTCGAGAGTGTGAGTACCTCATGAGCACTCTCGAGAAATTTGTAGAAGGCAAGAAGAAGATCAATATTATCCTAGACCAATCCAAGATTAGCAGATTTAATCAAGGTTTGAATTTGACTACTTAGAGCATGTTAAGGCACATCCTCCTACCACTGTGCGTGCCTCCAAGAGAGGAGAGATAGTGGTTGCTCCTAGAACTAGCACCACCGTATTTCGATTAGGATGTGTTTTCCAAGGGACATCTGATTAGAAGGTTGTTCCTCATGCAGCTTCTACTACAGTAAGGTGAAGTATAAATACACCTTCTATCAAAAGGATGGACATCTGACCAAGTTCTACTTCAGACATGCCAAGACCACTTGGCATCGTGAGTGTTTTCGTGCCCTTAGGGGTAGTTAGGGTCTTCCCCAGACTCTGGTTGCTCCTAAAGCACTTGCGGCTCCTAGACAGACTAGAGAGTCTTTCGGTGTTTGACATCGTCCGATACTTGATTTTCAGGCTGTTCATTCTGGTTTTAGCCCTAGAGCTATTCGTGGTCAGAGTTTTCGTCGACCTCTTGATATCCCTCATTTTTTCCTTGAGGTAAGTATCAGCGGCATGATATAGTTTTTGCCAGCAGGAGGACGAGGCAGCATTACGGGGGTGGTTCGGCCATTGCACATCAGCGGACCAACACAACTCCAGCTCCCTGACCACCTGCAGGCATTAGTTCTGACTTTGTGTGAGTTGAGCCATGAGAGACGTGAGATTTCAGTCTTCTACTTCTATGACTAGCACTTCTACTCGTCATGTGAATTAGTATTGGGTACCTAGATCTGCTCTTATTTGCCCTAGTACTAAGTCACCGACCTCTCATTTTCACTGATACATGTACACAAGACGGGGAAGGGAGAGGTTTGGATCATTGACTCCGGTTGTTCTCGCCATATGATAGGAGACTCTCGTTGGTTCTCTTCCATAGTTCGAACTTCCGATGATGAATTGATCACTTTTGGGGATGTTTTGTCGGGTAGAGTCATCGCTAAAGGTACCATTTGTATTAATGAAAATTTTATTCTTAAGGATGTGGCCTTAGTGACTAAGCAGTAATAAAATTTTGCTTTCTGTCTCAGCTTATGAATGATGATTTCGAGGTGAGCTTTAAGAGCAATCCTGTATAATACTCGATTATTGTGACACTACGGTATGGTGTGACATTATAAAATGTGAAATTAGAGAATAAAACCTTTCGACTTGAGGTTTACTCGCGTTTTTGGGCCTTTTGAAGTGTTGTGACACCACGGAGCGTCGTAACCTTATAAAAGGTGCATGATGAGGTCAAAAATATATTGAAATATGATATGGGAGGTTAAAACCATAAGGTATGGTGGTTAATAGCGTTGTCGGGCCGTTTCCGGGGTTTTGGGCCTTCCCGGGGGAGTTTGGGCCTTAAAGAGGGGGTTGTGGGCTTTGGTGGGATGGAGTGGGAATTCATTTAGGATTAGGAAAGGGGCTTAGGGCTGGTTAAAGGGGGGTTTCCCTGCCCTTTTGGGCGTCCTCCCCCTGCCCCTTGCGCCCCCAAGTGCCCTAGCCGCCTCCCACACCTCCCCACCTCCTCCTTGGGCGCCTCCACCTCCCCCAAGCCTCTCCCCTTGCGCCACCACCCTCTCCACCATCTCTCCACCTCCCTTGCTATGCCTAGGTGAGTTCTTGACCTCACCACCTCTAAGATCCATCCATTGGAGCGCTCCGCGACGAGGAGATCCGGTGGATTTGGAAGCGAGGAAGGGGATCGCGCGAACCGGGAGGAGATCTATTGGGTTTTCGTGCGTCAGGCAAAGGTATGTCCATGGAAATCCCTGGGGTTGATCTAGGTACTGTTCTAAGGGTGTTTATCAAGTTTTTAGATCAATTGGTGGTGCTGGAATTGTGTAATTTGTATTAGATCTAGATGTTGCCACGTTCTGTTTTTGGGACAGCATGAGCAGTCGACCTACGGTTCGGTTTTTCGCCAAATTAGATTCGGAATCTGGTCGTACAGACATTGAAGAAGTTGTAGATAATTTCGTTATCTTTCTGTGGATATAAAGAACGTTAAATTCCGCCCAGCCGTTTGAAAGTTATGGCTGTTTTACCGAGCGTGTTAAAATCTGTGACGTGATTGGAACAGATCACGGTATTTTGTAGATTAAACAACTTTAGAGTCCGAATCAGTCTTTTCATATACCTAGAGAAAGTTGGGAAATTTCCTAAGCTACACGAGGATGTACTCGTTTAATTGATTCAGAGTCCCAGAACTCAAGTTATGCCTTTTGCAAGGCTGCTATCCCGACGGGACAGAACCTCTGTTTTTAGGTTTTGCGAGTAGTTGGCAATGTCGGGGTAGATGAGGGTTTACGTACTATTTTGTGGACATGATTGTGAGCGTGTGGTACCTATGTGAAGGTGGTGCAACCCCGGGAGTGCCCTCTACTTCCCGCCAATCCGTTGCCCGTGGTTGAGGCAAGTGTGTTGTGATGGATAGCGATTTGTAGGTTGCTTGTTGAGAATAGATGGAATTGACTACATGATATATGATCACTTGCCATGCTTTTATGATTGCCAATGATATGATGAGCATGTTTAATATGTTATGATGCCATGTGTTAATATGTGAGTTAAATATGATGTTGGCATAAATGCATACATGGCATGTTACATGGCTCGGGCGGTGAGAAAGTCATAACTAGTCCGGGAAGGTCGGTGAGAAAGTTATGACTAATCCGGAAAGCCAATGATTAAGTCCTACATTGTGATTCCATTCACCGCGGTGAACGGAAGCGAGGAGTAGGCACCCTCCATCTTTGGGATGGAAGGGGGGAGAGGGTGCACACCGACGGGTGTGTACTCAACCATACCGGTATGAGTTTCCAAGGAGACATGAGCATTGCATACATAATGATGAAGATATTGTTAAGTGTTCATGAATGAGATGATATATATGATGGGAGATGTTATTGCCATGATATTGTTCTTGTTGTCCATTGCAATATGCTTGCTGAGTTTCGAACTCACGCTTGTGTTTTCTTGTTATTTTAGGTACCATGAGAACAGCATGCGGGGAAGGGAAATAGTCACACGCCCACACGTAGCTTCACCATATTGATTCCATAAGTCATTCTATTGGTTTGATAATAAATTGCGTGTGATGATTATTGCTTTAAGGTTTAGCTTTGCTATATGAGAGTTTTATTGTTCGTTTGACCCTTGGAGACATTATGTGTTTGAAACTAGACTTATATTGTTGCTAAGTCGTTAATTATTGCTGTTTTTAGTTGTCTCTCATAATCCATACATTGCTATACTGTTGTTGCTCCTTTAATTCATGTTAAAACAAAGGAGATGCTGCCGAAATTTCGGTTTTTAGCATATGTACCTTTGCTGGAATTTATGGTAACTTGTGGTATTTAGATGTTGTTTAGCTTATGTTTGGTAGCATTCAGGCATATTAAATGCCGGGGTGTTACAGTTGGTATCAGAGCGGGCTGTAGGTCCTTGGAATATGTATTTTTAGTGTCATACCTTAGGTTACAACTAAAATGTGATGTGGAATAACTTAGAAACATGGCTTAGGTTTTTACTAAAATTTTGTTATAGGATAGCAACATTAAAACTTGCAAAAGTGGTATAACTAATCTAAAATTTGACACACAATGGATGCACAGTAGGAAAGGGTATGGGAATCATTTCCTTACGCTTAAATGTTGTATTTAAGCTTCGATGTTGAATGCTTCATTTGATAATGCATGCTGCTATGTCGATGAGATAAATGATTGAATTGTGCTTGTTGTGGTGATAAAGTGGGGTTGTGGTGCCGAAGGGTTTCGGTCACCACTTTTGTTCATAGTAAGGGTGTGGTTTGACGGTATGGCCGGTTAAAGCCATCACCAAAGAACTATTAACCCCTGTAGGAGAAGAGTGCTTACCCTTTCTGTCGTAAATCGGGTAGTTGACTGGAGTCAAATAGAAAAGTTTGGTGGTGGATTCCTTCGGATGTTCTTTATCGTTCTGTGGTCGGTCTTGGTTGGTTTTATTGGTTTTAGTTGATGGAAACCAAAAGAAAAGTGTTTGGTATTGGTTTTTCGAGGATAATTCCGTATGCGGTGTGTGGTTTTGTCTTCCTTGGTTGAAGACAAAGAAGAGGAGTCTAGTGTTGCGCTTCTTTTGGGCGCTGCTCAGCTTTGACGTTTAGTTTGTTAATTGCTTTATGGGGAAGAAGCATTTAATTTATCCGTGTGTTTGTCTTTCTCCGAGGTTAAAGGAGTTATTGCGGAGTTGTGCCGACCCGTATCGGGGGCTGAAGTTACGTGGCTTTGTGGTAGTACGTGGAGTTTGATTTCGTTATTTTACTGGTTTAAGAAATCATCGTTGAAAAACCCTTCTTGTTATGTGAAAGTTTGGGGTTTGGTGTTAAGGTTTTATTTGCAAAGGTTTATTTGATCGGTTGGTTCCCTCCCGTGGGAGTCTTTGAGATTGAAAAGTGTTTTGGGAGAATTCCTTTGCATGACCAAGTTTGGGTTTGTCTCATTGCAATTTTGAGAGTCAAGTTTCCTTATGAATTTGGGGATGAGTTTTAAAACTAAAATGCTGCAAACAAAGTAAGTAGTCTTTTGACTGAAATCGTTTGTCCCTAGTAAGAATTGATGTTTAGCATGTTATGTAGTAGGTAACAATGTGGTTTATGGATTGATGTGTGGCTAAGTTAAATTTTGAGTTGAATCAATTCAATGTGATTAATATCTCTAGCTTGAGAACAAATAGACTACTAGTGTTGTAGTTTACTCTTAGTGAGAATGATTTAATGTGTTAATGTACATGCTTAGAATCTGTTGCTTTGCTTTAAAAATGCTTAGGACCCTCGATTATGTTTAAAGTTTTAAACCCTGATGCATAGTTAAAACATTAAGATGATGTAGACTGCTGTTACCGTTAAAGAAACTTTGCTGGTTGTTTAAAGATGTTCTAATCTAATGGTGTAATAGACAAATTTAATCGTGTTGCCTAGTGACTTTAATTTGGAAGTTGATTATAGTTGCTATTTATGTTGTTGCAAACTACTAGTATATTTGGAAGTATGCAGTTGTGTCCCTTCAATGCTAGTATTGATATCAATTGAGAAGACATAAGACTTATTGTTAATGATGTTGTTAAGGGCAGTGTTAATGCTAGTATTCAATTTATTTTAAATAGTTGGAGTATGTTGTGTGGTGGTAATTTGGTTATCACCTATGTATAGGGTAGGTAAAAGTAATGTTGTTGGTTGATGAATATGCCCATTTGTTGTTATTAATGACTTAGTAGTGGTGGTAGTTGTGTAGAATACTTGTTGGAAACCATTGATTAAATGGAGGGTATTGTAACCTGTGGTGAAGGAGTGAACCATGGATAATTAACCTGATGTAGAGTTTTATCCTTAAGGAATGTATGCCTTGGAATCCTAGTTATGAACTTTGTCTTGTAGAGATAATATTTACATGTTGAAGTCGTTGTTTAACTGAATAAGGTTCGGTTGTCGAGACGTGAATATATAGGAGGTATGAAATTTATATGTTGATCTTGCTGAAAGATTTGTGGAAGTACTATGTTTCAAATTTAGAATAAGATGTATTATGATTCGGTAATCCGTGGGGATCATATCAATATAGTCTTGGTTGGGTGCCTTTTTGATAAGCTTCAGAAACCCTAATTAAAAGTGTTGGGAATGGTAACTAGAGGAAGAATTTTGTTGTGAAGCTTTTGGTTTAATTGTGGTGGGGCTTTTCAAGGAGTAAATAGTGATTATTGAAGTCTTTAATGGAAAGCGTAGTGGAGTACTAGAGATGGTTCTTGTTATGCTGAGCTTGTGTTCAAAAGCTTTTGGACTGGTTTGGTTATTTGCCATTTTGGTTGAAGGGTTTTCGGTCAAGGTGTTCCATATGTTGTGTTTCAGAGTTTCCCCAAAACTCATAGTGTTTGGTGTCGACCTTTGGTTTTGGCGAATTTGTTTAGTTCGTGTTGTGAGTTTGGATTTACATCCCAAAGTTTTTGAGTCGATCACGCCCTTTCGCATTCGCACTGAATTATCTTTGGAATTAATTTTAAAAGGAAGCAGATGGTGATAAAGGGTTGTGTTGGAAACTCTTAAGATTTAATTTGTAACTCTTTTTGGCTAGAGTTGGAGTTGTTTTGAAAATGTGTGTGATGTTTGCGAGTGCTTCAAAAAGGTGGATTTTATGAATGTTTTACAAGGTGATTTTGTTAGTGAGGTGTTCCCCTTTTGGGAATGAGTTTCCCTCTCCTTGAGGAAGTTTGTGATGGTTGTGGGAGCAGATGCTCGACTTCAAATTTTGATGTTCTCTTCCAAAATGTTGAATTTGGATGAAATGCAATGTTTTGCAAGTTCAGTTTTCAATTGATGTGGGTTCTTTTACGACGTGGTGTTTTACTGTCAACGATGTTGCTGTCATAGTCTATATGATTTAGCGCAACCGTCAGTGTTATGTGTATTTCAATCATGTGATACCGAGGAAGAAGTCTTTTGGTGAATGACTTTTCGGTATTGTTGTTATATGATGAATGAATGGTGAGAAGTAAACAAGACATCGTTTTTAGATGTTAAATGATAAAAGAGTCGTTGAGCCAGGTCGGTGAGAAAGTCATATAAGGATATATGACTAATCCGGAGTGCTCTTGAAAAGTGTGCATGCATGTCATGAATCGAGATGTCCATTTCTTTCTAGTATGAAAAGAAAGAATGAAGAAATTATGGTAGTTTGGTTGTAGTGTAGGGGATTTATGCTTCCTTTGTGATTTGGCTTGGATGTTGCCGAATTCTTTCCAAATTGGTTGTTAACGCCTTGGGTTTGAGTTGTCGTGTGTACACTTGGGCTTGATAGCTAAGTGTTTTTGTGTGAGGGCGAGACCCTCTTAAGAAAGGAACCAATTGTGGTTTGGTAAGGTTTTACGATCCTAGCTTGGGGCTAGGTGTCGAACCTTAGTGGTATAAGGGTGGTTTGTGATGGTGGTTGATGATGTATGGGTTAACCTTTAATAAGAGTAGCGATGGGTGGAAGTGAAGTTGACGGTAGTTCGGTGATAATTGTCCTGCCGTGAGCAGTTGTCTTAACTAGTTGTTTCTGGGTTTGAGTCTTGCCTGGGAGAGGATGGAATGAATGTTAGCATGATCGTGTATCGGAAAGGCAAGTGTGCCTTAATGAGTTATTCCCCTCGATGGAAATTTTCGGGAATGTAGAGAGGTCGTTAAAGGAATTGTGAGTCGCTTGATTGTGTCATGTTGAGTTTATTGCAGTGTGTAGTCAGGTTGGTTGTGATAGAAGTGTGAAGTGTTTGTCGTGAGGATTCGAGCGTTTTGGGTTGTTGGAGCCCTTCGCGGTTGAAACGCAGATTCTGTTTGGGATTTGAGGTGAAGGTCTAACTGTGAGCGGTTGCCCTTAGTTGAGCTAGATCAACACTTTTTCGTTAAGTGTTGGTTTTGGGAACTCATTTGTCGTTTGTTCCGGTTTTAGTTGTTGTGCGAATGTTTTGTGCTGCAGAGAAGCCTTTCGTCCCTTGGGGACTTTGTTGTAGATTTTGGCGTCCTTCAGATTCGAGGTCGAATCCTGTTGAAGGGGGGAAGAATGTGACACTACGGTATGGTGTGACATTATAGAATGTGAAATTAGTGAATAAAACCTTTCGGCTTGAGGTTTACTCGCGTTTTTGGGCCTTTTTGAAGTGTTGTGACACCACGGAGTGTCGTAACTTTATTTAACGTGCATGATAAGGTCAAAAACAGTATGAGATATGGAAATAAGGTTAAAACCATAGGGTATGGAGGTTAATACCGTTTCCGGGACGTTTTTGGGGTTTTGGGCCTTCTCGGGGGAGTTTGGGCCTTAAGGGGGGGTTGTGGGCTTTGGTGGGATGGAGTGGGAATCCATTTAGGATTAGGATTGGGTGTGGGGGCTGGTAAAAGGGCCTTCCCCTTGCCCCTTGCGCCCCAGCCCTTGTGCGCCCCTCTTCCCACCCCCCAAGTGCCCTAGCCGCCACCCCTCTCCCTCCCCACTTGTGCCATGCGCCCCCACCTCCCTTGCCCTTTGCTCTCCACCTCCCCACCAACTCTCCTCCACCCCCTTGCTGCCCTAGGGTGACCTCTCCACCCCTGCACCTCGTGGATTCATCCGTTGGAGCAAGGAGCGAGGAGCGTGGAGCGAGGAGCGATCCGGGAGGAGTTTCGTTGGGTTTTCGGTCATCGGGCGAAGGTATGGCCATGGGATTCCTTGGGATTGAACTAGGTACTGTTATAAGGGTGTTTATCAAGTTTTTAGATCAATTTGCAGTGCTGGAATTGAGTAATTTGGATTATATCTAGATGTTGCCACGTTTCTGTTTTGGGACAGCATGAGCAGTCGACCTAGGGTTTGCGTTTTCGTCAATTTAGAATCCGAATCTGTCCGTACGGATGTTGAAGAAGTTGTAGATAATTTCATTATCTTTCAGTGGGTATAAATAACGTTAAATTCTGCCCAGCCGTTTGAAAGTTATGGCTATTTTACCGAGCGTGATAAAATCTGTGACGTGATTGGAACAGATCACGGTAATCTGTAGATTAAACAACTTTAGAGTCCTAATCAGTCTTTCCCTATACCTAGAGAAAGTTGGGAAATTTCCTAAGCTATGCGAGGATCTACTCGTTTAATTGATTCGGAGTCCCAGAACTCAAGTTATGCCTTTTGCAAGGCTGCTATCCCGACGGGACAGAACCTCTGTTTTTAGGTTTTGCGAGTAGTTGGCAATGTCGGGGTAGATGAGGGTTTGCGTACTATTTTGTGGACATGATTGTGAGCGTGTGGTACCTATGTGCAGGTGGTGCAGCCCCGGGAGTGCCCTCTACTTCCCGCCAATCCGTTGCCCGTGGTTGAGGCAAGTGTGTTGTGATGGATAGCGATTTGTAGGTTGCTTGTTGAGAATAGATGGAATTGACTACATGATATATGATCACTTGCCATGCTTTTATGATTGCCAATGATATGATGAGCATGTTTATTATGTTATGATGCCGTGTGTTAATATGTGAGTTAAATATGATGTTGGCATAATTGCATACATGACATGTTACATGGCCCGGGCGGTGAGAAAGTCATAACTAATCCGGGAAGGTCGGTGAGAAAGATATGACTAATCCGGAGAGCCAATGAGTAAGTCCTACATCGTGATTCCATTCACCGCGGTGAACGGAAGCGAGGAGTAGGCACCCTCCATCTTCGGGATGGAAGGGGGGAGAGGGTGCACACCGACGGGTGTGTACTCAACCATACCGGTATGAGTTTCCAAGGAGACATGAGCATCGCATTGCACTTCATACATATTGATGATGATGATGATAATATGTGACCATGAATGAGATGGTTTACATGATGTGAGATATTGTTGCTATGTAATTGTTTATGTTTGTACCATTGCAATATACTTGCTGAGTGATGAACTCTGTAGGATCGAAGTATAAAAATATAGCAATCAGAGGGGGGGTGAATGATTGTGCGGAAGCTAAAACCAAATTCTTGATCTATTAAAAGTTCACCCCAAAACAGAACCAAATAATTGCCTCGTTTTCGACAAAAACAGAATGACAGAGGTTCGGTAAAACACGAATTCCTGGAGATCCAACATTCGGAACGATCTGAAATTTGGACACAAGAAACTAGATTCCAATACAAATCAAACCCAAAAAGAATTAGCTCAATCGGACTTATGGATCAAAAGTTATGACCTTCGCAAGCTTGCTGATCCAGAACTTGACGAGAATTAATCTAATCAAAACTTCAAGATTAAACAAGAACGACAAAAGATTGATCAACTAGACTTTGAGAAACACTAGATCAATACCCTAGAGAGGTTTTTGATGGATCAAATCAAGATAAAACTTAAAGAACAAAAACCAATCTAGAACTAGAACAAGCATGCAAACAAGAACCAAAAAGAGAACGTTGAAGCAATGCGGGAACTAGAAGAATTGATCTTTATTTCTTTTGTCTAAAATACTCCCATCAAAAGAGTACAAACCCTAAACTTTGAGCCCAAGGCTCTATGCGCCTAGCTCTCCTCAATTCGATGCTCTTCAACAGGAGACAACCCCTCCTATTTAAAGCACCAACCCATAAGGAGTTCTGAATACGATTCCTATTCCCTAGAAGGAATCTGTATCCAACACAACTCTACTTGGCCCAACCTGGCCGAGTACAACTCTTGCACGCGTATGGCAACCCTACCATACTCACGTGACTAACACTTTGCACGCGAATGACCTCCTGCCATTCTCACGTGACTAACCATTCTTCATGTGCACCATTCTCTTAGCCCGAACGTCCCGCATGACATCCTTGACCACCAAGACCTCAGTTCCTCCTGAACCTAGTCCCGAACCTCAGTTCCTCCATGAACCTAGTTCCGGTCCCGTCATCGACCACATTCGTCTTCGAGCAATACCTGCACATGAACAAACCACAAAACAAATCCGAGCACAAGTCCACGACTTGACTCAATGTCAATCCATGCAACTACTCACATGAGCATTGCATAAAGGCCACTTCAAGCATCATGAAATTCTCACAAATTTCATAATCTCAAAAACAAATCAAAATTCAAAGTCCAAATTTGCACAAACCCTAATCGAGCAAAAAACCATTCACGACGGACCAAAAAATTTGGTCTGGCGTACATGTAAAACTTACTGGTTTGAGAGTTTGGTCCGGCACAAAAGATGACTTCACTGTTTGCTGTCAAATTGTCAGACACAAGCACAAACACATTTTGCAAATTCAATTCTAAGCCAATTTTTCAGCACATGATTTCACAAACTCACGCTTGTGTTTATGTTGTATTGGCATGCTTGAAGCATACATCTTATCTTTGAGGGAATGGCATGCTTGAAGCATACATCTTGTCTTTTTAGGGAAAGCATGCCTGAAGCACATTACTTTAGGCTTTTGCTTTTAACAACCCTTTTTTATTGATTCCCTTTTCTTTTCATTTTTCTTTGATTATAAACATGCAAAAGTGATTAAAAGGTTTTATGAAAGAGTAAAGTTGAAACCACACTTGCTTCATAGCCCAAATTTGTCAAGAGGATTCAATATCAAGCCTAGAAGAGTGAGATATCACAGAGTATTTAGCTATAGGCAATCAATCCAGGAAATTTCGCAATGTCATTTTTTAGTTCAAGTGAGACAATTAGATTATCATATATTAGCTCAATTACATAACATATAAAGAAATATGATAAAGTGAGCTCATTAAGTGAAAGAACTTGGCAAGGAAACTCCCCCTCAAAACAAACCCATTGGATGAACAATCCCAAGTTCTCCCCGAATAAAAGCAAAACGAGAAGAAGACAAAAGTTTTGTAAAAATGTCTGCCAATTGATGTTCAGTATCCACATGATGAAGCACAATGTTGCCTTTTTCAACATGATCTCTAAGAAAGTGAAATCTGATGTCAATGTGTTTTGTTCTAGAGTGTTGCACGGGGTTCTTAGCAATGCAAATTGCACTAGTGTTATCACACAAAAGAGGAACACTATCCAAATTAACCCCATAATCTTTAAGTGTAGCTACTATCCAAAGAATTTGAGAACAACAACTAGCAAAGCTACATATTTAGATTCAAATCGATTGTGCAAATGTAAGATTGCTTTCTAGATGACCATGCAATGAGAGAATTTCCCAAGAAGTGACATGAACCTGAAATGTTTTTCCTATCAATTCTACATCCTCCAAAATCAGCATCAGAAAAAGATCTCAAACTAATGCATGAGGAAGCAGAAAGCCAAATGCCAAAATCTTGAGTTCCATGAAGATACCTGAAAATCCTTTTGACAGCTTGTCGATGTGAAGCACGTGGGAAGCTTGAAAACAAGCACACAAGAACGTGGGAAGAGTCTCTCATGTAAACTTCCAATTATCTCAACCTCAACAGCATCATCATCATCTTTTATGAACAAAGACACTCTCCCCCTGAACATATGCACTGCACTGCATCATTTGGACTAGTGCCTTTTTAAAACAAGTGGAAGAAGTATCTTCAAAAGCAACACTTTTAGCATGAGATGCACGAGTGAAGAAGAACCAAAACTTATTACTGAACATATGAAGTGAGCATCCGAAATTCACTAGCCACATGTTCTCCTTCCTCGCGTGAGAAGCCTACATAGAAGCAGAAATTGTCGAGGCCTCGGTCCTGGGGTTAGAAATAAGATGTTTAGGAATCCAGATCTTGAGACACACGATGCACAACAAGAGGGCACAACACGAGTATTCTTATGTACAAAAACAGATTTGCCTTTTTCTGTGTTTTTAGAAACAAAAGGTGTTTGTTTCACCCTAGGCACATAATGAGAAGTAGAGTGTGCCTTTCTGAAATTAGACCTAGCATTAAACTTTTCTCTCTTTTGTTGTTTAGCTAGTCTAAAGCAAAAGTCTACTAAATGTCCATCTCTACCACAATGAGTGCAAGTGTACTTAACATTATGTTTAGCTTTGGAAGTAGAAGCAACATTTGCATTCATCATAGTAGAAGATAAAAGGCCAGCAGATTTGAAGATAATTTTCATAGGCTCATTTGAAATCTCAAGTTTGTCATTGCAAGGAGCATAAACAACAGAGCGAGGTTTAGTTTCATATGAAGCATGAAGATCAAAACCTAAACCTTTCTTGTTTGAGCTAACCTTAGATTGATCCAAAATCATGTTCAACTTTTTCTTGCCATTAGTGAATCGTTCCAAAGAGTTTTGCAAGTAATCAACTTTATTAGCAAGAATTAAACAATTATTGCAGGGAACATCCACTTTTCCTTTTTGCTTGCGACAAGTTAAGCATGAAAGAACCTCATGTGTAAGAAAATCTTCTGTCATTTGAGAAACCCTAGCATTTGCATCATGCAACTTCAATTCTAGTATGGAGCATTTAGAACATGGAGTTGTATCATGCAAATCAATGGTAGAACAACTAGCATGTTTAACAAGTTTCTCATTTTTCTCATTTTCAGCATTGATTTGCTCTAACAAGGTAACATGTTCTTTCCTAAGCAAAGTAAGCTCATTGTAAATTAAGTCACATGATTTGCAAGCATCATCATCAGGAATCAAGGTTTTAAGTCTAGCAATTTCAGCATTCAATGACTCCACAAGAATATCATGTTTCTTAATTTTTCTATCACGTTTGTCAAGCAATTTTCCAAGACGAGCAACAGCAATAGCTAATTCATCATAAGAAGGATCTACCTCATTGAAGTCGCTGTCTTGATTGTCCTCGGTGAAGCTATCCTTGCTGCTTGCCATGAGACACAACCCTGTCAAGTCATGTTTGCTTGGAGTTGTATCGTCCTCGCTGCTCTCCGAGTCCACATCGCTCAAATTGACTTGTTCAAGAGCGGAAAGAACTCGATGGACAACTTTGCGGTTGATGAAGTTCTTCTTTCTATCACGTGGAGAGAACTTCTTTTTCTCTTTTCTTCTGTCGTTGTCCTTCTCCTCCCTTGATGCTTTACTTGCAAGTTTTGGACAGTTTGGACGAATATGATCGAGATCACCACACTCATAGCATCTTGGAGGATCACCACCACCTCTCTTTCTCTTTATCACATTTTGCAAGGCTTTGTTAAAGCGAGAAGAGAGTAGTGATAAGTCTTCTTCTGGGAATTGCTCAATCTGTTCATCGGTTAGTGAAGACAAGAAGGATAGAGCAAAACTTGAAGCAGCACCATTATGAGATATGCTAGATTGAGATGTCAAAGCAATTGATTTATGATCATTCTTTCTAGCAAAAACATCTAATTCATGAGTTTTCAACTTAGAATAAAGAACATCTAAAGTAAGTGTACTCATGACAGTGGATTCTCTAATGGATGTAACTTTCATCTCCCAAATAGACATGTCTAATGCACCAAGCAATTGTCTAGCATTAGCAGCATCATCAAAGCTAACTCCAACAGCACGCAGATTGCTAAGAATTTTATTAAAGCGTGCAAAGAAATCATCTAGTGACTCACCAGGCTTCATCTCAAATCGCATGTATTCTTTTTTGTAAAGATCTTGACGAACCTCTTTAATAGTGTTAGAACCCTCATGGTAATCACAAAGAGATTTCCATACCTCATATCGGATCGAAGATGAATCACACGATCGGGTCGCTCGTCCCAAGCCTTGGATGATCAAGTTGCGTGCCTTACTATTTGCTTCAACATGTGCGCGATTGGTATCGTTGACGTTGTCGTTTGCAGGGACTTCATATGGTTTGTAGACCTTCTCCCAAAATGCGAATCCCTGAGCTTGGATGAACGCCTCCATCTTGGCCTTCCAAAACTGAAAATCAACACCATTGAACACACAAGGTTTTGTCGAATAATGATCCATTGATCTAATCACCGATTAAGATAGATTAGAAAAACCTTGCTCTGATACCACTTGTAGGATCGAAGTATACAAATATAGCAATCAGAGGGGGGGTGAATGATTGTGCGGAAGCTAAAACCAAATTCTTGATCTATTAAAAGTTCACCCCAAAACAGAACCAAATAATTGCCTCGTTTTCGACAAAAACAGAATGATAGAGGTTCGGTAAAACACGAATTCCTGGAGATCCAACCGTCGGAACGATCTAAAATTTGGATACAAGAAAATAGATTCCAATACGAATCAAACCCAAAAAGAATCAGCTCGATCGGACTTATGGATCAAAAGTTATGACCTTCGCAAGCTTGCTGATCCAGAACTTGACGAGAATTAATCTAATCAAAACTTCAAGATTAAACAAGAACGACAAAAGATTGATCAACTAGACTTTGAGAAACACTAGATCAATACCCTAGAGAGGTTTTTGATGGATCAAATCAAGATAAAACTTAAAGAACAAAAACCAATCTAGAACTAGAACAAGCATGCAAACAAGAACCAAAAAGAGAACGTTGAAGCAATGCGGGAACTAGAAGAATTGATCTTTATTTCTTTTGTCTAAAATACTCTCATCAAAAGAGTACAAACCCTAAACTTTGAGCCCAAGGCTCTATGCGCCTAGCTCTCCTCAATTCGATGCTCTTCAACAGGAGACAACCCCTCCTATTTAAAGCACCAACCCACAAGGAGTTCTGAATACGATTCCTATTCCCTAGAAGGAATCTGTATCCAACACAACTCTACTTGGCCCAACCTGGCCGAGTACAACTCTTGCACGCGTATGGCAACCCTACCATACTCACGTGACTAACACTTTGCACGCGAATGATCTCCTGCCATTCTCACGTGACTAACCATTCTTCATGTGCACCATTCTCTTAGCCCGAACGTCCCGCATGACATCCTTGACCACCAAGACCTCAGTTCCTCCTGAACCTAGTCCCGAACCTCAGTTCCTCCATGAACCTAGTTCCGGTCCCGTCATCGACCACATTCGTCTTCGAGCAATACTTGCACATGAACAAACCACAAAACAAATCCGAGCACAAGTCCACGACTTGACTCAATGTCAATCCATGCAACTACTCACATGAGCATTGCATAAAGGCCACTTCAAGCATCATGAAATTCTCACAAATTTCATAATCTCAAAAACAAATCAAAATTCAAAGTCCAAATTTGCACAAACCCTAATCGAGCAAAAAGCCATTCACGACGGACCAAAAAATTTGGTCTGGCGTACATGTAAAACTTACTGGTTTGAGAGTTTGGTCCGGCACAAAAGATGACTTCACTGTTTGCTGTCAAATTGTCAGACACAAGCACAAACACATTTTGCAAATTCAATTCTAAGCCAATTTTTCAGCACATGATTTCACAAACTCACGCTTGTGTTTATGTTGTTTTCTTTTAGGTACCATGAATCCGACATGCGGGGAAGGGAGCTAGTCACACGTCATCACGTAGCATCACACATATACACAATGACATGTTCTTTCCCTTATGGTTATGGTTAATTCATTGAACTAAACTATGGTTTCGATGATTCGTTGGTCGTTATGAGTAATTGATTAGTCCTTACTTGTCATGTGATGGATAGAATTTATATCCTTAGTGGTATGGTGGCTGTTCTTCCGTTTGATCATGTTATTGCTATCATCCATTATGCTATATTGACATGTTACTATTGTTGTTGCTTCAATCCATGTTAAAACAAAGGAGATGCTGCCGAAATCTCGGTTTTTAGCATGTGCGCCTTTGCTGGAATTTATGTTTAATTGTGGTATTTAGATGTTGTTTAGCTTATGTTTGGTAGCATTCAGGCATATTAAATGCCGGGGTGTTATAGGTTTAAATCCTACCTCTTAAGTCATGGTTTATGTCAAACAGCCTCTAGGATTCGAGAACCCTAAGTACCCAAACCATATATTCAAGCTTTTTAAAGCTTTGTATGGACTTATGCAGGCTCCTCGAGATTGGTATGAGAGGTTTAAGTCTTACCTCTTGAGTCATGGTTTTGAGATGAGTAAAGTGGAATTGTAACACCCCGGCATCTAGTATGCCCTGGATGTCACCAAACATAGACTAAACAACATCTAATTACCACATCTAAAGGTAAATTACAGCAAAGGAGTACATGCAAAAACCGAAAATTTCGGCAGCATCTCCTTTGTTTTTCCATGGTACGGAGCATCAACAATAATATCACAAGTTATATCATAATGGGAAGCATCTAAAGCAGCAATAACAGGTGACAAAGCAACTATTTAAGTCTAGCATAATGAATTTAACCACTCCATGATCTAAAACGAAGTAAATAATATGACCAAGCACACAAATAAGTCATACTCCAGGTTCTCAACGCATTAACTTATAATCACAACTACGAATGGCAAAATTGTATATATCTTAATGAGTGAAACTTTGTGAAGATGTGCCACTAAGCCCCTTTCCCGCATGTCGGTTTCATGGTACCTAAAAACAACATAAAACACAAGCGTGAGTTCATCACTCAACAAGTATATTGCAATGGATCACAAAGAATAAATCAATGCCAACATCAATACATACCATACTTTAACATCATGATCAAATCATAATCTCATATACAACCTCATATCCATGACAAAGCACATTGTACAAAATTCATTATCATCATCATGTATGCAATGCAATGCAATGCACATGTCTCCTGGAAGCACATACCGGTATTACTGAGTGCACACCCGTCGGCGTGCACCCTCTTCCCCCTTCCATCCTGTAGATGGAGGGTACCTACGCATCGCTTCCACTCACCACGTGGGTGGAATCACGAGGTAGGTATTACAACCATGGAGCTCCGGATTAGTCATAACTTTCTCACCGACCTTACCGGACTAGTTATGACGTTCTCACTAACCGGGCCAGCTTTCATGCCATGTATGCAACATATGCCATAAACATAAATAACTTGAATCAAACTGAACTAAACATGGCATAGCATCATAATAGTCCATTTTCATCATAACACTGGCAAGCACTAATCATGGCAAGATATCACAACATGTAAGCAATTTGCATCTAGTCACAATTAGCAACATACATTACACTACCCATTACAATACACTTGCCTTAACCTCGGGCGACGGATTGGCGAGAGGTTGAGGGCACTCCCGGGGTCACACCACCTACACAAACATACCACACACTCAAAACGTGCCCCCAAAACAGTACGCAAAAGCCCGTCTACCCCGACTTCACAAACTACTTCCAAAACCGAAAAACAGAGAATCTGTCCCGCCCGGACAGAAAATTTCAAATTATCATAACATGAGCTCTAGGTCTCCAAATCGATTAAACGAATACATCATCGCGAAGCTTAGGAACTTTCCTAACTTTTTCTAAGTATTGGGAAAAGCTGATTCGGACTCTAAAGTTGTCTAATCTACAAAACACTACATTATGTCCCAATTACGTCACAGATTTGAACATGTTCGGTAAAACGACCATAACTTTCAAACGGCTAGGCGGAATTGGACGTTCTTGGTGTCCGAGTAAAGGTATTGAAGTTACCTACAACTTTCTCAACAGGAGGCAGACCAAAATCCGACTCTAAAATCACGAAAACTCAAACCGTATGCCGAGTGCACAATCTGCCCGAAACAGAGAACATGGCAAACTCTAGATTTCATCAAATCTACTGAATCGCAGCACCATCACTCGATCTAAAAGCATTGAAACACCCTCTACCACAGCATCTAGACCAACCCCAGGGATTGCCCAAGACCATACCTTCACCGACAAACACGAACGATGAGTCTCCTCTCCTCCCGATTTCCCCGATCGACTTCCACGCGCCGGAACCGCCGGATCTCCTTGTCGCGGGGCTTCCCGATGGACGGAACAGCAGGGTGGCAAGGTGAGGAGGCTGCACCAAGGGAGAAGGGACACCCAAGGGGAAGGGAAGGTGGCGGCTAGGGTTGGGAGGTGGAGGAGGAGGCGCATGGGGAGTGGGGGGTGGCGGCTAGGGTTTGAAGAGGAGGGGGTGGGGCGCCCAAGTGGGGGAGGGCTGGCGCATGGGGTATGGGCAGCAGCCATTGCTGCCCAAAAGTTCCACCAAACGGCCCAAAACTTCCCTTACCTTCGGCCCACTTCATCCCCTAAGGCCCAAATACCTCCCGCTAGGCCCAAACTCCCCCGGAAGCCCAAAAACGCGAGTAAGCCTCATGCCGTAAGGTTTTATTCTCTAATTTCACATTTTATATGTCACACCATACCGTAGTGTCGCAGGAATAGACCCTATTCATCAGACATTTAGATTCGAACTTTCTCTTTGTCCAGATCTATGTCATTGACATCATTTTTGGTGGCTCCTCGCATTCTCTTATTACTCAGTCCTCAGATGTGATAAGCATTGAATTTGAGATGAGCATAATGGGCGAGTTGAGCTACTTCCTCGGCTTCTAGATCAAGCAGACTCGAGAGAGTATTTTCTTGTATCAAGGCAAGTATACTCAAGGCCTCCTAAGGCGCTTCGACATGTTTGACAGGAAGCCGGTAATGACTCCTATGGCCACCACTATATCGAGCCTGACGAGGATGGTAAGCCAATTGATCAAAAGGAGTTTCGGAGCATGATTGGCTCCCTTTGTATCTCACTGCCTTAAGGCCAGACATACCCTTTGTTGTATGTCTATGTGCTCGATTTCATGCTTCTCGCATCTCTCACCACCAGGCGGTGAAACGCATCTTCAGGTACCTACGAGCTACCATTGATTATGATATTTGGTACTCTTCATCTTCCTGTCTAACCCTTAGAGCTTTTTCTAACGCATATTTTGTTGGCTGTAGGATAGATAGGAAGAACATTTATGGCACTTGCCAATTAATTGAAACTTCTATTGTTTCTTGGTATTCTAGGAAGCAGTCCGGAGTCGCACAATCTACCACTAAGGCTGAGTATGTTGCTACACCTAGCTACTCTAGCTATGTGCTTTGGATGAGATCAACCTTGTGGGACTTTGGGTTAGTAGCAGATTGTGTTCCACTTTTTGGTGATAACACGTCTGCCATTCACATTGCTAAGAACCCAGTGCAGCATTCTAAGACCAAGCATATTGATATTCGATATCACTTTCTTAGAAACCATTTGGAGAAGGGAGACATAGTACTCAAGTTTGTGGAAAGTGGCCACCAGTTGGCTGATATTTTTACCAAGCCTTTGAATATCTCTAGGTTTGTTGCCCTGAGGTGGGAGATTGGATTCATGAGCTCGTATGGCATATCTTGAGAGGGGAGCTTGGAGTCATGAGCCCATATAGCATATCTTGATGGGGAGCTGGTTTGTATTATATGCATTATGAGCAATGCTTCTATGCTTTCCCTTCTATTACGAGTTGTACAAATCTTAAAGCAAGAGAAGGGGTAAGTAGTCACCATCTACCCTTCATTCATGCTTTAATATTTATGTAACTTAAAAAAAACACATAGAAGGACCTCTCATTATTATATATTTATTCCTAGTAGTTCCTTTTCTGTTTGCATTTTCTGGGTGTTGTTGAGCTGGGTCTTAGCTTTGAAATTCACTTCACTTAGATTTATGGTATGCTTCTGCATGAACCTCTCATCTTATGCTATAGGTTGTTATCATGCACAATTAGATATCTCTCTTCTATCTAGGTTGAGTTTAGTAGGTGTTGGCCCTCTAAGTAGACAAGGTATGTGTGTACTCCCTAGCTTGAGTCTATAGAGTTAGCTTTCCTATGTTAGTCATATGGGGAAGATGAGAGTGAGTCTAAGCCTTAATGTTTCTTCACCATCTTATCTATGCTCTATAGTCACCCGAACTGTCAGTTTCATGTCCTTCCTTTGCGTTCTATATTTATGTTTTCAATTGAGTTCATTTGGAAATTCATGGATTTTATTTTGCTAATAACTCAACGTGAATCATAATTGTGCTTAAAATTGAATCACATGTAGGGGGGGTTCTTGTAACTGATCATCATGCATTGCATATAGATTTCATTTTCAATTTCTGAGACTTGTCTATTATGTAATTGATAAAATTATGATGTTATGCATCTTGCTACTTTTCCGAGGATCTTTGCTTACTTAGTCTTAACTAAATTGTACTAATTCATAATACTAAACTTGCTGAACCTTAAAATTGAGCTTTAATGAAAACTTAACGAAAACTTGTAGCTTTTACTTGCTAGATTTCTTTACTAGGTACTTATGCCATGTCTTCTATAACTTTGGTTTCTACTAGAGTCCCTAGAGTAACTTGGCTTAAGCTAGTTTGTTGTATTCTAGAATCCTCAAAATATTCATGAATCTAAGTGACAAAAATGTTTAAAAAAATTGACTTATGTATGTTAAAATTTACATCAACACCTTACATTCATGAAACCGCTTCCCATTGCACTTGGGATGAAATTGGGATGTATTGTGTATGAACAAGACCACTCTTTTAAGCTTCTTGCTTGATATGGTCGAATAAGTTTTGAGTCAACTAAATTAAAAGATGCAGAACAAAATTTATGAAGAAGAGTGAAACCTAGGAATCTTTGTTTGATGGCTCCTAGTTGAGGAAGTGCTTGAAAGTGCATCTAGGCCCCTTAATGGGTTTTGGATGATTAATGACAAATGATTAAAAAGACTAATGTGTTCAACAAGTTTGTGAACAGACAGAAGTCCTAAGAAGAGATCATCTACAGCCATCGGATACCCTCAAAAAGGATTGAGTAATAAAAATGGCAACATGTGTATGTGTTTCAGTTTCTTGAGTCATAGGAATGCCGTACTATTAAGAGGGATGCATTGTAGTTGATCTAGAGGTAGTCTTTATGCTCAGATGAATGATGGTTAGTCACTTAAGAGACACAAAGTCACTACACTTGTATCAAAATGCGTTTGCTTTGAAATTCTTGTCGGATGTTCTGATATCAAGTCGGAAGTTCTTATGTTTCAGACATTCCGATGTGTAGTTGTGCACAAGTCCGAAGCTTCTTAGAAGGGGTCGGATATTCCGATATCTCACATCAAAAAGTCCGATGGCTGTTGTTCTCTATTAGGGTACTCTCTGTTGAGATCGGAAGTTCCGATTTTTCACATCGGAAGTTCCGATGCGTGTTGTCTTGAAAAAAGGATGCTCTCTATCGAGTTCGGACAGTCTGAAAATTCACGTCGGAAGTTCCGAAGTAGTTAAATTCCAGTTTGGGAATTCTCTGTCCGTTTCGAATGTTCTGGTACTTCAGTCGGACATTTCGATTTTAACTTAGAAAGTTTTTGTCGAGTTCTCTCTCTGAGAGGTTCGGAAGTTCCGATAGTGAAATCCAAAGTTCCGATGCGTCTAGTTTTCAACCGTTTAGGCTTTCCAAGTTCTGGAAGTTTGCACTCATCGAAAGTTCCGAAGTTTGGTTCGGATATTCCGATGTGTGGCTGAGTCAGGGTATAACGGCTAGTTTTGAGCTAAAACTATAAATACCCCCCACCCTCTCCTTTTGAGGGTGACACACTTGCTTTTGCTGAACCTTTGAGCACCTTGAGCACATTCTAGACCATTCTTGAGCCCTCCTCCTTGATCCTAGTGATCATCTAAAGAGTGAGGATTTGAAGTGTGATTGTGAGCTAGAACAAGAGTACATCATTCATCTTGAGCACTAGAGAGCTTGTCAAAGATCATACTATGGTGCATTTGTTACTCTTGGAGGTTGAAGGACACCTAGACGGCTAGCCATCGCTCACGAGCTCCCAAAGGTTGTGGGAAGCCGTGAGAAGTTTGTGAAGGCTCGTTTCGCCTCCGAAAAGGAAGGAACGAATAGTCGAACCAAACTTCAAGTGTGACCGAGGTTTGGGAGGAAATGGTTGGAAAAGACCCGGCTCTTTTGTGAGCCTCCTCAACAGAGATGTAAGATCCCCTCAAGGATCCGAACTCCGGGAAACAAACTACTGTCTTCTTTGTTTTCTCTTTTCTATTGGTGCCATTCAAAGTCTTGATAGCTTACTCCTACGTGCACTCAAATAGATTAGAATAAGCTTTTAGATTGCTAGTCATAATTTCTGTTCTCGTAATTCTGTACTGATCAAACATTCCGAAATTATACCGGAAGTTCCGATATTGGATCGAAAAGTCCGATACCTTTTCCGTTGCAACAAATTTCATTTGAATTTTTAAATAGCCTATTCAACCCCCCCCCCTCTAGGCAATTTTCACATCTTTTCAATTGGTATTAGAGCCTAACCTTCTCGAAGGCTTAACCTCTTGATGGGAACGAGATGGCTAGCACGGGGTTGAAGGCTGTCATTTCGGAAGAGTCAAATAGACCAAAGGCCGGAGAAGGAACTCCCGGCAAGAAGGAAGGAGTTACATCTACATCTACACAGGGAGTTGAAATTCTTTTCAACTATGAAAAAATGAACACTTCTTCTTCTCATTCTTATATCACCGTGCCTTCAGGGCGTGCACCATTCTTCGATGGTACACACTACTCCACTTGGAGGCACAAAATGAAAATGCATCTAATGTCTCTTCATCCATGTGTATGGAAGATTGTTTGTCCAGGTTTAGACTTACCTGATGAAGATATGGAGATTATGCCGGAACAAGAGCAAAACATTCACCAGAATGCACAAGCCGCAAGTGTGTTACTTGGAGCGTTGAGTCCCGAGGAATTCAATAAGGTGGATGGCCTTGAAGAGGCTAAAGAAAAATATGGGACACACTTCAAGTTGCTCATGAAGGAACATCGAGCGTGAGAGAGTCGAAGATAGAATTGCTTGAAGGCAAGTTGGGAAGATTTGTGATGAATGATGATGAAACACCCCAACAAATGTATGATCGCTTGATGATCCTTGTCAACAAGATCCGAGGACTCGGAAGCAAAGACATGACGGATCATGTTGTAGTAAAAAGAATGTTGAGAGCTTTTGCACCAATTAATTCGACTCTCGTAACACTCATACGAGAGCGAAAAGAATTCAAGAGGCTCACACCTAATGACGTGCTCGGAAGAATTCTCTCACATGAGTTTAGGGAGGAAGAGGCAAAAGAAGTGAAGAACCTCGCCAAGCAAAGCTCGAGCTTCAAGTCAAAATAGATTGCATTGAAAGCAAGCAAGAAAGAAGATTTGAGCTCAAGCGACGATGATGATGAGAGTGAAGATGAGGAAGACTTGGCCCTATTTGTGAGAAAATTCAAGAAATTCCTCAAGTATGACGGGTCAAGTAAATACAAGAAGAAGTACAACGACAAATCAAGAAGAAGAAGAAACGTAAAGAGGGCTTGCTATGAGTGCGGTGAAGTGGGACACTTCATCGTTGATTGTCCAAAGAAGAAGAGCAATCCAAATGAGCACAAAAAGAGTGAGCCATACAAGAAGAACAAGGCTCACAAGAAGAAGTACTCGGGGAGAGCTCACATTGGCGAAGAATGGTACTCCAACGACTCCGACTCCACCGATGAAGGAATTGCCACCATCGTCATTGAGGGCGCTCCTCCAACCAAGTCACTCTTCGGCAACATGAGCGACAACGACACCGACAATGACACACCTGTTTGTCTCATGGCAAAAGGGCGCAAGGTAATGACTAAACCAAAACATTCAAGTAGCGATAGTGAAATTGAGAGTAGTGATGATGAAGATGATGCTTTGTTTAGTGACTTGAACAAATCAATCATTACCAAAATAAACAAACTAATGAAAAGAATAGATAGCCAAGAGGAGACTCTTGAGAAGCAAGAGGATTTGCTAATACTTGAAAAGAAGAAAAAATTTTCTCTCGAGAAGCTTCTTGCAAAAGAGAAGGAGAAGATTGAATTGTTGACCAAAAATATTGATTTGGCTAACAACTCAATCACATTGCTTATGAGTTCGAATGAGTCACTTCAAGAAAATGTGTTTAGTCTAGAGAACAATCTTAAGGCTCTTGAAGTGCAATTTGAGTCTCTAAATGACACTAACTCCTCTCAAAATGATGTATCCATGACTTCTATTCCTTCCACTAGTAATGGGTGCTCTCGTTGCTACAATATTGATCTTAATGCTTGTGCCACTAACTCTCAACTTGTGCAAGTATTAAAGAGTGAAAACGAGAGACTAAACGCTTTGGTAAGATATGGTTGTATCAAGACTTATCAATCCAAGGATGCCCTATATAAGAGTATCAATGGTAGAGGAAATAAAAATAAAGAAGGGCTAGGATTTGATAAGTTTGAGAGCAAAGGAAATGACCATGTGGTGGTAAAAGGTAAGGAATGTATCAAGTTTGTCAAAGAAAATGGCAAGCTACCATTGACCACCACACAAGTCAACGAGGCCACGCAAGAACCAAAGAAGCATCCTCAACATCATGCATCTCACTCTATTCATTATGCTTCTTATGTCTTGAAGAGAAACCATCGTGGTAAAGTGGTTGCTCTCTTTGCCGGTGCCCACAACTCCAATGAGAAGGCTAAGAAGAAGGTGTGGGTACCGAAAGTTTTAATCACTAACATGCAAGGACCCAAAAGGATTTGGGTACCTAAAAACAAGACATAATGTGTTTCTTGTAAGACTATACCTCCAGTGATTCAAGTTGGGTGCTTGATAGTGGTTGCACAAACCACATGACCGGAGAGAAGAAAATGTTCTCATCTTTTGATGAGAGAGGGTCACAATATGAAAATATTGTGTTTGGTGATAATGGTAAAGGTGAGGTTATGGGATTAGGTAAAATTGCAATTTCGAATGATCACTCTATTTCTAATGTCTTGCTAGTTAAATCTTTGAATTATAACTTGCTATCCGTGTCGCAACTTTGCGAGATGGGTTACAATTGCTTATTCACTAATGTGGATGTGACCGTCTTTAGAAGAGAAGATTCATCAATTGCCTTCAAAGGATATTTGAATGGCAAGCTCTATTTGGTTGATTTCAACTCAAATAGCGCTAAACTTCAAACATGTTTGATGGCAAAGTCTAGCATGGGTTGGCTATGGCATCACCGACTAGCCCATGTTGGCATGAGGAATCTCAATAAACTTCTAAAAGGAGATCACATCATCGGACTAACGAACGTTGAATTTGAGAAAAATAGGATTTGTAGCGCTTGCCAAGCCGGAAAACAAGTTGGAGCGTGTCATCCCGCCAAGAATATCATGACAACGACAAGACCTTTGGAGCTTCTACACATGGATCTCTTCAGACCCGTTGCTTATATAAGCATCGGAGGTAACAAATACGGTTTAGTCATTGTCGATGATTTTTCTCGTTTCACGTGGGTTTTCTTTTTGCAAGAGAAAAGTGAGACTCAAGGAATAATCAAGAAGTTCGCAAGAAGAGCCCAAAATGAGTTCGAATTGAAGATCAAGAAGATTCGAAGCAACAATGGAAGCGAGTTCAAGAACACTCAAGTTGAAGAGTTTCTTGATGAAGAAGGAATAAAGCACGAGTTCTCCGCTCCCTACTCCCCTCAACAAAATGGAGTTGTAGAAAGGAAGAATCGGACGTTGATAGAGATGGCAAGGACAATGCTTGATGAATACAAGATCTCCGATCAATTTTGGGCGGAAGACGTCAACACCGCATGCCATGCGATCAACCAATTGTACCTCCACAAGATCTTGAAGAAGACGGCATACGAACTCCTCACCGGTAACAAGCCTAATGTTTCATACTTTAGAGTCTTCGGTAGTAAATGCTTCATCCTAAATAAGAAGCCAAAGAACTCCAAATTTGCACCTAAGATCGATGAAGGCTTCTTGCTTGTATATGGATCAAATGCCTACGCCTATCGTGTTTTCAACAAAACCACGGGTTGCGTTGAAATAACGAGAGACGTAACATTTGATGAATCTAACAGTTCTCAAGTGGAGCAAGTTGATTTGAATGTGTTAGAAAATGAAGAAGTGCCAAGCATCGCAATTAAGAGGATGGCAATTGGAGAAGTAAGGCCACAAGAAAGTGAGCATCAAGACAATACATCAACTCAAGTGGAACCACCAACATTAAATCAAGGACAAGACATACCTCAAGAAAGCTCAAGCAAACTCATAGAGAATGATCAAGTTGAAGATGACGAGCCAATTCAACAAACATCTCAAGCGCCGCATCCAAAAGTTCATCAAAGTATCCAAAGAGACCACCCTGTTGACAATATTCTTGGTGACATCCAAAAGGGGGTAACTACACGCTCCAGAGTAGCTAATTTTTGCGAATTTTATTCTTTTGTGTCTACTTTGGAGCCTTTGAAGGTGGAAGACGCACTGAAGGATCCGGATTGGGTGATGGCAATGCATGAAGAGCTAAACAACTTCGTTAGAAACAAAGTATGGTCCGTTGTGGAAAGACCCGATCAAAACATAATTGGAACTAAATGGGTTTTTCGCAACAAACAAGATGAAAATGGAGTTGTCACAAGAAATAAAGCAAGGTTGGTAGCTCAAGGATACACTCAAATCGAAGGTTTGGATTTTGGTGAGCTTATGCTCCCGTAGCTAGACTAGAGTAAATTCGTATATTGATTGCATTTGCTACTCACCATGATTTCAAGCTTTTTCAAATGGACGTCAAGAGTGCCTTCCATAATGGTCCAATCGCCGAACTAGTATATGTTGAGCAACCGCTGGGAATGGAGGATTATAAGAACCCTACACACGTGTATAAACTCCATAAGGCGCTCTACGGGCTTAAGCAAGCACCTAGAGCATGGTATGAATGCCTTGAGGATTTTCTAATTAAAAAGGGTTTCTCCATCGGTAAAGCTGACCCTACTCTCTTCACTAAGAATATTGACAATGATTTGTTTGTATGCCAAATATATGTCGATGACATTATACTTGGCTCTACTAATAAAAGTTTTTGTGAAGAGTTTAGTAGATTGATGAAAAAAGGTTCGAGATGTCGATGATGGGTGAGTTAAAGTTCTTCCTCGGATTTCAAATCAAACAACTCAAGGAAGGGACGTTCTTGTGCCAAACAAAGTACATCAAGGATATGCTGAAGAAGTTTGACATGGAGAACGCCAAACCAATCCATACACCCGTGGCGGCCAACAGACATCTCGGCCTAAATGAGGAAGGTAATCCAGTGGATTAAAAGGTATATCGGTCCATGATAGGTTCACTTCTTTATCTTTGTGCATCTAGGCCCGATATTATGCTAAGTGTTTGCATGTGTGCAAGATTTCAGGCCGCTCCGAAAGAGTGTCACCTAGTAGCCGTGAAAAGAATCCTTAGATATCTAGTTCACACACCAAGTCTAGGGCTTTGGTATCATAAAGGATCAAAATTCGATTTGATTGGATATTTAGATGCTGATTATGCGGGTTGCAAAGTGGATAGAAAGAGTACCTCGGGGACTTGCCAATTCTTAGGTAGATCTCTAGTATCTTGGCCCTCAAAGAAACAAAACTCGGTAGCTCTATCCACTGCCGAAGACGAATATATTGCCGCGGGAAGTTGTTGTCCACAATTGCTATGGATGAGGCAAACCTTAAGGGATTTTGGACTAAAGTTGGATAGAGTACCACTTTTATGTGACAATGAGAGTGCCATTAAGATAGCCAACAATCTTGTCCAACACTCCCGCACCAAGCACATAGATATCTGCCATCACTTTCTTAGAGATCACTCACTAAAAGGAGACATTGATATTACCTATGTGAGAACCGAGAAACAATTAGCCGATATCTTCACCAAACCTCTAGATGTGAATCATTTTTGCGAGCTAAGAAGTGAGCTAAATGTCCTAGACCATCGGTATGTGACTTGATGCCTTGCACGCATTAATTGTTATTCATTTTATTGTTGTTCTCTATCTTGAGTCAATCCTCTCATGATCATTGCCTTGATTGCTAATTGTTTGCTGATCACGAGTGGAATGACTCCCAAGTTCGCTGGCTCAAAGTCTCAACTCTCACGATCTCAGAATTTCAATCTTTCCTCTCTATCAGCCAGAAATATCAACGTATCGGAACTTCCGATCCATGCATTGGAACTTCCAAATTCTGCGGAATTCAATGCATCGGAACATCCGAAATATATTATTGGAATATCCGAAGCATGCTCAGTTTTCATTTCACTGGAAACTTGAACGCTTCGGAACATCCGATTAGTTTATCGGAATATTCGATATTCTGGGGTTTATGCCTATTCGAAATGTCCGAACTGATTGGTTCTAAGCATGGAAAACAAAAAATTTTCCTACGAATGCAACCAAACACCAAGATCATATCTAGGAGATGCATGCAAAAGGTTTCAGAAGGACTCACCCTCGTAGACCGAATCGGGAATAACGTTCACGCAAACAAACGTGGTTGAAGTAGAGGTACACGCCCGACTTCAAAGACGCGAAGATGAGCGCCACAAACGGCAGCGCCTCCGTACTTGGTCACACGTACGGAACAACGACGACCTCCAATCCCTCGATCCAGCGGGGCAGCGGAAGTAGAGGATCCACGGGAAACTCCAACAACACTACGACTTAGTGGTGGTGGTGGAGAAACTATTTCAGCAGCGCTTCGCTTAAGCTACTGCTTGAAAGGTGGAACAGCAGGAGGAGGGAGAAATGACCAACCAAAGGGTTATGGAGATTAGTCCATGAGAGAGGAGCTCCACCCTCCCTTTTATAGGAGTGAGTGGACTCTCCACTCTCTCCATGTGAATGGACTCTCCATTCTCTTCATGTGAATGGACTCTCCATTCTCTTCATGTGAATGGACTCTCCATTAAATAAATAAACAATTTTATTTCTGTTATTTTAATATTTGTTAATTCTTTTAATTAACAAAAATTAACACATACCCCCTTGAACTATTCCGATATACCGAAAATATTCCGGTGCTGTCCAAACTTTTCTCCGGTGTTCCGTATCCACTCAAAAGCGTCGATGAACCTTAAGTGTGTCACCCTACGGTTCGTGAATAAAATGGACATGATCAAGACACCTCTCTGATCAATAATCATCAACGGATCCGAGATCCATAATGACTCCCACTTACTCAACGATGAACTAGTGATCATGTGAACCAAAAACAACATAACCAATTCCTTTTGTCTCGCGATATATTACTTATCCGGGATCCGATCATTGGTATCAACTATACCTAGTTCGATCCCGTTACCGACAA
This sequence comes from Rhipidocladum racemiflorum, assembly GCA_036346355.1. Taxonomy (NCBI): domain Eukaryota; kingdom Viridiplantae; phylum Streptophyta; class Magnoliopsida; order Poales; family Poaceae; genus Rhipidocladum; species Rhipidocladum racemiflorum. The sequence continues at coordinate 34,047,077 of CM070588.1, forward strand.
GTACTCTTTACTCGTTCCGTGATATGACATTCTTGTGACCTAGTCACGTGCTTGCAAGCGATGTCAATGTGATATCACCGAGAGGGCCCAGAGTATATCTCTCCGTCATCTGGATGGACAAATCCCACTCTTGATGCATGAGCCTCAACTAATACTTTCATAGTACCCAAATCCATCTTTATAGTCACCGTGTTATGGAGTGACGTTTGATGTCATCAAAGTACTCTTCCGGAGTTAGTGATTGACATCATCTCATGGTCTAAGGAAAAGAGCTATTTTGTATATGTTCAGTACATCAACAAACTTTAATGACTTGATCGAATTTGCTATACCAACTTGGGTGTGTGTTCATCACATCATTTTTCTAATAATGTGACCCCGTTATTAACAACATCTAATGTTCATGATCAGGAAACCTTGATCATTAGTTAATCAACGAGCTAGTTTAAAAGAGAGGCTTTACTAGGAACCTTTTTGTTTATTAAACACACATGTATCAACGTTTCCGGTTAATACAATTTTAGCATGAGAAATAAACATCTATTGTAAACATGGAATAAGATAATAAACAATTTATTATTGCCTCTCGGGCATATTCCCTTCAGTCTCCCACTTGCACTAGAGTCAATAATCTAGATTACATTGTGATGAATCTAACACCCATTGAGTTCTCGTGTCGATCATGTTTTGCCCTTGGGAGAGCTTTAGTCAACGTGTTCCGCCACATTCAGATCTGTGTGCACTTTGCAAATCTTTACATCGCCATCCTTGACATGTTCACGGATGGAGTGAAACCGCGCTAATATGCTTGGAATTCTTGTGTGACCTTGGTTCTTTAGCATTGGCTATGGCACCATTGTTGTCACAATAGATAACCATTGGGTCCAACGCACTCGAACCACACCCGATTCGGATATGAACATCTTCATCCAAATCGCTTCTCGCTGCTTCTAAAGCAGCAACATATTCCGCCTCTGTTGAAGAGCCCGCCACCACAGATTGCTTGGAACTCCTCCAGCTCACTGCTCCTCCATTCATTTCAAAAATATACCCGGTTTGTGACTTAGAGTCATCCGGATCAGTGTCGAAACTAGCGTCGACGTAACCTTTTGCGACGAGCTCTTCTTCACCACCATATATGAGAAACATATCCTTAGTTCTTCTTAAGTACTTAAAGATATTCTTGACCGCTGTCCAGTTGTTCCAAACCTGGATCGATTGGTACCGCTAGTCAAACTAATAGCATGTGCCACATCCGGTCTTGTACACAACATAGCATACATGATAGAGCCTATGGTCAAGCATAGGGAATCTTATTCATTACTTCTCTATCTTACGCTATAGCTGGACTCAGTCTTACTCAACGTCTTGCCTTGCAACATAGGTAAGAACCCTTTCTTACTTTTGTCCATTCTAAACTTCTTTAGAATCTTGTCAAGGTATGTACTTTGCGATAACCCAATCAAGCGTCTCGATCTATCTCTATAGATTTTGATGCCTAAAATATACGCCGCTTCACCAAGGTCCTTGATTGAAAACTTACTGTTTAAGTAATCTTTTATGCTTTTCAAAAGTTCTATATCATTTCCAATCAACAATATGTCATCCACATATAATATCAGAAATGCTATAGAGCTCCCACTCACTTTCTTGTAAATACAAGCTTCTCCGTAAGTTTGGACAAATCCAAAACCTTTGATTACCTCATCAAAATGGAGATTCCAACTTCGTGATGCTTGCTTCAGTCCATAAATGGATCGCTGAAGTTTGCATACCTTATCAGCATCCTTAGGATCAACAAAACCTTTGGGTTGTATCATATACAACTCTTCCTCAATGTTTCCATTAAGGAACGCGGTTTTTACATCCATCTGCCAGATTTCATAATCGAAAAATGCAGCAATTGCTAACATAATCCTTACAGACTTTAGCATCGCTACGGGTGAGAAAGTCTCATCGTAGTCAACTCCTTGAATTTGTCGAAAACCCTTTGCGACAAGTCGAGCTTTATAGACGGTCACATTACCATCAGCGTCTATTTTCTTTTTGAAAATCCATTTGTTCTCAACGGCCTTACGGTCATTGGGTAGGTCCACCAAAGTCCATACTTGGTTTTCATACATGGATCCCATTTCGGATTACATGGCTTCTAGCCATTTGTCGGAATCTGGGCTCATCATCGCTTCATCATACGTCGCAGGGTCATCATTCTCAATTACCATGACATTCATAGTAGAAACATAAAAATCAGGAGCATTACGCGCTCTTGTTGACTCGCGAGGTGTGGTAGTGTTCTCTTCTGAGTTTCATGATCCTCATCATTAGTTCCCTCTTCATCTGGTGAAGTCAACTCCGAAACAACTTCCGCGCCATCGCACTTGCCATTCTATGAAGAGAAGGTTCAAAAACTTCGTTGAGTTCTACCTTCCTACTACTCACACCTTCGAGAGAAACTCTTTCTCCAAAAGGATCCATTCTTGGCAACGAAAACCTTGCCCTCGGATCTGTGATAGAAGGTGTACCCAATTGTTTCTTTAGGGTATCCTATGAAGACGCATTTTTCCGCTTTGGGTTCGAGTTTATCAAGGTTGAAGTTTCTTCACATAAACATCGCATCCCCAAACTTTTAGAAATGATGCCTTAGGTTTGTTGCCAAACCATAATTCATACGGTGTCGTTTCAACGGATTTAGATGGTGCCCTATTTAAAGTGAATGCAAATTGTTTCTAGTGCATGACCCCAAAATGATAGTGGCAAATCTGTAAGGTACATCATAGATCGAACCATATCCAATAAAGTACGATTACGACGCTCGGATACACCATTACGCTGTGGTGTTCCAGCAGGAGTGAGTTGTGAAACTATTCCACATTGTCTCATGTGTGTGCCAAACTCGTAACTAAGATACTCTCCTCCACAATCGGATCGTAGAAATTTGATCTTTCTATTACGATGATTTTCTACTTCACTCTGAAATTCTTTGAACTTTTCAAATGTTTCAGACTTGTGTTTCATTAAGTAAATATATCCATATCTACACAAATCATCCGTGAAAGTAACGGCTAACGATATCCACCACGCTACCGACACACTCATTGGACCACACACATCGGTATGTATGATTTCCAATAAGTCGGTTGCCCGCTCCATTGTACCGGAAAACGGGGTTCTAGTCATCTTGCCCATGAGGCATGGTTCACATGTCTCAAATGATTCATAATCAAGTGATTCTAGTAGTCCATCAGAATGGAGCTTCTTCATGCGTTTAACACAAATATGACATAAGCGGTAATGCCACATATATGCAGCAATATCATCATTCAACTTAATTCTTTTGGCATTCACATTATGAACATGTGTACTATTATTATCAAGATTCAAAATAAATAAACCATTCTTCTCAGGTGCATGACCATAAAAGATATTATTCATATAAATTGAAAAACCATTGTTCTCAGATTTGAATGAATAATCGTCTCGCATTAAACAAGATCCAGATATGATGTTCATGCTCAACGCAGGCACCAAATAACAATTATTTAGGTTCATAACTAATCCTGATGGTAATTGGATAGGTAGCGTCCCGACGGCGATCACATCAACCTTTGATCCATTGCCGACGCGCATCATCACCTCATCCCTTGCTAGTTGTCGCCTGTTCCTTAGCTCCTATTTCGAGTTACATATGTTAGCAACCCAACCGGTATCAAATACCCAGGCGCTACTGCGAGTACTAGTAAGGTACACATCAATAACATGTATATCATATATACCTTTGTTCACATTCCCGTCCTTCTTATCGGCCCGGATATTTTGGGCGCTTGCGCTTCTAGTGCCCAAAGGTTCTTGCAAAGAAAAACATTCAAGATGCTCGACTTAGGGCCAGCCTTGGTCTTCTTCTCGGATGTGGCAACAGACTTGCCCTTCTTCTTGAAGTTACCCTTAGCCTTGCCTTTCTTGCCATTCTTCTTGAAATGGTGGTCTTATGGACCATCAACACTTGATGTTCCTTCTTGATCTCTACTTCAAGAAGTTTTCAAGCATTGATGTAAGCTCGGGAGAGACTTCTTCATGCCCTGCATGTTGTAGTTCATCACAAAGCTCTTGTAGCTTGGTGGCGTAGACTAGAGAACACGATGAATTCCTAGCTCAATGGGGATCGTTATTCCCAAAGCTATGAGTTTATCGGCGTACTGCACATTTTGAGTACGTGCTCACTAACGGTAAGCCGTTTTCCTCCATCATGCAGCTAAAGAACTTTTCAAGCTTCATAACTCTCATCATGCATGGGTGTCGAAAATCATTTTCAACTCTCCCATTGTATCAAAAGCATTGCTGTGCTCGAAACGTTTTCGCAGCTCAGGCTCAAGGCCATACAAAATGCCGCAATGAACTAAACTGTGGTCCTCCTTGCGAGTCAAGAAAACATTTTTCTCCTCCTCGGGGGCATCATCAGCGGGAGGGGCACCCAGCGGCGCATCAAGCACATAGTTCCTTTGAGCAGCGCTGAGGAGAATCCTCAGGTTAAGGGCCCAGTTGGTAAAGTTGCTACCATTGGTGGCTAGTTTCTCTTTCTCCATGAACAGATTGAAATTGAAAGTAGGTGGTGCCATCTACAACATATTTGCAAAGTTACTTAGACTAAGTTCATAATAGATTAAGTTCAAGTTTAATTCAAAATTACTACGAGAACTCCCACTCAAAAACAACATCCCTCTAGTCATCTTTAGTGATTACACGAACCAAATTCACTATACCGAAACCGATCATCACGTGAGATGGCATAGTTTCAAAGGCGAACATCAATATGTTCATCATATCATCCATATGACTCATGCTTTACCTTTCGGTTCGTGTTCCGAGGCCATGTCTGTACATGCTAGGCTCGCCAAGTAGAACCAAAGTATTTGCTTGTGTAAATCTGGCTTACACCCGTTGTATGCGAACGTAGAGTCTATCACACCCGATCATCACGTGGTGCTTCGAAACGACGAACTTTCTTAACGGTGCATACTATGGAAGAACACATTATTATCTTGATATTAAGTTGAAGGGATCATCTTATAGTGCTAACGACGCGATCACATCCAAGCAAAATAAGATGCATAAAAAGGATTAACATCACATGCATGAATAATGTGATATGATATGGTCCTTCTAGCACTTGATCTCCATCTTGTGCGTCATGGTATGATCTCCATCATTCCACTGGCGTGGCACCAAGGTCCATGGTGCTTCCATCTTGATTGTCTTCCTCCATTACAATATATCACATGGACATATACTTAGTACGCAGGCCATAAAAGAAAAGACAACCAAATGGCTCCTGCCGGTTGTTTAAATTTACAATAAATCTTATTTCATACAACAATCTTTGTATCAATGACCATATCACATCACATGCCCTGCAAAAACAAGTTAGACGCCTCTAATTTATTTTTTTTTCATATTTTACGCGGTTTTGGGCTTTCTAGGAAAGAACCGTTCTTACCTACGAACAAGAACCACAACGGTGATAAAAACATTATTAGCAAACCGTTGTAAATTAGATCATGACTATAGTAGGAGAAACTGACACCCGCAAAGCCACTTATGCAAAGCAAGTTGCATGTCGAGCGTGGAACAAGTCTCATGTGCGAGGACATGTAAGGTTAGTCCGGACCGCTTCAAATCCCACTATGTCACCATGATCCAAAAAACACGAAAGTATGCAATAACATGATCATCATCGCCCACATCCATATGTGTTTTAACCGTACATAACATTTACGCATAGACACGGCTCTGATACCACTGATTGGTTCTAAGCATGGAAAACAAAAAAATTTCCTACGAATGCAACCAAACACCAAGATCATATCTAGGAGATGCATGCAAAAGGTTTCAGAAGGACTCACCCTTGTAGACCGAAAGCGGGAATAACATTCCCGCAAACAAACGTGGTTGACGTAGAGGTACACGCCCGACTTCAAAGTCGCGAAGATGAGCGCCACAAACGGCAGCGCCTCCGTACTTGGTCACACGTACAGAACAACGACGACCTCCAATCCCTCGATCCAGCGGGCCATCTGAAGAAGAGGATCCACGGAAACTCCAACAACACTACGACTTAGTGGTGGTGGTGGAGAAACTATTTCAGCGGCCGCTTAAGCTACCGCTTGAAAGGTGGAACAGCAGGAGGAGGGAGAATGGACCATCCAATGGGTTATGGAGATTAGTCCATGAGAGAGGAGCTCCACCCTCCCTTTTATAGGAGTGAGTGGACTCTCCACTCTCTCCATGTGAATGGACTCTCCATTCTCTTCATGTGAATGGACTCTCCATTCTCTTCATGTGAATGGACTCTCCATTAAATAAATAAACAATTTTATTTCTGTTATTTTAATATTTGTTAATTCTTTTAATTAACAAAAATTAACACATACCCCCTTGAACTATTCCGATATACTGAAACTATTCCGGTGCTGTCCAAACTTTTCTCCGGTGTTCCGTATCCACTCAAAAGCGTCAATGAACCTTAAGTGTGTCACCCTACGGTTCGTGAATAAAATGGACATGATCAAGACACCTCTCTGATCAATAATCATCAGCGGGATCTGGAGATCCATAATGACTCCCACTTACTCAATGATGAACTAGTGATCGTGTGAACCAAAAATAACATAACCAATTCCTTTTGTCTCGCGATATATTACTTATCCGGGATCCGATCATTGGTATCAACTATACCTAGTTCGATCCCGTTACCGACAAGTACTCTTTACTCGTTCCGTGATATGACATTCTTGTAACCTAGTCACGTGCTTGCAAGCGATGTCAATGTGATATCACCGAGAGGGCCCAGAGTATATCTCTCCGTCATCTGGATGGACAAATCCCACTCTTGATGCATGAGCCTCAACTAATACTTTCATAGTACCCAAATCCATCTTTATAGTCACCGTGTTACGGAGTGACGTTTGATGTCATCAAAGTACTCTTCCGGAGTTAGTGATTGACATCATCTCATGGTGTAACACCCCAAAATTTTGTTTTCTTAAATCTATGTGTGATTTGGCACTTTGGTGAATTTTTGGAATTTTCTGGAATTTATTTGGATTTATTTGGAATTTATTTGAATTTATTCCATTTTGAAATAATTAAAGAATTAAACTTTGCAAATAAAATTTTGTTGGAAATATTTTATTTGAGTCCCAAATACCCTAAAATATTTTCCAGAATTTTTCTGGAATTTTTCGGAGTCTTTTGCTATTTTTAATGAATTAAATGAATTTCTGGAAATTATTTTAAATATTAAATCGCTGGAAAATCAATCGGGTCGAGTACTGTTCATCCGACCGAGTCGGAACCCGAGTCGGACTCGAGTCCGACCCGAGCCAGCTGACTCGACCGAACCAACTCCAACTCAGATCAGATCCGAACCGTTGGATCAAGATCCAACGGTCAGGATCAATCCGCGCTAGTCACGGCCGCGCCCGAGCCAATCTCGGCCGTCGATCGCGCCACGTGGACGGCCATCGTGCGTCCAAGTCATCTCACCGTGTTCGGAACGGACTCCGCCGCGGAAACCGAGCGAATCTCGACGTCCGCGCCGGTATTTAAGGCGTGGATCGTTGCTCGAGGATCGCCTGACCCGTACGCATCGTCTTCCCCAACTCCCGGAGTCTTATCCGCCGCCGTCACCTCGCAATTGCTCGCCGGAGTCCCTCTCTCCCCGCCGCGGTTGTTGCTTCATTCCGCCGCCGTTCGCCTTCCGCCGGCCGAGCCTGGGCCTGAGACCCCAAGCCAAGGCGCTCCCGTGGGTACCTCTCACTCCGCCGGAGAGACCCCGAAGCGTCGTCGGGCTCGTCGTCGTCTTCGTCTCCGGTGGCCCTGCTCCGCCGCGTCGCCATCGTCATCCGCGAGCGCTGTGAGCCATTGGATCTCCATCGCACGGTCCAAGATCACGCCACGTCACCCGACGGTGAGATCCCGTCCAAAAATCTCAGATCCAATCTCGACCGTTGGATCTAGATCCAACGGTCCAGATCAAACGCGTTAACCCAAACGTGTGAGACTCAGATCTAATCTGGGCCGTTGAATTTCAAATCAACGGCCGAGATTGCGCCACATGTCCGGGAAGGCTGACCACCGCGGTCAGCGCCGTCCCACGCCGCTGGCGCAGGACGCCGACACGCGAGGCCCGCATGTCACGCCGGCCAAAGCGCACCATGACGCCACGCCGACGCCATGGCGCTCAAGATGTCGGCCGTCCCAGCTAAGCGCCGACGCCAAGAATGACGCTACAGCGGTCCCACTGTCGGCGGTGGCTGAGCCCCGCTGACGTCAGCAGTGACGTCACCCGAGGGGGACCCACCTGTCAGTGACACGAGGAGCCGTGGACCGAGTCCACGGTAGACCCGAGCCGAGCGTGGACCAAGTCCATGGACCGGCTGACGTCAGCCAACCAATCAGCGGTTGCCACGTGTCCAGGCTGACGCAATAATTAATTTCCGAAAAAGAAAATGATTTATTAATTCGAAATAATGATTTCAGATTTTGTTTCAAACTTCAAACGCTTATAACTTTTGCGTTTCAACTCCGATTTGAGTGATTCAAATTTCTAAATTTGTATAAAATTGAGACCTACCTAAATATGAATTTTATTTAATTTTTGGACTAAAGTTTTTCTCTGTAAAATTATTTAATTGATTATTTAAACTTTAAATAATCATAACTTTTGCATTTTAACTCCAAATTTGACGATTCCAGTTTCTAAAAATTCATAAAATTATGTTCTCTCTGTTTATGGATTTTATTTGGATGTTTGGATACTTTTTGCCTATTGTTTATTCGTGAATTTGCTATTTGCACGCTTTACGAGTAGACGTTGAAGTCTTAGGAAGGATTCGAAGGAGAAGTATTGACTCAGGATCCAACTCAAGACCAAGAACAAGTACTTTTTGAAGGCAAGTTGTGCTTTGACCATGTTGATCCTATTTTGAAACCTATTTTGATTTAACCTATTGCATGCTAGTTCAATTAGAAAATACTTTATTTAAATATGGGGATTAGATAAACACCAATTTGCTGTATGACACCTTGATTATTTAAATATGTGCCATGACCCTTGTCACCCTAGTTGTGGATTACTAGTTGGACATTATTAAATCGCCAACATGGGTTTTAGACCGTTGTAGTATACTGCTTAGACCTGCTACATGCTCATGACATGATTTTGGTCAATCAAATGTTAATATTGACTTAATGATATATTGAACCTGTTTTGGAAAGGTATCATGTGATGTTGATGGCACGTGGTGCATGGTAATCAACTGGGGTTTGATAAATAGTTTTTCGACCGGGGCATGTGGCAAGAATAATCAGGTGGGCCAGTTGTGGCATTGGGGATGTTGATTTGGTTCTTCGGGTAGTCTTGCCCTGGTCACCCTAAGGACTTAACCTTGCAAGCCTTTGAACTGAGTCAATCTTGCAACCACATGTCTGTAATGGGACGGACCTAGTTGACTAAGTTGCTAATAACGCACTGTGGGACCTCGTGAAGTCAACTACACCCTTTGTGTAAGTTATGCAGGCGGCGTCTGGGTGAGGCCAGTACCCATCTAACGGTTGATTGGCCTAAACTTCGCCTTAGCTAAGGGAAGGGTTAGTGTGCAATAACCGGGGAGGCTCACTTGTATTGTTAGAAGTTTCCGAAAGACTTTGTTACGGGAACTCGCCTTTGTGGTGTTTGACTGTATCTTGTGGGTAAAGTGCATAACCTCTGCAGAGTGTAGAATCTATTTGAATAGCCGTGTCCGCGGTATTGGACATCGCTCGGGAATTACAGTCAAGGGTTAGATTTTCTCAAAAATAACTTGGTTTGAAAGGTTGGGTTGGATTAATAATGATGTTGATGGAAATGTGGATTAGGATGGGAAAGATGTTTATTAAACTCCTTGAAAAGTTATCTATGCTATACCTGTTTCTACTGCTTTCGAATCTACTTATGCTACTTGTCAAATGCTGTTTACTGCAAATATACCTTGAGCTATTCCTTTGTACCAAGCCATGCATATAGTATATTAGCCTGCATTCTGTGCATGACTTGCTGAGTACCAAGTACTCACCCTTGCCACAATACAACACCAGTTGAAGAGGAGACTACACCAGCTTTGGAGGAGGAGCTCCAAGAGGATCCGTCTACTTAGGGAGCGAGCCCAGTCAGTTGCCTGTGGTATACTGGATGGCGCCACGAATTTATTTGATTTTCCGCTGCTACTATTTCTCTCTTAATAAGTTTCGCCCTGCGAGGCATACCTTTGTAACTTGACCATAAGGTCGAGTAACCAGCTTGACTATTTAAATAAAGTACTTTATTAGTATCGAGTGGTATGATTGTGATATTTACCGATGTTAAGACTGTGTGCACTAGCGCGTTCCTGGACTAGTGCTGAATACACAGAGGGTCCGGATTTGCAAATTCGGGGTCCCGACAGAGGTGGTATCAGAGCCATACTGACCGTAGGCTCAACCCTAGCTAGAATGGTCGTAGTGAGGATAAAACCTATTTTCTAAAAGAATAAAATTTGTCAAGATAAGAAATGACATCTCGACTTATCCCCTTCTCTCTTTTCTTGTCTCTTGCTGAATTTTTCCTTACCTTGTCACGATTTAAAATTTTCAAGTTCTTACGTAAGCACTCTTGTGACAGATAGAGGGAGAGTTCAACTACGTCGATCTGGAGGTTGGTCATGCCGCAGAGCTTTGGCATATGCTACAGACTCTCGGAGATTTTGAGAAGCCGCAATACCAAGTGGAAGTGATCAGACAAGCAGGATTGATCAAGGCTTGTGACGTAAAGATTGAGGTACCTGCTAGGAAGAAGGGCCCAGGCAATCGCCCGATACACTGCACTGCCAGGAGGTCTACAATGCAGATGGGTATCCAAGAAGTATCACGACGAGCAATGCGGCACATTACCCGTATCTACGCCAGAGAGTTGGAGAGCACGGTGTTCCGTTATCACCCGCGCAGCAATAACCTTCTTGACCCAAAGGCGATTCAGGATGAGGATGCCATGGTTACACAGTTGGCACGACTTGTTGTCGCCCAGGAGGATGTACTCGATGATACAAGCAAAGAGCTACAGAAGGCCCGCAAGGAGATCACGACAGAGAAGAACAGATGGCGGGAAGCTCAAGAGTATGTGTCACACCTTCTGCGAAGGATTGACGAGTTGGAGATGGCTTTGTACGGACCAGAACCAGAGCCAATACTCGAGCTACACGAGCCAGATCCGGAGGAGTCAGATCTCGATGAGGACACTGCTTCTTCGACTACCACAGATGACACAGTTGCTGGACACGGCAATCGTTTTGCACCTATGCCGCAGCATCCGTACCCAGGCCGTGGAGGTTTTCTCGATGAGTGAGCGTAGGTTTTTATAGAGAGACTCCTTCGTCGAGTCGCGTCATAGAATAAAGAGTCACCTTTAGGCGTTAGACTCCAGTGTTAGTTCGATTTGGATTTTCATTGTTTGCTGAGTGTGCAGTATGTGTTGCAAGGCCCTTAGGCATTGTAAGCAGCCATACCAAGTTATTGATATCATTAATAAAGTTGGACCTTAAAGTTACACCTTTCGCCCCGCATAAGTTCCATATTACTTGTCTATTCTTGTTTCCCCCTCATCTCTAAAACCTAGAGCAAATCGACAGATGGTGAACACCCGCGGAAACTTTGGAAGCAATGGAAGTGGTTCTCGCCCAGCAGAAAACCCCAATGATGGAGCACCAGCACCGCCACTGGATATGCAGAATTTTGGAGCATTTCTTGCTGCTCAGACTCAGTTGATGCATGCTATGATGCAACAAATGCAACACGTCCTTTGCTCAGGCCACGCTAATCAAGTTAATCGGGGACAACGCCGTAATACAAGACTGCCGAGTTCATGAGGACTCACCCACCCACTTTCTCTGGGAATGCCAATCCATTGGAGGCCGATGATTGGTTAAGGTCAATTGAGAGGAAGCTACACATAGCTCAATGCATAGGAAATGAGAAGGTACTCTACGCTTCTCATCAGTTGGAAGGAACAAATTGAATGGTGGGAGAACTTCTGTGCCACGCAAGAGAACCCTCAAGATATCACTTGGGAAGAGTTCACAGCTGCGTTTCGTCAGTATCACGTGCCTGAAGGAATCATGGACCTCAAGAAGGAGGAGTTCAGAGCACTGAAGCAAGGTAATCAGCCGGTGGCCGACTACCTGAACAAGTTCACACAGCTAGCACGCTACGCACCTGAGGATGTAGCGACAGATAAAGCCAGACAGTCTCGCTTCATGAAGGGACTTAACTCAGGACTACAAGTAGGGTGATCACCCACACCTTTCCAGATTTCCAAGAATTGGTGAATAAGGCGCTTATTCTTGAGGACAAGCGCAAGGAACTGGATGAGAACAGAAGCGCAGAATGCAACAAAGCAGGATCACGCCAGGAACGCATAGCGGCGTCTGAGTTGCACCAAATCAATTCTTGATTCCAGCCACGAGAATGCTACAAGGACACCGTCACGGCACCAAGACCCGTCAATCGTAACTACTGCACTCCCGGCCCCGCTTCGAAACGCCGCTCGAGCAAAAGAAGGAAACGATGAGACGCTACAATCGCAACGAGCCAGGACACTTTGCCAACAGCTTGTCCAAAGAAGACAGCAGGAGTGACCCGATTCGCCTTAACTTGGGAACCACCCGGCTAGGACGCCAGACCAGGAACCACATCCCTGCATCGTGGTGAGAGGCCGAGTCAACCATGTCACCGCAGATGCACTGCAGAATGCTACGGACGTTATCTTGGGTAAGTTACTAGTTAACTCGATGCACTGCAGATTTTGTTTGATTCTGGAGCTTCGCATTCGTTTGTTTCGCAAGGCTTTGCTGCTAGAAACGATTTGGGGATTGCAAGACTTAAGTGCATGCTTTTAGTTCAAACCCCTGGTTCCGAACTCCGAACGAAAGTAGGATGTTCCGGGGTGAGAATACTAATAGATGGAATAGAGTTCCTAGCGAACCTTATAATTTTGGAGACCCAGACCTTAGACGTTATTTTGGGAATGGACTGGTTATCCAAGCACAAGGCCGTGTTGGATTGTGGACGAAGGACTATCTCAGTTGAGAGCCCGTGTGGAAAGAAGGTAGAATTTCAAGCCACTGCCGTTAGAGATGGACAGTTGATGGTTAACAGTACCAAGACAATCGCGCATAGAGGATGTCTCAAGAGTGAGTGAGTACCCGGATGTTTTCTGAAGATCTACAGTATGCCACCAGGCAGGGGACATAGAGTTTGTGATAGAGCTTGTACTGCACAAAGACCGATAGCAAAGAGACCCTATCGGATGTCCACCGAGGAGTTGGTAGAGATGAAGAAACAGCTAGAAGAGTTAATGGAGAAAGGATTTATCAAACCGAGTTCGTCGCCGTGGGGAGCGCCAGTTTTGTTCGTCAAGAAGAAGGACGGGAGTTTCAGGATGTGCATTGACTACCGTGCACTCAATGAAGTCACCGTGAAGAATAAGTACCCGTTACCCAGGATTGATGATTTGTTCGATCAGCTGAGAGGAGCCGGAGTTTTCTCCAAGATTGACCTAAGATCGGGATACCATCAGTTGAAGATCCGATCAGAGGATATTCCGAAAACTGCATTCTCGTCAAGATATGGACATTACGAGTTTACAGTTATGTCCTTTGGACTGACGAATGCGCCAGCATATTTCATGAATATGATGAATAAGGTGTTCATGGAATACTTGGACAAGTTTGTCGTCATGTTCATAGATGATATCCTAATCTACTCCAAGACAGAGGATGAACATGCCGAACACTTGAGGCGAGTTTTGGAAAAGCTGAGGGAACAGCAACTCTTCGCCAAGTTCAGTAAGTGTGATTTTTGGAAGGACAAGGTGGAGTTTCTTGGACATGTAATGACCGCAGAAGGAGTCGCCGTTGATCCAAGCAAAGTAGAAGCTGTGTTACATTGGGAGCAACCGAAGACCGTGACCCAGATCCGGAGTTGCTATACCAACTGTTCATGATCAGGATTTGCTCGAATTTGCTATACCAACTTGGGTGTGTGTCCATCACATCATTCTTCTAATAATGTGACCCCGTTATTAACAACATCCAATGTTCATGATCAGGAAACCTTGATCATCAGTTAATCAACGAGCTAGTTTAAAAGAGAGGCTTTACTAGGAACCTTTTTGTTTATTAAACACACATGTATCAACGTTTCCGGTTAATACAATATTAGCATGAGAAATAAACATCTATTATAAACATGGAATAAGATAATAAACAATTTATTATTGCCTCTCGGGCATATTCCCTTCACGAACCACGTTTCGGAACTTCCGATATGTGCGTAACCGCTGAAAAGGACGTTTCGGTTGGCCCCTCTTTTCTTTATTCCTTTCTCCTCTAATCACAATACGGCCTCCACTTTTCATCTCCTGTCGTCTCCGGAGTCTCCGTGTAACACCCCGGCATTTAATATGCCCGAATACTACCAAACATAGACTAAGCAACCTCTAAATACCACAATTACAAGTACAGCAAAGGCACAATGCTAAAAACCGAAATTTCGGCAGCATCTCCTTTGTTTTAACAAGAATTGAAGGAAACACAATAGCATAGCAATATAAGGCAATATGAGAGACATCTAAAATAGCAATAATTAAATGTATGACGACCAAATAAGTCTAATTCTAAACATTCAATGCCTCCATGAGCCAAACGAACAAAAAGACTCTCATAATGCAAAGCTAAACCATAAAGCATTAAGCATCACACTAGTTTATTGTCAAAACCCAAATGAACGACTTGTGGGACAATTGAGTGAAGCTATGTGTAGAAGTGTGACTATTTCCCTTCCCCGCATGCCGATCTCAAGGTACCTAAAACAACAAGAAAGCACAAGCGTGAGTTCAACACTCAGCAAGCATATTGCAATGGTACGGTACACAAAAACAATTACATGGCTTCAACCACTCATATCATGTCTATCATCTCATTCATGATCACATATCAGTATCATCATCATTATGTATGCAATGCGATGCGATGCTCATGTCTCCTTGGAAAGTCATACCGGTACGGTTGAGTACACACCCGTCGGTATGCACCCTCTCCCCCCTTCAATCCCGAAGATGGAGGGTGCCTACTCCTCGCTTCCGTTCATCGCGGTGAATGGAATCACGGTGTAGGACTTACTCATTGGCTCTCCGGAATAGTCATAACTTTCTCACCGACCTTCCCCGGATTAGTTATGACTTTCTCACCGCCCGGGCCATGTAACATGCCATGTATGCAAACATGCCAACATCATAAATAACTTGTACACTAACACATGGCATCATAACATAATAAACATATTCATCATATCATTGGCAATCATTAAGGCATGGCATGTGAACATATCATGTATTCAAATTCAATCTCAACCAATCTATCAACTACAACCCGTTACCCATTCCAATACACTTGCCTCAACCACGGGCGTCGGTTTGGCGAGAAGTAGAAGGCACTCCCGGGGTCACACCACCTGCACATAGGTACCACACACTCACAAACATGTCCACAAAACAGTAGGCAAACCCTCTTCTAACCCGACATCGCAAACTACTCGCTAAACCAAAAACAGAGGTTCTGTCCCATCGGGACAACAACCTTCCAAAAGGCATAACTCGGGTTCTAAGACTCCGAATCGAATAAACGAGTACATCCTCGCGTAGATTAGGAAATTTCCTAACTTTTTCTAAGCATACAGAAAGACTGATTCGGACTCTAAAGTTGTTTAATCTACAAAAATACTGTGATCTGCTCCAATCACGTAACAGATTTTAATACGTTCGGTAAAACGATCATAACTTTCAAACGGCTGGGCGGAATTGGACGTTCTTTATACCCACTGAAAGGTATTGAAATTACCTACAACTTATTCAACAGCCGTACGACCAAATTCCGACTCTAAATTGGCGAAAACCCAAACCCTAGGTCGACTGCTCATGCTGCCCGAAACAAAAAACGTGGCAAACTCAAGATTCCATCTAATCTACTCAATTCTAGCACCACCAATTGATCTAAAAACATGATAATACCCCTTAGAACAGATCCTAGACCAACCCCAAGGATCTCCGTGGCCATACCTTTGCCCGACGACCGAAAACCCAATGGATCTCCTCCCGGTTCGCGCGATCTCCTTCCTCGCTCCAATTCCGCCGGATCTCCTCGTCGCGGAGCGCTCCAACGGATGGATCTTCGAGGTGTTGAGGTGTAGAACTCCCCTAGGGGCAGCAAGGGAGGTGGAGAGGTGGTGGAGCAATGGGGAGCAATGGGGGAGGTGGAGGCGCCACAAGGAGGAGGTGGGGAGGTGTGGGGGGCGGCTAGGGCTTGTGGGGGCGCAATAAGGGGCAGGGGGAGGCCCCCAACCAGGACTCCTACTCCCAATTGGACTCAAACTCCATCCCACCAAAGCCCACGACCCCTTCTCTTAGGCCCAGAACTCCTTGGAAAGGCCCAAACTCCCGAAAACGGCCCAAAAACGCTATTAACCTCCATACCTTATGGTTTTAACCTTAATTTCACATTTCATAATGTTTTTGACCTCAACAGTCACATTATATAAGGTTACATCACTCTGTGGTGTCACACTCTGACCTCTCGGAAACTCCGATCTTCTCCAAAGAAGGCTCCTCATCGGAAAGAACATCTTCTCCACCGATTTTTCTTGATTCTTTTTGTTCTCAGGTAAACCTAGAACCCTAGAACCAATAACTCTTGTCTTTTCGCATTCTTTGTCCAAAACCTTTAGTACATTTGCTGGTCTATCTTTCAATTCCTTAGAACTTCATTTTTCATCCATTTCCATCGGATGATCTTGAAGAAATCTTGGTTTTAGGGTTGTACCGAAAACTTTGGAACTTCCGATATCTTGTACCGGAACTTCCGACCTGTTATCGGAACTTCCGATGATGACAATACAGCTCCAAAGACTGTGTTCTATCTTGTTCCAATCGACTTATCGAGCTCTCCTTCAATCAGATCTTATTAATGGATCCCGGACAAGGTGATCAGCCTCCTCAGGGTTCGACTAAGATCACTTTCAGTCGTAAACGCAAGACACCGACCGGGACAAGAACTAAGCGAGTCATCACCAGAGGATCTCAGCCTGGTATTTCCATCAATGAACCTGCTCAGGCCGCCCAGACTATAAATGTGCCCCGTGGAGCACCTTTGCCGTCCAGGAAAGGCAAAGGAATTGCAGGTGCTTCCGGGTCTCAGTCTTCTCAAGCCAGGGGCATGCCTAGGCTTAGGATGCCTGACAGGAATCCTAGACTACAACGGAAGCCCATGGACTACAAAGGCAAAGCTGCCCAGGTCCGAAAAGCAAGAGAGGAGAATCCCAAGAGAATAGACAGATTCTCCACTAACACTCGTTTCTGGACATTCTTTCAGCAGGATTTCTATGAGTCAGTTATTCTTCCAAGGAAAAATCTTGTAATCTTGATGCAATGGGTTGATTGGGAATACATGGCAGAGGCAGATGATCCTACTTTCAACCAGATCATTACAGCATGTGAGAGAACTGGCACCAAGAGGATCATGAGTTATCAGCATGACTGGAATGTGGAGATCATTGCCCAGTTCTATGCCACTATGTCTGTCTCCAGGGATCGAGTCTCTACTCTCCATTGGATGACTGAAGGAACATGGTATGAAGTCACCTATGCTTAGTTTGCTAGGCTGCTCGAGTTCACAGAGGCTGACTCTAGAGATAAGGATCAAATCCACAATGAGAGTTCCTTGTGAGCTTCAAATCTGAACTTTCTTTATGAGGAAGATGCTGAGTTTGAGGCAGGTGACACCAAGGGCATGAAGCCCTTCTTTGCTATCCTGAACAGGCTCTTCAGGAAAACATTGGCTCCAAAAGAAGGTGATGCATCTCATGTCCTCTCCTACACCAGGAACCTTCTGAGCAGAATGCAAGAAAATCAACGACCCTTCGACGTTTTTGATTTCATCTGGAATGAGATCAGGCTCACAGGTCAGGAGCCCAGGAGGAGCTGTGGCTATGCTCCTTACATTATGCACATGATTGAGCAGGTGACTCAGCAGCAGTTTCAATATGATGTCAAGCACACTGGTTTACAAGTCAGGGCAGTAAAGGCCCCCCACTCAGAGAGCTACAAGGACTACCACCAGGGGTGCTTCTTCTGCTGCTGCTGTTGCCACTTCTGCAGTTTCAGCTCCTAGCGGATCCTCTTCGCCAATACTGCGTCCATTGAAGTCCATATTTGTCCTTTGCAAGAGCAATGCAGCAGCGCACAAGAAGAATACCAAGAGGCTGAAGGATATCCAGAGGCACCTGAACCTTCAATGTTCAGATGATGAGGAGAGCGAGGACGAGATTGAGGACCCCTTCGCTCCGGCGTCTTATGAGTCAGAGTCTAAGGACAACGGAGAGGAGTCTGGCTCAGAGGAGCCCGGCTCAGAGGAGTCCGACTAGCTTTTCTCCTTTCCCCTTTTCTCTCCTTTGTGGTGCTTGATGCCAAAGGGGGAGAGAAGGACAAATCATTATCTATCCTTTCTCTCTTGAGTCTGTTGGATGTTGCTACTTTGTGTCCAATGAACTTGGATGGTTGGTTGGTTAAAGTCTGTGGATGATGTCTTTTAGATTTTTATCTATGCTACATGTTCTATCTTGTTGCAATGTTGGATGTTAACATGCTTTTAATGCTTAATATCTGCTTATCATGCTATTCATATATCTTATTGTGCTTATCATGATGTATATGCATACTATTCTCCCATGCAAAGATATAGGGGGAGCTCTCTCAATTCTTTTTCCTTCAAAATGTGTATGTGTTCTTAAGTCCTAACTTTAATGCACATTTTGAGGGGGAGCTTTCTTTATTTCCATCTTACTTATAAGATTTGTAAGCTTTAATCGTGTTGTCATCAATCACCAAAAAGGGGGAGATTGAAAGTGCATATAGGCCCCTTAATGGGTTTTGGATGATTAATGACAAACGATTAAAAAGACTAATGTGTTCAATTAGTTTGTGAATAGACAGAAGTCCTAAGAAGAGATCATCTACGGCCATCGGATACCCTCAAAAAGGATTGAGTAAGAAAAACGGCAACATGTGTATGTATTTCGGTTTCTTGAGTCATAGGAATGCCGTACTATTAAGAGGGATGCATTGTAGTTGATCTAGAGGTAGTCTTTATGCTCAGATGAATGATGGTTAGTCACTTAAGAGACACAAAGTCACTACACTTGTATCGAAATGCGTTTGCTTTGAAATTATTGTCGGATGTTCCGATATCAAGTCGGAAGTTCCGATGTTTCAGACATTCCGATGTGTAGTTGTGCACAAGTCCGAAGCTTCTTAGAAGGGGTCGAATATTCCGATATCTCACATCGGAAAGTCCGATGCCTGTTATTCTCTATTAGGGTACTCTTTGTTGAGATCGAAAGTTCCGATTTTTCACATCGGAAGTTCCGATGCGTGTTGTCTTGAAAAAAGGGTGCTCTCTATCGAGTTTAGACAATCCGAAAATTCACGTCGGAAGTTCCGAAGTAGTTAAATTCCAGTTTTGGAACTCTCTGTGCGTTTCGGATGTTCCGGTACTTCAGTCGGACATTCCGATTTTAACTTAGAAAGTTTTTGTCGAGTTCTCTATCTGAGAGCTTCGGAAGTTCCGATAGTGAAATTGGAAGTTCCGATGCGTCTAGTTTTCGACCATTGAGGCTTTCCAAGTTCTGGAAGTTTGCACTCATCGAAAGTTCCGAAGTTTGGTTCGGATATTCCGATGTGTGGCTGAGTCAGGATATAACGGCTAGTTTTGAGCTTAAACTATAAATACCCCCCACCCTCTCCTGTTGAGGGTGACACACTTGCTTTTGCTGAACATTTGAGTACCTTGAGCACATTCTAGACCATTCTTGAGCCCTCCTCCTTGATCCTAGTGATCATCTAAAGAGTGAGGATTTGAAGTGTGATTGTGAGCTAGAACAAGAGTCCATCATTCATCTTGAGCACTAGAGAGCTTGTCAAAGATCATACTACAGTGCATTTGTTACTCTTGGAGGTTGAAGGACTACTAGACGGCTAGGCGTCGCTCACGAGCTCCCGAAGGTTGTGGGAAGCCGTGAAAAGTTTGTGAAGGCTCGTTTCGCCTCTGAAAGGGAAGGAATGAATAGTCGAACCAAACTTCAAGTGTGACCGAGGTTTGGGAGGAAAGGGTTGGAAAAGACCCGGCTCTTTTGTGGGCCTCCTCAACGGAGACGTAAGATCCCCTCAAGGATCTGAACTCTCAGAAACAAACTCTTGTCTTCTTTGTATTCGCTTTTCTATTGGTGCCATTCAAAGTCTTGATAGCTTACTCTGTCGTGCACTCAAATAGATTAGAACAAGCTTTTAGATTGCTAATCATAATTTCTGTTCTCGTAATTCTGTACTAATCGGACATTCTGAAATTATACCGGAAGTTCTGATATTATTGGAAGTTCCGATATTGGATCGGAAAGTCCGATACCTTTTTCGCTGCAACAAATTTCATTTGAATTTTTAAATAGCCTATTCATCCCCCCTCTAGGCAATTTTCACATCTTTTCAGTGCTTCACTAGGATAGCTCTATAAATCGCATTGTGTGTGTTAAAATTTAAAATTTGCATTTAAAAGATGATTGAGCAAGAGGATTCTCTAATGTGCTTGTAGCTTCCCAATGTGTTCACTAGGTGGAACTCTAGTATATCTATTTGATCCTAGCTTGGCTTTGCTTCCAGTCTTGATATTATGCTAAGTATTACTCTTGTTGAAATCATGCAAAAATTGGATAGCTTCTTTTGAGCTAGCTAGAAAACATTAAGATATACAATTGGAATGACTTAGTTTGAACTTGAGTAGCTTGGTGTCATACTATGTCTAAATGGTCACTTGGATAATCTTCAAAGCTCTCTTAGTATGCATTCATGCATACATGCTTTCTTTTGATGCCTATATTGCCAAAAGTGGGAGAAAACGTGGAAAAAGGCATCTTCAAAGGGGGAGAAATTTAAAAAAAAAGAGTTTTTTTTCATAATCATGGTGAAAAAACTTTCTTGTATTTGGATCATGAGAAAAATTGAGCTTTTATGGATTTTTCTTAATTTCTAGAGCATTTTGTAGATAACATGTTCTGTTTCTTGGTTTGCTCTAAATTACATTTTGCCAACTTGGTCATGATCTTGCTTTCTCTTGCATTTGGACCAAGTAAGGCTTTACAATCAAATTTCTTTCTTCTTTTTGTTTTAAACTCAAATATGTTTTTTTGGTGTTTGTCAATATACTCATCAAGGGGAGATTGAAAGATCAAGTGGAGATCTATCCATGTGTGTGATGAGTAATTGACTGTATTTGAGCTTGTGGAGCTCATATTTCAGTTTGAATTGAGCTTGCTTTGGTCTTGACCAATTTGAGTTGCTGTGAGTTGTCCACAACCAGAGGTCGGAGTCTTGAGAGGTCAGGCCTTGACAGGTTGGAATTTTAAGTGATTGTGGACTTGACTAGTTGTGGCCTAAGGTGGAATCCTTAGATATGTGATTATTTAGTTGATTACTTATTGCATATCATTGTGAGCAATGCTATGTGATGTGTTTCCCTTGTCTGTATGGTTGCAGGACTTCGAAGTTAGGTCATGGTAAGGTGGAGGAGATCAAGACTAGGCTAGGAGAGCTGAGGTTCAGCAGCAGTTTTGCCGAGGTTCAGCAGCAATTCTTGTGCGTGAGTTTGTATTGTCGACTTGATCTTCCGAGTTATCGATCTTGGCTGGGTTCCAACATTTGGTATCAGAGCGGGATAACTCAGAAATCATGTCAGACATTGGATCGCAAGGAACTACACCAACAGGTCCGGTTGCAACTGATGCAGCAGAGTCATCAGGACAAGTGAAGACAGTAACAAGATCAAGCGTCCCGATAAAATATCCGATGCTTAGCGACACCAATTACGGCATATGGGCCGTGAAGATGAAGATAATTCTCAGATCACTTGGAGTGTGGGCAGCAATTGAAGGGGAAGCACCGGTTTGTGAGGAGACAGACCAAGGGGCCCTGGCTGCACTATCATAAGCGATACTGACGATGTGCTAATGGCAATTGCACACAAAGAGATCGCTAAGGATGCGTGGAACACACTCGAGGAGATGAGAATAGGAGAAGACCGTGTCAAGAAAGCTCGGATCTGAGGCCGAAGAGGGAGTTTAATCGGTTGAGCATGGAGGAAAATGAGACCATCAACAAGTTCTCATTACGGCTCACCACACCGGTAAGTGAAATCCGGTCACTTGGCTCGAAATGTCGTGAAGATGTGATGGTGGAGAAGCTGTTTAGTGCAGTCCCAAACCGGTTTTCTCAGATCATTGCTACTATAGAGCAATGGGGAGACGTAGCCTCAATGACGCTGGCCGAAGCAATGGGGCGACTTAGAGCTTTTGAAGAAAGCACCAGAGGCTGGAAAGCGAAGGAGGATGGGGATCACCTCATGATGGCTTCGCGTGAAAAATGGGATGCACAGAAGACCAAGAAATATGATGAGGATCATCCAGCAACCAAAGAAGAGGTGGAGGGCGTTTTGGGAGCCGAGGTCGAGGCCGCGGTGGACGAGGCAACGAAGGAGAGAGGCGTCCTTACTGTAAGTTCGACAAGACGAAAATCAAATGCTACAACTACGAAGAGTTTGGCCATTTTGCCTCGGAGTGCAAACAACCAAGGAAGGAGAAATCTCTACTTGTTGAAAAACAAAAGGAGCAAAAGGAGAATGGGGTGAAACTCCTTTTGGTTGAAGGTTGTGAAATAACTCAAGGTACTGTCATAGAAGGAGAAGTCATGCTCAATGAAGAAAGGGTGAAACCGCAGCTGGGAGGAGAGTGTAGCAATGACGGCAGCCGATGGTACTTGGACACTGGAGCTACAAACCATATGACTGGTTGCCAAGAAATCTTCACCAATCTGGACAGATCGGTGGTAGGATTCGTGAAGTTTGGAGATGGGTCACGGGTTCAGATTTGTGGCCGTGGAACAGTTTTGTTCCAAAGTCTAGCGAAGGAGCATCATGTGCTGTCAAACGTGTACTACATCCCTCAGCTATGCAACAAGATTGTTAGCATTGGACAATTAGACGAGCAAGGCTACAAAACAGTTGTTGATGAAGGGACCTTGTGCATATACGATGATGAAGGACAACAGTAAGCGAGTACCGAGGATTGAAAACAAACTCTATGCATTAAACCTAACAAGGTCTCAACCAATTTGTCTTCGACCATGAGTGGAGACAAAAATTAGCTCACGGCATGCTTTCGGTTCGGACACATCAATTTCAGATCGCTGGGAGATATGTCCAGGTTAAGGTTAGTCGAAGGGATGCCGAGCATAGACCACGTCGACCAGAAGTGTGAAGCTTTCCTTGCAGGAAAGCAGCACCGATCCCCATTTCCCAAAGAAGCTACCTATCGAGCAACAGAACGGCTTGAATTGGTTCATGCCGACCTATGTGGTCCCATTTCACCAGCCACTCCAGGAGGGAAGCGATACTTTCTCTTAATGGTGGACGACCATTCTCGTTATATGTGGGGAGATTTAATTAGCTCAAAGAATGAAGCCTTTCAAGCCTTCAAGCTCATCAAGGCTCGAGTTGAATCAGAATCGAATAAGAAAATAAGGGGACTCCGGACTGATCGGGGAGGAGAGTTCTGCTCGGAAGAATTCAACAGTTTCTGCGGGGAACAAGGCATCAGACGGTTCTTGACAGCACCTTACTCTCCACAACAGAACGGTGTCGCCGAACGAAGAAATCAAACGATAGTAGCAACTGTAAGGAGCTTGATGAAGAATATGGGAATGCCGGAAAGTTAAGGGAGAGGTCGTTTCAACAGCGATTTACCTTCTAAACAGGGCAGCAGCAAAAAGTGTTGAAGGAAAAACTCCTTACGAGGCTTGGTTTCTCAGAAAACCCCAGGTAGCTCATCTACGCACCTTTGGGTGTGTTGCATACGTGAGAAACACTAAACCTCATCTCAAGAAGCTAGAGGACAGAAGCACCAAGATGGTCTTTCTTGGATATGAGACATGATCAAAGGCTTATAGAGTGTATGATCCAATTGGTGATAGAGTACATGTCACCCGAGATGTGGTGTTTGAAGAAGACAGAGCGTGGGATTGGGATAACCCAACGATGCAAGGAGAAGCGGCACACCTTATAAATACACCTTCTGGTGGACATTGGCGTAAGTTCGAGGCGAGACAGAAGTCGCCACCTGAGAATGACCTCCAAAACTGTAGTCCATCAACTCCAAGAAGTTCTGAGACATCACAGAGTGGAGGGGTGTTCGAGATACCTACACACTCACCGATGTCAGGAGAGGAAGACAACACAGAAGAAGATACAACAGACACAATGTCACAGTCTGCATCACCCACAAGTGTTTCATCAGTTGAGACTCCTCCACTCAAGATGAGAACACTGCAGGACCTCTACGACAACACACAAGAAGTGGGAATTCAATACTCAAGTTTGTGTCTCTTGACTGAAGAAGAGCCGGACAGTGTGGAGGAAGCACTGGCAATAAAGCACTGGAGACTTGCTATGGAAGATGAAATGAAGTCAATACTTGACAACAACACTTGGGAATATGCAGAGCTACCAGCTGAACAAAGGCCCATAGGGTTAAAATGGGTATTCAAAGTAAAGAAGGATTCAGGAGGAAATATTGTGAAATATAAGGCAAGGCTGGTTGCAAAGGGATACTCTCAGCGGCATGGAGTGGACTTTGAAGAAGTTTTTGCCCCCGTGGCAAGAATGGAAACTATAAGGGTCCTAATAGCCCTTGCTGTCCAAGGTAACTGGGAAATCCATCATATGGATGTGAAGCCCACCTTCTTAAATGGTGAAATCTCAGAAGATGTGTTTGTGACTCAACCCCCGGGTTTTGTTGACAAAACAAATAGCAACAAGGTTTTAAAACTCAAGAAGGCTCTCTACGGACTTCGACAGGCTCCAAGGGCATGGAATTCAAAACTTGACAAGTCACTTGTGTCATTGGGTTTTGAAAGAAGTGAGATAGAACACGCCGTGTACAGGAGAGGAGAAGGTACTTCCCTGCTGCTAATTGGAGTATATGTTGATGACTTAATAGTTACAGGTGCCAACACTGAAGAAATAAATGAGTTCAAAACTCAGATGAAGAAGATCTTCAGTATGAGTGACCTTGGTTACCTCAGCTATTACCTTGGAATAGAAGTGGGGCGTTTCAAGAAAGAAATTTTCTTATGCCAAGAAGGTTATGCAATGAAAATACTCAAGATAGCAGGGATGCAAGATTGCAATCCTTGCACAGTTCCCATGGAAAGTCGCCTGAAACTAAGCAAGCAGACAGAGGAACCTCCTCATCAAAGACTCTATACGAGCTTAATCGGGAGCTTACGGTACTTGGTGAATACCAGACCAGACCTAGCATATTCGGTGGGAATAGTAAGCGATTCATGGAATCCCCGACAACCACGGCATCTGGCGGCGATTAAACACATCTTGAGGTATGTGAAGGGCACAATCGGGTATGGATGTTTCTACACTAAAGATGGTCAATCTGGAGACAAGCTAGTCGGGTTCTGTGACAGCGACTTGGCAGGGGACATTAACGATCGGAAGAGCACTATGGGTATAGCTTACTTCCTTGGTTCATGTCTTGTAACCTGGGCATCTCAGAAGCAAAGAATCGTGGCTCTGTCGTCATGCGAAGCTGAGTATATCGCAGCAGCAGCAACCGCTTGCCAGGGAATCTGGTTAAGAAGGTTACTTGTAGATTTGGAGAAGAAGAAACCAGAGAAGATAAGGATGTTCGTGGACAATAAATCGGCCATAGCGCTATGCAAGAATCCGGTTTATCATGCAAGAAGCAAGCATATAGATACAAGATATCATTTCATAAGGAACTGTGTTGAAGAAGGAGAAGTGGACATTAGCCACGTAAGAACAGAGGAGCAGTTAGCGGACATTCTGACTAAACCTCTGGACCGAATAAATTTTCTGGAGATGCGTCGGAAGCTGGGCGTAATAGAGGTGGATTCTGGACAACAAGATTAGAGGGGTGATTTGTTAGCCTTAATCTAGTTGTCGAGCTTAAGCTTTAGTTTTTACATTTCGGTTTCTTCAGTTGTGATAAAGTCAAGTTCGAGTAGTACTCTGAACTCGGTTCAGACTTCAGTAGTTGTCTTACGGAAATAGCAGTTGAGTTGTATTCCGTTTGTAATACTTGTCCGAATCATATTTGTTGAAGAAGCTATAAATAAAGACCAGATGCACTGACGGAAGCATTGCCAGACAAAGTTGTTTTTCTCTGTTTTGGTTTGAAGTCTGCAATCAAGTATCGGAGAAGTAGAGCATCGCTGTTTACTTTCCGGCAATACAGTTTTGCCGAGGTTCAGCAGCAGTTCTTGTGCGTGAGTTTGTATTGTCGACTTGATCTTCCGAGTTATCGATCTTGGCTTGGTTCCAACACAACCTATGTAAATAACAGATCAAATTAACTGTACAATTCGAAGAGATGGTCGGATAAACAGTACCCGACCATGGAGGTTGAATGAACACACTCGGTGAACAGTAAAACTGCACTGGGTCGGATGTAAACAGTACTCCGAACTGGTTGGTAGCAAAGGTCAGATGAATAATGTTCGGTGTGAATAGTGCTTGGATGAACAGTGTTTATATGAATAGTAAATTAGCACGATCTCGAGAACAAGAATCGATGTAATTTTTGATTGGCTGATCCAAAATTGGTAAAATTTTGTGTGCACCTTCCTATGGATGCTAAGAACCTATTCCAATCTTCAATTGCAAGGATTTACGTCAAAATTCTGACATTTTTCTAGTTTAGCGAAGGTTGCACCAAAACCGGATCAAACACAAAAACTTCACCCTTAATTTGTTTGTGGGGAGATGATGATCAGGATGATCTTAGATGATCTCCCACATATCACAGCAAGAAGAACACCAAATAACAGCCCTTCAAACAAACAAGAATGTGATCTACATGGATCTTTCTTCTTTCAAGCATCTTTTGCAAAAACTGAAAAGAAGATATTGTAGATTACCTCGATAATTAGAATGTGATATATAGAAGATTCATCCAGCAATATTTCATCCTTAGCACAAGATCCAAAAGCATTTAGAAGGAAGGGAGGCAAATCCAAAGTGTAATAAACGAATTGCAAGAAGTAAAGGAAATTTTAGAATATAGAAGAAATTTAATCTTGCATTGTTTTGAGAGGAAGATTTACAAAGCCACGCTACTAGGTGGGGCAAAGCTCACATAAGCACAAGAAAAACCAAAAATCCTCTCTAAAAACACAGGGGTAAGGTATCTCTCCACCCCTCTACTTATAGTGCACTAGGAGCAACCTATACCCGTAGATGACTACTTGACCTTTAAGAAACCTCATCAATAGCTGAGATTCACTCCCTCACTCATACATGGGCTAAATCGCAACCCAACAATATAACGGGTTTTATCCACACACACACACACACACACACACACTAACTTAACACTACTCCACCCACGAACGTTTGATCCAATGATCCTCCTTCGTTTGAGTAAGGCTCAAATTAACATCTCATCCATCCACCTATCATCCTGGTTCGTAGCCACTCCCTAGCCTTAATCATCTTTCGGTGACACCTTGATCGTCTAGACCTCAGCTCTCCTAGCCTAAATTACATTTTGCCAACTTGGTCATGATCTTGCTTTCTCTTACATTTGGACCAAGTAGGGCTTTACAATCAAATTTCTTTCTTCTTTTTGTTTTAAACTCAAATATGTTTTTTTTGGTGTTTGTCAATATACTCATCAAGGGGAGATTGAAAGATCAAGTGGAGATCTATCCATGTGTGTGATGAGTAATTGACTGTATTTGAGCTTGTGGAGCTCATATTTCAGTTTGAATTGAGCTTGCTTTGGTCTTGAGCAATTTGAGTTGCTGTGAGTTGTCCACAACCAGAGGTCAGAGTCTTGAGAGGTCAGGCCTTGACAGGTTGGAATTTTAAGTGATTGTGGACTTGACTAGTTGTGGCCTAAGGTGGAATCCTTAGATATGTGATTATTTAGTTGATTACTTATTGCATATCATTGTGAGCAATGCTATGTGATGTGTTTCCCTTGTCTGTATGGTTGCAGGACTTCGAAGTTAGGTCATGGTAAGGTGGAGGAGATCAAGACTAGGCTAGGAGAGCTGAGGTCTAGACGATCAAGGTGTCGCCGAAAGATGATTAAGGCTAGGGAGTGGCTACGAACCAGGATGATAGGTGGATGGATGAGATGTTAATTTGAGCCTTACTCAAACGAAGGAGGATCATTGGATCAAATGTTCGTGGGTGGAGTAGTGTTAAGTTAGTGTGTGTGTGTTAGTGTGTGTGTGTGTGTGTGTGTGTGTGTGTGTGTGTGTGTGTGTGGATAAAACCCGTTATATTGTTGGGTTGCGATTTAGCCCATGTATGAGTGAGGGAGTGAATCTCAGCTATTGATGAGGTTTCTTAAAGGTCAAGTAGTCATCTACGGGTATAGGTTGCTCCTAGTGCACTATAAGTAGAGGGGTGGAGAGATACCTCACCCCTGTGTTTTTAGAGAGGATTTTTGGTTTTTCTTGTGCTTATGTGAGCTTTGCCCCACCTAGTAGCGTGGCTTTGTAAATCTTCCTCTCAAAACAATGCAAGATTAAATTTCTTCTATATTCTAAAATTTCCTTTACTTCTTGCATTTCATTTATTACACTTTGGATTTGCCTCCCTTCCTTCTAAGTGCTTTTGGATCTTGTGCTAAGGATGAAAGATTGCTGGATGAATCTTCTATATATCACATTCTAATTATCGAGGTAATCTACAATATCTTCTTTTCAGTTTTTGCAAAAGATGCTTGAAAGAAGAAAGATCCATGTAGATCACATTCTTGTTTGTTTGAAGGGCTGTTATTTGGTGTTCTTCTTGCTGTGATATGTGGGAGATCATCTAAGATCATCCTGATCATCATCTCCCCACAAACAAATTAAGGGTGAAGTTTTTGTGTTTGATCCGGTTTTGGTGCAACCTTCGCTAAACTAGAAAAATGTCAGAATTTTGACGTAAATCCTTGCAATTGAAGATTGGAATAGGTTCTTAGCATCCATAGGAAGGTGCACACAAAATTTTACCAATTTTGGATCAGCCAATCAAAAATTACATCGATTCTTGTTCTCGAGATCGTGCTAATTTACTATTCATATAAACACTGTTCATCCGAGCACTATTCACACCGAACATTATTCATCTGACCTTTGCTACCAACCAGTTCGGAGTACTGTTTACATCCGACCCAGTGCAGTTTTACTGTTCACCGAGTGTGTTCATTCAACCTCCATGGTCGGGTACTGTTTATCCGACCATCTCTTCGAATTGTACAGTTAATTTGAACTGTTATTTACATAGGTTGTGTTGGAACCCAGCCAAGATCGATAACTCGGAAGATCAAGTCGACAATACAAACTCACGCTGAAGCTATTTCTTTGAACCTCGGCAAAACTGTATTGCCGGAAAGTAAACAGCGATGCTCTACTTCTCCGATACTTGATTGCAGACTTCAAACCAAAACAGAGAAAAACAACTTTGTCTGGCAATGCTTCCGTCAGTGCATCTGGTCTTTATTTATAGCTTCTTCAACAAATATGATTCGGACAAGTATTACAAACGGAATACAACTCAACTGCTATTTCCGTAAGACAACTACTGAAGTCTGAACCGAGTTCAGAGTACTACTCGGACTTGACTTTATCACAACTGAAGAAACCGAAAACAGAAAAACTAAAGCTTAAGCGTCTGACAACTAGATTAAGGCTAACAAATCACCCCTCTAATCTTGTTGTCCAGAATCCACCTCTATTACGCCCAGCTTCCGACGCATCTCCAGAAAATTTATTCGGTCCAGAGGTTTAGTCAGAATGTCCGCTAACTGCTCCTCTGTTCTTACGTGGCTAATGTCCACTTCTCCTTCTTCAACACAGTTCCTTATGAAATGATATCTTGTATCTATATGCTTGCTTCTTGCATGATAAACCGGATTCTTGCATAGCTCTAAGGCCGATTTATTGTCCACGAACATCCTTATCTTCTCTGGTTTCTTCTTCTCCAAATCTACAAGTAACCTTCTTAACCAGATTCCCTGGCAAGCGGCTGCTGCGATATACTCAAATTTTTCGCATGACGACAGAGCCACGATTCTTTGCTTCTGAGATGCCCAGGTTACAAGACATGAACCAAGGAAGTAAGCTATACCCATAGTGCTCTTCCGATCGTTAATGTCCCCTGCCAAGTCGCTGTCACAGAACCTGACTAGCTTGTCTCCAGATTGACCATCTTTAGTGTAGAAACATCCATACCCGATTGTGCCCTTCACATACCTCAAGATGTGTTTAATCTTTGCCGAGATCTTTGTGTTGTCGGGGATTCCATGAATCTGCTTACTATTCCCACCGAATATGCTAGGTCCGGTGCAGTATTCACCAAGTACCGTAAGCTCTGATTAAGCTCGGTATAGAGTCTTTGTTGGACAGGAGGTTCCTCTATCTGCTTGCTTAGTTTCAGGCGACTTTCCATGGGAACTGTGCAAGGATTGCAATCTTGCATCCCTGCTATCTTGAGTATTTTCATTGCATAACCTTCTTGGCATAAGAAAATTTCTTTCTTGAAACGCCCCACTTCTATTCCAAGGTAATAGCTGAGGTAACCAAGGTCACTCATACTGAAGATCTTCTTCATCTAAGTTTTGAACTCATTTATTTCTTCAGTGTTGGCACCTGTAACTATTAAGTCATCAACATATACTCCAATTAGCAGCAGGGAAGTACCTTCTCCTCTCCTGTACACGGCGTGTTCTATCTCACTTCTTTCAAAACCCAATGACACAAGTGACTTGTCAAGTTTTGAATTCCATGCCCTTGGAGCCTGTCGAAGTCCGTAGAGAGCCTTCTTGAGTTTTAAAACCTTGTTGCTATTTGTTTTGTCAACAAAACCCGGGGGTTGAGTCACAAACACATCTTCTGAGATTTCACCATTTAAGAAGGTGGGCTTCACATCCATATGATGGATTTCCCAGTTACCTTGGACAGCAAGGGCTATTAGGACCCTTATAGTTTCCATTCTTGCCACGGGGGCAAAAACTTCTTCAAAGTCCACTCCATGCCGCTGAGAGTATCCCTTTGCAACCAGCCTTGCCTTATATTTCACAATATTTCCTCCTGAATCCTTCTTTACTTTGAATACCCATTTTAACCCTATGGGCCTTTGTTCAGCTGGTAGCTCTGCATATTCCCAAGTGTTGTTGTCAAGTATTGACTTCATTTCATCTTCCATAGCAAGTCTCCAGTGCTTTATTGCCAGTGCTTCCTCCACACTGTCCGGCTCTTCGTCAGTCAAGAGACACAAACTTGAGTATTGAATTCCCACTTCTTGTGTGTTGTCATAGAGGTCCTGCAGTGTTCTCATCTTGAGTGGAGGAGTCTCAACTGATGAAACACTTGTGGGTGATGCAGACTGTGACATTGTGTCTGTTGTATCTTCTTCTGTGTTGTCTTCCTCTCCTGACATCGGTGAGTGTGTAGGTATCTCGAACACCCCTCCACTCTGTGATGTCTCAGAACTTCTTGGAGTTGATGGACTGCAGTTTTGGAGGTCATTCTCAGGTGGCGACAGTTCTGTCCGTCTCGAACTTACGCCAATGTCCACCAGGAAGGTGTATTTATAAGCAGGTGCTGCTTCTCCTTGCATCGTTGGGTTATCCCAATCCCACGCTCTGTCTTCTTCAAACACCACATCTCGGGTGACATGTACTCTATCACCAATTGGATCATACACTCTATAAGCCTTTGATCATGTCTCATATCCAAGAAAGACCATCTTGGTGCTTCTGTCCTCTAGCTTCTTGAGATGAGGTTTAGTGTTTCTCACGTATGCAACACACCCAAAGGTGCGTAGATGAGCTACCTGGGGTTTTCTGAGAAACCAAGCCTCGTAAGGAGTTTTTCCTTCAACACTTTTTGTCGCTGCCCTGTTTAGAAGGTAAATCGCTGTTGAAACAGCCTCTCCCCAGAACTTTCCCGGCATTCCCATATTCTTCATCAAGCTCCTTACAGTTGCTACTATCGTTTGATTTCTTCGTTCGGCGACACCGTTCTGTTGTGGAGAGTAAGGTGCTGTCAAGAACCGTCTGATGCCTTGTTCCCCGCAGAAACTGTTGAATTCTTCCGAGCAGAACTCTCCTCCCCGATCAGTCCGGAGTCCCCTTATTTTCTTATTCGATTCTGATTCAACTCGAGCCTTGATGAGCTTGAAGGCTTGAAAGGCTTCATTCTTTGAGCTAATTAAATCTCCCCACATATAACGAGAATGGTCGTCCACCATTAAGAGAAAGTATCGCTTCCCTCCTGGAGTGGCTGGTGAAATGGGACCACATAGGTCGGCATGAACCAATTCAAGCCGTTCTGTTGCTCGATAGGTAGCTTCTTTGGGAAATGGGGATCGGTGCTGCTTTCCTGCAAGGAAAGCTTCACACTTCTGGTCGACGTGGTCTATGCTCGGCATCCCTTCGACTAACCTTAACCTGGACATATCTCCCAGCGATCTGAAATTGATGTGTCCGAACCGAGCATGCCGTAGCCAATTTTTGTCTCCACTCATGGTTAGAAGACAAATTGGTTGAGACCTTGTTAGGTTTAATGCATAGAGTTTGTTTTCAATCCTCGGTACTCTGCTTACCTGTTGTCCTTCATCATCGTATATGCACAAGGTCCCTTCATCAACAACTGTTTTGTAGCCTTGCTCGTCTAATTGTCCAATGCTAACAATCTTGTTGCATAGCTGAGGGATGTAGTACACGTTTGACAGCACATGATGCTCCTTCGCTAGACTTTGGAACAAAACTGTTCCACGGCCACAAATCTGAACCCGTGACCCATCTCCAAACTTCACGAATCCTACCACCGATCTGTCCAGATTGGTGAAGATTTCTTGGCAACCAGTCATATGGTTTGTAGCTCCAGTGTCCAAGTACCATCGGCTGCCGTCATTGCTACACTCTCCTCCCAGCTGCGGTTTCACCCTTTCTTCATTGAGCATGACTTCTCCTTCTATGACAGTACCTTGAGTTATTTCACAACCTTCAACCAAAAGGAGTTTCACCCCATTCTCCTTTTGCTCCTTTTGTTTTTCAACAAGTAGAGATTTCTCCTTCCTTGGTTGTTTGCACTCCGAGGCAAAATGGCCAAACTCTTCGTAGTTGTAGCATTTGATTTTCGTCTTGTCGAACTTACAGTAAGGACGCCTCTCTCCTTCGTTGCCTCGTCCACCGCGGCCTCGACCTCGGCTCCCAAAACGTCCTCCACCTCTTCTTTGGTTGCTGCTGGATGATCCCTCATCATATTTCTTGGTCTTCTGTGCATCCCATTTTTCACGCGAAGCCATCATGAGGTGATCCCCATCCTCCTTCGCTTTCCAGCCTCTGGTGCTTTCTTCAAAAGCTCTAAGTCGCCCCATTGCTTCGGCCAGCGTCATTGAGGCTACGTCTCCCCATTGCTCTATAGTAGCAATGATCTGAGAAAACCGGTTTGGGACTGCACTAAACAGCTTCTCCACCATCACATCTTCTGACATTTCGGAGCCAAGTGACCGGATTTCACTTACCAGTGTGGTGAGCCGTAATGAGAACTTGTTGATGGTCTCATTTTCCTCCATGCTCAACCGATTAAACTCCCTCTTCAGCGTCTGTATCCGAGCTTTCTTGACACGGTCTTCTCCTATTCTCATCTCCCTGAGTGTGTTCCACGCATCCTTAGCAGTCTCTTTGTGTGCAATTGCCATTAGCACATCGTCAGGTACTGCTTGCGATAGTGCAGCCAGGGCCCCTTGGTCTGTCTCCTCACAAACCGGTGCTTCCCCTTCAATTGCTGCCCACACTCCAAGTGATCTGAGAATTATCTTCATCTTCACGGCCCATATGCCGTAATTGGTGTCGCTAAGCATCGGATATTTTATCGGGACGCTTGATCTTGTTACTGTCTTCACTTGTCCTGATGACTCTGCTGCATCAGTTGCAACCGGACCTGTTGGTGTAGTTCCTTGCGATCCAATGTCTGACATGATTTCTGAGTTATCCCGCTCTGATACCAAATGTTGGAACCCAGCCAAGATCGATAACTCGGAAGATCAAGTCGACAATACAAACTCACGCACAAGAACTGCTGCTGAACCTCGGCAAAACTGTATTGCCGGAAAGTAAACAGCGATGCTCTACTTCTCCGATACTTGATTGCAGACTTCAAACCAAAACAGAGAAAAACAACTTTGTCTGGCAATGCTTCCGCCAGTGCATCTGGTCTTTATTTATAGCTTCTTCAACAAATACGATTCGGACAAGTATTACAAACGGAATACAGCTCAACTGCTATTTCCGTAAGACAACTACTGAAATCTGAACCGAGTTCAGAGTACTACTCGGACTCGACTTTATCACAACTGAAGAAACCGAAAACAGAAAAACTAAAGCTTAAGCGTCTGACAACTAGATTAAGGCTAACAGGTTGGAGTTCTGTTCAGCCTTGCAATCTGATTCTGATTCTAAAGTCTGGCCGAACAGACTCAACAGAGCTCAAAGTTCAACATACAGCAAAGTGCCAGAAGAATCTTTCGAATGCATGTGCTTCTTGGCTGCCAATATACAGTTCATCTTTTGGAGTCGTCAACAGTACCTGATTGCTGACCCTTTTTTCTAGAGCATCTCCAAGAAAACCCTAAAAATGAGCCTTAAATTTTAATTTAGGACCCCAACTAATTAGATTTATGGCTCCAACGAAATATTCACTCCAACAATTAAATTCTCAAACCCAACGAAGATAGGACTCAATCACAGAGTTACTAAATATAGCTACTCTCTTAGGGGTCCTAAAACAATTTGCTAAATTTTAACAATTTAAGATTCTTGATGGAGTTAATCTTTTCCCTAAAAACCATATTTAAAGCCCCTCATATGCTCTTAGAGCAACTGATTTCCGATTCCCGATGATATCCACAACTAACATCGATGGATGCTACATGACAGTGCCAAGTCCTATCTGATGTACAAATTCAAATAAAACCAACCTGATAGAATCGTACAACAAGCAACCACATAACCCAAAAAAAAAAAAAAACCCTTCCATTCTGCAGTAATACAGGAGCATCAGAATCAATATATAGAACTACAACAGCTCTTCGTTGGCATCAAACGACCGATTCATTTCAGGGGTATTTCATGTTTGCAAACATAGTACTAGAAAGAAAGGAAACCTCACATGTTAATGGCACATAAGCTTCTTGCCGCGCAACTCACAAGCTAGAAAGGAAAATGAAGTTCGGTGAGTGACCAATACTGGGGAGAAAGAACTCCAGGCTTGCAGTTGTGAGCTTCACGCCGATTCTCTTTGCGAAGCGAACAGCAAATTACATCGAGCTATCCATCTTCCATCTGCCCCGGAGCATAATTAAACATCAGGTAGACCTTACTTACTGGCCTCACATCTTCCATGTATACGCAACTGGGCTGCGAACGACATGTTCATCATTTACCCAGGATATCCAACCGAAATCTGGTTTTGAACGGCTTGGATCGGCCTTCGATGCGAAGGTAACATAGTACCTCTGCTTTTGCCCCACCTTCTTGAACACGAGTTTTGTTGGTGTCACCGTAGCAGCGACAGATGCAGGGCTGCTGACCTTCACACTGTAGACAGACGTCGCCGGAGCGACGTTGGTTAGCTCCCTCCTATACCTCACAACCTGCCTTGATCCCCTCTTGAACACGACTGAAAACGATGGGTAGTTGAGATCACCAGGGCGGGATTTCCTCGGGCATGAGACGTTGCGCATCTTGGTGATCGCCTGGATATGCGGGGCGCTGTAGTTCAGGGAACAGAGGAAGCCGACGTAGTCATCGGGAGAGACGTCGTACACGAGGCCCGGGGAGAGCGCCTTCTGTGGGTCAACATGGCCTGCGCCAAAAGCAAATGGGGTTGCGAGCGAGCCTCCTGCGGCGTCCCGGAGGGAGGAGTTTGCGTTGTCGACGGTGTATGCCGTGGTCATCAGCGCAGACTTGATGGCGGCAGGGCTCCAGTCAGGGTGCGCGGCCTTGAGTAGCGCGGCGACTCCGCTGATGTGGGGGCACGACATGGATGTCCCTGCAAGAACCGAAACGAGTAGTCGATTGGACAGATGTAGGCTCCAGGCTTTCAGCTTATAGATGGTGGTATTAGCATGCAAATTCGTATGATCAGTTAGATGCAAATTCGTAGGAGATACAAGAGATTGAGCCTGGTTGGAACAGAGCAACTCAAGAATAGATAGATGTACTTGATCAAGGAAATATCAGGATAATGCAAAACGTAACATCGAAACTTCGGATGGAACAACTGAACGTGCAGGAGGGAATAAGACTGCGGTATTTTTAAAACTACTATTCAATGATGTCTCACAGAATTCTTCCATTGTGTGCTAGATTTAATATTTACCAGCACCTTTATTTTAAGCTCATAATGACAATGCAACCACATGTTCACAGGTTCCAGCATATAAAGTTAGAAACCACTCAAACCGGTTGTCTCCTTGCCTTGGCTGCTCTTGGCATATAAAGTTAGAAACCACTCAAACCAGATGTTCATGCGAGTGTATTACTTCTAAAACGGGCAAACAGTAGCTTGTCTTGGCTGCTCTTGCCTTTGACAAACTTCATTCACATCTACTAGTAAGCATGACATGCGCATCCCTTACATAAGGCGGTGAATGCAGGTGCTATTAATTCCAAGAAACAACAGAGATGAACTGAAATGGCCATTCTGCAACAGGGTACGTGCCCAAATCTAAAGTCTCTGATTGCAAGTAGTATGTATTTTTCTGACTGAATTGTCACTCTGTGGAAGCAGTAAATGAGTAATTCCAAACATGACAGCAACATGATATGGTGAGCAAAAAAATGAATCTGAGCAGAGCAAGAGCGTGGCAGGGAGCATGGAACACTCACCGGATATGATGTTGAAGTGAGTCCGGCGGCCGTCTTTGGCGAGCCCGGTCGGCCCGGCGACTCCGGACCACCCGGCCAGGATGTTCACTCCCGGACCGATCATGTCCGGCTTAAGGACCTCCGGCACGACGGTGTTCGGCCCGCGGGAGCTGAACGCCGCCACGACGGGCGACGGCCGGACGCCAAGAACCGTGCCGCCGAAGCTCAGCATTGCCATCGGCCTGCCGCCGCGTGCCGCGTACTCGCGTATCTTGTCACCGGCCAACCGCCCCACCGCCACGGCCGGAAGGAGGTGGCTGTCCGCCACAAGCTCTTCACCGCTCGCGGCGGTGTTCGCCAGCACCATCCCGGCGCCGCCCGCGGCCTTGACGACGGCACCCTTCTCCACACGCGCGTTGACGCCGCGGTCGCAGATCACGATCTTGCCGCGCACGGCAGCCGGATCGAGTGTTCCAGAGAGGCACAACTTGGTAGCGTTGTCGCGGCCGCCACCGTAGACGAGAGGGAGCATGGCGGGGCGGGGGGAGGGGGAGGGGGCGGGCCCAGCATAGAGAGACACGCCGGCGAGGCGCGCTCCTGTAGGGAGCGTGACATAGGCTGGGAAGTCGCGGTCGAGCGTGCCAGCGGCGACGGTGGCGACCCACGGCGCGGAGTTCGCGACGGTGGCGCCAGACGGGCCGGAGTTGCCGGCCGAGCATGCTACGAACACGCCGGCTGCCGCGGCACCGAAGGCGCCCACTGCCACGATGTCCCGGAAGTACGGCGCCGACCCGCCGCCGAGGGACAGGGATAGCACGCCCACCCCATCGGCCACGGCAGCGTCAATGCCGGCTAGAATGTCAGAGCCGAGGCACCCCTCCGGCCAGCACACCTTGTACGCCGCGACCCGAGCCCCGGGCGCCATTCCGCGTGCCGTGCCTGTGGCGTACCCAAACAGGCTTGCGTTCGCCACTGCTGCGCCCGCCGCCGTCGTCGCCGTGTGCGTCCCATGCCCGTCCCTGTCCCGCGCCGACGCAAACTCCCTCCTCCCCACGCCCACTCCCCCGCCGCCGCCATTCGCGGCGCGTCGGCCCCGCGAGAAGCTCCGCGCGCCCACCAGCTTCCTCCCGCACGCGCTCGGTAGGAAGTCGACGCCAGCTTCGCACACCCCCTTCCACCGCGCGGGCGGCGGCGGCAGGTCCCCGCCCGCGAAACTCGGCGACTCCGGCCACACGCCGGTATCAAGGACCCCTATGACCACGTCATGCGTGGCAGCCTCCAAGTTGTGGATGGCCGGCTGGTACGCCGGGGCAAGCAGTCCCAAGAACTCAGGGGACCGCGTGGTGTGGAGCTGGAACACGGCGTCTGGCACGACCTGCAGCACGCCGGGGCTGCCGCGGAGGAGCGGCAGGTGGTGCGGGAGCAGCGACGCCGCAAAGCCGTGCGTGGCGGTGGAGTAGGAGTAGATCAGGTGGCGCGCCGGGTCGATGAACAGGGACTGGAGGTGTGCCGCATGCCAATGCGCCGGGGACGGGTGCGCCGCCGGCATGAGCGCCGGGTCCATGAACACGATGTAGGTCGTCGTGCTGCCGCTGCTACTCGAGACGTCGGCGTCGGCATCGGCATTGGCAAGCAAGTTGCCTGCAAGGAAGAGGACGACATGGAGGAGGAGGTGGGTGTGCTCCATTGGAGAGTGGGAAGTGAGAGTGAGGGAGTGAGGTGGTGGTGATAATGTCGAGTGTACGGGAAAGCACTTGTGCCTTGTTGGGAGGGAGGGCCCTTGTGCAGGGCTTTAGGGAGGGTTTTGGGGCTTTTGGTAGACGAGGACAAGGTTTCAAATGATATATAAATTTGGAGAATGGCTCGAGTGTTTTTCACTTAACTGGACCTATAAAGAGAAGGGTGGTGGAGAGAGATGGCAAATTGATTGCATCAATGGATATCGAATTCGCGGTGAGATTTCAAAATTTTAAATAAAATATAGGTAAAATATAAAAATTAAATTACAAATCAGGTCATTTTTAACTGAGATTTTTAAGATTTTGATCAAATTGAACCAACCAAAAAAGAATAAAAAACACGTTAAATTTTTTTGAAATTTATTAAGGATGGTCTTGACCCTATATCCAATCAAATTCGGCCCACAAAAATAAAAATACGGTAAAAAAAAATTCTTCAGATTTGGGCGGGCCGAAATCGCCGAGATTTTGAAAGTTACTATAGCATTTGAATTTTTTTAAAAAAAATTACCAAGCCGAG
Source organism: Rhipidocladum racemiflorum (assembly GCA_036346355.1). Classification (NCBI taxonomy): domain Eukaryota; kingdom Viridiplantae; phylum Streptophyta; class Magnoliopsida; order Poales; family Poaceae; genus Rhipidocladum; species Rhipidocladum racemiflorum. The sequence continues at coordinate 34,086,458 of CM070588.1, forward strand.
ATTTAGGATGGGTGACGTGGGAGGATGACAATGAAGAATGTTTCTCATTTTTTTTTGAAAAAAAAAGAGATTATGATTAGATAGTAATGCATCATCTTTTTCACGACTAGTGGATTTATGCAAGTATTTAGTTGAAGTGTTCTTTTTGTAAGTTGTCAATAATCGTATGATAATCAAGTTTTGTTAATGTCACAAATGACTTTTGCAAGTAATAATTTGTTGATGAAGTGTTATTATTCCCATTTTGTACATGCTCATAAGAAACGCGAACATAAATTCTTGTAGTCATGATGAGTTCATCACTTCCTCTTTTTTTTTGTATACGATGAAAAACACTTTTCAACAAGGTTCTCCTAATCTCGATTTGACTTTTAGAATCGTAAGATTTTCTGATCCTAGATTTAGCGGCCGGTTTGACCCTACATAGGATCTTAATTTAATACTCCCTCTATTCTCATATGTAGGGTGTATAAGTTTTTTTTTGTAAAGACCAAGACAAGCTATCAATACGTTTTGTTTCCAGGATTTTCTCTAATTAACCGTGATTAATTATGCCTCGTTCACTCTGCATGCAGCGACCATTGGCCATGCTCATGCATGCATGCAGTTGGTAATTACTCCTAGGAGCACCCATTGGCCACGCCCATGCATGCATGCGGTTGGTAATTACTGCGGGCCAATTAATCTGCTTATGCATGCGCTAGTTAATGCATGCGCCTTACAAAACGGAACTTCCAACAAAAACTAAAACGCCCTACAAATAGGAACGAAGGGAGTAAAATTTTAATACTCTTATAATTCTTAAAATATTGTAGAATTATTGTTGGGAGTGGCCATCGCCTCCAACAACTTTTGGGGTGGCACGGGGCACATAGCCGGCCTCGAGAGACCCCTCTCGTCTCGGGTACAGCAGATCCACCAAGACAAGAAAGGCCGTATGAGGGTTTCGGCACTAACACCAGACCCTTCGGCTACACTCCGAAGGGGGATATGCTAGCAAGGCGTCAGGGCCTCTGATCATCCCTCGAAGGGGGTACGCCGAGGGGGGTGTAGGCAAGGGCTACAGTAGTAAGGAGTAGGCCTACACTAGATGTTATCATGACTCCTATGGCTAGCCCCAGCAAGAGGAAAGTATGGCAGAACCCTTACCAATCTACAAAATGTATAGGAATACCAATGTAATTATATCCTTAGGGGATGGCTACAAATAGCCTCTTGCCCAAACCTTGCTAGGGGTAATCCTTTTTCAGCAATAATACAATACATGTTTCCTTCCTGAGGTCCCTCTCTATACACTCACCCCCTATAGGGTGGTCCTTCAAAGCCCTTTGATCTATACTGTTTGACTTACAGCCACAAAAAAATTATGAACAAAATTTACATATGATTCTACTGGTCCTAGTACTTAAATATAGATAATTACTAGTATATGTCCTTCCAAATTTCACCTTCGATACATTCATATATAATATTATTTGAATAAAAAACAACATATCTTTCAATTAAATATAGATAATTACTAGTATATGTCCTTCCAAATTTCACCTTCGATACATTCATATATAATATTATTTGAATAAAAAACAACATATCTTTCAATTAGACTATCTATTATTAAATAAAGTTCTGTAAAGTACAATTCCAAAAGGATATCACTATTGAAATGCATGGTATATTTGGTAGAATCAAGTAGGTTCTTAGATGCTACAATTCAAAATAAAGTGATAAAATTATGTAATTGCTTGCAAATTTGATTCTGTGTTACTCTGAGTAATGCAAACGAAAATAAGCATTGTCAATATTTCTGTGATAACTAGAATCCTACCTAGGGATGCAAATGGGCCGGCCCTAGGGTCATCTTTGACCCACTCTAGTTCATTTGTTTGCACTAAAACTTAAAAGGTGGAGTAAAAATTAAGGATTTAGTGCAAACAAATGAACTAAAGTGGGCCAAAGAAGACCCTAGGGTCGGCCCATTTGCATCCCCAATCCTACCAGTGTTATATAAGCTTTGTTTTTTCTGATATTTGTGTGTTCCAATCAGGCTTGCAATAACCACTTACTTACCATTTACCCCGTCTTAGAATATGTCTAGTACCGCCCTCTTTCAGATCGCATCCGAATTCAGAGCAGCTCAAACAACATAAAACAGTAATAACGCAATTCACCGTTTCCTCCCGTTCCATGCATTCGAGACTCGAGCATGGTCAAGTCACAAGTAAGCCTCTAAACGAGTGGAGCTCGAGCAAACTTGCTCTTTCAACTTCAAGATCAGTAAAAACTTGAGTCGAACTAGAACGAGTTTAAGTTGGGACTCGAGCTCGACTCGATCTAAACTCGAGTAAGTTCGAATTCGGCTCAAACTAGTTAGGTAACAATAAATAATTCAATATGCACTATTTTTCAATAATAAAACATACTTAAGCTCGAGCTCGATTCGAGTAAACTCGGTAAGAGTCAACATATATTAATATTTAACAAGCGATTTGCAAATTTATCTAGCTCGCTCGGTGAAGCATGTGAGCTGGGGATCAAACTCAAGTTCAACTCATTTGAAATTTGAGCTGAACTCAAATTTAGCTCAGAGGGAGCCAAATTCTAGCAAATTCGAACTTTTTTACCGCCCTAGCTGGTCACAGGCGAAGTGAGCACTGTGCTAGGGAACGGTGGTATAGTCCCGTTTTCTGCAGAGATTACCCCCTGCTCACTTACTGGCATGCTGGCCCACCTGACATGGTGTTTAGATAAAAATAAATAAATTCTCATCACGTCTCGCTTGTTTTGAGTTCTGCCACTGCTCCTGCCTGCCTTCCTGCTTGCTTGCTGATGCCATGACCCAAGAACAAATGCAGCAGAGGCAGAGCAGGGCATGCAGGGCAAAGATTTGAATTTTGTATCCACACACAGCACACGGACACACTCCTCTATCAGCTCAGTCTCGCTTCCCAACGGCAGGTTAAAGAAAGAGAGGAGTAGGCGAGGAGGGAGAAGCGAGGCGGCGGCGAGGACCAAGGAGGATTCATGTCGGCTTGCTCGGCAATGGGGACATCTCGCGCACGGAGATAGGCCAAAAACTCTCCCATCGGTGTCTGCTCGCTTCTCCTGGGGATGCGCGTTTTTAGGTGGACCTCACGTACGCACCCACGCACAGGGTTTACAAAAATCGATTCCAATCCAAAAAAACCTATTAGCTCGGCACCAAAAATTATAAAAAAATCACTAAAAATCGTATGAATGTTAAAGTCAAAAAAATTTAAACTCGGTGATAAAAAAAAATAGAAAAAGAGCGATTTCATCGATAATCGATCGATTTCTAGCGAAAATCAAGCGAGCATTCGAAATTTTAGGGTTGTCAGTTTTTGAGCGATTTTCCACAGATTTTCAACGAAAATCAACAACTTTCCATTGGCTTACGTCGCATAAAATTTCTCATTTTTTTTTATTTTTTAAAAATTGTACCGATTTATCGATTGGTTTTGAATATCGTATCCATCGATATGGACGAAAATCAAGCAATTTTCGATGATTTTTAGAACCCTACCCACACATTGCATGAGGGTTTCAAATCTCACTGAAATTCGATTCTTTTGACGGGTTCCATATACGCGTGTGCTGATTATATTTCGATGTGATTATTTGAATTCTGTCTAAAAATTTAGATTTTTTTGTTTTGTCTTGAAACTATATCCAAATTTTTGAAATTACCGAAATTCAGCGATTTCTATGTGCAAAAAGAAAATCGAAACCTGCATCGCATCCGTCTTTGCACGGACACGAATCAGGTATAGCGAATGCAACTTTGCCAGTAATAGCCAGGGTTCACCTTACAGTTTTTGCTCAGGAAATCGAGTGTAGTCTGGTACCGATTTTCGGAGAAAATCGTCAGAATTTTTGAAAAAAATTCAAAAAAAAAAATCTACCGATTATCTCTCGATTTTTACCGATTTTCTCTTGATTTTCACCTATTATCACGATATTTGGACCGGTCAATTGAATGTTTCTCAAAGCCGATTTTTTGAGCGATTTTCTTTCGATTTTCACCGATTATCGCGATATTTACGTCGCATAAATTTTTTTATTTTTTTATTTTTTTTTAATTTAACCGGTTTTCCGAGCGATTTTAAATATCTTACTCCATCAATATGTCCGATAATCACAATTTTCTCTTGATTTTCTGCGATATTTGAATCCTTGGTAGCAGCTCATCAGCCATCCGACAAGCTATCGATGCATTGGAGCCATCAGCTCATCAGCCATCCGACAAGCTCAGCAGCACATTGGATTCATTGCTAACAATTAATCTTGATTTCTAACAGCTTCTTTTGGAGCCAAAAAAAAAAAAAAAAAAAAAAAAAATAGAAATAAAGCCAAAGTAGCACCAATTTCATTCCCTTTACTTTTCCAACGACTTCCAGTCAAATTCAATATGCTTGATCCTCACTTCTTTTCCCTTCTAGTCACAATACAACAGTAAAATTTCAAAGATCTACAAAAATAACTACATATATATGTTTGCTAACAATTAATCTGATTATGCTAGTATCTTCTTTGTTCATAGTTCTGATGATGCTCAGGATGGCAGTAATCATCGTTCCTTTTGAAGGGTTTGATAAATGGTAGTTCTTACAAAGAAAATGATGAAAGTAAACTCATGCGTTGTTACAGCTCATATTTCCCTGCATGAATACATAAGATTAGGCTAGTAGGAACTCATTATATCCTCTTTTGTACTACAATAGATGTCAGACATTCAGTTCGAGGAGAAGTTGAACCTCAACTATCTTTCTCATAACAATTTGTGATTTTGTACATGATTCATTTCGTTTTTAATTATCTATCAAAGGGAGAAGAATAAAATATTTTGTTAATGAATACATTTTAAAATAAAAACTACAGAAGAAAAATAAAAAAATTATATAAATATACCTCAACTATCTTTCTCATAACAATTTGTGATTTTGTACATGATTCATTTCGTTTTTAATTATCTATCAAAGGGAGAAGAATAAAATATTTTGTTAATGAATACATTTTAAAATAAAAACTACAGAAGAAAAATAAAAAAAATTATATAAATATACCTCTGTCGCCAATTCATTTTGTGACAAAAGCTTACCAGCCAAATGGACCTATAGGTCAAATGAATCAGTGACAAAACTATCGGTTAAACAAAACTCTATCGTCAATTCATTTGGCCATAGATTTTTGCCCTTTGCCAAATGATATGGCGACAGGTTGATGGAAAGCTTCAATCGCCAAATGAATTGGTGATAGAAGCCTTTATTGCCAATTCCTTTAGTGACAAAAGCCTACTAGCCAAGTGGACATGTTGACCAAATGAATTTGGGCAAAAATGTCGGCTAAATAAAACCCTGTCATCAATTCATTTGGCCATAGACTTCTGTCTGTCGCCAAATGAAATAGCGATAGGCTAATGAAAAGCTTTAGACATCAAATGAATTGGCGACATACTTATGTCGCTAAATGAATTACCGACAGAGGTATATTTATGTAATTTTTTGATATATTGTTTGTATAAATTTATTTAAAAAATCAAGAATAACAAGTGTAGTGATAGTCTCTTGAAGTTCTAAACAATAAAGATAAGGAGGTATAAGCATCGAGGTATCTAATTTTAGAATGTTGGTGTTTCGGTGATTAATAGCCCCTTTTTTGTGAAGACTAACCATGTTTTAAGTAAAGCTGGGTTAGGTTAGTGTGGGATGCCTGAGATAGGGGTCCCGCAAGTGGGGCCTACACCCGACTGGGCCGAAGGCGGAGCAGTAGGCCCAGAGCCCGGAAGCGCCATGATGGGCCCGGGGGATGTCTCGACTTGTTCCCCAAGGCAGCTCGTTGATCCTTCAGCGAAGCTTCGTGCCATGCCCAGACAACCCGTCGAAAGCGAAGCATGCGGCCTGACATCTGCAGAGCCTGCAGGCGCCGGAACCTGACGGAGTGGCAGGCGCAGGTCGGGGAAAGCACAACTACCTCCCCAAGACGTAGTGGGGGCCAGTCGATAAGAGACAAAGTATGTACTCATGAAGCCACCATGTTCAGGGCCAGGTGGCGCCCATTTTGTGGTATATCCTTCCCCTAGTATAAAAGGGGGGGAGGAGGGAGAAAAAAAAGGGACACGCTCATATATCCAAGAACACAGGACTAGGGTATTATCTCCTCCGTGAGAGCCCGAACCTGTCTAAAAAGAGATCGCCCTCGCATCCTGTGTTACCATCTAGCTCTGATCCCGCACGAATCCCCTAGAATCACAAATCTCATTGCTAGGACACGCTCATATATCCAAGAACACAGGACTAGGGTATTATCTCCTCCGTGAGAGCCCGAACCTGTCTAAAAAAGAGATCGCCCTCGCATCCTGTGTTACCATCTAGCTCTGATCCCGCACGAATCCCCTAGAATCACAAATCTCATTGCCGGCGAAATCGATCGTCGACAGTTGGCGCGTCAGGTAGGGGATTGTGTCAAGATCTTCGTCGAGCTTGATGTCTGCGACGAGCGAAGTCTCCACAGTCTTCTTCCCGGGTCAGGTTTTCCATTTCGGAAGCCTGACCTTCATCTCCAACAGCCTCGGGAACCTTTCCTCTCTCGAGGAGGCTACTGCGAGATGGCGAGGTCTCCGCGAGCCATCGCCATGACTTCGCGCCCGATCGGGAGGTCCCTCTGCCTCGTGCTCTAAAGCACCGGTAGGGGACCAGAAGGTCGATCTGCCAGGAGTCGGACTCATGGGCGTCGAGGCACGAATGGTGGGGTTCTCACCGCCAAACCACTCGGCACCTCCGAGCGCTGGAGCTATCCTCTTCAGCTCGCCCACCACCGGCCGAGTCGGAAGAAAGCCTAGAGAGTTGCTGGAATTTCCGTGAAGTCTGCGTGTCCGAGGGCTCACGGCGGATTCAGCAGCGGCGCCTCGACACTTTCGGCCGCCGACTTGGAAGGTGGCCGAGCAACAGACTGACGCTGGCGCGTGCTCTGCGAGACTGCCGCCGTGGTGTCAATGAAGACATTCTGCAAGCCAAGATGGGGACCAAGCGGTCTTAGTACTCCACAGAATATCGTCGCCTCCAAGACACTCCTGGATACCTTGAGCCCTATGCTGGGGGCGGGCGATCCAGTTGCCCCGATCGTGGCCCAAGTAAAGGCCATGGTGACGGCGGCAGCGATCCAGCAGGCCTAGACCGACCAGCCGGCAAAGGAGCGGTCGCGTGGTCCGGCGAGGACCCAGACGGCCAGCAGCCGGTCAGGTCGGGAAGCCCCCTGCTAGACACATCATGTTCCTCCCCACGGAGACGACTTGCGACACAGCATCAACCGCGACCTACGTTCCGACCTCGACACCAGGCGCCGCGACCGAGAAAGGGAGGAGCAACGCCGTCATACCGACGAGTATGAACGTTACGGCATCCTTCCACGAGATCGCGAAGCACGCCAAGCGCGATCCCCTCCACGTCGATCACTGCCCGGGGGTTGCCGCGGGGTCATAGAAGGGGTTCGCGCGTTTACCCCTCACCTACGCCGAGTGGTTTGGCCTGATGGGTTTAATCCCAAGGGCATCACTAGGTTTGACGGTGAGAGGGACCCGGAGGCTTGGTTGCAGTGTACGCTGGGTGGTCGAGTGCCAGGGGATCAGTAATGGCAAATTACTTACCGGTTACCCTCTCGCCCACAGGCCAAGCCTGGCTCATCGACTCCCAAATAACTCTATAGATTCCTGGGGAGATCTGTGTGAGCAATTCATTTCAAACTTCCAAGGCACGTACGAGCGCCCGAGTACCCCCTGGGACCTCTATCAGCTGCACCAAAAGAGAAACGAGTCCCTCCGGGAGTTCGTCAAGCGCTTCATGCACAGGAAAAGCACTGTTCGGGATGTCACGGATGCGGTTGTGATAGCTGCCTTCTAAAAGGGAGTCAGCGACCCTGATCTCATCAAGAAGATGTCTCGGAAGCCACCAACGTCGGTTCGTGAGCTGTTCGCCCTAGCGGACCGCTACGCTTCAGCCTCCGAGGCCTTGGCGGAACGGCATGACGAGGGGAAGGATCAGGTCGAGCCCCCCCGGCGGAAGGAAAAGAAGTGCAAGGGTGAAGAGCTAGTGGCAGTCGCTGAACCTGCTCCCCCTCGCGCCCTCAAAGAGGACGGGTATGACAAGGTGATGAACTCGCTTTGCCCCTTCCATCCAAAGGGGAGACATGCCGCCAAGGACTGCTTCACTTTGAAGAGATTTGCCCGGGAGAGCAAGAAGCAGGCTGGGCAAGGTCCGAGTGGACATGCCGCCAAGCCGCCTCCCCCTGAAGCCGAGGAAGACTATCAGGAATTCGATCTCGAGCTTAACTACATATTAGGGGGTTCGGCTGCGTACGAGTCCAAGCGGAAACAAAAGCTTACCGCCCGAGACATCAACGCGATAGAGCCGGAGACCCCCCAGTACGTACGGTGGTCCGAGGTCGCGATAACTTACGACCGCTCGGATCACCCAGATCGAGTCCCATTCCCCGGTAGATATCCGCTTGTCTTGGCGCCCGTTGTCCGCGGCATCAAGCTCAAGAGGGTATTGATTGACGGTGGAAGTGGGCTCAATGTCCTCTTTGTCAAAACTCTTTAACGACATGGGAATTCCACGGTCGGAGCTTAAGCGCGGCTCATCGCCTTTTCACGGTGTCATACCCGGAACTTCCGCGACACCACTCGGACAAATCACTCTGCCGGTCACTTTCGGTGCAAGGGAAAATTACCGGACAGAGAACCTTGGCTTCGAGGTGGCTGATTTCGCGACATCATATCATGCCATCTTGGGGAGACCAGCGCTAGCCAAGTTCATGGAAGTGGCCCACTATGCATACCTGACACTGAAAATGCCAGGGCCGAGTGGTATTATCGCTTTACGCGGTGATATCAGGCAGTTTTTTTCCTGTGACAAGGAGAGCTGCGAGATGGCTGAGTCCTTGGAGGCGCGAGCGGGTCGGGAGAGGATTCGGCAAGAGGCGGATTCCGACAAGCCGGAAGGAAGCGTCCCTGCCCGCAAAGCGCCGAACCCTGGGATTGGTCCCGGAGGAGATACCAAGAAAATTACCCTCGACCCGTCCGATTTGGCTCAAACGGCCTTGATCGGGACAGGGCTCGGGAAGAAGTAGGAGGACGCGCTCATCACCTTTCTGCGGGCAAACAAAGACGTCTTCACCTGGAAGCCGTCGGACATGCCCAGAGTCCCCAGGGAGGTGATCGAGCATGCGCTGAACGTAAATGAATCGGCCAGGCCGGTCAAGCAAAGGTTACGACGGTTCGCCCAAGACCGCCGAGAGGCCATCAGGGAGGAGATCATGAAGCTTCTCGCCGCAGGATTCATCAAAGAAGTGTATCATCCCAACTGGTTGGCTAACCCTGTACTCGTTCAAAAGAAGAATAAAAGTTGGCGCATGTGTGTTGATGTGAAATCATGTGCTGAAAAATTGGCTTAGAATTAAATTTGCAAAATGTGTTTGTTCATGTGTTTTGACAATTTGACAAGAAACAGTAAGTTTCGCTTTGGCGCCGGACCAAACTTATAGAAAACAGTAAGTTTCCCTGCATACAGACCAACTTTTTTGGTTCTTTGTAAACTTGCTTTTGACAACCTCATTCTTCCATGTACAATGCACCAACTTTTTTGGTGCATCGTAAATGTGCTTTTTGAAGGTTGTTGTGCTGCACCAAGTTATTGAAAAACAAGAAGTTTCACATGTACGACGGACCAAGTTTTGGAGTCCTGGCTGTGGGCGTGTTTTTCAGATCATAAGCCGAACTCAATTTTACAAGAAACCAGTAAGTTTTGCATGTACAACGGACTAAGTTTTTGGGTCTGTCGTGAATGGCTTTTTGAGGATTGTTTTCGCATGTACAACGGACAAAGTTTTTTGGTCCGTTGTAAACATGTTTTCACCGGAATGTTTTCTTCTTGGAACTGAGAGTTTCACATGTACGCCGGACAGAGATTTCTTGTCCGTCGTGAATGGACTTTTTCTAGGGTTTTTATTTTTGGTCCGTTGTGAACATGTTTTGCTCGGTTTGAAGGTTTTTGCAAGAATTGAAATGGTTTGACCTTGACATTATGAAATTTGTGATGATTTCATGATGTGAGTTTTGAAGTGGACTTTATGCAATGCTCGTGTGAGTATTTGCATGGATTGATGTGAGTCAAGTCGTGGACTTGTGCTCGGAATCGTTTTGTGATTTGTTCATGTGCAGGTATTGCTCAAAGACGAATGTGGTCGATGACGGGACCGGAACTAGGTTCATGGAGGAACTGAGGTTCGGGACTAGGTTCAGGAGGAATTGAGGTCTTGGTGGTCATGGATGTCATGCGGGACGTTCGGGCTAAGAGAATGGTGCACATGAAGAATGGTTAGTCACGTGAGAATGGCAGGAGGTCATTCGCGTGCAAAGTGTTAGTCACGTGAGTATGGCAGGTGGCCATACGCGTGCAAAGTGTTAGTCACGTGAGTATGGTAGGGTTGCCATACGCGTGCAAGAGTTGTATTCGGCCAGGTTGGGCCAAGAGGAGTTGTGTTGAATACGGACTCCTTCTAGATTAGGAATTGTATTCAGAACTCCTTGTGTTTTGCTCCTTTAAATAGGAGGGGTGTCTCCTGTTGAAGGGCATCCAATCAAGTAGAGCTGAGTGCATCAAGCCTTGAGCTTGGTTTTAGGGTTTGTACTCTTTTGATGGGAGTACTTTAGACAAAAGAAATAAAGATCAATTCTTCTAGTTCCCACATTGCTTCAACGTTCTCTTTTTGGTTCTTGTTTGCATGCTTGTTCTAGTTCTAGATTGGTTTTTGTTCTTTAAGTTTTATCTTGATTTGATCCATCAAAAACCTCTCTAGGGTATTGATCTAGTGTTTCTCAAAGTCTAGTTGATCAATCTTTTGTCGTTCTTGTTTAATCTTGAAGTTTTGATTAGATTGATTCTCGTCAAGTTCTGGATCAGCAAGCTTGCGAAGCTCATAGCTTTTTATCTGTAAGTCCGATCGAGCTGATTCTTTTTGGGTTCGATTCATATTGGAATCTAGTTTCTCGTGTCCAAATTTCAGATCAATCTAATGGTTGGATCTCCGGGAATTCTCGTTTTACTAAAACTCTGTCATTCTGTTTTTGTCGAAAACGAAGCAATTATTTGGTACTGTTTTGGGGTGAACTTTTAATAGATCAAGAATTTGGTTTTAGCTTCCGCACAATCATTCATCCCCCCTCTGATTGCTATATTCATATACTTCGATCCTACAGTTGACTATACCGACCTCAACAAGGCTTGCCCAAAAGATCCCTTTGGTCTGCCCCGCATCGATCAAGTGGTGGACTCCACTACTGGATCTCAACTACTCAGTTTCCTGGACGCCTACTCAGGCTATCACCAAATCCGGCTTCGAGAGGAGGATTGTGAGAAGACTTCGTTTATCACTCCATTCGGAGCATATTGCTATGTCACCATGCCGCTTTGGGTCAAAAATGGCGCAACCTATCGGCGCCACGATCTGCAGAGCTTTTCACCATCAGCTCGGACGCAACGTAGAGGCATATGTGGATGATGTAGTGGTTAAAACGCAGATCAAGGATAGTCTCACCTTCGATCTGGCCGATACGTTCGAGAGTCTAAGGGCGTTCCGGATGAGGTTGAACCCGGAGAAGTGTGTTTTCGGAGTTTCTTCTGGGAAACTACTCGGATTCATTATCTCTCATCGCGGGATCGAGCCAAATCCGGAGAAAATCGGGGCCATCATGAGGATGGCGCCACCTGCCAGCCAGAAAGATGTTCAAAAGCTCACTGGCTGCATGGTAGCGCTTGGCAGATTTATCTCCCGGTTGGGGGTTCGGGGGATGCCATTCTTCAAGCTCCTCAAGAAGCATGACCGTTTTGAATGGACGGCTGAGGCACATCAAGCCTTTGAAGAACTCAAGGTGTTCCTCTCCACCCCTCCAATCCTAGTCTCGCCAGTGCCAGGTGAACTTCTCCTGCTTTACATAGCGGCAACAACTCATGTAGTCAGTGCCGCGATAGTTGTGGAGCGGGAAGAGTCTGGACACCGCTACGGCGTACAACGCCCGGTTTATTTTGTCAGCGAAGTACTGGGCGAATCCAAGACGCGATATCCTCAAGTTCGTAAGGCTGCATGCGCAATTTTGATCTCGTCGCGGAAAGTCAAGCATTATTTCCAAGGGCACTCGATTTGATGGTGACTTCTTTCCCGTGGGAGAGGTCCTCCATAATCGAGAAGCTTCGAGAATCGCTAAGTGGGCGGCCGAGCTTGGAGCCTTCGACATCTCGTTCAAGCGCGCCGCCGTCAAGTCCTGTGCTTTGGCCGACTTTACGGCCGAGTGGATCAATCCCAAGCTCCCGCATGGAAGAAGAGCCGAGTATTGGACCATGCACTTCGATGGATCTCTCATGCTCGGCGGGGCGGGCGAATTCTCCTCGCCTCGCCGAAACGCGATAGGTTGAAATCGTCCTTCGGATTCACTTCCCGACCTCGAACAATGCCGCAGAGTACGAGGCGCTCATCCACGGCTCCGCATCGCCACATCGCTCGAATCCGGCGATCGGGCGGTTCGCGGTGACTCGATTGGTGGTGAGCCAAGTACGAAGGATCTGGTCGTCGTCGATCGGGACTATGACGGGCGTATTGCCAGCAAGTCCGAGAATTGGAAGGAAAGTTTGTGATGCAGTCTGGTCCATATCCTCCGCCGCAATAATGAAGCAGCCGATGAGTTGGCTAAAATGGGAGCCACTCGGGCAGAGGTCCCGAGTAGTATCTTCGTCTAGGATCTTTACGAACCAACTGTTGCAAAACGACGGGAGCCAAGTAAGGATCCCGAGATCGGAGTCCTGCTCAGTAACCCCGACTGGACGGCCCCATATCTAGATTATCTCCTGAAGGACAAACTTCAGAGGCAACCGCTGGCCGAGCGCATCTCCCGACAAGCCAAATCCTATGTGGTGGTTGGCGAGGAGCTCTTTCGGAAGAGCACCTCGAGGTTTCCTCAAAGTGCATTTCGGAACAAGTGGGAAGAGACCTGCTCAAAGAAATCCACTCGGGGATGTGCAGCCATCACGCGGCGTCAAGCGCCTTGGTTGGGAAAGCCTATCGCCAGGGCTTCTTTTGGCCTACGGCGGTGACGGATGCTAAGGAGATCGTTCGAACTTGCGAGGGCTGCCAGTTCTATGCAAGGCAGACACACTTGCCGGCACAGGAGCTGCAAACTATCCCCATCTCTTGGCCCTTTGCGGTCTGGGGGCTCGACTTAGTCGGCCCACTCAAGAAGGTGCAAGGTGGTTTCGCCTACCTTTTCGTAGCCATTGACAAGTTCACCAAGTGGATCGAAGCTAAACCAGTCGCCACGATCACTGCGCTTAAGGCCAAGGAGTTCTTCCAGGATATCGTGGTCAGATTCGGAGTTCCCAACTGGATCATTATAGACAACGGTACCCAATTCAGGAGTGAAGAATTTCAAGAGTGGTGCGAAGGCGTTGGAATCAAGATTTGCTTCGCCTTGGTAGCTCATCCACGAAGCAATGGGTAGGTGGAGCGGGCTAATGGCTTAGTCCTCCAGGGCCTGAAGGCCAGGGTCTTCGATCGCCTCAAACCATACGCTGCCCGATGGGTGAAAGAGTTACCGTCGGTACTCTGGGGACTCAGAACCACTCCCAGCCGGGCAACTGGGCAAACTCCCTTTTTCCTAGTTTACGGTGCAGAGGCGGTTCTGCCGACTGAACTAGAATTCGAATCCACGAGGGTTCGGAATTACAAGGAAGCCGAGTCCGAGGGGAGCCGAATGGTAGAGCTTGATCAACTCGAGGAGGCTTGAAACGTTGCAGCCATCCAGTCGGCCAAGTACCTCCAGGGACTTCGGCGTTACCATTCTCGCAATGTCAGAAATAGAGCCTTTTTGAAAGGAGATCTGGTCCTCAGGAGGAACCAGAAAAGTGAGCACAAGCTCTCTCCAATTTGGGAAGGTCCGTACATTGTGGAGGAGACGGTCCGGCCGGGTGCCTATCGGCTCAAACGGGAAGATGGCGAGGTCCTGGCGAATACTTGGAACGCCGAACAGCTACGTCGCTTCTACGCATAAGTTATGTATCTCGCTCCTATGCATTAAACCAAGCTCCCGATTGTCTAGCACTTTGATCAGTTTTGACTAAGTGACCCGATTAATCCCGAGTGGTTATCACTATATTAGCGTATCGTCTGATCCGAGCCGTGCCGATACAGAATACACGAAAGTGCACGTTCGATATGAGATCGCATCAAGCGGCAATATCTGAACGTCTGTACTAGCGCACGAGTTAGAAAAGACTAAGCTAAAAGGAGCTACCAACCACTCGGGAACAACGATCGATACTCCAGCGGTTTCGTTGAACAGAAATCGGGGTCACTAGACTGTAGTCGATGAAAATTCGGCTCTCCAGCACCTCGTTGCGGGAGCTGGGGCTATCGACTAGTGTAAACTACTCAAAGAAAAACTATCAAACTTTAGCAGAAGGGGGCCGATTTATATTCCATGACGACAATAATTTACATTACTAACTTTTTTTCATTTTCTCGTTTCTAAAAAAAAGGGGGGAGAAGGGCGGCAATTGCCGATCTTCTCTTCTTCTTTGGTGGAGCTGGGCTCTTTATTCTTTCTTCTTTGTGGGTCTTCTTGCTGGGAGGCCTGAGGCGGGTCGTCGAGGTCGACGCGGTCTTGTGCGACCAGTCGCCAGATCTCGTCCTCAACCACCCAAAGGGGTGGTATAAGGCGGATGAGAGCCCTAACGGCAAGGTCGTCGCTGTGCTCGCGCCCGACCATCTCTGTGATAATCTCGGCCACCTCGTAGAGCCCCGGGGCCACCTCCAGCAAGGTGGTCACGGCGGCGGCGTCCCTAGCGGCGCCGTCTTCTTCTTCCGCCTCCAGATTGGCGAAGTCGAGCTCCTCCCAGGACTCCGCCTCCTCCCGGTGGAGCGATCAAGAACCATTGGCGAAAAAACACCGCGTAGGGGCCAACAAACCTCCTCATGTTAGACATGGAGGAAAGCTGGGAGGATGGAGGGGAAGAAGACTCGAAGAGAGGGACGATCGCTCAAGGGCGGTGACGTCCCATTTATAAGCCGTGCATGGCTCCGGAGTCGAGGCGACGCCATTTAAAGACGCAGAAGACGAAGCGACGCCGCAATGCTGCCAATTTACTCAAGCACGAAGAAGATCAACTTGTGTCGAGGCCCGTTCGACGTAACCTGAACGGAACGAAGAGACGTATCGCCAGGCACGGGTCAGGCGCGGTTCAAATTAAGTTGGCCTTCCCGCGGAGTAGGCCCAGTTAAGCGGAAGGTGACCACATGAGCTTGGGGTCTAAACTACTCGGCCAATAAGCCGCAATGTGGTTCCCGACGCTCGAGGATGAGGACGTTTCGGACACCAGCCACTCGAAAAAGCGTGCCTGGGGCGAGAAGGTCACAAACTAAGTCCCGACGCTCGAGGGCAAAACCACTCAGCCAGAAGGGTAGCAAAAGCTATTTAACCCAACAAAGTGCAAATGAGGCAAGTCACATGAAAACTTCGAACAATGTCTCACACAAGAGTCAACGTTTGACACGAAGGGGTACATCAAAGTCAAAATTCAAGATTCTCTAACAAGGCCTGCGATGTACCGGAGACCTCTTCGAGCAGTGCGTTGGCTTTGTCTTCATCACAGGCGAAACCCTCTTTGACAGCTTCAAGGTCAACCCTTGGATAGTGAGATTTGATCACCGCCAACGCCTGGTTCGCACTCATGGTCGCCGACTCCTTTGCATAAGCTTTGATCCTGTCGGCTCCACCCGAGAGAAGCGGAACGGCGTCATCCTCCTGGCCTGGTTCAGCTCCTTCGATACGCAGAAGGTGCAGAACTGGCTCGCAGGCGACGCGCAGCTCCGTGTGGCTTCGTTCGGCAGCGGCTATCTTCCCCTTGTATTCTGCACCAAAGCCAAGCTGCCACTAAAGAACACACCCAGCGCCAAGCACGTTCAATTCAAGCCAAGGAAGCTTACCCTCCAACTCTCGCTGTGTCTTCTCCAAGCCAGCTCGAGTTTCGAGGTTAGAGTTTTCTGAAGCCTCCAGTCGTGCCCTCAACTCAGCGATGGTCGAGTCGCATTCTGAAACACGAGCTCGCCGTCATCTTTCCCAGCTACTTAAGAAAGAGTCCATAAAAAACCCAGGGAGGAATCTTACCTTCGAGCGTATGCTCAAGCTCCGCTTTTGCCTCTCGGAGCGTCATGCACTGGGTCTCCAGCCCGTGTACCTCTTTCCATCTGTCGTCGCTGATCTCGTTGACCTTGTCCTGATACTTCTAGTGCTCCTTGAGCTTGGGGAGCACCTTCCGAAAAAACCGCGACCTCTGCTCCGAGCGCTCTCCCATGTCCTAGGCGACAGGGCAGAGTCTCAGGTGGGGGCCAGCATTCCCTAATGATAACAGACTA
Organism: Rhipidocladum racemiflorum; assembly: GCA_036346355.1. Lineage (NCBI taxonomy): Eukaryota > Viridiplantae > Streptophyta > Magnoliopsida > Poales > Poaceae > Rhipidocladum > Rhipidocladum racemiflorum. The sequence continues at coordinate 34,102,931 of CM070588.1, forward strand.
AAGAAAGACAGAAAACTCACCCTGACGAGCGTGCTACACCTGACGGTGAGCTCGTAAAGCTCCGTCCGAGCCGCTATCTCCGCTTCTTCGTCCTCCTCCATCCCTTTCCAGTCGGAACCCCCCTCGCACCACACGGTCCGATTCGGGGGCTTCGGCAGAGGACCGAGCGACGGTGGCTCTCGATGCACCTCCTCCACTTCGGGAGGTGAAGCCGGGTCAAGCTCATCGATTGCCGGACCACTCGATGGCTCAGCGGTAGGGCCAGCAGCACGAGGTGGCGACGCCCCAGCTACCGAAGGAGACGGTGACCTAGCCGACGTGGGGGGGTCCCCCTTGGAGAAGCCGGTTCCGGGGGCTCCTTTTCAGGAGACCCCTCCACTGGGACGTCCATAGTAGGAGTCCTGGATCGACAAAAAGGAAACGTCTCAGCACAGGTAATAACAAAAAGACAAGGATTGCCCGAAAGAATACCTCCTGGATTTTTTAAACTTGATCCCAGGCTTCATCCGAGTCCCAGCGCTGCTCGGAGAGGAGCCCAACCCGGCACCAGCAGTCGGGGCTGCCCCTGAGACAGAGGGTTGTGGCTCTGCGCCTTGTGACCCGGGGACACTGGAGGTCGAAGGCCCGGCCGGCGAGGGATCAGCAGCCTCCTCCGCTGATTGCCGGCGCAGCTCATCGGCCGAAGTGTCAGCCGCTCGCTTGGCCTGAACATTCCTCAGCCGAGAGAGGCCGACGACCGGAGCGTCAGAAAAGAAGGACTCATGTTCCTGAAAGATGAACGATCGCACGTTGTCAGAATCACACATCAGGAAAAAATCATGGGACAGCTTCTCGGGAGAGTGGGACACTCACAGGGGGGAGGGTTCGCCGCCGAAAATTTGTGAGGGTAGCCCCTGTTGGTAATTTCAGTGCCAGCCACGAAGAAGTCAACCACCCGCGCCGCCAATGCATTTCTCGACAGGGACGTGCTTGTCTCCCGGGTGGGATCCTGAGTCCCGCCGTACTGGAACCCCAAGTGGATTCTCTCCTTTAAGGGTTGCACCCGGCGCTTCACAAAGCTGATCGCAATCCCGGGGCCTGATAGCCCCCGAATCTTCAGATCGTTAATCCACGCCAGAAGCTCGGCGACTTGGTTCAACCCACCGCCATCTGGGGCATCACTCCAGCATCGAGAAGCTTTAGGGGCGCGGCCAGTGAAAGGGGCGAGAAAAGGATCAACATTTGCACAATAGAACCACTCCCGCCTCCAGCCTTTAAGGGAAGTCTTGAGGGGGATGGCGAAGTAGTGTTTCTTCAAGCCCTCTCGCAGCTGAAGTCCGGCGCCCCCAATGACGCTGGGAGCAGCCCGGTTTGGATGAGGCTTAAGCAGGAAGAGGGAGCGAAACAAGTCAAAATGAGGACGTATCCCAAGATACGCCTCGCAAAGTTGAACGAAGAGAGCAATGTGGAGAATGGAGTTGGGATTTAAATTGATCAGCTCGATCTCGTAAAAGTGAAGGAGCCCTCGGAAAAAGGCGCTCCCAGGAACGCTAAATCCCCGCCAAAAGAAGGACTCGAAGACCACGATCTCATTATCCAGGGGAAGGGGGTAAGGATCACCTGCGGCGGGACGGGCGGAGATCAACTCCAGCGGAGGGATAACGCCGGCCGCGACCAGCTCCTCCAGGCGGGACTCCGTAGTAATGGAGGTCTCCCACCCCGTGTTCGCCGGACCAGCGCCATCCTCCAACGACGACGGAGGAGAGGAAGAAGAAGAAGAAGACATCCCGATGAAGGAAGACCCTGCGGGAGCAACCGCCGAGAGTCTTGGGCGCGAAACTAGAAACCCTAGGTCGCCCAGATCGCCAAAGGAGATTTGAAGATATCTCAGCCGTGGTGGGGGAGGGGCAAAGATGTCTTTACCCCAGCAAGGTTTTCCTCATTTATCAGAAATGAGCCTCAATTTTCGCCTTACGACGGGAAAAGCAAGGGCTTTCGTGCTCGATTCTGGGCCAGATCTAGGGCACGCCCCATGTTGGGCCGATAGCTGAGTCGCGCAAAACGCGACCAGGTGTTAAGTCTGGATCGAGGTTTGGGATAAAGTGCGCCCCACGATGGGCCTGAACGCCGGCCGCCACGGAAGCTTGGGGCCGGGCACTTTCCGAACATCCTCCAGCGGTATGCCCCATAATTTGGGGTCAATTGCTGGTCACTGCTCCTTAGCATGATTGGGTACCGTGGGAGGATTTTTACTAACTCGGTCTTGAGAATGCACTCCATGAGAGTCTAAAGCAGTGCGCCATCAATGGGCACAGGCATTACTCTGTATGACCAAGGTATGCCCCATGAGGGTCGATCGAGCTTTGCAAGCCGATTGCCGCACACCGTAAACGGGTGCGGGTACCGCCCGGCCACGAGCCAAAAAGACTATGGTACGCCCCATGAGGGTCAGCTGAGCGACAAGCCAGTTGCCGCACACCGTGAACGGGCGTGGGTACCACTCGGCCACGAGCCAAAAGACCATGGTACGCCCCATGAGGGTCAGCTGAGCGACAAGCCAGTTGCCGCGCACCGTGAACGGGCGCGGGTACCACTCGGCCACGAGCCAAAAGACCATGGTACGCCCCATGAGGGTCAGCTGAGCGACAAGCCGATTGCCGCGCACCATAAACGGGCGCGGGTACCACTCGGCCACGAGCCAAAAGACCAAAGTATGCCCCATGAGGGTCGATCGAGCTTTGCAAGCCGATTGCCGCACACCGTAAACGGGTGCGGGTACCGCCCAGCCACGAGCCAAAAAGACTATGGTACGCCCCATGAGGGTTAGCTGAGCGACAAGCCGGTCGTCGCGCACCGTAAACGGGCGCGGGTACCACTCGGCCACGAGCCAAAAGACCATGGTACGCCCCATGAGGGTCGGTCGAGCTTTGCAAGCCGGTCGCCGCGCACCGTAAATGGGCGCGGGTACCACTCGGCCACGAGCCAAAAAACCAAGGTACGCCCCATGAGGGTCGGTCGAGCTTTACAAGCCGGTCGCCGTGCACCGCAAACGGGCACGGGTACCACTCGGCCCCGAGCCAACCAACCACGGTGGCCTTACATAACAAGTTCTTTACGATCTTTTTTCCCACAAAATCTTTATGACAGGATAAGAGGAGGAAATCCGATCCTAAAGCACTTGGGGGCTGCTGTGGGATGCCTGAGATAGGGGTCCCGCAAGTGGGGCCTAAACCCGACTGGGCCGAAGGCGGAGCAGTAGGCCCAGAGCCCGGAAGCGCCATGATGGGCCCGAGGGATGTCTCGACTTGTTCCCCAAGGCAGCTCGTCGATCCTTCAGCGAAGCTTCGTGCCATGCCCAGACAACCCGTCGAAAGTGAAACATGCGGCCTGACATCTGCAGAGCCTGCAGGCGCCAGAACCTGACGGAGTGGCAGGCGCGGGTCGGGGAAAGCACAACTACCTCCCCAAGACGTAGTGGGGCCCAGTCGATAAGAGACAAAGTATGTACTCATGAAGCCACCATGTTCAGGGCCAGGTGGTGCCCATTTTGTGGTATATCCTTCCCCTAGTATAAAGGGGGGGGAGGAGGGAGAAAAAAAAGGACACGCTCATATATCCAAGAACACAGGACTAGGGTATTATCTCCTTCGTGAGAGCCCGAACCTGTCTAAAAAAGAGATCGCCCTCGCATCCTGTGTTACCATCTAGCTCTGATCCCGCACGAATCCCCTAGAATCACAAATCTCATTGCCGGCGAAATCGATCGCCGACAGTTAGTAATTGATATTTACTTGAGAGGTGCTTCTATGCTTTTCCTTTTTAAAGTTGCACAAATATTAAAGCATGAATGAAGGGTAGATGAGAATTACTTACCCCTTCGTTTGCTTCAAGATTTGTGCAACTTGTATTAGGAGGAAAAGCATAGAAGCATCTATTGGCTTTTCTTAGTATGCATGCATGCATCCCCATATTGGTGTAAAAGACGGCTAAATATGAATGTTAAGGACATTGTGACTAGAAATGATACGATAGTCAAGTTTTGGATCATTTTAGCTATAGGTTTTATGTTTTGCTTTGGCTATATTATTAATGGGGTTCAAAGCTAGTAACCTGAACTTAGTGAGGTTAGGTAGTTAGTTGTGATGTACAATAAGCCTCTCTAACTTATATATAGCCAGTGAAAGCAAAAAAAAAAAAAACAAGTAAAAATACTAGATTTGTAATGCTTATGCAATTTCAGACTTGAAGGAAAAACTTGCATGAAGGCGGATAATTAATCCGACTAGATGGGATTACGAGTCGAATCAATTTTTCAAATGGTATATATTTTAGAACTCAACGGTAGTGGGATTATCTTGGAGCATAGGCCAGACTAATTTTCTACAGAAGTACTTCATAGGTCGGATTAAGTGTAGAAGAAATTTCATAGATACTTGCTTTTGAGATGATATTCAACTGAGCCGGATGCTTCGAGTGGGTTGGAGCATGATCCTGGTAACTTTTCAAAAGAAGGTGCTCTTCAAAAGAAGCGTGCAAGTCAGATGATCCAAGTGGGTCGGATAAGCTGACTCAAAACGTTATTTTGAATATTCTATGTGTAACGGCAAGTTTTTTTAGGAGATAAACTATATATAGGCCATATGTATGTTCAAGTCAGCACTCTTTTGACTCATATAGTGGCTTCCATATTAGGAACTGTAAGGCAACTTAAGAGCTCTAAGTTGAGATTTTGAGATTGTGAGAGAGTAGATTAGACCACTACTACAAAACTGCAAATAGGAGACGCCCTATCAGTGGTGGTTTGGTTGGAACCGCCACTAATAGGACTATCAGTGGCGGTTTTTGAGTTCAAACCGGTGCCAGGGTCATCAGTGGCGGTTTTTCTTCCGAACCGCCACAGATAGTTGAGCATCAGTGGCGGTTTGTAGTTAGAACCGCCACAAATACTTAGATAACTATCAATGGCGGTTATAACCTTGAACCGTCACTGATACTCAACTATCTGTGGCGGTTCAGAAAAAAAACCGCCACTGATACTTGGGTACTATCAGTGGCGGTTGAAGGACAAAACCGTCGCTGATAATCGGAATATTGGTGGCGGTTGTATGTTAGAACCGCCACAAATATGATTATCTGTGGCGGTTTAAGTGGAGAACCGCCACAAATAAAATCCCCTATAAATACTGGTCGCTACAGCACTCTACAGGAGCTCCTGGTCATCTTCCTCCCCGGAATATTGTCCAATTTTACCATGACATGGACGCTTCAAAGTTTAACTAAGTGTCCAATTTTACTATGACATAGACGCTTCAAATTTCAACTAAGTGTCCAATTTTACTATGATATGGGTGCTTCAAATTTCAACTAAGTGTCCAATTTTGCTATGATATGGATGCTTCACATTTCAACTAAGTGTCCAATTTTATTTGTGGAATGGACACTTACTTGAAATTTGAAGCATCCATGCCATGGTAAATTCAAAGTATAAGAATACTAAAATTAGGGTTTTGGTCATTTGTGAGGTTAAGAGGAGGGGGACACGTTATATTTCAAATGTGATCATACCAACACTTTGGTACTAGATCATATAAGAACTCTGAAGTTAAGCGTACTTGGGTGAGAGTAGTATTAGGATGGGTGACCTCTCGGGAAGTGCTCATTTGCATTAAAATCAGTGGTAGAACTCACTAGTTGTAGGCCCCCGGATCGGCTATCCGGAGTCCTCTGTGTATTTCTGTACTAGTCCCAGATCAGTAGCTAGTACACAGTCAAAAGTGATGAATCAACAACCATATCACGAATACAAATAACTAAATAAGAATAATACCAAATGAAAGCAAAGACCTTATGGTCAAGGTTTACCATTACGGCCTGAACAGGCTGAACAACTTGAACAACCGCAGCGAAAGACAAAAACACCAAAGCGACCCATCCAAATGCCCACAGGCAATCGAGTGGGGAGCGCGCCCTAGTCGTTGGAAATCTTGAACAGCTTCTTTCACTTCTGAGATAGGATTAGAATGTAGCACGTGAGTACATAAACTACTCAGCAAGTCTGGGAAATTATGCATAATGTAGGCTATCCAAGAATGGTTTAATATGGTTCTTTTGCACAAAGCCAAGTTTCAACAAAACATACTTGATAATAATTTTCACAAAGCATAATTGAGCAATTCTTTTTAATAATTGAATTATGTAATATTGTAGTGAAGGTTCTAACCACCACTCACTAATATACAGGCTCTATCCGCCACATCCCAACAAAATCAGGGTTCCATCCAATCACATGGCTCATTCGCCATGGTTCACAAAATCAGTTCCTTCCACCTACCTGGCTTTAGCCGCTTGCACACCCGAGAGTTCTAACCGCTCCCGGATCCCAAAACGAAACATTGTTTAGTTTGAAACCAAAAACCAAAGTCTACCAATATGAAAGCATTCAGCAAGCTTTGCCTTTGACCGTAGGCACGGCTATTCGAATAGTTTTAACTCTGCAGAGGTGTACAACTTTACCCACAAGACATGATATTCCCTTGATGCCATGCAATTAGCACACTTCCTTGGGTGTGCCGGCAGGGATATCATGACAAGACCTTTACAATGTATACGCCTAACTCGACTCCACCCACGAGGTTTCACCGCTGTTAGGGTTCTTTCCACCCAGTACAGAAGCCCCCTCTTGCGCCGTGTGAGGAAAACAACAACAACAACAATGCCTCTTTCCGGCTCTCACACAACCACCGAGTGGTGAGTCTAAGTTAGGTTTCTACAAATTATTCAGCCAGGTCGTGCCCACTTTGACATGTGGTTGTACGGTAATGCTTAGAATGGAGACAGTCATAAGCGTCAGTCCTTAATTGACTTGGGGCGGTACTTGCACAAAAGAACCAAGGCTTGGTCCGCTTCCACCCGACATTCCATGCCGCCCAAGTCGAAATCATTTTTCATTTTATTTTTATAAAATACAAAACTCAGTGTTTGATAAAAATTATGATAATCCGTTCTATCATCTCCAAAATTCACGAGACCACCAAGACTCCCCATTATTATCATGGCACTATATAATCCAATCCAATTTAGTACTCCAACAAGTAAAATCTATACCATGTGCCATCATAACTCCAAAATCATGCTAAGCTACTGACATCATTGTATATGAAACAATCTCCTCAAAATATAAGTCTTCTTAGGGGTTACCCATCATCCACACATCGATTAATCTTTTAATCTACTTGATCCACCGAGAATAATTCATAATCTCATCCCCGAGCATATTTCATGAAAGATTCTACAAATCCAAGATTTCATTGATTCATTGCCTATAGCTGTTTCCCTAAACAATGACACCAAGTTGGCTAAACAAATCACATACAATCCTCATTATTCATAATCCCACCTAGATGGTTATCGCAACACCATACTTCACAAAATCATCTACTAAACCACCGAGTACGATTCTCAATATTATTCACTGAATCCATCGAGTATATTTGATCATATCATTGACTGAATTATCGAGAATACTTCACGATATCGACTCTAATCATTTAGGCTACAATCCACCGATAGCACTTCATAACGTCATGTATTTAATCCTTCACATTATCACCTCTAAATCATCTACTTTAATCCACCAAGAATACGTAATATTATCATTCAATAAACCACCAAACATTCTGGATCATTCACAATCTCCATAAATGATTATCATATAATATTCTTTTTAAAATCCACCGAAATATAATTCACCACTTATTCTATTTGATCCACAAGTATGCCTCCCAATATTATTATTTACTTCTACCGACTATTACTCTGGATATCATACATCTTCCAATATTCTCCGAATCCACACAAGTTATATGGCGAACCACTGTCACAATCCAACTCCTTAGTAATTCAACTAATCACCAATCAAATTGGGTTCTAGCTTCAATCTACATTCTATACTACTATGTTCCATCCACACTATCTTCCCAATAGTTATTTCCTTAACCAAGATATTTTCCCAAAAAACATTTATATTGGTGGATTGCTATACTAGGGCGACAAAGGGTCATGGATAACGAGGTCAAGGAGGTATGAACAATAGGTATTAACGAATGGCCTAACGTCAACATCATTCTTTTATATAAATAGCAATGCAGTTTGTAAAACAGTGTAAAACATTTATAAATCACGGGATCAAAATGCGTCAAGGAGACTTGCCTCGGTCACAGCGAGAAGGTTGAACTTTCTGAAGTTCGGCGGCGGAGTCGGCGGACTCGGCGGAAGCGTCGACTACGCGCAAAACGAGGCAATAAATAAATAAAAGAAAATAAATAAAATCCAAAAATTATAAAATTAGTACTGGCAGGTAGATCTTGATTTTAGATGAATTTAGAAATTTGAATGGAGTCAATCGGAGTTCGGACGCAAAAGTTATAAGTGTTCGAAGTTGGAAAATGATGGAAAATCAAGAAAAAGAGAAAAGTTATTGTTTACTACAGTAACTCGCGAAAAATTTGGTACAGAACCTAGCAAAACCAACAGAGCCCTCTTTTGCTTCCAAAAACCGGATTTTGCCCCATTTTCGCATGGATTTGGACCAAATAAAATCATGGATTCTCTAGATAACATCCTTAGGGACTCATAGGAGGAAGGAATTGAGTTGGTTCTCACCGGAGATGATGAATTTCGTGATGAACGGAGCTCCGGCCGGATGAACAAAAACTCGAAATTCATCGCCAACTCTTGATCAAACCTAAAATTGATGATTGGGTTAGACTCTAGACTCATCCACGGTCACAAGGAACCAAGTGGCATGAAGAATGGCTCACTGGAGAAGAATCTATGAGCATGAACCCAAAGAACACCGAAAAAGTTCAACACACCCTCGGTTTTCTTGAACTCACGGGCAAATGCGTGGAGTAGAGGGAAAGGGGTGCACACTCCCGGAAAGAGGATACTTATACGAAGAGAATGGAGGTGGTGGTGCGCTGGTTGGAGTTGAAACGGCCGAGATAATGGCGTTTGAGTGGATTTCGGTTTTTGCTCGATGGTTCCAATTCCGGTGAGATTGGTGGCGAGTGAAGGTGGGGAATGGCAAGAGATCGTCGTTGCGGATCCAACGCAATCGACCGTTCGCGTTTTGGAGTTGAATTGAGGGAGTTATGGGTGTTGGAATCAAGCCCTAGCCATTGTTGCACTTGCAAGCTTCTCTGTTCTTTGGCTTGGCTGGAGGTTGAAGATGACCACTATTCCCTTGCCACGTGGCAACGTCTCATTGGTCCGCCTTTACGCAAATGATTCGCCCTAGAGAAAAATTAGGAAAAATGGTCTAAAAATTCCGGAAAAATTCCTAGAACCATTTTAGAATATTTGGGACCCAATGAAATTGGTTCCGCTGAATTTGGATGATTTTTGTGGAATTGAATATTCGGGCGCGGATCGCAGGCATTAAACAAAAGCCGCGCGAGATAAAATAGGAACGGAGGTCCAAAAATCCGGGGAATGATTCCTAAAATCATTTTGGAGTATTTGGAACACAATTGAAGTGGTTTGGGGATTTTTGGAGCATTTCTGGACTCGGGTGAAATTTCGGGTACCGGTAGGAACCGGAAAAATCGATTTTTCGACCGGAGGGGAATTAAATCCCGATTTTGGAGGGGAACGGATGCCAAGTTAATATAAACACCAAGGAAAATCCAAACTTTGAATTTACTTTATTTAAAATAGGTTTTTCTCCAGAAAGCGAAAACTAGGGCGTTACACTAGTTAAGCGTGCTTAGGCGAGAGTAGTAATAACTAGGATATGGGTGAGGGTGATCTCCTAGAAAATATCTTCGTTTTGTGTTTCAAAATGTCAGAATATTACATATAAGTATCAGTGTTATCAGTGGCGGTTTTTCTTTAGAACCGCCACAAATAATGCGTTATCAGTGGCGGTTTTTGTTTGGAACCGCCACTAATAATATTATCAGTAACGGTTCAAAACCGCCACTAATAATCTTCGATTATCAGTGGCACTATATCAGTGACGGTTCGAAAAACCGCCACTGATGACTAGTAGTGGACCTTGGTGTGCATCACTTCTAGTTGTTTTATTTTGATGGGTTCAAGTGACATTCTTGAGCTTATTACCCTTGAAATTCGATGATTCCAAAACTCTTTGGAGGCGTGTTCTTGTGACATTAGGAGGAGCTTGTGGAAGGCTCCATAAGGGTTGTGAAGGTTTTGGAATCATCTCTCTAGAGAGGGGTTACCATGAGTTGATTTCTTCGATCTTTGTGTAGGTTCAAATATGAGCTCTAGTTTTACCAAAGTGTTTCAACGATAATTAGAAAAGACCGTCGAATCCATAAGACATCGGTAAAAAATTTGGCTGTTCGCCTGTTCCTTGTTCCATCCCTTTCCCTCTTTGGACATCCGATCTATTTCAAGAGGCAGCAGGACATTGGTTCCTTGTTAGATGGCCAGATGTACTACAGTCAAGTCATGGCTCAGGGGCCCAGGATAATGTTTGTTTCTCTTGTGCATGCGTGCACGCTCTTCGTTGGTGTTTTTTAGCTGTTTGGCACCAACTGGGCCCACCTGTCTGGTTAATTAAGCACTGGTTTAGCGGTTTCTGATGCTCATGGTGTGATGCAATTATGCGAAGAATGAATCCTTGGCCTAATCGGGGGCCTCTTGCTCCAACACCAGGAGAGAAGATTGGAGCTGAAGCTTGAACCGTTTGGCCTAAACGCGGCTCCAAAAGAAACAAATTTATCATTTTATTGCTCTAAGTTCTTTCTATGTATAAGTAGGGAGATTTTCAACCTCTTTACATCCATCCACACAACGTTTTGCATTGGGCCGAAACAATAGTGAATAAAGCTCCCCCAAAATCAGTTTTTAATTGCCTGAGTTTAAATTTTTCGAATCCCATTTGAAAGTTCATTTGTTGCTCTAAGTTCTTTCTATGTATAAGAGCCGTGGATGCACACACGCATGGTATTATAAGCAGCTAGGGATGAAAATGGATCGGATAGTTTCCAATTGATCTGGACAATTTTCGAATACAGATTCTGTCGGATAGTATTGGACAGATACGAATACAGATTTTTTTGTCGGGATACGAATACGGATTTGGTAGCTTACTATCCGTTAGATACGGATTCGGATAATCTAGGTATTGATGGGCCGAATTATCCGGATATGCACGTGGGCAGGGCCAAGGCTACTCTTTGGGCCAAAAAAAAGTTTCTAAATTTTAAAATCGTTTTCTAATTTAATTAATCCATAAATGAAGTTTCAATTATTAAAATTGGCAACTAGCTTTAAAAATTACGAAATTTTTTGGAAAAAGTTCTTGACACAATTTATCATTTAAAAAATAATTGTTAAGATTTTATTATATTTTAAATTTTCTCAAAAATTCAAACTCTACTGTCCTTAATACAAAAATATTGAAATAAGTAGCTAAAAATCATAAAAACTCAAAAATACACAATTTATTATTTTAAACATAATTCAACAAGGAATATAAATCTTAGGTTATTACATGTTCTTCATGAATGCTTGAATCAAATCAACTAGCTATGTGTTTCCGTTGATTTTTTTTATGTACAATCTAAGAGGTTTTTATGTTCTAATAAAGATTCGTAACCGTATCTAATTTGATTCGTATTCTATCCGTATTTGTATTTTTAATTGTATCCGGACTATCCGTATTAAAAAATAAAAAAATATAGTAAAGCTATTATTCTCCTGTATTCGATCCATTTTCACTACTACTAGTTATATGCCCGTGCGTTGCTACGAAAAACAAAATTGATAATGAAAAATAAAGATTAAAAAATAAAAAAATACTATTTCATAAGATCAAACATCTATCTTTAACGCTTCGTTTCTTGCAAAAACTGGCTAATTAAAGCAATGCTTCGTTTCTTGCGTAGGGCAATTAAGCAGGGCAATTAATGTGACGTGGGAAGAAACTCTCACTTTATATAGTAGAGATTAGAGAGCTTAATATGTATGACGCTTCGTTTCTGGCACAATTGAAAGTTTCTTTTCAAAATTTTCCCTGGCGGGAACTGGCAGTCTTGCGTTGGTTTTAATGTGAAAGCTGGCTAATTAAGAAGAGCAATTTACCAAGGCAATTAAGCTGGCTAATTACTGTGTTTGTTTCATTTCAAAATAACTGGAAGCGGGAAACGGTAGAACGGACCGCTGCCACTAACTCATGCTTTAGAATAGTAGAGATAAAGACACCCGGCCGCTGAATAGCAATATTATTCATGATAATAAGTAACAAAGATCGAAGACGAAACACCACCAAAGATGAACTATATATCGGGGATCGGACACACCCGCAGTCCTGCAGTCTAACGATGCTGCACCTGTGTGTTCGCAACCTAGATTAGCTCTCATATAATCATCCATGCACGGAATATACGTGAATGGAGGAGGACGACGACGACGTTTCTTTCTTCGGTGGAGCTACCCTACATTTCATGATAATCTGCTGAAAGCAGAATGGATGCTAATGCTGAATTCTCCAATGGATTGCTTTTGCTACGCGGTGATTGCGGGAACTCGATTGCCACTCTCGAGTGGCATGTTGACGACGGTGGAATCTTTGTTTGGAACTGATGATGCTCCTGGTCATGGCGGACCGGACCGGACCCACGCGTTAGTTAATTTTAAATTGAAACAAGTACTCTTTTTTTCAAGGAAGTGAAGTGATCGAGAAGCCTTAGGGTCCGTTTGATTCATAGCCAAACATTACCATAATCTGCCACAATTTAGTTAGGCAAGTTTGATCAAGTTATGTGTATGTTTGGTTCACAGCCATATTTATGGCAAGATTCTTTCTTGCCATTTAGGTTCCATGTGTCATTGGCTCGAAAAAGTGTGGCAAACTTCTTTTATCTAGCCAAAGTGTGACTTCAATTTTGATGATCTAACTTTAGTCAAGTTTAGCAAAAAAAACTATGGCAAAGTATGGTAAACTTAGTATATGAACCAAACAGGCCCTTAGCCTTATAGCCTTTTCATTTATTTTTTTCAAATCTAATTTTTGTGTGAACATAATTGTAAAAAAAAAAACTCCATCTCAGTATAAATATGGTAGATGACACGTATCACATACCGCGCTCGTGTACCATGGCAGTAGCCGGTGGACCCAATATAATAGGCTTGCTGCCGTGCTCCCTTAGCTCAACAGCAAGGTGCCGAGCTCTTCGGACTTGGTAGCAAGTTCGATTGAGCTGTCCTAGCTCGGCAACCAGCTTTGCCGCACTCACCCTCCTTATACCACAGGCGGCTACGCTGCTGTTAGTGTGGGTTTCTACCGTGGTATATATGCGTAGCAACTAACACGTATTATTTGCTGACATTTCGACAGTAGAAAAGTGAGCTATTTTTAAAACTATATTCGTACTAAAGCTAACTTTGCAAAATATAACGTGTTAACAGCTGGAAAACCCTCGCCTCGGCACGGTGAAGTGAAACAGGCACTCGTACGTGGCACTCGAAGGATATCGAAATGGAGTGTGTTGGATTCGTCAAGCAGAGATCCTATCCTATCTTACCTAACTGCAGTAGCGGAGGACGGGAAAAAATTCTGATATGGCGAAATTATTATTTTTATATATCTTTATTATCCGTTATTGTTCCTTAGACGTGTGCATCTCCTATCCTAATCTTAACATCAATTTTAAGGTAAGGTAATAGGATATCATCCTATTCTCATTTCGATAGTAGGTGTATTATAGTGGCGGAGGACGGAGTAAAATTATGATGCGGCAAAATCGGTAGGATGGAATATTAAACAATATCGTAATGCCAAAAAAATTCATACAGAGTATATAAGGAGCAAAGTATTCGAGTTCAATCTACTGGACATCTTGCTAAAATAATTTTTCAAATCCACACATGAAATCATCAGGGTAAATATTTTGTGTTCATTGATGTAATACGCGCTAAAAGATTGAGATCCACGTGGCAGAGCAGGTATGGCAGGTGCCATACCCAGCCATACCTGCTCCTCCGCCCCTGCCTAACTGCTAGCTAATGTACTGCTGTTGATCACCTACGTGCTGATGGAGTTGCCAATTGTACATGCATATATAGTGCTAGCTCGATGATGAATGATAGTGAACTGAATCTATATTATTAGCCTCTAAAGTCAAGTCTCTAAAGGCAGGGGATCATAGTTTAGCGGATATCCCACTATGGCTATGGACATAGTAGCAAAATATTGCAATGATTAAGAGAAACTTCGTTGGAATTCCTCTTACCAGGAAGATCATTTTCTCCTTTTCTTTCTTTTTTTTTGCCAAGACGAAATGGGTGCTTGCGTAACGGTGACCGATGCAATACGAACGAGAGGTACGACGGGCCGGGCTGCGCCGATGACGATGCGGTTGTGTGCGTTGCGTTCTCTTCAACAAGTTAAGACGGAGCTAGCAGGCCGGTCCCGGCGGAAGCAGCCCGGCTCGGCACAGCCACCGCGCGCGCAGCGGGCGAACCTGCCTGCCGGCCCAGGCAACGACGCCGGCTCGGCACACCGCACGGCAGGCCGCCATGGCCGCGAGCGCGCGCGCGGCCAGTGGTCACCACCAAGGCCAGCGTAGCGTCCGTGGTTTGGTTACAAGGCAAGTTGACAAGCTGCTTGGTCCGTCGGACTAATAAGACCAGGAGTTTTTCGTTTAATTAGGTGATTAAATAATTAAAGTTATTAATTGATTAAAGTGGCCGAGGAAGGAGAGCTTGATAGGAAATCTTACTGTGGTACAGGATAAATAATTAAAATAATTAATTGATTAAAGTGGCCGAGGAAGGAGAGTTTGGTAGAAACTTTATCGTGGTAAAATATGACAGATGATACGTGTATCATATTATGTCTTCTGTGATTGAGAATGAGATTATTTTTATAAATTTATTTATGTAAGAGTTTGGTTTGTAAAAAAAAAGTGCGTACCAAGGATGGATAAAAAAAAGGCTTTAGGACTAGGCGAAGCAAGAACTCAACTCAATCCACAAATGACTGGCTGAGATGAGAGGTCACCTCACCTCAGGAAGCCCGGGTAACAGTCAGTCAGTCACACACCAACACTGTGGAGTAAACGACGCCCCTCTCCGCTGTCGCTCCTTCTCCGCCGCCGCCGCTGTACCACTGCCAGCTGCCGGCCCGTCCTCCTTCCCCTTCCTCTCTAATTTTCTCGTATATGGCCGGCACACTTCACTAAGTAGCGTTGTGGCTCGCTGTGCATGCGCGAGCATCGTAGGATAGGAACCAGGGGGGACGGCGCCGAACGCTTGCAGCAGCATGGCCATTTCTTCTTCCAGGCTTATCCCCATCACCGCCACCAGTTTCGCACTTCCGCCTTATCCTGCCTCCAGGCACAGGTGCTCTTCGTACTGCCGCGCGGCCGGGCGAGGCGGCGGCCTCCGCCCGATCACCGTCGCCGGGGACCCGCCCACGTTCGTGTCCGCACCCGGCCGCCGCATTGTCGCCGGTACCTACATCAGCTCACTATCTCGGTCATTTTACACGTATGTATATTTGACCGGAGCGTATAGGTATCATGCGGATGTTTTTGTTTTAGCTAACATTTAAATGGATCGTTAGATACCTCATCTGGATATCATCGAACCGTTACATTAAATCATAGGATCGAATGTAATTGATACTTCCGAATCTCAACAATGATCTGTTGGTCTTAGATTTGAGTGATTTCAGCAATAAAAACATGCGAATGATGTTTATCAAATCCCTTGACTGAATAGCTCGTCTTGGCCTGATCGTAAGAGCTTCAAAATTATATAGCATGTGGACATTTCGTTTTTCAATGCCATGGAAACTGTTCATTTCAACCATTAGGGAGGAGAAAAACTCAAAAGTGTGCAAATGTTTTCCCCCCGAAAATAAGAAGAAGAACACACAAACCAGAATTGGATCTTACCGCTAGGAACATCGGTAGCAGTTACTACTTCTTTGAGGTCACCACAGTGGGAAATTGGGAATTGATGAGCCTGTCGTGCTCCCAGGCAATTCCAAGTGAAGCTAGTGACTGACTGACTGTCTGAACCCCAAACCTTTATTCAGAATAGCAGAGGAGATTTAACCTTTCCAGTGGCAGCATTTCAACATCGATGGTAGTTTCTTGATAGCGTGTGGGCTTGAAATTCGCAGTTGGTGACCTCCATGGTGATATCTACCAAACGAGAGCTGCGCTGGTGATGGCCGGTGTCCTGAGCTCAGAATCAGATGCTCATGTGTGGACCGGCGGACAGACGGTAACATTTTTTGTTCCATGTTTGCTGCACATTCCAAGTCCTCTCTATTGCATCATTTAAGTTTTCTCAAGTTTGCTGTTAGGAGAATAGATTCTGCAAATTGTAAGCATGACGCACCTTAATTTCTCTTTTCTTGTTGACGACAAAAGTGCAATGACTTGCAATCTCCTGCATTGTTCAGTCAAAATATGTCATTTGGTGTATTTTCTATGGATGTCAGTGCCACACAACACAGTGTGCTCCCTGACTTTCAGAATATTGCGTTCTCTACTGCTCTCGGTTGCAGCTATACTTCTGGTCAAAAGTATGTGATATGCTTGTGTGCAGGTGCTGGTTCAAGTTGGGGATATCCTTGACCGTGGTGAAGATGAAATTGCGATACTGTCTCTACTGAGTTCACTGAATATCCAAGCGAAATCTCAAGGGGGTGCTGTATTTCAGGTTTCACCATTACTTCGTGCGCCTCCAAATGTTTCATGGACTTGTGTACTTGTTCTGATATGACAATTTTTTTGGTAGGTTAATGGGAATCATGAAACCATGAATGTGGAAGGCGACTTCCGGTACGTTGATCCAGGAGCATTTGATGAATGCATACGCTTCCTCGAGTACTTGGATGAATGTGATGGCAACTGGGATGATGCGTTTCTCAACTGGGTTAATGTTTCTGAAAGGTGGAAGGAAGAATATCGGGCGTCACCTAATGGTCACCGGCGTCCTTGGAACTTTGTCAAGGTAACAAAACCGTTGATTGGCTACTGTATTAAGTATTACTAAATTTGTTCAGTTAACTGGGCACAAGTATTTTTCATGATTTATATCTGTTCAATTTAATCAGTTGGTAAACAAATCCACAACCAAATGAACCCAAAAGAAATAACCGACAATGCTTCATTTGATGAGTTGTCTGGATAAGATGCATGGTGAAGTACTCTCTTCTGCTTCTGAATTGTTTCCATTCAAATGTTGAGACAGAAGCAGAAAGGATTTGCTGCCAGAACATCACTTTTCAAGCGAGGTGCCCCGTTAGCTTGTGAATTGGCACGGCATCCTGTTGTCCTTAATGTTAATGACTGGATATTTTGCCATGGGGGCCTTCTTCCTCATCACGGTGAGCCCTCTCATCCTCTCATGGCATCAAGGCTAGCTTACACATTTGCTCATTTGATCTTACTCTAGATATATGTTAAACGACCTGACATACTGACTGGAAACACTAGGTAGATCAAATAATAAAGGAAGAGGCTGTGTGATTTGTGCTCGGCATGAACAATTGTGCTTCTTGTGCTCTAATGTTCTATTTGATTACACATATTGCTTTAAGTGATCCATGTTATCACAATTCTTTTCCATTCTATTCACAGTTGAATATGGGATCGAGCGTATGAACAAAGAAGTATCAAATTGGACGAAAGGTTCAAGTGAAGACAGTGATGATCTATATATTCCCTTCATAGCTACTAGAGGTTATGACAGTGTAGTATGGAGTCGTTTGTACTCTCGAGATCCAGTTGAAAGGACGCACCATTCTTGGAAGGTGAGAAAACCCGATCCAGTAAACATATGCTTCCCCTTTGCACCATGCAAAATATGTGTCAGTTACAAAAATTACTATAGACTTAACAAATTATCATACAAATTTTTTTGTTTGGTTTCAGCTATCTTCTGTTGTTGCTGAACAAACACTGAAAGCTGTGGGAGCCAAAGGGATGGTCGTAGGGCACACTCCCCAGACTCGTGGAGTGAATTGGTATCCATTGTTCTCAGTTTGGTAGTAACAACATACCAAATATTTTCACTGATAAGCTATAGATGACTATCTCTTTGTTCCCAGCAAATGCGATGGTAAAGTTTGGTGTGTTGATGTGGGCATGTCTTATGGTGTTCTGTATTCAAGACCAGAGGTAAATCATTCTTTTTGGCTTGGAAAATATGACATGCCTTGTTTCCTCGTAAATATTGTGCTGTTCTAAAAAACATTCTATTGATCTTTGTGTTGACATTAGAACAATTTGCTGAATTTGTTGTGTGGCGAAGTTTTGGTGATCCTCTGCATAGTGTATATACTAACTTACTGAGTAAATTTCACAAAACTATATGTTTTTTATACAAACTATTAAAAAACTACATGTTTTAGTCTTTATTTCAAAAAACTGCATATTTTAGGTGCACTTGTATTACAAAACTACGGGTTTAATGATTGATCATTTTTTGTAATGGGTTTGAAAGTGTAGGCCCACATAGCGGGCCCCACAAGGGAGTGAAACGGGAAATGGGGACGCATGAGGCTGCCATGTGAGTCCACACTGTCAAACTCGTTACAAGAAGCGGTAAATTAACATATAGTTTTGTGACTTAAGTTTTCGTAAAATTTGTAGTTTTGTGAAATATGAGCTAAAATCTTTAGTTTTCTGATAGTTTGTACAGAAAAACTTATTGTTTTGTGAAATTTACTCTAACTTATTTGCTGTAACCTGTGTATAAAAACCATGATATCTTTTCCGGGAATATTAATAAAGAAATATATATTGCGATAGGTGACTTCCTTTTTCATCTAAAATCCCATGCTTCTTGACTAGCAGAATGCAGTATGTTGATGCCCATAAACATGTTTTGCTTATTCTGTAACGATCTGGATTTCAGACAAAACCTTTTTTGGTGTTTGATGTTCAACTCTTATGACTAGGTCCTAGAAATAGTCAATGACAGACCGAGGGTTTTGAAGAACCGGAGGGACTCATGCGATGAGATGGAAGTGTTGGACTTCTTATAAAACCTGAGAAACTTATGTAAGCACTCTTAAATTCATGTCAACATCTTCTTTATCTCTGAAAATAATTAAATGATGTTAAGTACGAACCTGGAGAAAGCAGAGTCTTCACCAAATCTATACTATTTTTTCTTCTTCTGATAACCATTTTGTTATCAGAAAAGCTACTAATTTCATTTTGATGGTATCATACATTGATACATTAGCTATTGCTTGTCATTCACTGAAAATTCATGAATGAAATAACCATGTTACTGACTTACTGCAGGTATATAATAGCAAACATTCTTTGTCAAGAAAGTTAATATACTGGACAATTTTGGGTGGACATACAGGAAATGAAATGCTAGAGCGACAGATATACATCAAAAGGATCCAACTAGCCTCTCATTTTGGTCAGTATATTTTACATTGATAAGCACAGTACTCTGAACTTGAGCGGTTGTATCACCTAGCTTTCTAAACTTGAATTATTTTTGGGATCCCTAAACTTGCTTCTCTATCCCTAAGTGATCCCTAAACTTGCTTCTGCATCCCCAAGTGATACAACTGCGCAAGTTCAGAGAGCTATGGTGCAACTTTCTCTTTTCTATTTCATGCAGATCAACTCCTGTAGAAAACCGTTGCTGGGTTCTTGCACACATGAAAGGTGGAGGTCAGAAGCCTATCTCATCAAGTTGGACTCAAATTTTGGTGGTGCTTATTTGTATCAACATTCAAGGATTGCTCCATGAGAATTTTTTCATAGCCCTCTCCATTCTATCTAAAGAGAGCTATAGGAATTATGCTAGAAGTAGAATGAGCCGGAGAAGACATGTATATCCTTAGACTTCTCATGTAACATGTTACACTCTGATAACCCTTTTTATACGCAGCAGACCACGGATCGGATCATAATTTTATGAGATACAGCACAAGCGTGCACGGTCTCAAGAACGAAGAAAATGAATCTCCTAGAGAAACAAAGTACCGGTGATGAAACAACCACAATAAGAGAGAAAAGACTTGGCGAAGCGGACCACAAATTCTTTAAGTGCAACATCAAAATAGTACAAAAGATTATTGTTGTCTCACAACATCTCTAACTTTTTAGGACCCATTGATCCTTGTCTTATACAAGAATCTAGTTCTAAAGAATAACCTACCATTTAATCCTCTCATACAGCTTTTGGTTTGGATGAGTTAGTTTGTTGCTTCTTGATTGCTTGGGTTCTCCATGATCACCCTATGGATTTATATAGCCCATTAATCATCCTTCAAAGAGAAGTAGGAATCATATTCCAAAAGAAAGTTGGAATCCTAATCCTATTAGGATTAATCTATGATTCCTTATAGTACAACTTTCTAAATCCTAAAAGACAAGATATGAGTCATCATATTCAACAATCTCCACCTTGACTCTTCTCCGTTGAAGACACCGTGCTACTCCAAGAACTCGCTCCAAGTTTGTTTCGCATTTTCTTTTTTCTTTTTCTTTTGGTTTTTCTCCCACCTTTAGGAGTGCCCCTACCACAGGGGATTATGCATATCACCACAATGTGCGTGTTAGTATTCGAGCTTGGCCGTTTGAACTCTCCACCTGAGAGCCTTCTCATTGTGTGGTTTGGTTAGCCACACCTCTTGTTTCTATAGCCTTCCATACCATAGGTTTGTACCACCTTCGAGCTCCACCTGCTCATTGGCACCATGTGGTTGATCCCACCACGACTTCCTTCTTCCAAAAGCTCACATCTTCTCCTTTGCAATTCCACACATAAGTGCAATGGAGATCTGAGTACCTACCATTGATGACACAGTTTTCTTCTCCTGATCAGGATTTTTATTAAAACTCCCATTGGTTGCTCTTTGTTTAGGTTTACCCATCAATTGGTGTCCTCTATTGCCCCGAATACTTTTTATGATCATTTGCCCTTTGCAAGTAACTGGTATGGCTCTACCTCGAAGTGTTTCCTAACAAACTTCGGGTTCAAGCGACCTTACAGATATTATATTTTTCTTTAAGCTGAAAATATACCGAACTTCTCTCAATGTAAGATATGTTCCATTATGCATCTATAATGTAATTATTATCACCTTAGTAATTGTATACTCCTTGTAATCCGCCAAGTGAATAGTTTTATGCACCGGGCATAGAGATCCTACGTCAAGATCTCCCTCGCTGAATATATGAAAGCAACAACCTGCTCGCTATCTTCTATTTATTCAACATCCCAATTCGTGTCAGGCCATGTCTGCTTTGAAGCTCACTTGCGCTCAATGGCATCAGAGTCTCGGCCGTCCCTCTTCTTCAGTTCTTCAGAACTTTTTTAGTTCCAATAAGCTTCTTTTTCTGAGAAAAAAGCTGCTCGTGTTTGTGACACATATCAGCAAGCAAAGATACATGGATTGCCTTATCAAGTGTCTGCTTGTGTGTCCTCTTTTCCATTAGAACTTGTGCACTCTGACGTGTGTGGTTCTGCTCGCACATCAGTAAATGGTTAGGGTATCTGCAATGGTGCCACTTCAGCTTATTATAAGGGTGTCAACTCAGCATTTTGCTTAGGTGAATGAGAGAAAAAGAAGAGAGAGATATAGATTGACTACTAACTTATAATCAGGCTATAGCTGATTCCAAGACAATTATCATCTCTTACATATGAGCCCATATTTAATTTTGTAGACAATGCTATAGCTAGTCCATTGGAGAGGTTGTCTATTAGCTATCTATAGATAATATGTACATTTTTTTATAGCTAGTAGTTGACTACACCATTGCAGATGCCCTTATAAATATTAGGTCAATTTTACTTACGATTTTAGTCAATTGTCTTGGATTTACCTTTTGAAGTGCAAGTATGATGTTGAGCATGTTTTTATCAATTCCAAAGACATGTTGAGTGTTTGCTTGGGTCCAAAATCCGTTGTGTCCAAACAACATTGGGTCTCCTATCCACACACACACACACCAGCAAAATGAGATTGTAGAATGGAAACACAGGCACAGTGTAGAAACAGGATTACCTTTTTGTCGAATATCTAAATATGGGATATGAGCATGTATAGGAAACTCAAAGATAATACCATATATATATTCACACAAGTATTTTGGAAACTTCGAATATCACGGGCCCCGTTCTGCGGGATGAGATATACACAGAGGGGATATCTCCACATTTGGAAAAGATTCGGTCGTGTTCGCGTTATTAGGAAACCAATTCGAGTACACCAGATGTCAAAGGAAGTTCAGATATGCAACGAAGATCTCGGAATGCTGGACTCCTCATTGGGTACGATCTGGTATATCAAACCGGTTACACCTCGTGGAGGAGTTACCTCATCTATATAAGAACATAAGTACAGAGAAAGAGGAAGGACAAAAAAGGAGAACGAAGAGCTCAGAAATCGACGGACTACGCTTCGATAGTTCATAAGTTATATCTTAGCCACATCCCAGAGACAATCTCCATTGTAACTAGAGGCTACACATCTGCTTTGTATTCTGTTTTGGCCGATTTCATATTACATCCACACAGGAGTAGGGTATTACTCTGTTCAGAAGCTCGAATCTATCTACATCGTGTGCCACCATTTTCGTGTTTGACTCTGCATATTCGAAGGTCTCAAGTAAATAAGTTTATTATCGATTCACTAACCTTAGACAGTTGGCACGCCAGGTAGGGGCCTTCAGCTATGTTTGCAGTTCAACCATGTCTTCAATGGGTGTCCACGACGAAACTTCCCGCATCGACCTCTACGGTGACGTTGACTCGATCGCCTTTATAGACCCAACACCCGTGATTGGATCTGAGATTGCGTTCGGAACCATGCTTTATCGTTGGGGACCAGAAGGAGATCTCGAGCACATTGGCTTCACCGAGTCCCTCTCCTGGGACCCACGTCGAGAGGTGTCCTTCATTGACTTCGACCATTTGGGACCTAGCGTCCTCAAGTACGTCGAAACGAACAGTGACAGTGACACTGATGGCCCCAGCAGCAGTCGAATGGATCGCTGCGTATTTATGGTTGGGGCCGACAATGGTACTACTACCGGAAACTCCTAAGAAAGGGTTTCGCGGGCAGATGCCACAGGCAGTGGGGGACACCAAATCCTTCCAGGCATGCCTCAGGAGCCTGTGGCGGCGACGAGCGTGGCACAAGTGGCCCTAAACACCATTGTCCCCATTACCACAAATCATCAGTGAGATTTAACCACCATGGCCACAGTGGGGACTATGGCCAATTTGTCAAAGCAATTCGATCACAACAGTCCGATAGCACCCCGCTCGAGGGTGACGGATTTCCAACGTGACAACAACGACATGTTCAGCCACGTCTTGGGGATAGTGACCCGGCAACACCGTAACAATGACATCTTTAGTACCCCTGAGGCGAATGTCCAGTGCATGCATATGCTACTGAAGTCATTCCCGCCGTCGGACCCAGACAACCCAATGACTCCAGTACTTAACCAGTTGAAGACGCTGTTCGATGCGGCGCAAGTTCAGACCGCTCGAGCCGTCTACTGGAGGTTCGGGCGCTCCCACCAATAGGGGGTTGCGAGTCAGCCATCGGGACCATCTCTCCATAGTCATCGAGCAGCAAGGTCGTCGGTGGCTAGTTCTAGCCATCGTGCCTCCAGGACACCTCGTTCTAGTTCCTATCAAAGATGCCCTAGAGATCTTCGAGACTATATCCCACATGACCGCTAGGACTTGCGCTACGTCATCCGCGATCGAAGGGAAGAACATGACCGTGAGCGATGAGAGAACGAATCCCCATCTTTGAGGGACCAATCTCCCATGCGTTGGGCTCGACGAGGCAGGTCCCTGCCTCCAAGGGGCTGCTCGCCGGCACGGCATAGGTCCCCTCCTCAGCAAGAGGCACAGCAGAGTCCGCGATGGAGGACCCCCGAGGACATCGATGAAGGATGTAAGTCCTTCACCTAGGAAAGTACTTGGGCAAGATCAACATCGTCGAATGGCTACAGATCTACACAATAGTCATGAGGGCATCTGGAGGAGACGAGAAGGTGATGGCCAACTATCTGCTCACCACCCTAGATGGTGTAGCAAGTTCTTGGTTACTCAACCTCCCACCTCGGTCTATAGCGTCGTAGGTGGAGTTGCGGGCCCAGTTCATTACCAACTTCCAAGGGACATATAAACGCCTCGGAACACGCAACTACTTGCATCGGGTGATACAAAAGCCAGCAGAATTGCTGCGTGATTTCATCCGGAGCTTCAGCAACCAGCGCAACTTGATACCTGACATCTCAGATGAAGCTGTCATAATGTCCTTCGAGAAAGGTGTCAAGGACAGAGAGCTGAAAGGCAAGCTCGCCACTCGAAAGATCAAAACCACTAGAGTGCTCTTCTAGTTGGCGGATAAGTATGCCATCCGTGCAGAAGCCTGAGACTATATGGATGACCCCAAGCCCAACAGCGACAAGCCTGGGTCGTCCAAGCAAGGGGCGAAGAAAAACAAGAACCACGACGATAAGCATAAAGGTGACTCCACCATCGCCGCAGTCGAAAGGGGCAAGGCGCGAAATACTAGTGACAACAAGGGCCGAAGTCGTGGGGGAAATAAGTATCGCCCAGTCCATCATATAGACAAACACGACTTTGACGAGTGTCAGGTGATCGGCAAGAAAGTCCAGGAGAAACTCAAGGCCGCCCTCGCCGAGCGTGGGATCGAGCAGGCGAAAGAGAAACCTGATGACTATGAACCCGAATACCGCAGGGCCGATCACAACCTGGCACACATCTTCGGGGGATCTGCCACGTATGAGTTCAAGAGGTAGTACAAAGCGGTCGAAAAAGAAGTCAACCTGGCCGCACCAGCTCTCCCCCGATTCCTCAAATGGTCGAAGTACCAATCACCTTCGATCGATCAGATCATCCATCCATGACTCCACGTCCGGGTCGATACCCCGTGGTGGTCGAACCCACCATCCTCAATGTCAAGGTCACTCGGACCTTCTCGATATGGGCAGTTCGCTAAACCTCATCTTCGCAAAGATGCTGGAGAGTATGGGGATCCCCTAGACAGAATAAAAGTTGGAGCCAAGCCTTTCCATGGCATAACTCCGCACTCATCATCAATACCATTTGGCTATATCGAGCTGCCGGTCACATTCGGCACGTCAGACAATTTTCGCACCAAAAAGATCTTTTTCGATGTGGTGGACTTTGAAACCACGTACAATGCGATCCTAGGCCGCCCAATGCTAGCCAAGTTCATGGCAGCAGTGCACTACGCATATTGGACTATCAAGATGCCAAGACCAAAGGGGGTTCTCACAGTTAAGGGGGACTCTTCTGCCACAGTCTAGTGCGATAAAAAGAGCCTGGAGGTGGTTGAGAATTTCTGCATAGACACCGTCCTTGCCGATGGTGAAGGAGCTAAGTGCCAAAAACCCAAGAGCGATGACAACACTCTGACGTCTGACAGCGCCACCAATGATCTACCCAATGACGGCAAGAAGGATAAGAAAACTGACGACGGTGTCAAGACGGTGCCCTAGGATCCGCCCGAGCCATCCAAGACGATCAAGGTGGGTGCCGACCTTGACCCCAAATAGGAACTCGCGCTCATCACCTTCCTTCGAGCAAACTACGACGTGTTTGCATGGCAACCGTTTGACATGCCCAGAGTCCCTAGGGAGGTGATCGTGCATCGACCGGCTGTGGAGCCAGGTGCCAGGCCTGTGGCGCAGAAACAACGTAGATTCACGGAAGACCGCAAGCAGGCCATAAAAGAGGAGGTCAGCAAACTCCTGAAGGCAGGCTTCATCCGAGAGGTCCATCACCCGACGTGGCTTACAAACCCCAGTCCTCGTCAATAAGCCCAATGGTAAGTGGAGGATGTGTGTCGACTACACCAACTTAAATAAAGCTTGTTCTAAGGATCCTTTTCCCCTTCCCTACATCGACCAAATAGTGGACTCGACTGCAGGTTGTGAATTGCTAAGTTTCCTAGATGCCTATTAGGGGTATCACCAAATTAGCATGTTCGTAGAGGATGAGGAAAAAACTGCATTTACCACCCCATTGGGGATATTCTGCTATACTAAGATGCCTTTTGGCTTAAAAGTGCGCCGGTGCTACGTATCAACGATGTATTCAAAACTGTCTAAAGTCCCAGATCGGACACATATAGAAGCATACATCGATGATATCGTGGTAAAGTTCGAAAACCTCAGGAAATATCGAATGATGCTTAACCCCGAGAAGTGCACGCTCGGCGTCATGTTCGGCAAGCTTCTCAGTTTTCTGGTGTCCAGTCGAGGTATCGAGGCCAACCCGCACAAGATTGAGTCTATCGACCAAATGCGTCCATCGTGGACGCTGAGGGAGGTGCAAAAGCTCACAGGGTGTATCGCAACCCTTAGTCGATTCATCTCTTGGATGGGAGAACGAGGGCTACCTTTCTTCAAGATGCTCAAGAAGCAGGAGGTTTTCGAGTGGACGAAGGAGGCAGAAGAAGCTTTTCCAAACTTGAAAAGGTATTTATCGTCTCCATCAGTTTTGACTTCGCCAAACGAAAAAGAAGATCTCTTCCTATATAATGCAGCTACCCCTCAAGTAGTGAGCACGGTCTTGGTGGTTGAGCGGGATTGCCTCGAGAAAAAGGTCAGAGTCCAAAAACTAGTGTACTATGTGAGCGAGGTCTTGCATGATGCCAAGCTACGATACCCTCAAGTGCAGAAGATGTTGTACACTGTTCTGATGACTTCTCGAAAGCTGTACCACTACTTCGAAACCCATAAGATTACGGTCATGATGACTTATCCGCTTAAGGAGGTAATACGCAACTGAGAAGCCACAGGACGAATCGCGCAGTGGGCGGTTGAACTCAACGAGTTCAAGGTCGATTTTGTGCCTCGAACCAGTGTTAGATCCGGGGTCTTAGCAGATTTCATTACTGAGTGGACAAATGTCGAGGAAGAGAAGCACTTGACAGTCAATGATGAAAGTGCATCTAGGCCCCTTAAATTGTTTTGGTAATTAATGATGACACAATTAGGGAAATCTAATGTTTTAACTAGAATTAATATAGATATCGAGAACATATTGCATTCGGAATGAGATTGGACGCCCCTACAAATATTTAAATTTGAAAAGACGGCATCAAGACAAGAATTGTAATTTTCATTTTATTTGAGTCTTAAGGATAGCCGTACTATTAAGAGGATACGCCGGGAAATCAATCTTAGGATGCTCTTGTGCTCAAAGTTCAAATATTGCATTTAAACTAGCATCTAAACACTTGCATTCTCCAAAAAACTGCTTTTTTCATCAAGCTACACAACCCGGAGTGTCCGTACATTTGGTCCGGAGTATCCGGACTTAATCCGGAGTATCCAGATAAATTGTTCGGAATGTCCAGGTTGCCCCACTCGGCCAAGAATCGTCTTTTAGCCTATTCGGAGTATCCGGGTTAATTGTCTGGAGTGTCCGGACTTTTTCGAAAAAGAGGGTAACAACTAGTTTTTCAAAAGACTATTTAAAGCCTCCTCCCTCTCCCAGCGGTTAGGACACTTATTGATGCTCATTCATTACTGGTTCTATCCCTCTTTACACATTCAAAGCATTCAATAGAGCTAAAACTTCCTCTCCATCAATTTGGGTTTTGATTCAAATCTTGGTGAGGAGAGGAAGTAGATTTAAGTGCTAGGTGCATTCATTCCAACTTGTGAGCACTAGTTCAGCCTTCAAGCGATTTCTTGGGGTGTTATTACTCTTGGAGGTTGAAGGTCTCCTAGACAGCTAGGAGTTACCGGGAGCAACCAAAGCTTGTGGTGTGCCCCGGTCGTTTGTGAAGGCAAGTCTCGCCTCCGGAAGGAAAGAGACTAGAAGTGAAGCCGGCGAGTGCATTTGTGCAACACCGGGAGGAAAGAGGGTTGAAAAAGACCCCGGCTCAAGTGTGACCGAGCCACCTCAACGAAGACGTAGGATTCCCTTCAAGAATCCGAACTTCGGTAAAAATTGCGGTCTTCACTCTTTCTTTCTACTCTTGCGTAATTTGTGTTGCCTTGATTATGTGGAGCCCCGATCTACTTTTCTATATTGTTTAGCTCCAGATCTGTGCTTGCTTAAGGTACTTGACTGCATTTATATTGTTCTCATTCAAGTAGCTTGTTGCAAATCTGAGTAGATTCATTTTCTAGTTGTGCTCGAGCTGGTTTATCTGGACTATCCGGATAAATACCCCGGATACTCCGGACCATCCGGAATATCCGGACAATTCATCCGGAGTCTCTAGGTTGACCTGCTCGGGTAGATTTAATTCCGCTGCAAATTTTGAAAACACCTATTCACCCCCCTCTAGGCGACATCTCCAGTCCGTTCAATTGGTATCAGAGCCAAATCTCCGTAGTTTTGGCTTAACCACTTGGAGAATTTGAGATGTCGGAAATAGAGAACGTTACGGAAACTCGTGACCAAGATAAGGCCACGGGTTCTGGTAAAGGGGTTGAAATTCCTTATGATTATTCCTCCTTTGGAGTCTCAAGCTCCTGATCTTACATTTCTGTGTCCTCCGGCCGAGCGTCTCACTTCGATGGCACTCGCTATGCCGCATGGAAACATAAGATGAAGATGCACTTGAGATCACTTCACCCTTGCATTTGGAAGATTGTAGAAACAGGTTTCAAGCCCTCCAACCCAAACAACCTCACACCCGAAGAGGACAAAGCTCAACACTTGAATGACTTGGCCGTTAATGCTTTGTTCAACGCTTTAAGTGATACAGAATTCAATCGGGTTGACGGTCTA
This sequence comes from Rhipidocladum racemiflorum, assembly GCA_036346355.1. NCBI lineage: Eukaryota > Viridiplantae > Streptophyta > Magnoliopsida > Poales > Poaceae > Rhipidocladum > Rhipidocladum racemiflorum. The sequence goes on from CM070588.1 coordinate 34,131,704, forward strand.
GACAACACCAAGGACATATGGGAAAGACTCATGGTCACACATGAAGGCGTGTCAAGTGTTCGTGAATCGAAGATTGAGCTAATCATTGGTGAGCTAAGTCGGTTCACCTTGGAAGATGGTGAGAGCTACACCAAAATGTTTGATCGGCTAATGGTATTGGTGAATCAAGCAAAAGGTCTTGGATGCACCGACCTCACTGACAAGGCCAAAGTCAAGATCATCCTTCGTGTCATCACTCCAACCAACCGCAACCTAGTTCAACTAATCCAAGATCGGCCAAACTTCAATACTCTCACGCCTCATGATGTAATTGGCCGGTTGATGATGGATGAGATGATGATCAAGGAGGCCGAAGTGGTTGAAGAACTCAAATCCGGCAAGAAAAGAGGAGTAGCTTTGAAAGCCGTCAAGATAGCACAAGAAGCCGAAGAAAGCTCAAGTGATGAGGAGTCAAATGGTCCCTTGACAAACGAAGATATGGCATTGCTCGTAAGAAGATTCAACAAATTCTTAAAGAAGAAGGGTTACAAGCCGGGGAATCATTCCAAAGGCTATGGAAACAAGTCAAGAGGAAGACATTCAACCCAGAAGTGCTATGAATGTGGAGAACCCGGCCACTTCATTGCCGAGTGTCCACAAAAGGAAAAGAAGGAAGACAAACCTCATAAGAAGGACAAGTTCCGGAAGAAGGACAAGGACAAGAGCAAGAAGTAAAAGGGCAAGGGTCATGCTTACATTGGAAAGGAGTGGAATTCTGACTCTGACTCCGAGTCCGAGTCCGACTCCGACTCCGATAAAGAAGGACTTGCTTCTGTTGCCATCGCCACTCCACCAACAAAGTCGAAGAGCCTCTTCGACAACTTAAGCGATGAAGATGAAGATGTTCAAATGTGCCTTATGGCTAAGGGGCACAAGGTATCATCTAAAAATTCTATTCCTTCCATTGTTGATTATAGCTTAGATGATTGTGATAATGCTAGCGATGATGATGAAGTAGTATTCAAGTCTATGAATGACTTTGACATCCAAAAATTAGACTTGCTTCTTAAAGATATTGAAAAATTGGAAGAAGTTGTTGAACAAAAGGAAGCTACTCTTGAAGCTCAAGAAGATTTACTCATCTTTGAAAAGGAGAGAAATCTTGAGCTAGAGAAGAGCCTCGCTTTTGAGAGGAAGAAAAACGAGGAATTGGTCAAAGCCTAAAAAATGACCAAGTTGGAAGGAGTTAGTCTTGAGATCACCAATGCCTCATTCGTAGAGCAACTTGCTCAAGCTACGGATGCTTGCAAGTCTCTTGAAGTGAAGCTTGTTGATCTCTCGAATAACTCCTCCACCTCGAGTGACAACTCCAATATTTCAATACACTCAACTAGCAATGGGTGTGCAAGATGCTATAATGTTAACATTGATGCTTTTGCCACTAATCTTGAGACTTTGCAAGTGTTGGCCCATGAAAATGATAAGCTCAAGGGAATGCTAGAAGATGGTCTCCAAAAGTCCTACAAGGCAAGTAAAGGACTAGAGGAGTTTCTTGGCAAACGCTAAGGTAACTACAAGAAGGAAGGGCTCGGATACGTTCCACCCAAGGGCAAAAGGAGCAACATAGTTGTTGCTCCGTTGAATGAGCCCATAAACTTCGTAAGAGGCAAAGGAGCCACCACGTACAAAGCTCACTCCACTTTATTTGCTCCTTATGTTCTTAAAAGAACTAACCTTGGTCGTGTAATTGCTTGTCACATTGGGCGCAAACCCAAGAATGCTCCTCGTGTGCAATCTATTTGGGTTCCAAAATCGCTTGTTGCTAACGTGCGTGGACCTAACCAAGTTTGGGTACCAAAGAGCAAATTCTAAATGTCTTTTTGTAGGCATATATCTCCTGTGGAACAAGTTGGATTTTGGATAGCGGATGCACGCATTACATGACCGGAGAGAAAGCTATGTTCGCACATTTGGACGTAAATGGATCAAATAGCGAAAGCATTGTGTTTGGAGACAATGGAAAAGTAGAAGTAATTGCATTGGGTAAAATTTCTATCTCAAATGACTTCCATCTAAATAATGTTTTGCATGTTGAATCATTAAGCCACAATTTGTTGTCCGTTGCACAATTGTGTGAAGCGGGCTACAATTGCTTGTTTAATGAAAAGGGTGTGGATGTCATTAAGAGGGTTGATGATTCAATAGCCTTTAAAGGGCATTTGAAGGGTAAGCTCTATCTCGTAGACTTTAATACGGATAGGCTTAACCTTGAAACGTGCTTAATGGCTAAATCTAGCATGGGTTGGCTATGGCATCACCGACTAGCCCATGTTGGAATGAGGAATCTTCACAAACTCACTAAAGGCAATCACATTCTTGGACTAACTAATGTTGTCTTTGAGAAAGATAGAGTTTGTAGTGCCTGTCAAGCGGGAAAACAAGTTGGCGCCCCTCACCCCGCCAAAAATGTGATGACGACCACAAGACCCTTGGAAATGCTTCACATGGATCTTTTTGGTCCGGTCGCCTACATAAGTATCGGGGGAAGTAAGTATGGTTTAGTTATTGTTGATGACTTTTCTCGGTTCACTTGGGTGTTTTTCTTGCATGATAAAGGTGAAGTCCAAGTGACTCTAAAGAAGTTCATGAGAAGAGCTCAAAATGAATTTGAGGTGAAGATCAAGAAAATCTGTAGCGACAATGGTACTGAGTTCAAGAACATTGGTATTGAGGAGTATCTTGATGAAGAAGGAATCAAGCATGAGTTTTTGGCTCCCTAGCCGAAAGGAAAAATCGGACTCTCATCAAGATGGCGCGGACTATGCTTGACGAGTACAAGGTTTCTGCCAGCTTTTGGGCGGAAACCATCAACACCGCATGCCACAGCACCAACCGTCTCTATTTGCACAAGATCTTGAAGAAGACGGCATATGAATTGCTCACCGGGAAGAAACCAAATGTATCCTATTTTCGAGTCTTTGGAAGCAAATGTTACATCCTCAACAAAAGAGCTAAGTTGTAACACCCTAGTTTTCGCTTTCTAGAGAAAAACCTAATTTAAATAAAGTAAATTCAAAATTTGGAATTTCATTGGTGTTTATATTAACCTGGCATCCATTCCCCTCCAAAATCGGGATTTAATTCCCCTCCGGTCGAAAAATCGATTTTTCCAATTCCCGCCGGTACCCGAAATTTCACCCGAGTCCAAAAATGCTCCAAAAATCCCCCAAACCACTTCTAAAATGTTCCAAATATTCCGAAATGATTTTAGGAATCATTCCCCGGATTTTTGGACCTCCGTTCCTATTTTATATCGCGCGGCTTTTGTTTAATGCCTGCGATCCGCGCCCGAATATTCAATTCCACAAAAATCATCCAAATTTAGCGGAACCAATTTTATTGGGTCCCAAATATTCTAAAATGGCTATAGGAATTTTTCCGGAATTTTTAGGCCATTTTTCCTTATTTTTATCTAGGGCGGATCATTCGCGTAAAAGAGAACCAACTGGAGCTTGCCACGTGGCGGTTACTGTAGCATGGGGTACTGTAGCGTCGTGCTACTGTAGCACGTAGCACTGTTCATCTTCCCATTCGATCGTTCTGTCCAGAGGAAGAACACAGAGCTCCCTTCTCTCCTCCTTGGATTCAAACACTCATAACTCTTGCAATAATGCTCCAAATCGCGAACGGCCGGATCCGTTGGATTCGTATGAACGAGACCCTTCCATCCCCGGTGGCCTCCCGCCCTAACTCGCACTGGAATGCGTGCAGTTTGCAAGAAACCAAAATGGCTTTGATTGCTCATAACTTTGCCGTTTCAACTCCAAACGACGCGATTCCACCTCTCATCTCTCCGTATAAGAATCCTCTTTCCGGTGGTATAGCCCTCCTTTAGCCTCTCCTCCTCATTCTTCCGTGAGATCGAGAAAACTGACGAAAACGAGACGTTCTTCGTGTTCTTCGTGTTCATACTTGTATCTTCTTGTCCGGTGAGCTTTTCTTCTTGTTCCTTGGTTCCTTGTGATCGTGAGGTAGTCTAGAAGCTCATCCAACAATCAATTTTAGGTTCTATCAAGTGTGGGCGACGAATTTCAAGTTTTCGTTGTTTCGGCCGCAACTCCGTTCATCGTCGAATTCATCCTCTCCGGTGAGAATCAACTCAATTCCTTCCTCCTCTAGGTCCCTAAGGATGTAATCTAGAGGTTCTAGGCTTTTGTTTGGATCAAATCCGTGCAAAAATGAGTGAAAAATCCGGATTTTGGAGAAAAGGCTTGCTCTCTGTTCATGGTGGCCTTGCATGGTGTTCTCTGGAAATGGCCAAGGGCCGATGGGCGATGCCGCCGTGAGCCGCCCGCCGCCATGGCCGGCCGGCCGCCGCCACCGGCCGGAGCCCGCCCATCGCCGCCGGCCGCCTCCTCCGCGCCGCCTCCTCGCTGAAAGCGTCTGCGGCGCTGCCGCCGCCACGCCGCCCCCTCCCGCCGTCGGCCAAGTCCCTCCCTTCCTCTCTCTCTCCCTCTCAAGCTCTCTTTCATGGCCATGGCTTCTCTAACAAGCCATGAGGAAGACAACCCCCATGTCAATGACATGTGGGGCCAACTTGTCATAGGGATACACCTAGTCAAAGTCCAAGTCAAAGTCCATGATTGACCAGTCAACCAGAGAAGGAATATTCTGAGAATATTCCCGATTTTCCAATTATTCAAAATTCAAACTTCGGAAGCTCATAACTTTCTCATCCGAACTCCGTTTGACTCCATTCAAATTTCTAAATTCATCTAAAATCAAGACCTTCCTGCCAGTACTACTTTTATAATTTTTGGATTTTTTTTTATTTTCTTTTATTTATTTGTTGCCTCGTTTTGCGCGTAGTCGACGATTCCGCCGAGTCCGCCGACCCCGCCGCCGGGCTTCAAAGAGTTCAACCTTCTCGCTGTGACCAAGGCAAGTCTCCTTGACGCATATTGATCCCATGTTTTATCACTGTTTTACCCTGTTTTAACAATTGCATTGCTATTTATATAAAATGATGATGTCAAACGTTAGGTTGTTAGTTATACCTGTTGTTTATACCTCCTTGAAATTGCTATCCGTAACCCTTTGTCGCCCTAGAACAGTGATCCACCATAATAAATGTTTTTAATAAAATACCCTTCGATTAGGAAAATGACTATTTGGAGGATAGTTTGAATAGAACCCATAGTATGGAATGTAATTGGAGATGGGTGAGTAGTAGTGATAATGTGGGGGTTGTTAATATGAAATTGAGCTTTGAATGATGATCGTTGAAATACTAAGGAGATGGACAGTGATAGTAGTTCTCAATTTAAACAATATAGTCGTGGGAGATTTTGGAAGATGTATGGGATTGTAAAGTATTCGGGGTGGATCGAACGGATCATTGCAAGTAAATAATATGTCGACTTGGATTCTTAGGTTGATAAACTAGTAGGAGGTGAGAATCAGAGTTAGTTGGATTATTAGTGTTTGTTGGGGTTTATTCTTAACAGATTGATTGAGAAATAGATGATTATGAAGATATAGATATGTACTAATCATTTATGGAGAATAGTGAATGATCCAGAATATTTGGTGGTTTAGTCAATGATAATATTCCGTATTCTTGATGGATTAAAGTTGATGATCTAGAGGTGATTATGTGAAGGATTAGTCATATGCCATTATGAAGTAATATCGGTGGATTGTATTCTAGATGTTTAGAGGTGTGATATCGTGAAGTATTCTCAGTGGTTTAGTACATGACCTTGTGAAATATTCTTAGTGGATGATAAGATTGATCGCCGTATGATTGGTGGATAAATCAATAATACAAGTTCGAGTTCAAGGGAAAGATTTCCTATACAAATATGATTGTAGTTCCATAAGATTTTGAAGTTATAATAGTACCATGATGTACTTCCTACTTGGTGGATACTATATCGAATTGGATTATTCTTATGATTGTAGAGTTATGGCAATAGAGGGATTTTTGGAGAATACGCAGTTGATTATAAGGATTGTAATCAAACCCGGGTATTTGTATTTTATAAAAATAAACTATTGGTGGAATAGAATAGTACGGTAGAAATGCTTAGTTTCGTTGTCAGTCAATATTCACCTATGGGTGGGACTTTCAATTATCTCTTGAAAACTTGTATTGGAAGTTATAGGCAAGGAGTATTGCCAATGGTTTACAAAATAAAAATAAAATGAAAAATGTTTTCGACTTGGGCGGCATGGAATGTCGGGTGGAAGCGGACCAAGCCTTGGTTCTTTTGTGCAAGTACCGCCCCAAGTCAATTAAGGACCGACGCTTATGACTGTCTCCATTCTAAGCATAACCGTACAACCACATGTCAAACTGGGCACGACCTGGCTGAATAATTTGTAGAAACCTAACTTAGACTCACCACTTGGTGGTTGTGTGAGAGCCGGAAAGAGGCATTGTTGTTGTTGTTGTTGTTGTTGTTTTTCTCACACGGCGCAAGAGGGGGCTTCTGTACTGGGTGGAAATAACCCTAACAATGTGAAACCTCGGGGTGAGTCAGGTTAGGCGTATACGTTGTAAAGGCCTTGTCATGATATCCCTGCCGGCACACCCAAGGAAGTGTGCTAATAGTTTGGCATCAAGGGAATATCATGACTTGTGGGTAAAGTTGTACACCTCTGCAGAGTTAAAACTATTCGAATAGCCGTGCCTACGGTCAAAGGCGAAGCTTGCTGAATGCTTTCATACTGGTAGACTTTGGGTTTTGATTTCAAACTAAACAATGTTTTGTTTTGGGATCCGGGAGCGGTTAGAACTCTCGGGTGTGCTTCTGGCGGTCAAAGCCAGGTAGGTGGAAAGAACCTGATTTTGTGAACCATGGCGGACATAGCCATGTGATTGGATGGAACCCTGATTTTGTTGAGATGTGGCGGATAGAGCCTGTATATTAGTGAGTGGTGGTTAGAACCTTCACTACAATATTACATAATTCAATTATTAAAAAGAATTGCTCAAATATGCTTTGTGAAAATTATTAACAAGTATGATTTGTTGAAACTTGGCTTTATGCAAAAGAACCATATTAAGCCATCCTTGGATAGCCTACATTGTGCATAATTTCCCAGACTTGCTGAGTACTTTATGTACTCACGTGCTACATTCTAATCCTCTCTCAGAAGTGAAAGAAGCTGTTCAAGATTTCCAACGACTAGGGTGCGTTCTCCACTCGATTGCCTGTGGGCAATTGGATGGGTCGCATTGGCGTTTGCGTCTTCCGCTGCAGTTGTTCAAGTTGTTCAGCCTGTTCAGGCCGTAATGGTAAACCTTGACCATAAGGTCTTTGCTTTCACTTGGTATTATTCTTATTTAGTTATTTGTATTCGTGATATGGTTGTTGATTCATCACTTTTGACTGTGTGTACTAGCTACTGATCTGGGACTAGTACAGAATTACACAGAGGACTCCGGATAGCCGATCTGGGGGCCCACATAAGTCTTCTAAATTTGCTGCTAAAGTAGATGAAGGTTTCTTACTTGGTTATGGATCTAATGCTTATGCGTACCGGGTCTTCAACAACACCACCGGTGTGTTTGAAATCTCGCGTGACGTAACTTTTGATGAGACTAACGGTTCTCAAGTAGAACAAGTTGATCGTGCCGTAATTGACAGGGAAGAACCACCATGCGAAGCTATAAAGAAGTTGGCAATTGGGGAGGTGAGACCTCAAAATTAGGAACCCAACCCGAGCACTCCAACCCGGAGTATCCGGACTGGAACCCGAGTATCCGGACTGGTTCGGAGTCTCCGGGTCCAATACCGGACATTTCCAGATGGCAGTGCCTCAGGTGATGTTCCCTCTTTGTCCAAGCAAGCTCAAGATGGTTTAAATGTTTCTCAAGATGACGAGGAACCCATTCAAGCTTCAAACTCAACCGTACCTCATCCAAGAGTTCATCAAACTATTCAAAGGGATCATCCGATCGACAATATACTTGGAGACATCCATAAGGGAGTATCTACTAGATCTCGAGTTGCAATTTTTTGTGAATTTTACTCGTTTGTATCTTCTCTTAAGCCTCTTAAGGTAGATGAAGCACTCGAAAATCCAGATTGGGTGATGGCTATGCAAGAGGAGCTAAATAACTTCAAGAGAAATCAAGTTTGGGAACTTGTCGAAAGACCCAAGCAAAATGTCATTGGTACAAAATGGGTCTTCCGTAACAAACAAGACGAAAATGGAATCGTGACGAGGAACAAAGCTCGATTGGTTGCTCAAGGGTACACGCAAATCGAAGGTTTGGATTTCGATGAAACATATGCTCCAGTAGCTAGGCTTGAATCTATTAGAATATTACTTGCCTTTGCTACTCACCATGATTTTAAGTTGTATCAAATGGACATGAAAAGCACCTTCCTAAATGAACCACTCTCTGAGATGGTCTACGTCAAGCAACCACCTGGCTTCGAAGACCCAAAATATCCGGACCATGTCTACTTCCTACGCAAAGCTCTATATGGATTTAAACAAGCACCAAGAGCATGGTTCGAGTGTCTACGAGACTTTCTCCTCGGACAAGGTTTTGTAGTCGGAAAGGCCGACCCTACTCTATTTACTAAGCATATTGATAATTATTTATTTGTGTGCCAAATATATGTCGATGACATCATATTTGGATCTACTAATGAACATTTGTGTAAAGAGTTTAGCAAGATAATGACTAAAAGGTTCGAGATGTCCATGATGGGAGAGTTGAAATTCTTCCTCGGTTTTCAAATTAAACAACTCAAGGAAGGAACATTCATTTGCCAAACCAAGTACATCAAGGACATGCTCAAGAAGTTTGGAATGGAGGACGCCAAGCCTATTAACACACCTATGCAAGCCAACGGGCACCTCGACCTCGACAAAGAAGGTAAACCGGTCATCCAAAAGGTATGCCGTTCGATGATCGGTTCTCTCCTTTATCTTTGTGCATCTAGGCCTGATATCATGCTTAGCGTTTGTATGTATGCACATTTTCAAGCCGCTCCTAAAGAGTGCCACATGGTGGCCGTTAAGAGAATCTTAAGATACTTAGTGCGCACTCCTCACTTTGGACTTTGGTATCCGAAAGGATCATCCTTTGAATTAGTTGGCTATTCCGATGCGGATTATGCTTGTTGCAAAGTGGATAGGAAGAGTACATCGGGGACTTGCCAATTTTTGGGTAGGTCTCTAGTCTCGCGGTCTTCAAAGAAACAAAACTCCGTTGCCCTATCCACTGCCGAAGCCGAATACATTGCTGCCGGGATTTGTTGTGCTCAATTACTTTGGATGAGACAAACCTTAAGTGATTATGTCTTATTCTACAAGAGTGTTCCACTACTGTGTGATAATGAGAGTGCCATAAAGATTGCCAACAATCCCGTTCAACACTCCCATACAAAACACATTGATATTCGCCATCATTTCCTTAGAGATCACTCAACCAAAGGCGAAATTGATATCCAACACGTGAGCACAATTAATCAATTAGCCGATATTTTTACCCAGCCTCTTGACGAGAAAAGGTTTTGCGAGTTGAGAAGTGGTCTAAATATTTTGGATTCTTGTAATGTGGCTTGAGAAGTGCTCACATCTTGTTTGATCAATGAAAAATGAATTTCAAAAACTTATTTATCTTTTTCTTTGAATTTATTTTGTGTGTTTCGTTCTTGATCCTCGGATCGTGTCATTACTATGTGACTATAGCTTGATTGCTTGCTTGTTCGCTAGTCACATTGTAAGTGGACTCCCTAGGGCATCTTTCTTCCTCTCGTTCCGCCAAAATCTAGAATCTCCGTGCAAATCCTTGTTTCTTCCCGAGCAGTGGAACCCGGAGTCTCCGGGATTTTAATCCGGAGTCTCCGGGTTGGGCGGCTCGGGTTTAACCTAAAACCCCCGCGCGGTTACTCTTTCCTCTCCCATTCTCACTGCGCCTCTCCCTCTCTCGTTCTCACCTTGGGCTAAGGCGGTTCTCCTTCATCCTCCCTCATCCACGGATGCTAGGAGCCCCTCCTTCATCTTGGATTTGAAGACCAAAGGTAAGGACGCTTTTGCCCTAATCTTCTCCATTCCGTGTTGGTCTCGTTCTTTCATCTTCTTAGGGCGTCTCTCCTTTCTCCGGCTTGTTTAGGGTGTGCTTCCTATTCATCTTTTGGCCCTCAAGATCGGAGAAACCTCATCCACTCACCCGTGTTCTTCGTGCTCAAATTTATTGAGGTGAGTTCTATGTCTTGCCCTATCTCGCGTATTCTTGCTAGATGATTGTCTTCATCAACTCCTTGGTCATTCCCTTGGTAGTAGAGACCTAATGCATATCTTCTTTGCATTGGTTCTCTCCATTTCCATCTTGCATTGCGTGCGATCTGACACATCCGGAGTATCCGGTATATCCGTACACTCCGAACAAAAATTTCGGAGTCTCCGGGTTGTGTGCCTCGGCCAGAATTTGTTTCATCCTTCTGTTCGAGTCGCTTCACGGCTAATTCCTCTCATTCATCTTCTATGGTCAGATGGATCCTTCTCAGGGCAGGTCTGGAGGCGGCGACCCTCCCCAGGACTCACCTCCTCACTCTCCACCGCCGAAGAAGCAAAGGCACGCCGTGGGTAAAATGCCCACATCGAGAGGTCCTCAACTTCTTGGTGCCGCTCCAGCTCCCTCTCAGCAGCCTCAGCCCGATCCAGATGAGCACCCAACAGATGCTCATGCCAGACTGCGTGATCAGAAACGAAGGGATTTTCGGCAGTCAGGGCATTTCATTGGTCCTTTGGCTAAGGCCAAGCCAGTTTGGAGGTATCCCTGGTCAGTAAACCTGATGCGCATTATTAACTATCGGACTGGATCAGGAAAAGGGAAAGCAATAGTTGAGAATAGAAAGAAAGACCCATTGGAGTTTCACCAAGATGAGTATGTGGATCGCCGTTTCTGGAGCAGGTTTCAGTCAAACTATTATGAGACGATGCTCTATCCACTTGAGCACCCAGTGGTCAGAATGAAGACAATTGACTGGGATTACATGGCAGGTGCTGAGAATGCTGTATTCGATCAAGTTATTCAGATCTGTGAGCAGCAGTAGATAAAGAACCTTATGGCTTATAAATATGATTGGAACAATGAAGTTGTCATGCAATTCTATGCCACACTCTATTTTGACAAGAATGAAGAAGCCATCTGGTGGATGACAGACCACGTCTGGTATGTGGCTAACAAGAAGAGGTTCGCTAGAGTGCTTAACCTCAGACTGGATGATGCGAGCCCCAAGCTACATGCTAAGAAGGTAATGACTCCTGAGCAGATTGAGGAACTTTATGACACCTCACAGCGCTTTACTGTTGGGACCATCAAGGGTCTGAAGGAGGTGCCAGCAGTGCTATATAGGATGCTTCGGGTCACTCTTTGGCCCAAGGAAGGAGATGCTTCTGCCATCAGTTCCTATGGAAGGAACTTGCTGTTTCACCTTGTTGAGCGCTCCCACCCGTTTGATATCGTCGACTTCTTATGGGAGACAATTAGTCAGAATGCACAGAGAAACATGAGCAGCTGCAGCTATGCACTGTTTGTGATGGCGCTGATCGCAAATGTCAGTGGGCTCAAGTTTATCAGGGATGTGGAGCACTTGTCCTACAAGGTTCGACCTCCATCTGTTCCTCCTGCACCAGTTGCCGCAGGGCCTACTGCTAGGCCTCCTAGAGGTCGTAGGCCCCTCCATCCAGGAGCCAGCTCGTCTTCCGCTCCTGCTCCTTCCTCTGCGGCCCCCTCTGTGCCTTCTGATACCTCCAGCAGCACGCTACAGAAGATGTTGAAACACATCTTCTGTCTTTGTCACGATATCTCCACTCAACAAAAGGAGCTTTGCCGGGAGGTCAAGAAGAATGGCAAAGGGATTCGAGACATTTGTCGCCATCTTGGTGAGACGATCCCTCCTAGTGACTCTTCTGGATCTTCAGAGGAGGGCGGTGGGGAGTCATCTGCCAACAGGCTATTCGGCATTGTCTCCTCTCCTCCTTCAGAGACTGGGAGTGGCAACGGCAATGGAGAATCCGAGTACGAGGCTTCCGACGACGAGTGATCTTCTGTGTTCTCCTTTTGGTGTCTTGATGCCAAAGGGGGGTGTTATCTTTAGTTGTCTTGTGTTCTTTGTCGTTGATTATCATTGTTTACTTGTCTCGCTTGTGGAACTATTTGTGTTATCTTTTGTGGTTATTATAATTTGTGTTATGAACCTTGTTATCTGTGTTATGACATTATGCTTAAATTATCATGCTTGATCTTTGTCGTGTTCTTTACTGCATTATGTGATTTCTTTGAATACAAAGATATAGGGGGACCTCTTGCACTATCCTCGCGAAATATGTGCATTTGATTTAACTCAAAAATTTCTAATGCACACATTTCGGGGGAGCTTCACTATATATTTGTTATTCAAAAATGCTAAGTCAATCTCTTGTTTTTTAAATTGCCTCTAATTGTGTTGTCATCAATTCACCAAAAAGGGGGAGATTGAAAATGCATCTAGGCCCCTTAAATTGTTTTGGTAATTAATGATGACACAATTAGGGAGATCTAATTTTTTAAATAGAATTAATGCAGATATCGAGAACATATTGCGTTCGGAATGAGATTGGATGCCCCTACAAATATTTAAATTTAAAAAGATGACATCAAGACAAGAATTGTAATTTTCATTTTATTTGGGTCTTAAGGATAGCCGTACTATTAAGAGGATACGCCGGGAAATCAATCTTAGGATGCTCTTGTGCACAAAGTTCAAATCTGGCATTTAAACTAGCATCTAAACACTTGCATTCTCCAGAAAACTGCTTTTTTCACTGAGCTACATGTAACATCCCAAAATTTGGTTTATTTACATTTATTAAGTTATTTGAATTTTTGAGGATTTTCTGGAGTTTAATTGGAAATTTTGGAATTTATTTGAACATAAGCCTGCTTGAACTAATTGAATTAAATAAAGATCTTGCATTTTCGAATAAGCATAAAATCTAAAATTTTGTTTATAATAAAGATAATTGGTAGACGAGAGTGTTCTCTTCAAATATTTTTGAAAAACATGTTATATAACTTAAGTCGTTGATTTTACAAAAATCTGTACAGGTGTCTGATTCACTAAAAGAATTTTTACAAAAAATCTATACGTCGAAAAATTGCGAAACCAACTTCGTTGAGTTCCAAATGGTTCCTAGTATTTTAGAGGAATTTTTCGGATTTTTAGAACCTCTCTTTTATTTTTTTTGTCAACACGTTTTTGAGAACGTATATGTGTATTGGACGTCGGTTTTGTCTCAGCCGTTTCCATTCCTTGTCTTTCCATCCGATTTCCATTTTTTCCCCTAGCCGTTCCCAATGCATGGATTAGTATTGTAGTGTTCATTCTAGTATTCATGAGTTAGTAGGGTGATCAATAGTATGAGTAGTAACGTGTGAATCATGCTTCCTCTCCAACCTAGCTACTCATTCAAGCATACACCCACGCACGCACCTAATGGAATTTTAATTCTAGCCGTTTCCAACCTCTAACGCAGTTTCATTTTTTTTCTTGGACACGTTAAGGAATGATCAATGCCGTTTCCTTTCTCCAGAGCATCACTTGATTGTTCCTTCTAGCTGTTTTGCATTATTAGCAACATATACTAGTAACAACCATGCATGGATTTGTGATCAATAGTAATGTTCTGGCCAGCATGCCATGACGTGAATGAAGCACAACTTGCCATGCATGTTGTGCTTGAATGCAACCTGTCAGCGTATTAGCTAACAGACCCCTTGCGAAAGGGAGTACCGGGAGTCCGAATCAAGGGCTTTCGTGACGGATCGCTCGAAGGGGGTTACGAAGGGACGTGCGAAGCTCACAAAAGAGAGAGAGAGAGACTCGATTTCTCCAGGTTCGGGCCCTCCTTCCGAGTAATGGCCCTAGTCCTGTTGGTGTTGTTCTTGGCTATGTTCTTGGTGGACACTACAGTCGTCCAACTGAAAGAGAGCCGACCGAAAAAGATCCAACCCCCTCCCCCATGCACCATGCCCCCCTTTTATACTCGGGCTGGGTCTCACGGGGGGGGGGGGTTTACAGTGGTGCAGCAAATAGAGTACATAGTCGTAATGCATTTAATGCACCTGTCACTATTCTTGCAGCGCATTTAATTCCCTGACACAGCTATCCTCTTCCCGGCTTCGGGCCCCGCGCCTACCGACCCCGCCCGCTCTGCGGGGTGGGAAAATACATCATGACACCTTTTGCATTGATGGCGCGCGTTGGGAACGTGCGTCGCCTTACTATGGCCTTCATTACCCCCATTTAATGCGCACGACGCACATTAAATGCCTCTGACCTCCTGGGTGGCCGCACTAGTCACGAAGTGGCCTCGGGAACTGGGCGCCAGTGGTATGGCCTAGTCGCCACCTGCCTGCTGGCGACCACACAACTAACCGCCGGGGGTGTGGCCTGGTCGCCACCTGCCCGCCGGCGATCACGCAGCTGACCGCCCGTGGCGTCGCCTGGTCGCCACTTGCCCGCTGGCGATCACTCAGCTGATCGCCCGCGGCGTAGCCTGGTTGCAACCTGCCCGCTGGCGATCACTCACCTGACCGCCCGCGGCGTAGCCTGGTCGCCACCTGCCCGCTGGCGATCACACAGCTGACCGCCAGCGGCATGGCCTGGTCGCCACCCGCCCACTGGCGATCACCAAGCTGTCCTCCGGTGCTGTGGCCTGGCTGCCACCCATCTGCTGGACGATGTCCTGTCCGGCTGCTAGCGGGGTGGCCTGGACGCCACGTGTCCGCCAGCGACTCTCACTATTGCGTAGTGGGCACCCTGGTGCAGAATACGCCGACACAACCATTTACTAGCACGCATGATTTCCGCTGTGTAAATTCTCCAGCCGTTTCTAGTACTTGTGCAGGCACGTAATGGATGTCATTGCAGCCATTACTCCTTCCAGACGTTACTTCCATGAAGCCACCCTTCATTCCTACGTGCATGATTTAGTAACGCCAATTAATGGATGGCAACTTCGTTTCTTTAATTAACGTCAATACCATCTCCTATACGTTTCTCAAAGAAATAGAGTAGATACTAGGAGTTGAGCCAAGACCACCTGGGAGAAACTCTCACGACTTAGACCACTACATACGTTTCTCCACTTCCTATACGTTCCTTCATTCTAGTCGTTTCTTGCTCTTCCTCTACTCATCAATTTCCTGTACTTTCTTCATTGCTAACCATTTCCAATTCTCCACATGCATGAAGCCAGGCATGGCGATTCCATTCATTCCAGCCGTTCTAGTAGTCCTGCTCATTTCTTTCCAGCCGTTTCAAGTGCATGTATGCATGAAGCACTTCTAGCCATTTCCCATTTACTAGCAACAATTTCATTACAAGCAACCATTCACGGAAAGACCTTCCAGCCATTTTTCCTCCTCTGTTACATCCACGCTACTATGTCGTTTTCCTTGACTTGGTCGTCGTCACCGCCGTTGATGCCGCCGTCTCATCGCCGTCGTCGTTGTTGCCGTTGGAGTCGTCGCCGTCTACGTCACCACCAGCGCACTTTCCGGCCACGCTTCTTCCTACGCTGACGACCCTGCGCTGCTCACTGACTGGCTGCCTGTTCGGTTGAGGTGAGATATGTGCTCCTTCTGGTGGACAGACGTATGAGTACACAATATATACATTAAGGATGACTCGCATGTACATACACATATATACTTATTGTTAGACGGACTGTTCACATAAATGGTATTCTGGCTCTCCGCTCTAGTCACGCTACAGCGCCATGCAGGCTTGCTTTCAGGTGCATTGGCTGGCTTCGGTTTGTTACGGCAACCCAGGAATTAGTCTTGTTTCTATTTTTTTTTGCTGCATGTAATCCTAGGATTGGTTGTTGCCTTTCCTGTCGCCTCACTGGCTATTTGTACCGAATTCATCTTTTGGAACATTATAGCATGATTGATCTTCCCAACCTCACGTTTTCACTTATGTGTTAGCATACATACGTAAATACTAGGATGATCGACTTGCATGCATAATTTCCTATATACAAGCTTAGGTATATAATATGCAGCATGTGTATATACATATATATATTAGGACCCGTAGTTGGATATTATTAAATTGCCAACATGGGTAGTTAGACCGATGTAGTATGCTTAGCCTTGCCACGTGAAATGTTTTGGACAATTACATGTTAATATTGACTTAATGAGATATGGAACCAGTTTTGGAAAAGTGTCATGTGTTCTTAACGATGATGTTGACGGCACATAGTGCATGGTAATCAACTGGGGTTTGATAAATAGATTTGGACCGGGGCATGTGGCAAGAATGATCGGGTGGACCAGATGTGGCATCGGGAAGGATGATTTGGTTCTTCGGGTAGTCTTGCCCTGGTCACCTTAAGGACTTAACCTTGCAAGCCTTTGAACTGAGTCAATCGTGCAACCACATGACCGGAGTGGGACGGTCCTAGTTGAGTAAGTTACTAATAACTTGCATGTGATACCTCGGGTGTCAACTACACCTTTTGTGTAGCTTGAATGGGGAGCGTACCAAGACTACGGCATGGTACCCGTCCAACGGTATGTCGGTCCCATACTTCGCCTCTGTTAAGGGAAGGGATGGTGTATGGCGAAAACCAGAAAGGTTCACTTGTGTAGTTAGCAGTTGCCGAAAGGCTTTGTTACAATCACTCGCCTTTGTGGTGTTTGGCTGTATCTTGTGGGTAAAGTGCATAACCTCTGCAGAGTGTAAAATCTATTCGAATAGCCGTGTCCGCGGCATTGGACATTGCTCGGGAATTACAGTCAAGGGTTAGACTTTTCTAAAAACAACTTGGACTTGAAAGGTTTGGTTGGGTATAATGATGACGTCGATGGAAATATGGATTAGGAATGGGAAAGATGTTTATTTAACTCCTGGAAAAGTTATTGATGTTATACTTGTTTTTACTGCTTTCGAATCTACTTATGTTACTTGTTAAATGCTGTTACTACAAATGAACCATGAGCTATTCCTTTGTACAAAGCCATGCATGTAGTATATTGGTTTGCATTCTATGCATGACTTGCTGAGTACCAAGTACTCTCCCTTGCCACAATGCAACATCAGTTGAAGAAGAGGCGACGCCAGCTTTGGAAGAAGAACTTCAGGAGGAAACGTCTACCTAGGGAGCGAGCCCAGTCAGTCGCCTGTGGCATATTGGTGGGCGCCACGCGTTTTCGTTATATATTCCGTTGCATATTTTATTTGAATAAGTCTTTAGCCCTACGAGGCGTACTTTTGTAACTTGACCATAAGGTCGAACAACCAGCTATATTTCTTTTCAATAAAGTACTTTAATATTTCGTTGTGTATGATTGTGATATTTACCGATGTTGAGACTGTGTGCACTAGTGTGATCCTGGACTAGTGCTGATTACACAGAGGGTCCGGATTTGCAAATTCGGGTCCCGACAGAGGTGGTATCAGAGCCATACTGACTGTAGGCTCACCCATAGTTAGATTGGTCGTAGTGAGGATAAAACTTATTTTCTAAAGTTAAAAGTTGTCAAGATAATGAATGAATTCTCGACTTACCCCTTTCTTTCTTGTTCATACCCCTTGCTGAGTTCTTTTGTCTTCCACTTTGACTTTAAAATGTTGCGTTCTTACGCGAGTGTCTTCTGGCAGATGTTGATGAAGAACAACTACGCCGAGCGTGAGGGAGGCTACGCTGCTGAATTGTGGCGTATGCTGCAGTTTCTTGGAGGTTTTGAGAGACCGCTCTACCGAGGGACTACAATCGTGCAGGCAGGATTGGTCATAGGATGGGACGTCAAGATCACAATGTATGCCCGAGAGAAGACGAAGTTCAGTCACCCTTTTCACTTCACCGCTAGGAGGTCAACATTTGAGATGGGAATACAGGAGGGGTCTTGTCGAGCGATGCAGCAGATTGCTCGCACTTACTCCAGAGAGCTGGAAGGCACAGTATTCCGTCACCACCCACGTCGAGACAGTAGAGCTCAGCGGAAGTCGATAGAAGACGAGGATGCTACCGTCACACACTTGGCCAGATTCGTCGTCGCCCAGGAGGAGCTTATTGATGACATAGTCCAGGAGTTGATGAAGGCTCGCGAGTAGGTTGAGGAAGGGAAAAAGCACTTAGAGAATGCTCGTGAGTACGTCGCCTATGCTGCGGAAAGGATCGCAGAGCTGGAGACCGCACTGTATGGACAGGGCCCAGAGCCAGTGTTGGAGTTGGACGCCCCAGACCCGGAGCAACCAGCACCTGAGTAGGAGCACCAGCCAGCACCACAGCCTGAGCATGAGGATGATGCCGCTTCTTCGACTACCGCCGTGGTGAGGCATGGCGATCGCTTCGCGCCTATGCCGCCGCACCCGCCGCAAGGAGGCAGTGGAGGTTTTCTCGACGAGTAGGCATAGGTTTTGCAGTTGAGACTCCTTCGTCGAGTCACGTTATAGAATAAGAGTCCCCCTTAGAGGCGTTAGACTCCAGCGTGTTAGTCGATTTGGATTTTCATTGCTTGCTGAGTGTGCAGTATGTGTTGCAAGGCCCTTAGGCATTGTAAGCAACCATATCAAGTTATTATTAAATAATAAAGTTGGATTTTGAGTTACACCCTCCCCGCATAAGTTTCTTTACTACTTGTCTATTCTTGTTCCCTCTCGTCTCTAAAACTTGGGGCAACCGACAGATGGTGAACACCCGCGGAAACCTTGGAGGCAACGGAAGTGGTTATTGCCCCATAGTAAACCCTAATGATGGAGCACCTGCACCCCAACAGGCACCGCCAGTAGACATGCAGAACTTTGGAGCTTTTCTTGCTGCACAGACCCAGCTGATGCATGCGATGATGCAGCAGATGCAACAAGTCACCGCTCAAGCCGCTGTTAACCAAGCAAACCAGGGGCAGCGTCAGGGAGCCAAGTTGTTAGAGTTTATGAGGACTCATCCACCCACATTCACAGGGAACGCCAATCCACTGGAGGCGGATGATTGGCTGAGGTCAATTGAGAGGAAGCTGCACATGACCCAATGCCTGGGAAACGAGAAGGTTCTCTACACCTCTCATCAGTTGGAAGGGACCACCGCAGAATGGTGGGAGAACTTCTGCGCCACGCGGGAAAACCCATAGGATATCACATGGGAGGAGTTTACAGCCGCATTTCATCAGTATCATGTGCCTGAAGGAATCATGGACCTTAAGAAGGAGGAGTTCAGGGCACTGAAGCAAGGTAATCAACCGGTGTCTGAGTATTTGAACAGGTTCACACAGCTTGCACGCTATGCATCTGAAGATGTAGCAACGAACAAGGCTAGACAGTCTCGTTTCATGAAGGGACTAAACTCAGGACTGCAAGTGGGACTGATCACTCATACCTTCCCCGACTTTCAAGAGCTGGTAAACAAAGCGCTTATTCTTGAGGACAAGCGCAAAGAACTGGATGAAAACCGAAAACGCAGAATGCAACAGCAGGGATCACGTCAGGTAACGCAGCAGCGTTTGAGGGTTGCGCCGAATCAGTTCTTCAGATTCCAGCCGCAGAATGCATCAAGGACACCATCACCAGCACCGA
The DNA here is from genome assembly GCA_036346355.1 of Rhipidocladum racemiflorum. Classification (NCBI taxonomy): domain Eukaryota; kingdom Viridiplantae; phylum Streptophyta; class Magnoliopsida; order Poales; family Poaceae; genus Rhipidocladum; species Rhipidocladum racemiflorum. The sequence goes on from CM070588.1 coordinate 34,151,281, forward strand.
GACTCGTCAATCAGAGCTATCAGACACCAGCTCCAGCCAGAAATACCACATCGAGTAGTCAACAGGGAGCAGTGAGACGCTGCTATACATTCAATGAGCCACCTCAACGAAGATGTAGGATTCCCTTCAAGAATCCGAACTTCGGTAAAAATTGCGGTCTTCACTCTTTCTTTCTACTCTTGCATAATTTGTGTTGCCTTGATTATGTGGAGCCCCGACCTACTTTTCTATATTGTTTAGCTCCAAATCTGTACTTGCTTAAGGTACTTGACTGCATTTAGATTGTTCTCATTCAAGTAGCTTGTTGCAAATCTGAGTAGATTCATTTTCTAGTTGTGCTCGAGCTGGTTTATCCGGACTATCCGAATAAATACCCCGGATACTCCGGACCATCCGAAATATCCGAACAATTCATCCGGAGTCTCCGGGTTGACCTGCTCGGGTAGATTTAATTCCGCTGCAAATTTTGAAAACGCCTATTCACCCCCCCTCTAGGCGACATGTCCGGTCCGTTCAGATGACCACTGGACTATGTTCTTCAATGGATCGCTCACACTTCAGGGCTTGGGGTCTGAAGTCATGCTCAAATCCCTGACAGGTGAGGAACTCAAATATGTCATCCAACTCGATTTTTCAGCTTCAAACAATGTTGTAGAATACGAGGGACTGGTCAACGGACTCCGAATAGCTGCATCACTTGGGATAAAGTGATTTCTCGTTAAAGGGGACTCACAACTTGTCGTAAACCAAGTACAGAATGATTACCAATGTTCGGATGACCACATGATAGTGTACCTAAGCGAGGTTCGCAAGCTAGAACACAAGTTCAAAGGGCTTGAGATAAGACATATCCGACGAAGTGATAACTCCGCCGCCGATGAACTTGCCAGGCTCGCTTCGTCTGGATCACCCGCCCCTACGGGAGTCTTCACAGAGAAACTCCTCAAACCATCCGTTTCACCTGAGTGGGGGACAGATGCTGCCCAACTCATCTAGTAGTCCAAGTTAGCGAGGCAGAACTTGCAGACACGGAACCTGCACTACTCGATCGTGAGCCGACTTGGATGATGTGAAATCATGTGCTGAAAAATTGGCTTAGAATTGAATTTGCAAATGTGTGTGCATGTGGTTCTTTTAGCGCCGGACTGAACTCCGCAAAAACAGTAAGTTTCCCATCTGCGCCGGACCGTTTCTCGTATCTACGCCGGACCAAATTGTTGGTCCGTGGTGAACTGCGTTTTTGACGGCTGTTTCTACATGCAAGCCAGACCAAATTTTTGGTCCGTCGTGAACGGCATTTTGAAGCTTGTTTTCGCATGTACGCCGGACTAATTTTTGTTTAGTCCGCCGTGAACATGTTTTATGCTGGACCAAGTTTTACAAAAAAACAGTAAGCTTTTATGCACGCCGAACAAAATTTTTGGTTCGTCGTGAATGCATTTTTGAGCATTGTTTTTGCATGTACGCCGGACCAAAAATTTGGTCCATCGTAAACGTATTTTTGAACATGTTTTCTCTGATTTGAACTGAGACTTTCGCATGTACGCCGGATCAAATATTTGGTCTGTCATGAGTTGCGTCGGATCGGTGTTTAGTCCGGCGTGAATGGTTTTTTCTAGGGTTTTGCCCTGTATACGCCAGACCAATGTTTGGTCCATCGTGAACGTGATATACTCAGATTGAGTTGTTTTGTATGCAATGCTCGTGTGAGCGATTGCATGGATTGACTTTGAGTCAAGTCGTGGACTTGTGCTCGGATTCGTTTCTTGTTTGTTCATGTGCAGGTATTGCTCGAAGGCGAACGTGGTCGATGACGGGACCGGTACTAGGTTCATGGAGGAACTGAGGTTCAGGACTAGGTTTAGGGAGGAACTGAGGTCTTGGTGGTCAAGGATGTCATGCGGGACATTTGGGCTAAGAGAATGGTGCACATGAAGAATGGTTAGTCACGTGAGTATGGCATGGTGGCCATACGCGTGCAAGAGTTGTTAGTCACGTGAGTATGGCTGGGTTGCCATACGCGTGCAAGAGCTGTTTTTGGCCAGGTTGGGCCAAGTGGAGTTGTATTGAATACATACTCCTTCTAGGATTAGGAGTGGGATACCTTCTAGGATTAGGAGTAGGAATTGTATTCAGGACTCCTTGTGGTTGCTCCTTTAAATAGGAGGGGTTGTCTCCTGTTGAAGGGCATCAGTTAGAGTTTTAGGGTTTGTACTCTTTTGATTGGAGTACTTTAGACAAAAAGAAATAAAGATCAATTCTTTCAGATCCTTTGTGAGCTACAGTGCACATGTTGCTACAGTGTTCTCTGTTTGGTTCTTGTTTGCATGCTTGTTCTGGTTCTAGATTTGTTTTTGTTCTTCGAGTTTCATCTTGATTTGATCCATCAAAAACCTTTCTAGGGTATTGATTTAGATTTTCTCAAAGTTTAGTTGATTAATATTTTGTCGTTCTTGATTAATCTACAAGTTTTGATTAGATCAGTTTTCGTCAAGTTTCGTCACAGCATGCTTGCGAGGCTTATAACATTTGATCTGTACGTCCGATCGAGTTGATTCTTTTTTGTTTCGATTTTTATTGGAATCTAGTTTATTGTGTCCAAATTTTAGATCGATCCAACGGTTGTATCTCTGGGAATTCGCATTTTACCGAACGTCTATCAATCTATTCTTGTCGAATACGAGGCAATTATTTGGTTCCGTTTTGGGGTGAATTTTTAATAGATCAAAAATTTCATTTTAGCTTCCGCACAATCATTCACCCTCCCCTATGATTGCTATATCCATGTATATCGATCTTACAAGTGGTATTAGAGCCAGGTTTTTCTAGTCTATCTTAACCGGTGATTAGATTAATGGATCGTTGTTCGACAAGACCATGTGTGTTTGATGGTGTTGATTTTCAGTTTTTGAAGGACAAGATGGAGGCATTCATCCAGGTGCAGGGCTTTGCAATTTGGGAGAAGGTCTACAAGCCATACGAAGTCCCTGCAAGCGACAACGTCAACGACGCCAATCGCGCACATGTTGAAGCAAACAACAAAGCGTACAACTTGATCATCCAAGGCTTGGGACGCAGCGACTTTGATCGAGTGGTTCACCTTCGATCCGCATATGAGGTATGGAAATCTCTTTATGATTACCATGAGGGTTCTAACACTGTCAAAGAGGTTCGCCAAGATATTTACAAAAAGGATTACATGCGATTTGAGATGAAACCCGGTGAGTCGTTAGATGACTTCCTTGCACGCTTCAATAAAATTCTTAGTAACCTTCGTGCTGTTGGAGTTAGCTTTGATGCTGCTGCTAATGCTAGACAATTGCTTGGTGCATTAGGCATGTCTATTTGGGAGATGAAAGTTACATCCATTAGAGAATCTACTGTCATGAGTACACTTACATTAGATGTTCTTTATTCCAAGTTGAAAACTCATGAATTAGATGTTCTTGCTAGAAAGAATGATCATAAATCAATTGCTTTGACATCTCAATCTAGCATATCTCATAATGGTGCTGCTTCAAGTTTTGGTCTATCTTTCTTGTCTTCACTAACTGATGAACAGATTGAGCAATTCCCAGAAGAAGACTTGTCACTACTCTCTTCTTGCTTTAACAAAGCTTTGCAGAATGTGAGAATGAGGAAGAGAGGTGGTGGTCCTCCAAGATGCTATGAGTGTAGAGATCTTGACCATATTCGTCCAAATTGTCCTAAACTTACAGGTAAAGCATCAAAGGAGGAGAAGGACAATGATAAAAAAAAGAGAAGAAGAAGTTCTCATCAAATGATAAAAAGAAAAAGAGCTTCATCAACAATAAAGTTGTCCACCGAGTTCTTTCCGCTCTTGAACAAGTCAATTTGAGCGATGTGGATTCGGAGAGCAGCGAGGACGATGCAACTCCAAGCAAGCATGAGTTGACGAGATTGTGTCTCATGGCAAGCAACAAGGATAGCTTCACCGAGGACAGCAACGACAACGACTTCAATGAGGTAGATCATTCTTATGATGAATTAGCCAATGTTGTTGCCCGTCTTGGAAAATTGCTTGACAAACGTGATAGAAAAATTAAGAAACATGATATTCTTGTGGAGTCATTGAATGCTGAAATTGCTAGACTTAAGACCTTGATTTCTGATGATGATACTTGCAAATCATGTGACTTAATTTACAATGAGCTCACCTTGCTTATGAAAGAACATGCTCTTCTGTTACATCTAAATGAGAAAAATGAGAAACATGTTAAAAATGCTAGCTATTCCACTGATGAATTGCACGGTTTAACTTCTTGTTCTAAATGCTCAACTCTTGAATTGAAGTTAAAAGATGCAAATGCTAGGGTTTCTCAAATGACTGATAATCTGCTCACACATGAGGTTCTTTCATGCTCTACTTGTCGTAAGCAAAAAGGGAGGGTTGATATTCCTTGGAACAATTGTTTAACTCTTGCTAAGAAAGTTAATTACTTGCAAAGTTCTTTGGAACGATTCACTAATGGCAAGAAAAGGTTGAACATGATTTTGGATCAATTAAAGGTTAGCTCAAACAAGAAAGATTTAGGTTTTGATCTTCATGCTTTATATGAAACTAAACCTCACACTGTTGTTCAAACTCCTTGCAAAATTGAGTTTCCTAATGAGCCTAAGAAAATTGCTTTTCAATCTGCTGGTTTTTTATCTTCTACTATGATAAATGCAAAATGTGCTTCTACTGTTAAAGCTAAACATCATGTCAAGTACACTTGCACTCATTGTGGTAGAGATGGACACTTAGTAGATTTTTGCTTTAGACTAGCCAAACAGCAAAAGAAGAAAATGACTAAGGCTAGGTCAAATTTCAGCAAAGCACATTTTACTTCTCATGCGCCTAGAGTGATGAAAACACCTTCTGTTCCTAGAAACACAGGAAAAGGTAAATCTGATTTTGTGCATAAAAATTCTCGTGTTGTGCCTACTATTGTGCGTCGTGTGTCTCAGTACTGGATTCCTAAACATCTTTTTTCTAACCCCAGTACCGAGGCCTCGACATTTTTTGCTTCTATGTAGGCTTCTCACGCGAGGAAGGAGAACATATGGCTAGTAGATTCTGGATGCTCACGCCACATGTTCGGTGATAAGTTTTGGTTCTCCTTCACTCGTGCTGAAAGTGTTATTTTTGAAGATGCTTCTTCCACCTCTGTTTTCGTAAAAGGCACTAGTTCAAAAGGTATAGTGAGATACAACTGCATATGTTCAGGGGGAGAGTATCCTTGTTCATGAAGACGACAATGATGAGAATGTTGAGAATGAGGAAGGGCGGATATACAATTTATGGTGTGCTTGTGTGCTCGTTTTCAAGCTTCCCACGTGCTTCACATCGACAAACCATCAAGCGAATTTTTAGGTATCTCCATGGTACTCAAGATTTTGGCATTTGGCTCTCTGCTTCCTCATGCATTAGTTTAAGAGCTTTCTCTGCTGTTGATTTTGGAGGATGTAGAATTGATAGAAAAAGTACATCTGGTACATATCATTTCTTGGGCAATTCTCTTATTGCATGGTCATCTAGAAAATAATCTTATGTTGCACAATCAACTGCTGAATCTAGATATGTGGCTGCTGCTAGTTGTTGTTCTCAAATTCTTTGGATAGTAGCTACACTTAAAGATTATGGGGTTAATTTGGATAGTGTTCCTCTTTTGTGTGATAACACTAGTGCAATTTGCATTGCTAAGAACCCTGTGCAACATTCTAGAACAAAACACATTGATATCAGATTTCACTTTCTAAGAGATCATGTTGAAAAAGGGAACATTGTGCTTCATCATGTGGATACTGAACATCAATTGACAGACATTTTCACAAAACCTTTGTCTTCTTCTCATTTTGCTTTTATTCGGGGAGAACTTGAGATTGTTCATCCAATGGGTTTGTTTTGAGGGAGGGGGGGTTTCCTTGCCAAGTTCTTTCACTTGATGAGATTACTTTATCATATTTCTTTATATATTATGTAAATGAGCTAATATATGATAATTTAAATTGTTCCACTTGAACTAAAAATGACATTGCGGAATTCCTTGGTTTGATTGCCTATAGCTAAATACTCTGTGATATCTTACTCTTCTAGGCTTGATATTGAATCTTCTTGACAAATTTGGGCTATGAAGCAAGTGTGTTTTCAGCTTTACTCTTTCAAAAGACCTTTTAATCTCTTTGCATGTTTACAATCGAAGAAAAAGAAAAGAAAAGGGAATCAGTAAAAAAAGGTTGTTAAAAGCAAAAGCCTCAAGTTATGTGCTTCAGGCATGCTTTCCCTAAAAAAAGTTAAGATGTATGCTTCAAGCATGCCATTCCCTCAAGATAAGATGTATGCTTCAAGCATGCCACTCCAAGGAAATAAAAGAAGTATGCTTCAAGCATGCCACATGCAATTTATTGTTTAAAAATTAAATTGGTCTACTAGATTGGAGTTGAAACTACTTGCTCGCCTTGAGTTGTTAGTTGCTTCAGTTTTGAGCCTTGCTTTTTCCTGCTAAGGTCTTGCTTAGTACTTGGCTATAGTTGACTGAACTAAGGTTGAGAAGCATGTCATTCCCTAACCTGTTAAAATCACATCAAGTTCATGTATTTTGCATATTATGTGATATATAAGGTTATATGATCGAATGAGCTCATCTTTTTCTATCTTGGCACTCCTTTGTTTCTCCTTGTGAAATCATTGCTACAGGAAAAATTCTGAACTTGTTTTTCTCTCTTTTGTTCTCTTGATGAATCCATTGTCAAAGGGAGAGAAGTTTAAGGAAAAAGAGGGATAAGTTTTTGAAATTTTGAGAATTTTTGGAGAAGTTTGTAGAATTTTTTAACTTTTGGGCACATTGCACATTCACACACATTTTCTTCTCATAAGGAGATTTTTCGTATTTTCACCCAGGGAGAGTTTTTACTTGGCATATTGGTCAAAGGGGGAGATTCTTTGGTCTATTCAAAAATCCTTTTGTGAAGTGAATGCCAAATGTTCAATTCTAAGTGGTGTTGCCAATGTTTTCATCAAGGAGGAGATTGTGAAATCATGTGCTGAAAAATTGGCTTAGAATTGAATTTGCAAATGTGTGTGCATGTGGTTCTTTTAGCGCCGGACTGAATTTCACAAAAACAATAAGTTTCCCATCTGCGCCGGACAGTTTCTCGCATCTACGCCGGACCAAATTGTTGGTCCGTGGTGAACTGCGTTTTTGATGGCTGTTTCTACATGCACGCCGGACCAAATTTTTGGTCCGTTGTGAACGGCATTTTGAAGCTTGTTTTCGTATGTACGCCGGGCTGATTTTTATTTAATCCGTCGTTAACATGTTTTATGCCGGACCAAGTTTTACAAAAACAATAAGCTTTTATGCACGCCAGACAAAATTTTCGGTCTATCGTGAACGCATTTTTGAGCGTTGTTTTTGCATGTACACCGGACCAAAAATTTGGTCCGTCGTAAACGTGTCTTTGAACATGTTTTCTCTAATTTGAACTGAGACTTTCGTATGTACGCCAAACCAAATATTTGGTCTGTCGTGTGCTGCGCCGGACCGGTGTTTAGTCTGGCGTGAATGTTTTTTTCTAGGGTTTTGCCCTGTGTACGTCGGACCAATGTTTGGTCCGTCGTGAACGTGATATACTCAGATTGAGTTGTTTGTATGCAATGCTCGTGTGAGTGATTGCATGGATTGAATTTGAGTCAAGTCGTGGACTTGTGCTCGGATTTGTTTCTTGTTTGTTCATGTGCAGGTATTGCTCGAAGGCGAACGTGGTCGATAACGGGACCGGAACTATGTTCATGGAGGAACTGAGGTTCGGGACTAGGTTCAGGGAGGAACTGATGTCTTGGTGGTCAAGGATGTCATGCGGGACATTCGGGCTAAGAGAATGGTGCACATGAAGAATGGTTAGTCACGTAAGTATGGCATGGTGGCCATACGCGTGCAAGAGTTGTTAGTCACGTGAGTATGGCTGGGTTGCCATACGCTTGCAAGAGCTGTTTTTGGTCAGGTTGGGCCAAGTGGAGTTGTGTTGAATACATACTCCTTCTAGGATTAGGAGTGGAATTCCTTCTAGGATTAGGAGTAAGAATTGTATTCAGGACTCCTTGTGGTTGCTCCTTTAAATAGGAGGGGTTGTCTCCTGTTGAAGGGTATCAGTTAGAAATTTAGGATTTGTACTCTTTTGATTTGAGTACTTTAGACAAAAAGAAATAAAGATCTATTCTTTCAGATCCTTTGCGAGCTATAGTGCATGCGTTGCTACAGTGTTTTCTGTTTGGTTCTTGTTTGCATGCTTGTTCTGGTTCTAGATTGGTTTTTGTTCTTTGAGTTTCATCTTGATTTGATCCATCAAAAACCTTTCTAGGGTATTGATTTAGAGTTCCTCAAAGTTTAGTTGATTAATCTTTTGTCGTTCTTGATTAATCTACAAGTTTTGATTAGATCAATTTTCGTCAAGTTCTGTCATAGCAAGCTTGCGAGGATTATAATTTGTGATCTGTAACTCCGATCGAGCTGATTCTTTTTGGGTTCGATTCGTATTGGAATCTAGTTTCTTTTTTTCCAAATTTCATATTGATCTGACGGTTGGATCTCCGAGAATTCGCATTTTACCAAACATCTATTAATCTATTCTTGTCGAATACGAGGCAATTATTTGGTTCCGTTTTGGGGTGAATTTTTAATAGATCAAAAATTTGGTTTTAGCTTCTGCACAATCATTCACCCCCCATCTGATTGCTATATCCGTGTATATCGATCCTACAGATGACTCCATTCCAAGCCTACCTCGAAGGTTGAGAGCTCTCTGACGATGATGCCTTAGCCGAGAAAATTTTGCGTAAGTCCAAGCTATACGCATTGGTAGATGGCAAGCTCTACCAAAAGGGGAGCAATGTGATCTTGATGAAGTGCATTACTCAAGAAGAGGGTAATAAAATATTGCTCGATGTCCATGAAGGCATCTGTGGCAACCATGCGTCCTATCGCACTCTAGTCGAAAAAGTTTTCTGGCAGGGGTTCTATTGGCTGACTGCCCTGCAGGATGCTTGCGAGCTGGTAAAAAAGTGCAAAAGCTGCTAATTTTTTGACAAGCAAATCACCAAGCCAAACCAAGCCCGGCAAACTATTCCTCTTTCTTGGCCTTTCTCCGTCTGGGGCTTGGATATCTTGGAGTCTTTCCCAAGAGCCCAAGGAGGTTACAAGTTCTCATTCATGGCAATCAACACATTCACCAAGTAGATCGAAGCCAAACCCATCAGGAACATCACCTCAGAAGCGGCCAAGAAATTCATGAGGAGCATCATCACTCGATTCGGCATTCCCAATTGAGTAATCACAGACAACGTCACCCAGTTCAAGAGTAATGCTTTCATAGTCTTTTTTGAAGAATTGGGTATTAAGCTTTATTTCACTCATCCTCAGAGTAACGGCCAAGTCGAACGCACCAACGGCATAGTCCTACAGGGAATCAAAACCCGCGTATTCGATAGGCTCAAGGCTTACTCGACCCAGTGGGCAAAAGAATTACCCTCAGTGCTATGGGCTGTTCGAACATCGGCTAGTCGAGCCACTGGTAAGACGCCATTTTTCTTGGTCTATGGAGCAGAACCAGTGTCCTGACCGAGTTATTGTTCAGGTCATCTCGAGTGGATAACTACTCAGAAAAGGAATAAGAGCAGGCATGAGCAGATGACATAAATCTACTCGAAGAACACAAGGATTGAACATCCATTCGAGCAATCAAGTATCAGCAAGCCTTGCAAAGATACCATAGTTAGAAGATCCGTGAAAGAATGTTCGCTGCCGAGGACTTAGTACTACGAAAGGTGCAAAAGAAACAATTGTAATAAGCTATCACCCAAGTGGGAAGGTCCTTACGTGGTGGTCGAAGTAACTCGATCATGGTCTGTATGACTATCTAGGTCAGAAGGAGCGATACTGGAGAACTTGTGGAACATCGATCAATTGAGAAGATTTCATACGTGAACAACGAAGATTGTGCATCACAGTCAGAATTCAGGTAAGTATGATTTCATTAAAATTACTTAACAAAAAATGTCTACTACATGTGAGATAGGTACCCTATGGCTACTTGTCTTCAAAGCCATCGTGTCACCTTCCCTGCGTCCGCGGGATGTCGAAAAGGAGGATCCCCGGGATAGGCCTCCACCCTTGGTGCAGATCGGAAGAGCACGTGAAGGCTCGGCCGCTAGCCGATGAAGACAGCGAAACACCGACGGAGTCCAGAAGGCGAGCAACAACTTCACCTTCTTCTCCTCGTGTGTCACCTATGGTGCCCGCTCTGGTGAGAGACGATGGCGCCTTGTTGGTGAAGCTTGTTTTGAGCTTCACCTCCTTCCCTGATGACATTGATTTCGACTTTGTCTCAATAGTCTCCCCACCGACGTTGACTCTCATTCGGCTAGTAACTTCTTCCTCCTCTTCATCCAACCACACTTCCCTCTCAATAGCTTCCCAGTCAATCTCGTCCTCCTCGTTGGAGGAAATGATGATTCAACCCGAAGAGACTACAGCTAATGGCGTTGGGGGAGGGGAATCCCCAAGGACTTCCACGGATGTAAATGATAATGGGGTGGAAGCCATGGGTGCGTTGGAAAGACTGGTGTCCTTCGAGTGGAAAGTAAAAAAGAAAAGTGGATTGTGGCAGATGGCTATGCATCGCGCTTATTTATAGGCGGGTTGTGTCGTAGTAATGGCTCGGTCAAAATCCAGCGTGTTCCCAATTCGCAAGGCATCCATTAAATTTCCATACCAGTGCAGAAACCAAGGAGGCGTCAAATTATGACACGAACCGAATGACGCACTAAATGGGAGCTGAAGGGACGCAAAAGGTACAGCAGTACCAAACTGCTGGAAATCTTTACTCCGATCATTCCAAGTGTACGACTGGGGGCTGCTATGCTCGGTGCTCATGCTCTACTTCCTAGTTTGACGGAGTCATCGAGTTGGGAGTCGGGGGCTACATCGTCAACCTTTTAATTGATGCTCTCATCGAGTAGATGGTCAGGGGCTACCCTGCTCGATTTTTCTGTATTCGGCTCCACTCTTAGGTTGATACGTCTATCGAATAAGGGGCCAGGAGTCACAATAGCTATCCTTGATGCCGATGCTTCACTTCTGGCTCGACTCAGTGCGCGGGCAAAGAGTTGGGGGCTGCGTCATAATTTTGTGAGTACGGAAATCTACTCCCCACTTGATGACTTCATGACTTCATTAAGTAAGGAGTCGGGGGCTATAGGTAACCTGGTACCTTGTTCTATTTCATAGTTGATATCATTATCAACCTAGGAGATGTAGGTATGATTTTTTCATTTGTATACAGTTCTTTGCATGCATTTATTCGATCACATGCTTAGCATGTCGGCAAACAAAACCAATGTATGGCCATGCCTGAACTCGACAGTGAGCAAAATCTATCCTACATGCGTATGGGCACCAGATTGTTAGACATCTAACGCTCAGCGGTCGGCGGGAGACGAGGTCTCTAGTTGGTTCTAAATGCGCTGTTTAGCAGGTTCATGTTTGCTACAAAGCTTAAGTAAGAAGGTTGATGAAGATTTGCAAAAATCGTGTAGTTTTTACTTCAGCTTAGATAGTGTTTTATGTCATGTGTGGCTTACCCGAGTGCAAGTTCGGGGGCTTAGTAATTTGATGAAAATTTTCTAGCCTTGTATGCAGAAACAGTCAGGTATACATTCGACCGTGGAGCTTTCTACTGAAGGTCTGTGAATGCTGAGTCAGATTTGCATCTACTTATGCTACTCTATCTCATCGATAAGGGGATAGTAGACCAAGCACAATAGACAAGCAAGTTGATTAGCATTATCACATCCGACCACTATATAAACAAAAGATTTGTATTTATATGACAATGAAAGTAGGCTTAAGGATTTTGACTCGCATCTTCGTCATTGTCAAGTGATAGCTCTAGGTGAGCCACAAACATTTTAGTAAGATCTTTGAAGGATTAGATGTAATCAACAGCTTTGGTTGCCTCACACACGAATCCCTCGTTCAAGCCCAAGAAGTCCAGGCTCGGGTGGTGGCTCCTCACCATGCCAAGCATGTGAGAAGTCATGAGATGAGCAAATGAGGTCATGTGATCGAGGACTTCCGACTGTAGAGTGGCGTATGCCACATCCATGGCAGCCTTTTTGCCCTCGATGATTTTTATCTTTGCCTCCGCCTGCTCTCGACTAGCTTTGGCAACAATTTTCTTAGTTTTTCTGCCTCCATCTTCAGCTTCTTTGTCTCATTTTTCAACCCCTCGGCTTTAGCCTTGGCAGCCTTTAGATCAGCTCTAAGTGTTGCCAGTTTGACGTCCTTTATTGCGAGCACCTGCTGACTAGAGCTCGTGAGATGCTCATTTTGCTGGAATGTTTGCTTGCAAAAGTATTCGAGGTCACGTATGATTTCTGCCGTGCGCTGCGGAGAGGTTCAAAGGCGTCAGATATAAGTCAATACAAGACTAAAAACCAGGTTCTTCGAGGTTACATACCCGAGCCTGGGGGTTCAGGACGGACCAATGTTTTGGGGGTTCTTGAGGAGTTAGCGGAACAAGAGTTGTTGTCGAAACTGGGATTGCTGGAGGAGCGCGGCACTAGTAGATGTGTTGAAAGATAATGAAGTAACCGCAATGGTGTCGCTTACAATGTCTTCAGTCATACTTTTCTTGCAGGAGATTCTTTACTTAACCTCTTTTGAAGGAAAAATAAAAAGAGCTAAAGGAAAGGTGACTTACTTTGCCAGACGAAGTTTAACTTGAACGTTCTTCTTCACGGCTGGTTTCACCGGGGCTACTTCCTCTACCAGCTCAGCTGGAGGCGGTGGGGTTTGCAAGTAAATAAGCTACGATAAGCAAAGGTCTGCCATGGGTAAGTTTAGTCAGCATTGTTCAGCAGTAGAATTACCTGACCGACCGCTCGGGTCGATGGGAACCCTATTTGAGGAGATGTCCACAAAGGGTTCATCGACTACTGCAAGTTGGTCCCCCAGGTGTCCCGCTATTTGTCAATTATTTGTTGAAGTACGTTAGGAGAAACTTCATAACATCCAAGTGAGCGATTAAAGTCACCTGGCTGGATGGCCTCGATGAAAGTGTTTGAGGTCGCTTGGCTGGTCACTGGAGTTTGGGGATGCTAGTCTTTCCTCTGGGAAAGACTCGACTATCGCTTGGTCAAGAGCTACTTTATTGGGGACAACAATAGAAACCGGGCCTTTTCGAGGAGAGCCAGCATTGGCGGGGGCAGGGTCCATCACCTGGTCATCATCTTGAGTTGGCACATTGTCATCCAGACCAATGACTCTCTTAGCCAGTCTGCTCTTAGTACTAAGTTGAGCCTCTTGAGGAGATACTTGGTTAAAGTGGATGACAAATGAACGGACAATGCATTATAGGCCACAAAATAGTACCCACCTGTGGCCGAGGATTAGCAAGCGAATACGCTTGAATGCCGCAACCACCAGGTTCGGAGCCTTGGAACATCTTACTCAGTCTGGAGGAGATGTTTGAGCTTGATAGATTTGGCAAGAAGAAAATTTTAGTTCACTATTCATTGGTAGGCATAGAAGGAATAGCGACATTACAATGATTACCTTCGGGATAGTCTCTGGCGGCATCACTGGCTCCAGAGTAGCGCTAGGCCAGATGATCTTGGCATCTCAGTGGTCTTGTCCGACACGTGAAGAAATCTTTGGCCACGTGCCAGCCGGTCAATCCAGTTTGCCTCAGCTCTTTGATCTTCTGGATGTAATGTGCGTTACAAGCGGTCGAAGGAGGGAATTTCGTCCAGAGGTCGGCTGGATTGATTATGAGTGGACGGTAGGACAGAGGGAGATTAATGGTGTCTGGAGAAGTGATGTAGAACCATCTCTTCTTCCAATCTAATTGCCAGGAAGAAGTGACCGGAACAAGGATGTATGATCCCGACCTTCCACTAAAGAGGTGGAGTCCAGCACCCCCTACAATATCCTTTTTCACCCTCTTCAGGCTGTAGAAGTGGTGGAAGAGGTGAGGCTGGGCTTGATAGCTAGAAAAGCCTCACAGAGATGGACGGAGACACTGAGCATTATGATCAAGTTGGGGCTCAAGTTGAAGAGCTGGATTTGGTAAAAATCCAAGACTTCAAGCAGAAAGGGGGAAGGAGGAAAACTGAATCCACAACAGAAAAAGTCTTAAAAAATAATAGTCTCATCCTCATTTGCGGGGGTGGGATAAGACTCACTGACTGATGGCCTCCAATGGAAGAACTCCCGAGGAGGAATGAAACCGTCTGCCTCCAGCTCAGCAAAACGCTTCTCCAACATTATCGACTTTTGCCATACACTTTCAAGGGCTTCATCCTCGAAAGCCGCCAGGGTTTCCTTATATTTCTTCTCTAACGGAGTTGCTCCAGTGGTGAACGTTCATTCCTCATGACCCGGTGAGTCGATCGGAGGAAAACATAAAAAGGTGTGATGCGCTCAGGCATTGCAAGATTTTGCAATAAATGCTCCACATCCCAATGTTTAGATTTTTTGAATTATTTCTAACTCTGGTCAAATCGAGCCAATGAGTTGGCATTGAGTTGCATGCGGTTATCTGAGGACTCGAGATGGGCCGATAGTAGGGCGCTTGACCCAACATGGTTTCTACTCGATACTTAGTGATTCTGCTCTGCTCGAGTCGTTTGACCACAAGCAGGCAAGGCATTATTCGATCGAGTTAGAGCTTGGCCAGTAATCGACTGAGTGCTTGGGAAGATCTCTTACTGAGCAGAGTTCGGGGGCTACTATCGAATATCTAAATGGAATATGAGCATGTACAGGAAACTCAAAGATAATACCATATATGTTCACGCAAGTATTTTGGAAACTCTATATATCACGGGCCTGGTTCAGCGGGATAAGATATACACGGAGGGGATATTTCCACGTTTGGAAAAGACTCGATCGTGTTCCCGTTACGAGGAAACTAACTCGAGTACGCCAGATGTCAAAGGAAGTTTAGATATGCAGCGAAGATCTCAGAACGCTGGACTCCTCATTGGGTATGATCTGGTATATCAAACCGGCTACACTTCACGGAGGGGTTACCTCATCTATATAAGAAGGGGAAAAAAGGAGAACGGGGAGCTCAAAAATCGACGAACTGCACTTCGATAGTTCATAAGTTAGGTCTTAGCCACATCCCAAAGACAATCCCCTTTGTAACTAGAGGCTAGGCATCCTGCTCTGTATTCTATTTTCGCCGATTTCACATTACATCCACACAAGAGTAGGGTATTACTCTGTTCAGAGGCTCGAACCTGTCTACATCATGTGCCACCATTTTCATGTTTGACTCTACATATTCGAAAGTCTCGAGTAAATAAGTTTATTGTCGATTCACTAACCTTAGACACTTTCCTAGCTCAATCCTTCTTGCCACTGAGATTTTGGGATGAGGCTTTTTCTTAGAGAAATTTACGGTGTACAACATGGGTAGTAAATAGTGGTAGTAGAAATTAGATCTAACTGTACATTTGTTACGGGTATTATGGACTTTTGAATATTTGTTGTGTTACTCGTTGACACTAAGATCCTTTTTTTATCGCCACCACCGACAGCTCGGTTGTGAGGACGTCGCGGCCTTCGCCTTCTTGTCGACGCCCGAGAAGCAAATAATCTATGTCACCGTTGCCATGCACTGTAACAACCTCTACGCTCTCCACTTTCCGAGTCACACCCTCGCATCTCTTCTCCATTGAACCGGGCTACGGCATCCCCAGAACCGGGCTGGCGGCGGCGGATTTCCTCCTTCTTAGTCATCGACTGCGGCCTTCGCCTTCCTGTGGACACCGTGGTCGATGACTAAGAAGGAGGTAATCCGCCGCCGCCAGCCCGGTTCTGAGGATGCCGCAATGACAATGTGTGCTGGAGGTATGAACCACTGGACATCTTAATCTCGTGATCATCCATTACACAAGCAACAACAATTGCATGTTTGAAATTGGTAGCGCTATTCTCATGTCTCATGTTTGTCATCTAGTAATTGTTTGCTCTATATATAGATGTGCAGCTCTTTAGACCCAATGGTGAACTCTTGCTGCTACCATCTTGATGGCAAGCACGTTTGTGTACCCAAAGTTTTTTTCGACACCTTCAAATTCATACACGACAAATTTTTTACTTGGACTATGGTGCAGGTTGTTAAGCAATCTTGAGACATTGTAACAAACGTAACCAGGTTAGCTCGGATAATTGACGGACTCTTAGACCTCTTCTATCTAAACATAGTTTGTTGTAACCGACTAGGATAGCTACAACTATCCGAGCTATCTGTTACATGTATCCAACCAGTATTTATACATCAACACGCATGCCACAAAGTCGAATTGTGAGCTTCCAAAGCACCTCTGATTTTACATGGTATCAGAGCTTTCCACAAAATACACTAGATTAGATCTACCTCAGGCAATGGCAAGTTCTTCCCCTATTGCCGTCGTCAATCCCTTGATTGGCCAAGCTGTCTCGGAGAAACTAACCAAAGCCAATCATGCAATCTGGAAAGCGCAAGTTCTCGCTGTTGTGAGGGGCGCACGCCTGGAGGGCTACCTCACGGGTGCTGCTCAAGCTCCCACGCCCACGCTGAAGGAGAAGCAAGGTGTCAAGGAAGTCATCATCTCCAATCCACAGCATGAAGAATGGGTCGCCACCGATCAACAAGTTCTGGGATATCTGTTGTCTTCCATGACAGGTGGCGTCATGTCTCAGGTTGCCATCTGCAAAACAGTGGCAGAAGCATGGAGTGTTGTGGAGGGCATGTTCTCCTCCATAACAAGAGCACGTTCTGTCAACACCAGAATTGCGCTTGCCACCACAAAAAAAGGGTGATCTTTCCATGGCTGAATATGTGGGAAAGATGCGTGCCCTAGCTGATGAGATGACATATGCCGGCAAAGCCATCGATGATGATGAGCTGATTTCATATATCCTCACCGGTCTTGATTATGATTACAATTCCATTGTTTCTGCTCTTGTCGCCAGGGCGGAACCACTTAGCATCGGTGAGGTCTACTCTCAATTGCTGAGTTTTGAACAGAGAATGGAATTACTGCATGGTGAGTCGCGCTTCTCCTCAGTTAACATGGCAAACCGAGGGCGTGGTAGCCAACGTGGGCGCGGCAATGGTGCCCGTGGTCGCAATAGTGGCAGTCGTGGAAGAGGGTGCAATAACAGCCCCAATCCATCACAACAAAATGGCAACAGTTTCACCAACAGAGTCGGCTACAACAATGACAACCAGACAAAGTGTCAACTTTGTGGCAAGAGGGGCCACACGGTGATGAAGTGCTGGCATCGGTTTGATGAAGACTTCGTCCCTGATGAAAGGTATGCAGGGGTGGAAACTACATCCTATGGAATCGACACCAACTGGTATATAGATACCGGCGCTACTGACCATGTCACTGGTGAGCTAGAGAAACTGACCGTGTGTGACAAATACAAAGGACATGACCATGTTCACACGGCAAGCGGTGCAGGTATGGAAATTAGTCACATTGGTCATACAATTGTGAACACCCCTAGTCGTGATCTTCATCTTAAAAATATCCTTTATGTTCCTAAAGCCAGCAAAAATCTTCTATCTGTTCATCGATTAGCTTGTGATAACTCTGCTTTTCTTGAATTTCACCCCCACTATTTTTTGATCAAGGATCAGGACACGAAGAGCATTCTGCTTAGAGGAAATTGTTACAAAGGGTTGTATCCCTTGTCATCTCCGAGTTCAATAAAACAAGCCTATGGAGCTGTCAAACCATCTCTTGAGAGGTGGCATAGTCGTCTAGGTCATCCTGCATCTCCAATTGTGGAGAAAGTTATTAGCAAATTTAATCTTCCTTGCCTAGCTGAATCCAATAAACATTCTGTTTGTGATGCTTGTCAAAAGGCAAAAAGTCATCAATTACCATATTCAAAATCTCATCATGTTTCGTCAAAACCTTTGGAACTCATTTTCTCTGATGTATGGGGTCCTGCGCCTAGTTCAGTAGGTGGACAAAAGTATTATGTGAGTTTTATTGATGACTATAGTAAATTCACTTGGATTTATCTCCTCAAGTTTAAATCTGATGTCTTCCAAAAATTCTGTGAATTTCAGAACCTTGTTGAACGTTTGTTCAATCGAAAGATTATCACAATGCAAACTGATTGGGGAGGCGAATATCAAAAATTGCATTCCTTTTTCTCTACGGTTGGCATCACCCATCACATCTCCTGTCCGTATGCTCATCAGCAAAACGGGTCTGCAGAAAGAAAACATTGTCACATCGTAGAAGTTGGGCTTGCTCTTCTTGCCCATGCCTCCCTGCCCTTGAAATTTTGGGGCGAAGCTTTTCTTTCTGCTGTCTACTTGATTAATCGCACACCCTGTCGTACTCTCCAATATGATACTCCTCTAGAATGCCTCTTCAGCCAACAACCTGATTATTCCTCGTTGCGTGTCTTCGGCTGTGCATGTTGGCCAAACTTGAGACCATACAACAAGCATAAACTTCATTTTCGATCCCAACAGTGCACCTTCATAGGATACAGCCCCTTTCATAAAGGATTTAAATGTCCTGATTCCACATCTGGTCGAGTGTATATCTCCAGGGATGTGATATTTGATGAGTCAGTTTTTCCCTTCAAACATCTGCATCCTAATGCAGGGCAACAGCTACGGTCTGAAATCAATCTCCTTCCTTCATCTCTTCTAAATTCCTCCACCAATTCTCTTGGGGTTGATCAATTGCATACCGATATGTCTAATATTCCTGTTGCATCTGCTAACAATACTGGTGAAGATTTAGTCTCGTTGCAGGATGACACAACAGTCCATATAGATTTAATTGGAGCTGGCGGGACTGGCGTGAATCACCAACCTGATTTCCCTTCGCCCGCCTCTGGATCAGCTTCGGAACTGCCTCGGAATCTGGTGGTCTTTCCTGCAGGCACTGTGGAAGCGTGCTCTTCAGCTAATACAGAGTGCTCTCCTGGAGCCTTCTCGCCTCCACCACGTATGTTCATGCCCCCCGACGCATCGCTCCTGGGTGCCACGCCACCACAACACATGTCACCGGCCCATACTTCTTCACCGCCGACTCTACCTGCGCCTGATCCGTCCAGCTCAGTGCATGCTGATTCTTCTGCGGTGTCTTCGGCAGGGGGCGCAGCACAACAGCATCGGCCGAAGACCCGTCTTCAAGCTGGTATCAGTAAGCCTAAAATCTATACTGATGGCACTATAAAATATGGGTGTCTCATGGTTACTGGTGAGCCACACACCTTAGCAGAAGCACTAGAGGATAATAATTGGAAAAATGCTATGGATGCTGAATATATGGCGCTTATCAAAAATAAAACTTGGCATTTAGTTCCTCCTCAAAAAGGCAGAAATATTATTGACTGTAAGTGGGTGTATAAAATTAAAAGGAAACAAGATGACAGCTTAGATAGATACAAAGCCCGCTTAGTTGCCAAAGGTTTCAAACAACGCTATGGCATTGATTATGAGGATACCTTTAGTCCAGTTGTCAAAGCAGCTACTATCAGAGTTGTTGTTTCCATTGCTGTCTCCAGGGGATGGACACTTCGACAACTGGATGTCCAAAATGCTTTTCTTCATGGAACTCTTGAAGAAGAAGTATATATGAGACAACCACCTGGGTATGAAAATCAAGCATGTCCTGATTATGTATGCAAGTTGGATAAAGCACTTTATGGATTCAAACAGGCACCGAGAGCATGGTATTCGCGATTGAGTAAGAAATTATATGACCTTGGTTTTAAAGGGTCTAAGGCAGATACTTCTTTATTCTTCTATAATCAAGGAAGTACAGTTATTTTGATGTTAGTTTATGTTGATGACATAATTGTGGTGAGTTCAAAACAGGAAGCTGTCACGGCATTATTACAGGATCTTCAGAAGGATTTCGCACTAAAAGATCTGGGCAACTTACATTACTTCTTGGGCATTGAGGTTAACAAAGTTCATGATGGTATTGTGCTAACACAAGATAAATATGCCTCCGACTTGTTGAGGAAAGTAGGGATGGCGGATTGCAAACCTGTAAGTACTCCCTTATCTACAAGTGAGAAATTATCTATACATGAAGGATCACCTCTAGGACCTGAAGATGCAACACAATATAGAAGTATTGTTGGGGCACTTCAGTATTTAACCTTGACAAGGCCAGATATTGCTTTTCCTGTTAATAAAGTCTGTCAATTCTTGCATTCTCCAACCAATATACATTGGGCAGCAGTTAAACGAATCATGAGGTATCTTAAGTCTTGTACCAAACTCGGGTTAAAAATATGTAAGTCTGCATCCATGATAGTAAGTGGATACTCAGATGCTGATTGGGCTGGATGCATGGATGATAGAAAATCAACAGGGGGCTTTGCAGTGTTCTTAGGAGATAATCTTATCTCATGGAGTGCCAGGAAACAAGCTACAGTGTCAAGATCAAGTACCGAGTCAGAGTATAAAGCCTTAGCTAATGCAACTGCTGAGATCATGTGGATACAAACACTTCTGCAGGAACTACGGATTTCAAGCCCACCAACAGCACGGTTGTGGTGTGATAATATGGGTGCAAAGTATCTTGCATCTAATCCAGTTTTTCATGCAAGAACAAAACACATAGAGGTTGATTTTCATTTTGTAAGAGAGAAAGTAAACAATAAACTATTGGAGATTGACTTTGTTCCATCTGGCGATCAAGTTGCAGACGGCTTCACCAAAGCTCTGGGCGTACGACAACTAGAGAATTTCAAATACAATCTCAACTTGGGAAAGTTGTGATTGAAGGGGGATGTTAAGCAATCTTGAGACATTGTAACAAACGTAACCAGGTTAGCTCGGATAATTGACGGACTCTTAGACCTCTTCTATCTAAACATAGTTTATTGTAACCGACTAGGATAGCTACAACTATCCGAGCTATCTGTTACATGTATCCAACCAGTATTTATACATCAACACGCAGGCCACAAATTCGAATTGTGAGCTTCCAAAGCACCTCTGATTTTACACAGGTTACCACATGACTGGGAACCAATTTATTCTGCAAACATGCCTTGATCATCTTAATATCATGATGTTGACACAGCCTGTCAGTGGAATCGATGGGTTACCTCTCCCAGTAAGTGGATGTGGGTTCATAAACACTACAAGTATACGGCTTGATGGCATGCTATATGTTGAAAGATTGGTTGCAAATCTAGTTTTCATTCGGTAGCTAGCCAAATGGTACACTATGGGGATAGTACTGTTTGAAGAAAATATGTTTAGTATCAAGATGATTCAGATTGGTAAGAAGATTGGGCAAGGCCATCGGGAGATAGATGGCAATCTCTACATGTTAGACCATTTCCTACCTAATTATCTGTCTGTTGAGAACCCAACATGCTTCGGTGATTAATCATTCAATCATGCATGTTCAGCAACATTTTTCAGGAATAGCTAAGTTTGTTTCATGTTTGAATCTATGCTATCCACGGTCAAGAGTCATAGGTGAGGTAATTCTGACATCCCGTGAGAATTGTTGGACAGATTGGTCTATCAATATCCTCTATGAATATCCACTACAAGCACGTATTTTAGTTATTATTGGACTTGCGTGTGCATTCATTCTTGTAATTCTGGAGTTTGGTCTTGAGGCACAAATGTAAGAGGTGGTTCAGTGCCCATTGGGTAAATTTCCCTTTGTACTTCGTTCTTAGATAGGTAAGTTTGTGTAATTGTTCTTAATCTTACCAAGTACATGTATGGTTGTGAAAACAACTTTGTGCCATTGTTCTGAATAAGTATGATTATGAGAAGAGGCTACTCTTCTGCAATACCATATCGCCATTATGTCATGCATGTGCTTTCATAATTTCATGGATATCTTACCTCCATAATATTAACGTTGTAATCGTTCCTTGGTACTTTAGTAGTAGCCACTCAAACTTCATTGATTGATAGAATGCAACTCAGATCTCATTGCTAGCATGAATTTGACACACAGTTTTTTGTTACATAATTCATTCCAAGAAGGAAAAATTGCAACGAACACAGTTAGCATCTTTACAACGAAACTAATCAAGTCATCCAAGATTCAGTGCTATTCATCTTCAAACCATCCATTTGATTATTGAGCAGCAGCATAACACTGCTGACCATGTGCCGCCATCAGCTTCCTTGTCTTGATCCTGTCCAGATCCTGGCGACAAGCTGGTCCTTGGTGTAGGTCGTGCTCCTGATCACCTTGCGACACAAGACGACCTTAATGATCTTGTTCTTGGCCCAGTTCCATGGAATGAGAGTGAGGAAAAGAAGCTTAAGAACCTCTTTGCGTACTGTGAAGATTACACCCACATTACCGGAGCAGCTGGGAAGACCTATCAGATGTGGAGAATGTCATTTGTTAGATCATCAGTAGAGGTATGCCATTGCGTACTGTGATTGTCATTTGTTAGATCACCAATGTGCCCAAGTCAAGCGCTTTCTCTTGCACGGACCAACACCATCTAGTTTCGAATTTTATGCAAAAGCACAAAAAATGCACGTGTTCAAAATAAAAAAAGGCTAATTACACTACTACCCTCATATGATTTCTACTACCAATACTACCGACAGAAGTATAACTATTTCTTAACTAATCAGATCTGTTAGATCAAATAAAATGTACAACTAATATTCAATATAGTGTACCGTAAAATCACTCTTTTCTTACGGCCTGCTACCTCATCAATCGCCTTCCCACTCGAGTTATTGATAATAGCACTCCCTTCGAACGCTTGCTCAATATTTCCCGTGACTATACACTCTTGGACATTTGGGTGCGCTTGTTGGCCGACGTCCGTACAACGGTAGGAAACTAGAGTTTCGTACTCGACAGTGTGTTTTCATATTAGTCCTTTACATAAAGGCTATAAGTGCCTGTCGTGCTAATGTTTGCGTATATTTTTCTCGGGATGTAATTTTTGCTGAAATAGTTTTCCCTTCTGCTCACAATTCTATAGAATTTTCCACCATTCCTTCTGTGCCCTCTCAGACCACTACACTCTCCTATAGCCGAACCAGCAGTAGAGGATGATCTTTTCTGAGATTTAACTGCTTCTGGGGATGTTTCAGGTGGTGCGGGTTCTGAACAGGTATTGAATCCAGGCGACTCAGGAAGTACAGAGAATGCAGAACCTGCCGAACAGCAGTGCCCATGCACAAGGCTTCAGAACAATATATGGCAACCCAATTAGTACAAAGATGGCACAATTCAGTATGATGTTAGCCGAAAAGCTTTCTTTTCTGCAGAACCCTCTTCACATGTGCAGCCCTTACTGAATCATAGTGGAGAGATGCCATGGATGCCGAGTTTCAGGTGTTACAGAGGGAAAAAAATTTGGTGCTTGTAATGAGGCAGAAGGGACAAAATCTGGTGGATTGCAAATGGGTTTACAAAATCAAGCACAAACCAGACCCAACATCTAGTTTGGAGTTAACAAGGTGTGCTAGTTCTTGCAAACACCTAATGATCTTCACTGGGTGGCGGTGAAAAGAATTCTAAGATACAGAAAAGGTACATCTGAAACAGCCTTGCACATTCAGAAATCAAACTCTGTACTGCACTGCTTAGCTCATTTCAGACGTGGATTGGACTAGGTGTCCAGATGATAGACTGTCAACCAATGGTTTTGCTATCTTCCTTGGACTGAACTTGGTGTCATGGAGCTCAAGGAAGCTGCCCTGCCACGCGGAGTACCGAGGTAGAGTATAAGTCACTAGCTAATGCCACTACCGAGTTAATTTGGATGCAGTCCTTGCTCAAGGATGAAACAACCCGATCAATTAATTGACTAATTAAAATAGTAACAACGATCAATTGAGCAATCAACAGAGTGATTAAAAGATAATAATAGTAAATCAATCATCGGATTAAATTAAATCAAGCACCAAAGAATTACTATTACAAGATAATCAATACAAATTGAATATGACGAACATTAATTTCAACTTTTAAATTACAATTACATGAATGATTAGTACAGGTATTACAAAAATAATTATCAAATCTCCGTTGCCCTTTGTTCTTCCTTCGTCAAAACCTGTAAAAGGAAATCCAAACAGACATTAGATTGAAGTTAAAGAAAGCAAATAAATGAATTGAATTAAGTTAGAATTGCTGTCATCCTATAAATTTAATGGACTCAGCTCCAAGGGTCTTGGAGCAAGCAGAGTTGAAGCCCAGGAGTAAGGAGGAGGCCAAGAACACCCCATCAATTTCATCCAGCACATCCCCTCACCTTCTCCAACAATCTACTTCACCACTGCATCCAAGTAAATGTTCAATCCAACCATCTCTAGCTCCGGCATTGGATAGCAATAGCAGTGAAGTAGAGTTGTTAGGATTGGTCTCACTATTAAAGAATCACAGGGGTTACGCCGTGCGACCCCTTAGCTCACATTACTCCCCCGGCGTAATGCAAACTAAAAGAATCAGCACGAAAGTCATCCAACCCGTGAAATCTTTAAAGTGATAGCTATTCATCACAAACTGACAAGGGGGCATGATTCAATAGCATGGCGTAGTATCAAATGATCATCTACTAAGCCAACTCATCCGTAAATAACCCACAGTATGGCATCCCACAATTAATCACAGCACCAATCCATTCCGAATCATCAACATCACAGGTACACAAACATACATTTTACTTGGATTTATGAGCGTTGAGGCACAAGTGAAGTAAGGCATGTAGGTAGCAAGTAGATCGGGAAAAATCCTTAGAGGCCTCAAATGAAGACATAGACGGGGCAGCCTTGAGCGTGCCCATGTACCATCTTGCACTTCTCGGCATACGATTGCCCATGGGTATCACTGCAATGCCGCTAAACCACTATTTTCGCATCGTGTAATCCTTATCGACCAACATAATGGCAACCCAAAGCAAAAACTAAGCAATCATGCAAGTCACTCGAGCATCCCAATAGTAAAGTAGTTTGTTATTGAGTGAAGCATCAGAGGGAGGTGTTTGCACCAAAATTCGGCATGTATTGAAATCGGTCTAAAAAGAAGTATCCGTACAGAAAAGAATCGGTAAACGACTCGGAAAAGGAATCTGCTTTTATAAAAGGAAAAGAAATCGGATGAGAGGCCGGTACGGGTAAATACACCGTATTCATGTGCGACTCGGATCGGCCGGGCGTGTTATAAAAGGGGGTGGACGCCAAGCAAAGGAATCAATCAATTCCAACAACACCTACTTTTACAAGTCTTTTCTTTTACATTAGCCTCATAGATCTTTCTGCAAGTCGACGGAATCAACATAGTTGCGCATCGCCGATTGTTGATTTTAGCCGATTTCACCCAGGTTTGATTTGCTTCGTTTTGTTGCGCATCGCCTTCCCGAAGCCGATTTTACCTTATATCCGGATCAATCAGAATCGGTTGATCTAGTTATCTCCTAATCGGTTCTTGCCGACTAGCGAAAAGCCGATAGATCTTTGTTTATCGGCTTTGATCGAATTACAAATTCTACCTTGTCGATTTCAGGTCAAATCGACTGGCACGCTCTTCAAACCCGGCGTTTGTCTTGTGTGTTCGAAGCCGAAAACCCTCCTTCACGTTTTTAGCGCGAACATATTTTGGCACGCCCGGTGGGACCAACAAAAAGAATGTCGTCAGCCGACAAGCCCGCGGTCACCGCCGATATCAACACTGATGCTATAATCGCGCCTCAGATGGCCGATTTAACCCCTGAGCAACGGAAAGAAATCGAAGACCGAAAGGCGGCTCTGGAGGAAATGATGCTACGGTGCTTCCAGAAAACACGCCGTGGCGTTACTCAAAAGATGGCACTCCCAAGCATCAACCCTATCAGAGATTCGTCATCTGAATCGGTAAGCCGATACGCACCTGCTCAAGCCGATTTATCAAATATGATTGAGCAATCTGTTCATCACGCACTAATTAACCAATCATCGGCTCTAGTATCTACTTTAAAGCCGATGATAGAAAATAGTGTGAAAACAATTGCTCAGGAATTAGCTGCGTCTGGAAGCCTGCTAGATCCACCACAAACCATCCCTACATACCCAGTATATTCCATAACGCCTAACACCAACACAGTAAACATGTCGGCTCATGCGCCTATTATGATGCCGGCTCAACCTACTGTTTTGAAACTAAGCATACAGAGAGATGGGTTCACACACTACCATGGGCACACGGATGGAGCCAAGACAGGCGCATCAAATCAACCAAGTGCGCCCTCCAATAACATCGGGTTATCGGCTTATCAGCCGATCGAAATGGGACAGGTTCCACGGTCACAAGGGGCCACAACCATGAAACAAGCACCATATAGGGTGGTGCCATACGTCGAACCTTTCGCGCCCATACCCGATGCATTAGGTTTTAATCATGATTATGACGCAGCACCAAGACCTCCTGAGGTGCGAGTTGGACAAAGACCCGAGTTTGCACTCGGGGGGCAGGGCGCAAACAATGAGAATTGGCCGTGTCCGGCTGCACCACAAGCCGACAATGTTAATTGGGCAGAACAAATTGCCAATGTTTTGAGAGAGCAGTTCGGTTTACAACCCAGAGGAAGAGTGATCGGCTACAGGAAGCCGTATCCCGATTACATAGACCGGATGCCATACCCCCACAACTTTAGGATACCAGACTTTGCTAAATTCTCAGGGGATGATTCTATTACCACAATTGAGCATATCGGACGATTCATGGCTCAATGTGGGGAGGCTGCACAGTCCGACGGATTAAAAATTAGATTGTTCCCTTTATCATTATCTGGCACTGCGTTCACTTGGTTCACGAATCTACCCCAAATTCGGTACATATGTGGAACGATTTAGAAAGCCGATTCCATGAATACTTCTTTTCGTGGACTATGGAGCTTAGGATTTCTGATCTTAGTTCATCCGATGTATACGGTGAATCGGTCTCTCGATTATATCAAGAGATTTAGAGGCGCATTTAAACAGATGCTTCAGTGTAACATTACCCGATGATCAATTGGCCGATCTAGCGTTCCAAGGGTTAATCCCGCCGTTAAAAGAGAAACTATCGGGCCAGGAGTTCCCCGACTTAGGCCACCTACTCCATCGCGTATCGGCACATGAAAGCCGATATGCAGAGAGCAAAGGGTTTAAAGATAGATTTAAGACAAACGGCAATGAAAAGGCCAAAGTAAACATGGTAGATTACAATTCGGGCGACACCTCTGACGACGAAGCAGAAGTGAACATAGCCGAGTGGATCAAAGGTCCTAAAAAGCCACTCGTATGCTCTCTGCTCAAGCCGACGAAAAATAGGGCGGAGGTCAAGTATTCATATGATGTTTCAAAATGTGACAAAATATTCGATTTATTGTTACAAGAGAAACTCATAAGGTTACCAGAAGGGCATGTCATCCCATCAGCCGAAGAAATTAAAAAGCGAAGGTATTGCAAATGGCACCATTCGTTTTCACATAATACTAACGACTGCAATATTTTTCGACAACAGATTCAATCGGCCATCACTGATGGCAGGCTAAAATTTGCGGAAGAGTCGGCTATGCAGATAGATATAAGCCCTTTCCAAGTCAACATGGTGCAGTGCTCACAGAAAGGGAAGGGGCCTATGAAAGATATTAAGCCGACTAAAAGATTTGAAGAACGATCAAAAGATGAAACGGTACAGATCACTATCGGCTCCATACAGATAGAAGCCGATAAAAATGGACAGAACTCAAGAACGGTAAAGCCAAGAGGAAACCTGGAAATCGGAAAATGGTATCGCGCGGAGAGGGCTCCAAGAAGAGTCGATTTCAAACCAAAGCCAACTTTCTCACAGCTCCTGGGGAAGTATGAGAGGATAAGTCGAAGATATAGCCCTCAACAACACCAGGGTTTTCATCGATCAAGGCAAAGGAGGGACGAACGTTGGCGGCCAGATGTGCCACATCGGCCGATTACGGAAGAAGAGAAACATCGGCAATGTCCTTTTGGCGCTTTCTTTGGGAAAGAGGGATGACCTTACCGACAGCTGTATCTTGCCCTATGCAACACTGCGTCAGATGTCGGCCAAACCACCAGAAAGACAGGTTGTCGCACCGATACACAATCGTCCAGAAGTAAGGAGCAAAAGGGCGATCCATGAAAGGTTGTCAACATCAGAACAAGGCGAGCCCTCCCAAAATCAGGAATTATCGGCTAACGCAAGCAGGATGGAATCTGACAGCGAAATGGGCAATTTAGCTGGAAAAATAAGAAAGCCGATAGAACCCAAACCTAGATGGTGCCCTTCGGGTCTCAGCAAGTCGCAACGCAGGAGGCTTCAGCGATTGAAAACACAAGAAGAAAGGGAAGCCGAAAAGGAGAGTGAGAGGGATCGGACGTTTAATAAGTTAAGACCAGTACCGATTTTGAAAAAGGAGTGGAGAAAGAAGGAACAGATCGATAGTGATTCAGATCAATCGGTCGAATCCAGTTCTCCGATGATCCGAGATGATACGCCACCAATGGATATAAACATGGTATTCACTTTACCTGCCGAGTTCAGAACCGAAGAATCGGCTGAAGAAGTGTTCGCCCAATTGTGCCTCGGAGCACCAGACGCTGTGTTTGAAAAACCACAAGACATGCATCGGCATTTGAAACCATTGTATCTAAAAGGATACATTAATGGCCGACCAATATCCCGTATGTTGGTCGATGGCGGGGCGACGGTCAATCTGATGCCGTTAAGTACTTTCAGAAAATTGGGAAAAGCCGATGAAGACTTAATCAAAACCAACATGGTGCTAAATGACTTCACCGGAGACCCAACTGAGGCTAAAGGCGTAATGGTGTCGAATCGATCGGTAATAAAACTTTGCCGATCGCGTTTTTGTGATTGAAGCCAAAGGCAATTACAGCGTACTCCTTGGCGGGACTTGATCCATGCTAACTGTTGTATACCATCGACTATGCACCAGAAATTGGTGCAGTGGAACGATGATACAGTGGAAGTCGTACCAGCCGACACATCGGCTCATATCGCCATGGCTAGCCCACGACACCAATTGGCCACACGAAGAAGTCGAATGCATATCAGAAAAGCCTTGGACAATTGCGATTTTATCTGTGTTGAGAAATCGTGATTCAAGCCGATCAGCGTTAAACCCAATACGTTTGATCGGACAGCGCAAGTGATAAGAAGATGGAGCGCAAGACAATAGCAAAGCTGCAGGAAAAAGCAAGGAGCTATCGGCAGGAAGAATATGAAGAAGTCATGAAGATTTTGAAGAAGAAAGAAAGGGGTTAGGATTTACTTACGCGATTTGCTTGAAGAGGTCGATATTGGGGAAGGGGATAGCAAAAGACCAACGCGTTTGTAAGTGCTAAATTAGAACCCAGTTATAAAGCAAAGTTGGTCGAAATACTCAAGGAATATAAGGATTGCTTCGAGTGGGAGTATTATGAGATGCCAGGTTTAAGCCGACAGCTAGTTGAACATCGGCTACCTATAAAACCTGGGTATCGGCCGTTCAAACAGTACCTAGGCGGTTTAATCCTACGTTGTATAACGCTATAAAGGAAGAAGTAGGGCGATTGCTAGAGGCGAAATTTATCCGGCCTTGCCGATCTGGCGAGTGGGTCTCGAACATCGTCCCTGTGAAGAAGAAAAGCGGCAAACTTAGGGTATGTGTCGATTTTAGAGACTTGAACAAAGCTACGCCAAAAGACGAGTACCCGATGCCCATAGCCGATATGCTTATCGATGCTGCATCCGAAATAAAATCATAAGTTTTTGGACGGAAACGCCGGATATAATCAGATATTCATGGCGAAGCCGATATACATAAAGCGGCTTTCGGATGCCCAGCGCTTTAGGGCTATACGAGTGGAAGGTTATGACCTTCGGGTTGAAAAATGCCGGCGCCACTTATCAGCGCGCTATGAATCATATTTTCCATAACCTGATCGGCAATACTGTGGAAATATACATCGATGATGCGGTGGTAAAGTCCAAAGACGACTGGCAACATTTAGCCGATCTGGAAAAGATGTTCGAAAGCACAAGGTTGCATGGGTTAAAAATGAACCCTCTCAAATGCGCTTTCGGAATATCGGCTGGACAATTTCTTGGGTTTACAGTGCATGAAAGAGGAATTGAAGTAAACCAAGCCAAAGTAAAAGCTATAGCCGATACTAAACCGCCGACAAGCAAAAAGGAGTTGCAGATATTGATTGGAAAAATCAACTACTTGCGACGTTTCATCTCAAACTTGTCAGGGCGTATTCGTGCTTTCACACCGCTGCTGAAAATTAAAGACAACCTAGAGTTCAAATGGGGAGCCGATCAGCAAAAAGCCTTCGACGACATAAAAGGTTATCTGATGAGTCCACCAGTATTGACCGCACCAAAACACGGTATACCGTTTAGACTATATATATCGGCTGAAGGTGATTCGATTGGGGCAGTTTTAACACAAGAAGCCGATGGGAAGGAACGAGCAATATTTTACTTAAGCCGACGTCTTCTAGATGCAGAAACCAGGTATCCCCTAGTAGAAAAATTATGCTTATCATTGTATTTTGCTTGCACCAAATTAAGACATTATATACTAGCTTCCAAATGCGTTATAATATGCAAAACCGATGTAGTTAAATACATTTTATCGGCGCCAATCCTGCGGGGTCGGCTTGGTAAGTGGGCATATGCCTTAACAGAGTTCGAGTTAACCTATGAGTCGGCTAGATCTGTAAAAGGACAAGCTGTGGCCGATTTTATCACAGGAAGTGAAACATTAGGAATAGCTAGTGTAACTCCTTGGCAGTTGTATTTTGATGGATCTGTGTGCCAAGAAGGCGAAGGCATCGGTGTGATATTAGTTTCACCTAGGAAACAAGAGTATGACTTCATGTATCGGTTAACTAGCCGATGTTCAAATAACCAAGCAGAATACGAGGCATTACTAAGGGGCCTACAATTGTTAGATAGCATCGGGGTAAAAGACGTTGAAGCTTTTGGAGACTCGATGTTAATCGTACAGCAAGTCAAAGGGGAATACCGATGCAACGACGGTACGCTAACTCAGTACTTACATCAATGCCTCCAGATCATCGAGACGTTCACTGCATTTTCCATAGAACACATCCCCAGAGAAGCTAATAGTAAAGCAAACCGATTGGCACAATGTGCATCAGGGTACAAGATTGAAAGTCGACAGGGACCAATCGAGCTAAACGTTTGGCCGATTTTATGTGTTCACCCTGTCGACTGGAGAACAGAGATAAGGAGTTATTTGTCAGATCCAGCCAAGCCGACCGAGCGAAGGGTCAGGCGCAAAGCACTCAAATATGTTCTGCTAGAAGATGTATTGTACTTTCGGACTATGGAAGGTTTGTTGTTAAGATGTCTGGGACCCGAGGAAGCCAAAGTAGCAATGGGAGAAGTCCATGAAGGCATTTGTGGATCACATCAATCGGCCCATAAGATGAAATGGGTACTGAGGCGAACAGGATATTTTTGGCCGACGATGTTGGAAGACTGCTTCAAATACTATAAAGGGTGCCAAACGTGCCAAAAGTTTGGTAACATACAATCGATCAAAGATCGGCTTTGCATCCGATCATCAAGCCATGGCCATTTAGAGGATGGGGTATAGACATAATCGGCCAAATATTTCCATCATCCAGCAAGGGACATAAATTTATCCTTGCAGCCACGGATTATTTCTCAAAATGGGTTGAGGCTGTACCACTCAAGAAGGTTACTAGCAAAGAGTTAATCGAGTTTGTAAATGAACACATCGTCCATCGGTTTGGAATTCCACAGACAATAACTACTGATCAAGGGACTGTGTTCATGTCAAACGAGTTCAAAGGTTTTGCGGAAAGTCTTGGGATAAAATTACTCAACTCCTCCCCTTATTACGCTCAGGCCAATGGACAAGCCGAGTCATCGAACAAGACATTGATAAAATTAATAAAAAGAAGAATTGAGGAAGAACCAAGAAAATGGCACTCGATACTATCAGAAGCTTTATGGGCTTATCGGCTATCTCAGCACGGGTCAACTAAATTGTCACCTTTTCAGTTGGTATACGGACAAGAAGCCGTTTTACCCGTGGAAATCAACATCGGCTCAGTAAGGCTATATGAGCAAGATAACGTATCAGCCGATGAATACAAACAAGCAATGTTCGACAATCTGGATGATTTGGTTGAACTAAGGCTGATCACACTAGATCGGCTTAGAAGGAATAAAGAGAGGGTTGCCAGGTCGTACAATAAAAAAGTAATTTTTAAATCATTCAATCAAGCCGATTTAGTATGGAAAACCGTGTTGCCGATTGGGTCTAAAGATAACCGATTCGGCAAATGGTCTCCAACGTGGGAAGGGCCCTATAAGATCAATCGGCCAATTGACGGAAATTCGTATATACTGGAGTCCTTAGATGGATTCGTCCTACCTAAAGCAATCAATGGGAAATATCTAAAGGCGTATTACCCAAGCATATGGGTCGGGTCCTGACCACAGGGAGGAAAACGGTCAATTACAGCACATAAAATCGGCCATAAAGCCGACCGAGTCAGTTGAACATCCATCCACAGATTAAACAGTTTACAAAAATCGGTTACATAGCCGATCAAGCAAGTTTTCAGAGCGTCATCCCAAGGTTAAGGCAATATTACAAAAAGATTGGCCACACACAAATCGAAGTTTAGTGTAGTCCTGATCCGGGCAAATGGGCTCCCAAAGCCGATAGCGCCGCTGCCGCCTTGCCAATGGTAGCTTGGACACTATCTACAAGTTGTTGGTCGGCCACTGCATCACCCGGAACTGGAACTATTTTGGCCGATTGAATTTTAACTTGTGCAAAAACCTCGCCAATCTCCCGCCTCTGAACGGCCAGCGAAGATGTAGAGTCTGTAATGCCAATCTGGCAGTCTGCAAGTTCTTTTGTGACCAATGCCAATTGTTCTTCAAGTTTAGCCTTGGTCGACTCAAGTTCCTGAGCTCTGCTTTTAGCCGATTTGAGTACG
Source organism: Rhipidocladum racemiflorum (assembly GCA_036346355.1). Lineage (NCBI taxonomy): Eukaryota > Viridiplantae > Streptophyta > Magnoliopsida > Poales > Poaceae > Rhipidocladum > Rhipidocladum racemiflorum. The sequence goes on from CM070588.1 coordinate 34,184,329, forward strand.
GCAGCACCTTGATCAAACACGCTCTTCCGATGTTTGGCATCTGCTATAATCTTGTCCAAGAGCTGTTGATCGGCTTGCTGGGCTTTCCTCTGTTCGACTCTTAGCTTGGCTAGCTCCACGTCCAGCCGACGAGCGTCCAAGTGGCAGACCTCTAACAGTGCATTCATGGCAGCAGGAGGGAGATCGGTTTGCATGGCCGCCATAGCATCCCTCAGTGGTTGCGTATTAGCCAGTAGAGCCGCCTCTGGTTGCATCACCTCGTCCAAAAGACGATCAAGTCGCTCTTGCATACCAGGCTGGGCAGTAACGGCGGCCGATGCTGGCGCGGAAGCTGCTATTATACGCTGAATATCAGCTGGATAGTCGTCAGTAGCCATGACCTCCGGGTCGTCCAGCTCGTCCAAGGAAAAGCCAAGCAGATCGGCCAGATCAGTCGATGGCGCCTTGGGGTCAGGATCGGAAATCTCGATCGTCTGTTGCGGTACGGCCGGTGGTAGGGAGAGCGATGGAGGGACAGCCGATGTAGCACCTTGGGGATCGGCTATAACCCCCGCTATCTGTACTGATGGAGATTGCTAAAAGAACAAAAGCAAGTCAGCATCACAAGACAGACATAAAGGCAATGACTACACGAAAACTCACATCAGTAGCAGAATGCTCCGGGGAACCACCGGATGGACGTCTTACAGGCCTTGGTGAGCGCCTGGCAGATTTCCTCCTCCTCTCTGAAAGTCGACTCAGGTTAAAATCTTGATAACACAAAAGGAGTAATAGTCGACACAAAAGGAACTTACTGGGGGCACGCTGGCGGGTCAAGTCCGTTAAGGATGGAGCTTGAATATCCAAGTTTCCTGAAGTATACCCAGTGGTGCCAACAGATTGACCTGGACGTCGTTGTCGGCTACTACTGGCAGAAACATGGGGATCGGTTGATGGCTCACCAGCACCCGTGCCGACCTGGAAAGATCAAAGGCATTCTAAATAAAAGCCGACAGCCAGTGTAAAAACGGAGGGATATAAAAACAACGGTACCTCTACAGCTACTGAAGAGTCGCTATAACCCGAGCTTGTGCTGGACCCGGAAACTACCGTCGGCTCATGAAAATCGGGAAGGAATAAGTGAATTATAGCCGACGGAGTCCGGTCCATTAGTATGGCTTCTGATATTCTAGTCCACCACTGCGAGAACGCAGCCGACCGACGGGAATTAAGAACAAAATGTGGCGTTGAGAGGATTTGCAACCCATCGGCTACTTCAAGGATGATCTCAGCGGCGACACTGTTGGTCACTCGGGCTCGGGGCTCGACACAAGATAGTAGGGGGAAAGATGGAATGGTTTGCCCAAAGCCTAATTGACGAGCGTAAACCGAAGGGTGGTAAAACTCGTAAGATGGCTGAAATGTTCGATTGCGGGTATTCAAGCCGACATGAAAGATGCAAGGAGTAAGGATGATTTTGTACAAATCTAAGGTAGATTGGGGCATCGAGGAACTATCAGAATCAAGGTGAAGGAATGTTGGGTATGGGCAATCGGCTACATCGGTATATTGGAAAAAGTCTTGTTGGCCGAAGGAAGCCCTATCTAAGGAAAGGAAGAAACTGAGGTATTTGTGCAAGCCGATCGAGTCCATTTTTAACTCTCCGGCCGAAGACATGATAAACCTCTCGCCATAGGATCGGCTAGCTCTATACTGTGGAACGACATGCTCTGGGTAATCCTCCCGAGGGAAAGTTGAGCTCCCAGAGGGTTCGGATAAAATAGATCGGCTAAATATACAATGAAGCCATGTTTGAACGAACCAAAGAGGACCTCCTATATTACCAACGACATGTTTGGCAAAACCAGAAAAGAGTCGGCTACGAATCACATACATCATTTGAAATACTGCCCCTAGGAACATCTTGCCAAGGGAAAGCCGATGGCCCTCCAGCAGACGTTCCGCTACTAACTGAAAGGTTTGGGTAGGGCCAAGGGAAGCACCACAGAAAAGATATCGGTCTAACCAAAGATTGAGAAAAGCGACATGCTCTTCAGCCGATACTGGACCAGTGACCCTATTGTTATTTTGGATGTATCTATGCCAACCTTCGCCTTTTTTGCGGATTAATTTGAAAGAAGGTTTTCCGCTGAAAGCCGATAACTGGTCCCCGTCTGGCCTAAGGCAGCACAATTGGGCCACATCTAGCAGAGTAGGGCCGATTGGGCCGGACGGGAATAAAAAGGCGTTGAAAGAATCCGACCAAAAATAACATGCCGCAGCTACCAAAGGTTCATTGGCTTCAGGGTCGGCTAGACTCAAAGATAGAGATTCGGCTATACCCATCCTCTCCCATTCTACCCTCTTTTGGGCCGATACCCTAATAAACCAAGATCTCCATCCTTTCAGGCTAGTAGGCCATGCCCTAAAACTTTTTCCCCACTCAGAAGTATTGTACCCAGCGGCCGATAGAGGGAGTCTAGGGATCTCGGTATTGATGACTGTGTCTGCCGACATACTACCTATCGGTCCTAAGTAGAATTGATTGGAACTTTGAGGAATCGGAATGAATACCTGTGAGGGGTCCATATCAGCCGATTTTTGAGAGAACAAAGAGAGGATGACCAGAGCCGATGGTGCCTGATCCGAGAGCTTGGAAGCGTGAAAATGACCGTGGGGGGGACCCCATATTTATATCACGGTGAAAGAAGGCGAGCAGGCGGGAGCAGTTGTTGCATTAGAAACGCACCGAGGGCATTGCGGCGCTATTAATGGGGAAGTTACCGAGGTGAATTCTGAACGACAAGCCGATCACGGAAAAGAAGGGATTTTTAAAAGATAACAAGTTATCTTTCAAAAATGGGGGGCATATGTTTGCACCAAAATTCGGCATGTATTGAAATCGGTCTAAAAAGAAGTATCCGTACAGAAAAGAATCGGTAAACGACTCGGAAAAGGAATCTGCTTTTATAAAAGGAAAAGAAATCGGATGAGAGGCCGGTACGGGTAAATACACCGTATTCATGTGCGACTCGGATCGGCCGGGCGTGTTATAAAAGGGGGTGGACGCCAAGCAAAGGAATCAATCAATTCCAACAACACCTACTTTTACAAGTCTTTTCTTTTACATTAGCCTCATAGATCTTTCTGCAAGTCGACGGAATCAACATAGTTGCGCATCGCCGATTGTTGATTTTAGCCGATTTCACCCAGGTTTGATTTGCTTCGTTTTGTTGCGCATCGCCTTCCCGAAGCCGATTTTACCTTATATCCGGATCAATCAGAATCGTTGATCTAGTTATCTCCTAATCGGTTCTTGCCGACTAGCGAAAAGCCGATAGATCTTTGTTTATCGGCTTTGATCGAATTACAAATTCTACCTTGTCGATTTCAGGTCAAATCGACTGGCACGCTCTTCAAACCCGGCGTTTGTCTTGTGTGTTCGAAGCCGAAAACCCTCCTTCACGTTTTTAGCGCGAACAGGAGGGGAAGAACACTTCATGGCAGTAAGCAGTAGAGGAAGAAATAGGCCAAGTGACCGAGCAGGCCCTCGGTCCTAGAGAAGCTCGAATGAACCGGCCAAGCTCAGAATACCAACCCAAATCATGATCCACCCATGCTCACCATGCACATCACAAAGCACATAAAGCAAAATCATTAGTAAAACATAAGGGGTAGTAAGGGGTAGAAGCTAGAGGTTCACCCAAGCCCTAGCATAGGCTAGGGAGGAGCCAGGCCAAAGAGAGAGAGAGAGAGAGAGAGAGAGAGGGGCAGGGAGAGGGAGGCGGCGGCCGATCGGAGGGGAGCCTGACCGACGGCGCGAGGAGGCTGGCCGTGTGGCCGGGAAGCGGGTTAGCGTGCGTGTGGTGCACACACGAGCTCGAGGAGGAACAGCAGTAGGGAGGCCGAGCTGAGCACGCCGGAGGCCGGGACTGCGCCGAGAGCAGCGGTGGCACCGGCCGGAGTGACATGGAGAGCCGGTAGAAGGGAGGAGATTTGGGGAAAGAGAAGTGAAGAAGAGGGGAGTAGGCGAGGATAAGAGCCACAACCAGTTGGAGAAAAGCAAAGGGAGAGAGAAAAAATAAAAATAATAGGAGTTAGGGAGAGGTGGAAAAGATTAAAATATTGTAATTATGAATGTTTATGCAGATGCAATAATAACAACGATAACAATAACACTAGCTACTGTATAGTAATAATAATAGCGTAACTCCAGCGCTAATAATCTCGTGAAAATGATGTTAATCAAATGAATTAAAAGAAAATAAATGAAGAGAAAAGAAAAGAGAAAAATAAGAAAAATATATTTTAAGTTAAATTAATAAAATTATGAACTATTTTGTTCGTGCAAACAATCCACATTAAAGCCGAATAAGTTAAAACCTCGCTTAATTAATATTTTCAGTCGGCTGATTATTTAACTAAGGCGCCATAATATAAAATCAAACAAAGCTCTAAATAAATCGCAAGATAAATTTAATAAATCTTAAAATAATCAGAAAAGCACATTGGGCACTTTAAAACATACAAAAACGTATTCGCCACTAAATATGGTATTTATATAATTCTAGGAATTAATTTTAGTCGGATCGCTAGTCTGCGACCAGGTAAATAAAGTAAATAATGTTACTAATCCCCATTATAAGCCAATGATTAAATAATAAATTAGAGACTACCATAAATCCTCTTAGCGATTGAAATGATTAAGCTATACCTAGGTCGAGGCTTGAACCAAAAATTAAAATACGCAAGTTAAAGTACCGTGAGTTAAAATGTTCAGAATTAAAAATATGTCAACTCAAAATATGACAGATTGATATATATATATATATATATATATATATATATATATATATATATATAGACACACACACACACACCAAAGTTAAAAAAAATAGCATACATATATAAATTTAAATCAAGCCAGAGAAAAGTTAAGGATCGGCCAATTGAAAAAAAAGAAGTAAAAAAAATAAAAGAAGATAATAAAATAATGATAATAATAAACAAAAGAATAGTAATAATGATAAGGATAAAGATACTGCGGTAAGTCAAGACATCCAGATAATAACTATAAGATTGATGTTAAAAGTTTATATTAAATAAAAAGGTGTACGCACGTAATCAAATGAAGGGATAAAGAAGTAAATAATAACAATAATCTCTTTCCAATCAAAATAGATAGATAACACAACAAATCAAATAAATACATGACCAAAATCATAATGATCGAGGCAAGATAAACTAAATCAAATAAACGCATAAAGCCTACTCTAATTCAAATGAATCGAAATCCATATAACACATTACGGACTAACATTAAATTGAATTGTAATATTTCGAAAAGTTAAGGAAACAAGATAAATCAAGCAGGAAGGAAATCAAATAAAGAAATAAAGGAATATCAAATTGCAGCACTTATCATAGTGATTAAAAGGGTAAAGTCCTACCTAGACCCAAGTATAATCTAAATCTAGATGGTACCCAACTAAATTGTGATAAAGTTATTCCAAACTAAAAGAAGCCTAATTAAAGCATGTCAAATTAAGGTACCTTAAAATGAAATACACAGTAAGCATACAATAATTTCATAGAAGATAAAGAAGGGTTGGATACTGTAAAATATGTAAAAATCTACTAGCCACTAAAATATGGCGTCTTTGTAATTTCAAGATTTAAAATTCAACCTAACTAGTAGTCATCTTCAGCAACCGTGTGAGGATGATTAATTTCATCAAAATCCAAGCAAGCTTCCTTTGTTCATATTTGTAAAAAAATCATTTTCAAATGTTTTTAAGAAAACATCACTGCATGGGAAAATATCTTGTGAAAGAAAAACCCTAAATCGGATATGGTTGGAAAGATGAAAATTGGTGAACTGCTGCGGCGGTATTTGGTTATTGATAAATTGAATTGGTGATAAACTGCTGCGGTAGTATTTGAGTATTGACTAGTTACATGCCCGTGCATTGCTACGGAAAAAAAATTGATAATGAAAAATAAAGATTAAAAAATAAAAAAATTATTTCACAAGATCAAACATCTATCTTTAACGCTTCGTTTCTTGTGAAAGCTGGCTAATTAAAGCAATGCTTTGTTTTTTGCGTAGGGCAATTAAGCAGGGCAATTAAGTTGGGCAATTAAGCAGGGCAATTAATGACGTGGGTAGAACTCACCACTGCCACCAACTGTTGCTTTATAATAGTAGAGATAAGTTGATTTTGAGAATAAACTGCTGAGGCAGTAAGTTGAGGTGAAGTATGATTATGTGTGTATATATATGTGTGTGTGTGTGTGTGGGAGGTGGGTAGAGGGTACCATTGTGAGGAAGACTGCAGGAGGGACCCTCTACATTGGAGGTTATATAAGGATAAACCACTACACTCGAGCAATGAGCCATATTTTTCGTATCAACCATAGTGTGTGGAAACGATAAAAAAGATTGTCCTATGATGGTGTTATGATCTCAATATTGGGTAAGAATAGATAACTAGAAGTGTGAAGCTGGGTATGCCGGAGCCCCAGTGAAGGACACGTTTTGATAATTAGTTATGGTTGATTCCTTCAGTCTATATATGTAGAGCCTTTGGTTGAGTATCTCCAATTTCAGGCGAAGTACAACTGGTACGCTGAGAGTAGGTGGAGAACAGTTGAGGGCACCACTACTCATTGGCTACCAGGGTTGGAGGTCTAATACTGGATTAGTGATAAACGTTCTGGGTTCTCAACTGCGATTGGGTTCACTATGGGTGAAGTGGTACAAGCTCGCGCAGGGTTAAATCATGAATTCATGCTTGTCTCTTGGATTGAAGGCTACGGAAGCTAAGTCTGTCTCATATACGAGTGCTAGTACAATCTTTAATAAATAAATAAAATTGAAATAGATCTTTCTAAGAAAACCTATTTTCGGGAAATGATTTGAGGAAGGGTAGTGATTTGAAATGATTGAGGAAAAGTTACACAAAAGGATTATGAAAAGTACTTGATATGGATGTGGATGAAAACATCATATAATGCGTTTTGCTACTAATGTTTGCTGAGTACTTTTGTAGTCACTCTTGCTAAACCTCCCTTTGCTAGACAATGGATCTGGTGGTCAAGCAATCTGGTCGGGATATAGATCCCTATGAAGGGCATTAGCTGTTGGTAGCTTTTGGGTAATTAGTATTTGAAAGGACCAACGATGTCGCCTAGAGGGGGGGTGAATAGGCGGATTAAAATTTACGCAGCGGAATAAAACTGGCCGAGCTGGTCAATCCGGAGTCTCCGGGTTTTGGTCCGGATACTCCGGCTTATCCGGAGTGTCCGGTCTAAAGTCCGGACTCTCCGGGTTAGCTGGCTCGGGAACGCAATAAAGGCTACTCTAGCAGGCGCAATAAACTACTAGAAATAGAATGCAAAAACAACCTAGAACAATTGCTAGATAGGATTTGAATTAGAGCTACGCAAAGAGCTAGATCTAACTAAACAAATTCAAATCCAAGTAAGCAAGACTAGGAAGTAAAAGAGAGAGCGAGAGACGCAATTTTTCACCGAAGTTCGGATTCTTGAAGGGAATCCTACGTCTCCGTTGAGGTGGCTCGGTCACACTTGAGCCGGGGTCTCTTTCAACCCGCTTTCCTCCCGGTGTTGCACAAATGCACTCGCCGGCTTCACTTCTTGTCTCTTTCCTTTCGGAGGCGAGACTAGCCTTCACAAACGACCGGGGCTCACCACACGCGTCGGTAGCTCCCAGTGACTCCTAGCCGTCTAGGAGACCTTCAACCTCCAAGAGAAATAGCACCACGAAGAATCGCTTGGAGGATGAACTAGTGCTCAACAAGATGAAATGAATGCACTTAGCACTTTGCTTCTTCCTCTCCTCACCAAAAGGATCAACAACCAAATTAATTGGTGGGAGGAAGTGGGGGCTCTATTGAATGCTTAGAGATGGTTAGGAATGGCTTGAATGCTGCTATGAATGAGCTCAATAGAGATCCTAGCTGTTGGAGTGGAGTGGAGGCTTTAAATACCCTTTTTGAAAACTAGCCGTTACTCCCATTTTTGAACAGGCCGGAGTGTCCGGACAAATAACCCGGAGACTCCGGGTTATCCGGAGACTCCGGACCAAATGTCCGGATACTCCGGACCAGCTGGAACCAAAAGCAACCGAGAGGTCCAACCCGGAGACTCCGGACATAATGTCCGGATACTCCGGATTGAATCCGGAGACTCCAGACCAAATGTCCGGATACTCCGGGTTACCCAGTTCGGTTTCAATTTGAAACTTTTCAAAACCAAATGAAGGAGTGCTAATTTGAGATGCAGTATTTGATGTTGAGCACATGCACATCCTAAAGTCGATTTCTCGTCATACCCTCTTAATAGTACGGCTATCCTTAAGACACAAATAAATAAAAGGTTACAACTTTGGTCTTGATGCCGTCCTTTTGCTTTTAGGTAGTCATAGGGGCGTCCAATGTCATTCCAAGCTCGATATGATCTCGATATCTGCAGTATTCTTGGATAAAACATTAGATCTCTTTAATTGTGTCATCATTAATCACCAAAACAATTTGAGGGGCCTAGATGCACTTTCAGTATTATATTTTTGTTGTACTTGGTTCGTAAGTACAATTATATACTGAACATGTAGCCTGCGTGGCAATGGAATGTAAGAAAGTTTCTAATTTAGTATCTAATTATTATTTCTGCTGCAACACTCTGAATTTGGTGTATTAACTGATAAAGTATCAGGTCCGCTTGATGTTTTATTAGCAAATATGTCTATATTCGTATAATTATCTTAGAGTAATGATGGTAGTGACTATCGTTACCTTGAGCTAATTATGTGGATCGTCACAAGAAGTTAAAAGTTTTTCAATACAGGGCCCTATGCTAATGTGTGATAACCTAAGAGCTACATATTTCGCAGCAAATTCAGTGTTTCGTGCTAGAACAAAGCACAAAGAAGTGGATTTCCACTTTGTCACAGAGAGGGTAGCATGGAATATGCTGGACATGAAGTTCATTTCATCTGCATATCAGATAGCAGATATTTTTACCAAAGCCAAGGTCGGCATTCGTTTGATGGACTAGATCACAATCTCAGTCTGGTATCCACCTGTCGAGATTGAGAGGGGATGTTAAAGTAGCGTTCAAGCGATTTGCATGTTGTAAAATGGGATCATTCGCCTGCATCATATCGATAGCACGTCCATGCAATCACATGAACAGAAGTAGAGACGCAAGTATAAGCACACATAATGTAGGGGAAAAGTTCTCTCTTTATTAGATTGATCTCTCTGTACAAGGCAATACCCTATATATATAGTGGAGAACCCCTGGAGATTAATTCGGATTTGCCCACTAGTGGATAGAGTCCTTCCATATAGGGACACGGACTCTAACCATATTATAACACTCCTCCTGGGTGAATACCGCGTAATGCACATGTCTTATTAAAAACTCCTCAAAAAAACCCAGTGGGAAAAAAGATGGAGAAAAGAGTACATTGCACTCACACTCCGTGTTACACTAGTTGCCTCATTAAAAACGTTAGTGTGATAAACTTCAAGAAAACTCACTTAAAGGAAAAAAGAGCACAACTCATAATCTTCAGGATATAAACTATGGTCTTCAGGATCAAGAAAAAGGGGTTATGGTTCAGGGATTTACTTCCCTTGAAATCTGCAAATCTCTAAGTCATCTCATTTCAATGCCATTAATACATCGTGACAAACAAATATAGGCAAGGAGTTAGTGAACAAATTTGCTATATTTTCACACGACTTAGTTTATAATATCTTTACCCCACCACTCTTCCGGAGTTCGTGAGGATAGAAAAGTTTAGAAGCAATATGCTATGTGATATTACTCTTAACATAACCCGTTTGCATTTTGTGTAACACAAGTAATGTTATCTTCATAGATAATGGTGGGGGTATCGACGGTATTAAGGCCACATGACTTCTGAATATGGTTAATTACACATCTTAGCCAAGCACATTCCCATGAGGCTTCATACAAAGATATAATCTCTGAGTGGTTTGGTAGAAGTGGCTACCAAAGTCTGTTTAAAAGGTTGCCAAGAAATGGTTGTACCATCGCAGAGAAATACAAAATCAATCTTATATTTTGGCTTTGTTGGGATCAGACAGATAGCCAACATCCATATATCCCTTCATGGTTAAGTCTTAGTTCTTCTCGAAAAACAATCCAAAATCTTGAGTACCTTGGAAGTATATGAGTAAAGTTTGGCACTAGTCCAATATCTTCTGGTTGGGACTATGTTGTTTCATGCTAGCAAATTTATTGCGAATGTAATATCATGTCTTGTGGAATTCGCAAGATATATAAGTATGGGACTTCATTCCAAAAGACTTTCTCATTTTCCTTCCTTGGTCTGAAAAAGGGTCTTTATCCACTTCAAGGGATCTCACAACCATGAGGATTTTCAAAGGATGAGATTTATCCATATTAAATATTTCCAATACCTTCTTGGTATAGACTGGTGTACAAAAATTCCTTCAGGGAAATCCTTGAGCTGTAGGCCTAAGCAATATTTGGTTTCACCCAAATTCATCTCAAAACTCCGTCATAAGGTAAGTACTTGCTTCCTTTATATCCTTTGTGCTTCCGATGACATTCAGATTATCGACATATACTGAGATGACACATAATCTATTCTGGGATTTCTTTATAAACACACATGGACAATATTCCTTCTTCAAGAGGAACTCATTAAGTCGGTTGTACTATGTTCTCCATAACTGTTTAATCCATATAGTGATCTCTTCAGTTTGACGCTATACGTGTAGCGATTTTGGGATTCGGAATTGTAATCCCTTCAAAGAATCTTGTAAATATCCATATCCAGTGACTCATATAAATATGCAGTCGCTATATCCATCAACTGTATTGATAAGTTTAAGCTTGTTGCCATTAATATTAAATTTCGGAACGTTATTATACTCATTACAGGAGAACAGGTTTCATCGTAATCGATGATGGGTCTTTGCTGAACCCTTGTGCTACAAGCCTCGCTTTATATCTCGCTACCTGGATATTTTCATATCTCTTCAGGATAAAAAATCCATTTGATCCTATAGGAAACACTTCATGAAAAGTTCAGTCAACGGGACCAAGAACTTTTCACTTATTAAGCGAGCGTTGCCTCAATTGCTTTTTCATTTGACCCTATATGAGCGCTTCTGGCCCTCTACCATGGACTTCGGTTCTGGATCCAGATTTTAGCAATTTTAGAGGCAAAATATGTCGACAATTGTAGTCTCTCTTTATATACAATTCTCCTGCATCACTTCAGGGATATCTTTTTTATTAATTTTGTGACATCACGGAGTGTCGTAACCTTATAAAATGTGAATGTTGAGGTCAAAAACATTATGAAATATGGAATTGGAGGTTGAAACCATACGGTATGAGGTTTATTTGCGTTTCCGGGCCGTTTCCGGGAGTTTGGGCCTTTCCGGGGGAGTTTGGGCCTAGGGGAAATGGTCGTGGGCCTTGGTGGGGAGGAGTTTGAGTCCTTTTGGGAGTAGGAGACCTGGTTGGGGGCCTTCCCCAGCCCTTATTGCGCCTCCCCCTGCTGTGTGCGCCCCCACCTCCCCTCTCCCTTGCTTGCGCCGCCCCCCCTTGCTCCCCATTGCGCCACCACCCCACCACCACCTCTCCACCTCCCTTGCTGCCCCTAGGGGAGTTATCCACCTCACCAACCCGAAGATCCGTCCGTTGGAGCGCTCCGCGACGAGGAGAACCGGTGGATTTGGAGCGAGGAAGGAGATTGCGCGAACCGGGAGGAGATCTGGTGGGTTTTCGTTCGTCGGGCGAAGGTATGGCCACGGGGATTCTTGGGGTTTGTCTAGGTTCTATTCTAAGGGTTAATATCATATTTTTAGATCAATTAGTGGTGCTGTAATTAGGTAGATTAGATGGAATATAGAGTTTGCCACGTTCTCTGTTTCGGGCAGCATGAGCAGTCGAACTAGGGTTTGGGTTTTCGCCAATTTAGAATCGGAATTTGGTCGGCCGCCTGTTGAAGAAGTTGTAGGTAATTTCAATACCTATCAGTGGGTATAAAGAACGTCCAATTCTGCCCAGCCGTTTGAAAGTTATGCTCATTTTACCGAACGTGTTAAAAACTGTGACGTCATTGGAACAGATCACGGTATTCTATAGATTAAACCACTTTAGAATCCGAATCAGTTTTTCCGTATACTTAGAAAAAGTTAGGAAATTTCCTAAGCTACGCTAGGATATACTCGTTTAATCGATTCGGAGTCTTAGAACCCGAGTTATGCTCGTTGCAAGTCTGCTGTCCAGACGGGACAAAACCTCTGTTTTTGGGTTTCGCGAGTAGTTTGCGATGTCGGGGTAGAAAAGTGTTTGCGTACTGTTTTGTGGACATGATTGTGAGTGTGTGGTACCTATGTGCAGGTGGTGTGACCCCGGGAGTGCCTTCTACTTCTCGCCAATCCGTCTACCGTGGTTGAGGCAAGTGTATTGGAATGGGTAGCGGGTTGTAGTTTGCTAGATTGGTTGAGATTGAAATTGAATATAGGATATGTTCACTTGCCATGCTTTAATGATTGCCATTGATATGATGAATATGCTTATTATGTTATGATGCCATGTGTTAATGTACAAGTTATTTATGATGTTGGCATGTTTGCATACATGGCATGATACATGGCCCTGTGACACTACGGAATGCCGAGACCTTATCAAATTTGAATGTTGAGGTCAAAAACATTATGGAATGTGGATTTGGAGGTTGAAACCATACGGTTCGAGGTTTAATCGTGTTTCCGGGCCGATTTCGGGAGTTTGGGCCTCTCCGGGGGAGTTTGGGCCTAAGGGGATGAGTCGTGGGCCTTGGTGGGAGGGATTTTGGGCCCATGAGGGAGGGAGGGACCAGGGTGGGCTGCCTTGTGCGCCCCCTAGCCCTCTTGGGCGCCCCCCTAGCCTTAGGGTTTCCCCTCCCTTCCACCTCCTAGCCGCCACCCCTATGCGCCTCTCCTCTCCCAATTGCGCCACCACCACCTCCACCACCTCTCCACCTCCCTTACTGCCCCTAGGGGAGTTCTCCACCTCACCAACCCAAAGATCCATCCATTGGAGAGCTCCGCGATGAGGAGATCCGGTGGATTTGGAGCGAGAAAGGATATCGCGCGAACCGGGAGGAGATCCGTTGGGTTTTCGTTCGTCGGGCCAAGGTATGGCCACGGGGATCCTTGGGGTTGGTCTAGGTTCTGTTATAAGGGTTAATATCATGTTTTTAGATCAATTGGTGGTGCTGTAATTGGGTAGATTAGATGAAATCTAGAGTATGCCATGTTCTCTGTTTCGGGCAACATGAGCAGTCGACCTAGGGTTTGGGTTTTCGCCAATTTAGAGTCGGAATTTGGTCGGCCGCCTGTAGAAGAAGTTGTAGGTAATTTCAATACCTTTCAGTGGGTATAAAGAACTTCCAATTCCGCCCAAAAGTTATGCTCGTTTTACCGAACGTATTAAAAACTGTGACGTGATTGGAACAGATCACGGTATTCTGTAGATTAAACCACTTTAGAGTCCGAATCAGTCTTTCCATATACTTAGAAAAAGTTAGAAAATTTCCTAAGCTACGCGAGGATGTACTCGTTTAATTGATTCGGAGTCTTAGAACCCGAGTTATGCCTTTTGGAATGCTGCTGTCCCGACGGGACAGAACCTCTGTTTTTGGGTTTTGCGAGTAGTTTACGATGTCGGGGTAGAAGAGTGTTTGCGTAATGTTTTGTGGACATGATTGTGAGTGTGTGGTACCTATGTGCAGGTGGTGTGACCCCGGGAGTGCCTTCTACTTCTCGCCAATCCTTCGCTCGTGGTTGAGGCAAGTGTATTGGAATGGGTAGCGGGTTGTAGTTTGCTAGATTGGTTGAGATTGAAATTGAATATATGATATGTTCACATGCCATGCTTTAATGATTGCCATTGATATGATGAATATGCTTATTATGTTATGATGCCATGTGTTAATGTACAAGTTATTATGATGTTGGCATGTTTGCATACATGGCATGATACATGGCCCGGGCGGTGAGAAAGTCATAACTAGTCCGGGGAAGGTCGGTGAGAAAGTTATGACTATTCCGGAGAGCCAATGTGTAAGTCCTACATCGTGTTCCATCCACCGTGGTGTATGGAAGCGAGGAGTAGGCACCCTCCATCTTCGGGATGGAAGGGGGGAGAGGGTGCACACCGACGGGTGTGTACTGAACCATACCGGTATGAGTTTCCAGGAGATATGTGCATAGGGATGGCAACGGGTATATACCCGGCGGATATCACCACCCCGTACCCGTACCCGTGGTAGCAAAATCCACCCGCTACAATACCCATACCCGCATACGGGTACAAAATTTACCCGTACCCGTACCCGTGCGGGTAACGGGGACCCGCGGGTAACCCGCACCCGAAAGTCAAGACTCAGGTTTCATGGCAAAAGTTCTATTTTGTTTGCATATAGTACTCATATTTCGAAGGGTTACACAATATGATTGTATACAATATATAATATGCTGGGCCCGGTAAGATCGTGTGCTATCATATTAACTCTACTAAGACAAAGTTGTGCATGCTTTCGTTTATGTCACCTAGCTACTGTATTAATTGACGGTATGTGATCATGTAGAACAAAGGTAGCTAACAGATTTAGCAGCACCAGCCCATTGGTTAACACCAAATGCTTGACAAATGGGCCGTAGAGATCCCCAGCCCCAAAAAAATATTTCGTCGATCTACTGTCTAATTAGACAAAAAGCAGCTAGCAACTTTTTCACTCTTGTTCACACCTATATATACATGACATATTCCATATTAGCCACCCATATGTAACGGGGACCCGCGGGTAGCAACAGTAGTACGGACCCGTACCCGTTCTACCCGCTGGGTAATAGTTTTTGCCCGTTAATATACCCGCGGGTATGAAAAACGGTTCATACCCAGCCCCTAATAGAGTAAATACCCGTCGGGTTTCGGGTTTCGGGTCCCCGTTGCCATCTCTATATGTGCATCGCATTGCATTGCATTATATGAAGATGTTATATGATGATGATATATGATGATGTCAATGATATGCTTACGCTTTGAATATGAGATGTGTATGATGTCGTATGTGAAAAGTGGTGATGAAGGTATTAGAATGTATTTTCTTGTTCCATTGCAATATACTTGCTGAGTGATGAACTCACGCTTGTGTTTATGTTGTTTTTCTTAGGTACCATGAAACCGGCATGCGGGAAAGGGAGCTAGTCACACGTCATCACTTAGCATCACACATATAAACAATGACATGTTCCTTCCTTTAAATTGTGATGGTTAATTTGTGTGCTTGGTTTCCTCATTTACTTCGTTTGGCTCATGAGATGGTTGGAATCTTTATTCTAGTCTTATACTGCTGCTAGAACCTTTATTATTGATGATTTAGATGTCATTTTTTATACTATATCCTGTTATCATATTGTTGTTGCTTCAATTCATGGAAAAACAAAGGAGATGCTGCCGAAATTTTCAGTTATAGCATTTACTCCTTTGCTGTAATTTATCTTAATTTATGGTATTTAGATGTTGTTTAGCCTATGTTTGGTAGCATTCGGGCATATTAAATGCCGGGGTGTTACAGTTGGTATCAGAGTGGGCTGTAGGTCCCTGGAATGTGTATTTTTAGTGTCATGCTATAGTATACAACTAAAATGTGATGTGGAATAACTTAGAAACATGGCTTAGGTTTTAACTAAAATTTTTTCATAGAATAACAACATTAAAACTTGCAAAAGTGGTATAACTAATTTAAAATTTGACACACATGGATGCACAGTAGATAAAGGGTATGGGTATCGTTTCTTTACGCTTAAATGTTGTATTTAAGCTTTGATGTTGAATGCTTCATTTGATAATGCATGTTGCTATGTCTATGAGATAAATGATTGAATTGTTCTTGTGGTTGTGTTAAAGTGGGGTTGTGGTGCCGAAGGGTTTCGGTCACCTCTTTTGGTTCATAGTAAGGGTGTGATTTGACGGTGTGGCCTGTTAACACCATCACCGAAGAATTATTAACCCCGGTAGGAGAAGAGTGCTCACCTTTTCTGTCGTAGGTCGGGTAGTTGACTGGAGTCAAATAGAAGAGATTGGTGGTGGATTCCTATGGATGTTCTTTACCGTTCTAACGGTCAATTTCGGTTGGTCTTCTTGTCTCTAGTTGATTGAAACCAAAAGAAAAGTGTTTGGTACTGGATTTTCGCGGATTGTTCCGTATGTGGTTCGTGGTGTTGTCTTCCTTGGTTGAAGACGTAGAAGAAAGGTTTTGTGTTGCGCATCTGTTGGTTGCTATTTTTGCTTTGACACCGGTTTTGTTGGTCATTACGGGCTGTCTTGAGGAGGAAACTTTTGTGGTTGTTGTTCTCCCTATCTAAGAAAAAGTGTTGGAGTTTCCCCTTGTGCAGGCCCTGAGTGGGTGGAGCTAAGTTTGAAATTTTTATCGGAAAAGATTTAATGAACATTTGATTTTCCCTAGTGCATCCTTCTTCCTTCTTGGAAGTATAGATCTTGAGATTTCTTGAAGAGTTTTGTGGGCAAATTTGGGAATTTGAGAGTTGAGCTCTCCTGCATTTCTGTTGGAGTTTTGTTTTTCTTCCTTGCCTAGAAAGGAGAAATTTTCTATCGGTGTTCGTTCTGGTTCTTGAGTTGTGGTTATCTTTAAAAGTTGAGTTGCATCCTGTTTGTCAAGAGTTCGTGCCCCATGAAGGTGTTTAGAAAAGTTTATGTCCGAGCTATGTAGTAGGTAACAATGTGGTTTATGGAATAACGTGTTGCTAAGTTGAATTTTGAGTTGAATCAATTCAATGTGATTATCATCTCTAGCTGGAGAATAAATAGACTACTAGTGTTGTAGTTTACTCTGTAGCGTGAATGATTAAATGGGTTAATGTACATGCTTAGAATCTGTTGCCTTGCTTTAAAAGTGCTTATGATCCTCGTTAATGTTAAAAGTTTAAACCTTGATGCATAGTTAGAACATTAAGATGATGTAAATTAATGATACTGTTAAAGAAACTTTGCCGGTTGTTTAAAGATGTTCTAATCTAACTGGTTAATAGAGAAATTTAATCATGTTGACTAGTGGCTTTAATTTGGAAGTAGATTAGAGTTGCTATTTATGTTGTTGCAAGCTACTAGTATAGTTGGAAGTATGCAGTTGTGTCTCTACAATGCTAGTATTGATATCAATTGAGAAGACATAAGACTTATTGTTAATGATGTTGTTAAGAGCATTGTGCTGATCTAACTTATTAAATCTAATTTAATAGTTGGAGTATGTTGTGTAGTGATAATTTTGTTGCAACCTATGTGTAAGGTAGCTAAAAGCAATGTTGTTGATTGATGATTATGCAAAGAATTGATATTGATGCCTTGGTAGTGTTGTTAATTGTTGGAAACCATTGATCCAATAGAAGAAAAGTGTAAAACTGTGGTATTATGTCAAGTACATGTTGTGATGGGATGAACAATGGATAATAATCATAATGCAAGATTTTAACCTTAATGAATGCATATCTTAGAATCCTAATTACGAATTTTATCTTGTAGAGATATTACTTATTTGTTGATGTCATTTTATTGATTGAACAAGTTTCAATTGTCAAGATTTTGACATATGGATAGTATAAAATTGATAGGTTGATGTAACACCCCAAAATTTTGCTTTTCTTAAATTCATGTGTGATTTGGCACTTTCGTGAATTTTTGGAATTTTCTGGAATTTATTTGGATTTATTTGAATTTATCCCGTTTCGAAATAATTAAAGAATTTAACTTTGCAAATAAAAATTTGTTGGAAATATTTTATTTGAGTCCAAAATGATCCAAAATATTTTCCATAATTTTTCCATAATTTTTCTGAGTCTTTTGCTATTTTTAATGAATTAATTGAATTTCTGAGAAATTAATTAGATTATTTAATCGCTGGAAAACCTAACCGGTTTATACTGTTCATCCGACCGGACCCGAGTCCGAGTCAGACTCGAGTCCGACCGAGGTTGGTCGAACCCGCTTCAGCCAGAACCCTAACCAGCGTGGCCGTTGGATCTTGATCCAACGGCCACGATGAGCCACGTCGGCCAGGACCCAAGCCCGACCGAGCGCCGGCTCGCGAAGTCGAACCAGCGCCCAAACCCCCGCACCATTGGATCTTGATCCAACGGCTGACGTTGAGCCACGTCACCCAATCCGAAGCCCTTTCGGATTCCGCCGCCGCAATGGAGTGGGCCTCGGTGCCGTAGTTGGCTTAGCGCTCCGCCGCGTTCGTTTGCAGATTCCGCCGCCGTCCGCCGTCCTCCGCCGCCGTTGAGCCCAGATCCGGAACCGTGAGGTCAAGCCGCGTCGGTGAGCACCACTCACTTCGCCGGAGGAGCCCCGCAGCGCCGTCGGGAGTGTCGCCTTCCTCGTCTCCGGTGACCTTGCTCCGCCGCAAGCCATCGCCGTCGATCGAGCTCCACCAACCGTCCGATCTAGATCCAAGGGCCAAGATCACGCCACGTCACACCTCGGTGAGTTTCCACGTTGAAATCCCCAGATCTATTTTCAACCGTTGGATTTAGATCCAACGGCGTAGATTGTGCCAATGAGCCTTAATCGCACAAAGATTAGATCCATTCTCAGCCGTTAGATCTAGATCAAACGGTTAGGGTTAGCCGCGTTGTTTTCCTTAGATTATATCTTGATCGTCCGATCAAGATCGAACGGTCCAGATCAGCCGAGTAGTTTTCCTACGCGTGAACCCAGATCCAATCTGGGCCGTTGATTTTCAAATCAACGGCCGAGATCTAGCCACGTGGCCGGGAGGCCGACCGTCGTGGTCAGCGCGGTCAGCGCCCGCGCGTGGGTGCGTGTCTTTGACACGCGGGGCCCGCATGTCAGTGGAGCCCACGCGTCAGCGGCTCAGCCAAGCGCACCATGACGTCACCGCTGATGTCACGGTGGGGCCCAGCTGTCAACCATCCTCAGCCGTGCGTGATGACGTCACTGCTGACGTCATCCGAGGGAGCCAAACCGTGCGCCGGGTCCATGGACCCGAGGCGACGTGGCGGCTCCCGATTGGTCCACGTGTCATGCTGACGCAATAATTAATTTCCGAAAAAGAAAATGATTTATTAATTCAAAATATTGATTTCGAAATTTGTTTCAAACTTCAAACGCTTATAACTTTTGCATTTTAACTCCGATTTGAGTGATTCAAGTTTCTGAATTTGTATAAAATTGAGATCTACCTAATGATGAATTTTATTTAATTTTTGGACCAAAGTTTTTCTCTGTAATATTATTTAATTGATTATTTAAACTTTAAATGCTTGTAACTTTTGCATTTGAACTCCGAATTTGACGATTCCAGTTTCTAAAAATTCATAAAATTATGCTCTCTATATTTGTGAACTTTATTTGGATGTTTGGACACTTTTTGTCTTCTGTTCATTTATTTATTGCTATTTGCACGCTTTACGAGTAGACGTTGAAGTGCCCGAAGGCTTCGAAGGAGAAGTGTTGACCCAGGAGCCAGCTCAGGACCAAGAACAAGTACTCTTTGAAGGCAAGTTGTGCTTTGACCATGTTGATCCCAATTTCAAATTAATTCGATTTAAAACTATTGCATGCTAGTTTAATTAGAAAATACTTTATTTAATTATGGGAAATTAGATAAATGCCAAATTGCTGTATGACACCTTGGTTAATTATATATGTGCCATGATCCCTTGTCACCCTAGTTGTGGATTAAATAGTTGGACATTATTAAATTGCCAACATGGGAATTTAGATCGTTGTAGTATATTGCTTAGACCTGCTACGTGCTCATGACATGATTTTGGACAATCAAATGTTAATATTGACTTAATGATATATTGAACCTGTTTTGGAAAGGTATCATGTGATGTTGATGGCACGTGGTGCATGGTAATCAACTGGGGCTTGATAAATAGTTTTCGACCGGGGCATGTGGCAAGAATGATCGGGTGGGCCAGTTGTGGCACCGGGAACGTTGTTCTGGTTCTTCAGGTAGTCTTGCCCTGGTCACCCTAAGGACTTAACCTTGTAAGCCTTTGAACTGAGTCAAACGTGCAACCACATGTCTGTAATGGGACAGACCTAGTTGATTAAGTTGCTAATAACGTACCTGTGGGACCTTAGGATGTCAACTACACCCTTTGTGTAGTTGTACGGGGGAGCGTACCGGGGCTGCGGCCAGGTACCCATCTAACGGTGAATTGGCCTAAACTTCGCCTTCGCTAAGGGAAGGGTTAGTGTGCAACACCGGGGAGGACCACTTGTACTGTTAGAAGTTTCCGAAAGACTGTTACGGACACTCGCCTTTGTGGTGTTTGACTGTATCTTGTGGGTAAAGTGCATAACCTCTGCAGAGTGTAAAATCTATTCGAATAGCCGTGTCCGCGGTATTGGACATCGCTCGGGAATTACAGTTAAGGGTTAGACTTTCTTGAAAATAACTTGGTCTTGAAAGGTTGGGTTTTGTTTAATAATGATGTTGATGGAAATGTGGATTAGAATCGGGAAAGATGTTTATTTAACTCCTGGAAAAGTTATTGATGCTATACTTGTTTCTACTGCTTTCGAACCTACTTATGATACTTGTTAAATGGTCTTTACTGCAAATATACCTTGAGCCACTCCTTTGTATTAAGCCATCCATGTAGTATATTAGCTGCATTCTGTGCATGACTTGCTGAGTACCAAGTACTCACCCTTGCCGCAATACAACACCAGTTGAAGAAGAATCTACACCAGCTTTGGAGGAGGAGCTCCCAGAGGAACTGTCTAACTAGGGAAGCGAGCCGGTCGATTACTGTGGTATACTAGATGGCGCCACGAAGTTATCTTATATTCATTTGCGATTATTTCTCTTTTAATAAGTTTCGCCCTACGTGGCGTATATTTGTAACTTGACCTTAAGGTCGAGCAATCATTTTGGTTAACTAATTAAGGTACCCTATTATTCGTTGAGTATGATTGTGATATTTGCCAATGTTGAGACTGTGTGCACTAGCGCGTTCCTGGACTAGTGCTGAATACAGAGAGGGTCCGGATTTGCAAATTCGGGTCCCGACAGTTGACCATGCTCAAGGAGCTTTTGAAGTACTGCGTTTGAAATAAAGAATACGTTGTTATATGATTTGGTGATCCGTGGGGATCATGTCAATGTAGTCTTGGTTGGGTGCCTTTGTGATAAGCATCTTAAACCTTAATTAAAAGTGTTGGGAATGGTAACTAGAGAAAGAAATTGTTATGTAAATTTTGTTAAATCCGGTTGGACTTTGTTGATGAGTAAATAGTGATTATTGAATGCTTAAATAGTAAGTGTAGTGGAATACAAGTTATGGTGGGATTCATGCTGAGCTGGTGTTTAAAACCTTTTGAACTGGTGTGGTTGTTATCCATTTTGGTTGAATGCCTTGGTCAAGGTATTCCTTGTGTTGTGTTTCCGAGTTTCCCTAAAACCCGTAGCTATTGGTGCCAATCTTTGGTTTTGGCTATTTTGTTTAATTTGTGTTATGAGTATGGATTTACACCCAAAAGATTTTGAGTGGATCGCGCTCCTTCGTGTTCACCCTGAATTATCTTTGGAATAAATTTTAACGGAAGCAGATGGACATAGTGTGTTGTGTTGGAAACTCTTGAGATTTAATTTGTAACTCTTTTTGACTGGAGTTGGATTTATTTGCATAATGTGTGTGATGGTTGCGAGTGCTTCAAAAAGGTGGATTTTATGAATATTTTATAAAGTGATTTTGTTAGTGAGGTGTTCCCTTTTGGAAATGAGTTTCCCTCTCCTTGAGAAAATTTGTGATTTGTGGGAGCAGATGCTCGACTTGAAATTTTGATGTTCTCTTCCAAAATGTTGAATTTGGATGAAATGCAATGTTTTGCAAGTTCAGTTTTCAATTGATGTGGGATGTGATGCGGCGTGGTGTTTCTTATCAACTATCTTTGCCGTCATAGTCTATATGAATTTCCGCAACCTTCGATGTTAATTGTGTTTCCATTATTTGATACCGAGGAAGAAGCCATTTGGTGAATGACTATTCGGTACCGTTGTTACTTGATGAATGAATGGTGAAAAAGGAAAACGAGACATTGTTTATGCATAATTAATCATAAAGGAGTCGATGAGCCAGGTCAGTGAGAAAGTCATATATGGATATATGACTAATCTGGAGTGCTCTTGAAAAGTGTGCATGCATGTCATGAATCGAGAAGTCCATTTTTTTCTAGTATGAAAAGAAAGAATGAAGAAATTCTGGTATTATGGTTGTGGTGTAGGGGATTTATGCTTCCTTTGTGATTTGGCTTGGATGTTGCCGAATTGTTTCCAAAATGGTTGTTAACGCTTTGGGTTTGAGTTGTCGTGTGTTGTCCACTTGGGTTCAAAAGAATTGTACTTCTCTTGCTCTATAGATGGGAGTGAGGATATAAATGTTCTTGGTTTATGGTTGAATATGCGAAATATGTTTACACTTGGGCTTGATTACTAAGTGTTTTTGTGTGAGGGCGAGACCCTCTTAAGAAAGGAACCAATTGTGGTTTGGTAAGGTTTTACGATCCTAGCTTGGGGCTAGGTGTCGAACCTTAGTGGTATAAGAGTGGTTTGTGATGGAGGTTGATGATGTATGGGTTTAACCTTTATTAAGAGTAGCGATGGGTGGAAGTGAAGTTGACGGTAGTTCGGTGATAATTGTCCTGCCGTGAACAATTGTCTTAACTAGTTGTTTTTGGGTTTGAGTCTTGTCTGGGAGAGGATGGAATGAAATGTTAGCATGATCGTGTATCGGAAGGGCAAGTGTGCCTTAATGAGTTATTCCCCTCGATGGAAATTTTCGAGAAGGTAGAGAGGTCGTTAAAGGAATTGTGACTCGCTTTGATTGTGTCATGTTGAGTTTAATGAAGTGTGGTAGTCAGGTTGGTTGTGATAATAGTGTGAAGTGTTTGTCGTGAGGTTTCGGGCGTTTTGGGTTGATGGAGCCCTTTGTGGTTGAAACGCAGTTTCTGTTTGGGAATTGAAGTGAAGATGGAACCGTGAGAGGTTGCACTCTGTTGAGCTAAATCAACATTTTCTCGCTAGTGTTGGTTTTGAGAACTCGCTTGACGTTTGTTCCGGTTTTAGTCTCTGTGTGAATGTTTTGTGTTGCAAAGAAGTCTTTTGTCCCTTGGGGAACTTGTTGTTGATTTTGGCGTTCTTCGGATTCGAGGTCGAATCCTGTTTAAGGGGGGAGAATGTGACACTACGGAATGCCGAGACCTTATAAAATGTGAATGTTGAGGTCAAAAACATTATGGAATGTGGATTTGGAGGTTGAAACCATACGGTTCGAGGTTTAATCGCGTTTCTGGGCCGATTTCAGGAGTTTGGGCCTAAGGGGATGAGTCGTGGTCCTTGGTGGGAGGGATTTTGGGCCCATGAGGGAGGGAGGGACCAGGGTGGGCTGCCTTGTGCGCCCCCTAGCCCTCTTGGGCGCCCCCCTAGCCTTAGGGTTTCCCCTCCCTTCCACCTCCTAGCCGCCACCCCTATGCGCCTCTCCTCTCCCAATTGCGCCACCACCACCTCCACCACCTCTCCACCTCCCTTACTGCCCCTAGGGGAGTTCTCCACCTCACCAACCCAAAGATCCATCCATTGGAGAGCTCCGCGATGAGGAGATCCGGTGGATTTGGAGCGAGAAAGGATATTGCGCGAACCGGGAGGAGATCCGTTGGGTTTTCGTTCGTCGGGCCAAGGTATGGCCACGGGGATCCTCGGGGTTGGTCTAGGTTCTGTTATAAGGGTTAATATCATGTTTTTAGATCAATTGGTGGTGCTGTAATTGGGTAGATTAGATGAAATCTAGAGTATGCCATGTTCTCTGTTTCGGGCAACATGAGCAGTCGACCTAGGGTTTGGGTTTTCGCCAATTTAGATTCGGCATTTGGTCGGCCGCCTGTAGAAGAAGTTGTAGGTAATTTCAATACCTTTCAGTGGGTATAAAGAACTTCCAATTCCGCCCAGCCTTTTGGAAGTTATGCTCGTTTTACCGAACGTATTAAAAACTGTGACGTGATTGGAACAGATCACGGTATTCTGTAGATTAAACCACTTTAGAGTCCGAATCAGTCTTTCCATATACTTAGAAAAAGTTAGAAAATTTCCTAAGCTACGCGAGGATGTACTCGTTTAATTGATTCGGAGTCTTAGAACCCGAGTTATGCCTTTTGGAATGCTGCTGTCCCGACGGGACAGAACCTCTGTTTTTGGGTTTTGCGAGTAGTTTACGATGTCGGGGTAGAAGAGTGTTTGCGTAATGTTTTGTGGACATGATTGTGAGTGTGTGGTACCTATGTGCAGGTGGTGTGACCCCGGGAGTGCCTTCTACTTCTCGCCAATCCTTCGCTCGTGGTTGAGGCAAGTGTATTGGAATGGGTAGCGGGTTGTAGTTTGCTAGATTGGTTGAGATTGAAATTGAATATATGATATGTTCACATGCCATGCTTTAATGATTGCCATTGATATGATGAATATGCTTATTATGTTATGATGCCATGTGTTAATGTACAAGTTATTATGATGTTGGCATGTTTGCATACATGGCATGATACATGGCCGGCGGTGAGAAAGTCATAACTAGTCCGGAAGGTCGGTGAGAAAGTTATGACTATTCCGGAGAGCCAATGTGTAAGTCCTACATCGTGTTCCATCCACCGTGGTGTATGGAAGCGAGGAGTAGGCACCCTCCATCTTCGGGATGGAAGGGGGGAGAGGGTGCACACCGACGGGTGTGTACTGAACCATACCGGTATGAGTTTCCAGGAGATATGTGCATAGGGATGGCAACGGGTATATACCCGGCGGATATCACCACCCCGTACCCGTACCCGTGGTAGCAAAATCCACCCGCTACAATACCCATACCCGCATACGGGTACAAAATTTACCCGCACTGCATTCGTCTGCGTGTAACGGGGACTCATGAGTAACCCGCACCCGAAAGTCAAGACTCAGGTTTCATGGCAAAAGTTCTATTTTGTTTGCATATAGTACTCATATTTCGAAGGGTTACACAATATGATTGTATACAATATATAATATGCTGGGCTCGGTAAGATCGTGTGCTATCATATTAACTCTACTAAGACAAAGTTGTGCATGCTTTCGTTTATGTCACCTAGCTACTGTATTAATTGACGGTATGTGATCATGTAGAACAAAGGTAGCTAACAGATTTAGCAGCACCAGCCCATTGGTTAACACCAAATGCTTGACAAATGGGCCGTAGAGATCCCCGGCCCCAAAAAAATATTTCGTCGATCTACTGTCTAGTTAGACAAACAGCAGCTAGCAACTTTTTCACTCTTGTTCACACCTATATATACATGACATATTCCATATTAGCCACCCATATGTAACGGGGACCCGCGGGTAGCAACAGTAGTACGGACCCGTACCCGTTCTACCCGCTGGGTAATAGTTTTTGCCCGTTAATATACCCGCGGGTATGAAAAACGGTTCATACCCGGCCCCTAATAGAGTAAATACCCGTCGGGTTTCGGGTTTCGGGTCCCCGTTGCCATCTCTATATGTGCATCGCATTGCATTGCATTATATGAAGATGTTATATGATGATGATATATGATGATGTCAATGATATGCTTACGCTTTGAATATGAGATGTGTATGATGTCGTATGTGAAAAGTGGTGATGAAGGTATTAGAATGTATTTCTTGTTCCATTGCAATATACTTGCTGAGTGATGAACTCACGCTTGTGTTTATGTTGTTTTTCTTAGGTACCATGAAACCGGCATGCGGGAAAGGGAGCTAGTCACACGTCATCACTTAGCATCACACATATAAACAATGACATGTTCCTTCCTTTAAATTGTGATGGTTAATTTGTGTGCTTGGTTTCCTCATTTACTTCGTTTGGCTCATGAGATGGTTGGAATCTTTATTCTAGTCTTATACTGCTGCTAGAACCTTTATTATTGATGATTTAGATGTCATTTTTTATACTATATCCTGTTATCATATTGTTGTTGCTTCAATTCATGGAAAAACAAAGGAGATGCTGCCGAAATTTTCGGTTATAGCATTTACTCCTTTGCTGTAATTTATCTTAATTTATGGTATTTAGATGTTGTTTAGCCTATGTTTGGTAGCATTCGGGCATATTAAATGCCGGGGTGTTACAGATTGGTATCGAGTGGGTCAGAGGTCCTGGAATGTGTATTTTTAGTGTCATGCTATAGTATACAACTAAAATGTGATGTGGAATAACTTAGAAACATGGCTTAGGTTTTAACTAAAATTTTTTCATAGAATAACAACATTAAAACTTGCAAAAGTGGTATAACTAATTTAAAATTTGACACACATGGATGCACAGTAGATAAAGGGTATGGGTATCGTTTCTTTACGCTTAAATGTTGTATTTAAGCTTTGATGTTGAATGCTTCATTTGATAATGCATGTTGCTATGTCTATGAGATAAATGATTGAATTGTTCTTGTGGTTGTGTTAAAGTGGGGTTGTGGTGCCGAAGGGTTTCGGTCACCTCTTTTGGTTCATAGTAAGGGTGTGATTTGACGGTGTGGCCTGTTAACACCATCACCGAAGAATTATTAACCCCGGTAGGAGAAGAGTGCTCACCTTTTCTGTCGTAGGTCGGGTAGTTGACTGGAGTCAAATAGAAGAGATTGGTGGTGGATTCCTATGGATGTTCTTTACCGTTCTAACGGTCAATTTCGGTTGGTCTTCTTGTCTCTAGTTGATTGAAACCAAAAGAAAAGTGTTTGGTACTGGATTTTCGCGGATTGTTCCGTATGTGGTTCGTGGTGTTGTCTTCCTTGGTTGAAGACGTAGAAGAAAGGTTTTGTGTTGCGCATCTGTTGGTTGCTATTTTTGCTTTGACACCGGTTTTGTTGGTCATTACGGGCTGTCTTGAGGAGGAAACTTTTGTGGTTGTTGTTCTCCCTATCTAAGAAAAAGTGTTGGAGTTTCCCCTTGTGCAGGCCCTGAGTGGGTGGAGCTAAGTTTGAAATTTTTATCGGAAAAGATTTAATGAACATTTGATTTTCCCTAGTGCATCCTTCTTCCTTCTTGGAAGTATAGATCTTGAGATTTCTTGAAGAGTTTTGTGGGCAAATTTGGGAATTTGAGAGTTGAGCTCTCCTGCATTTCTGTTGGAGTTTTGTTTTTCTTCCTTGCCTAGAAAGGAGAAATTTTCTATCGGTGTTCGTTCTGGTTCTTGAGTTGTGGTTATCTTTAAAAGTTGAGTTGCATCCTGTTTGTCAAGAGTTCGTGCCCCATGAAGGTGTTTAGAAAAGTTTATGTCCGAGCTATGTAGTAGGTAACAATGTGGTTTATGGAATAACGTGTTGCTAAGTTGAATTTTGAGTTGAATCAATTCAATGTGATTATCATCTCTAGCTGGAGAATAAATAGACTACTAGTGTTGTAGTTTACTCAGAGCGTGAATGATTAAATGGGTTAATGTACATGCTTAGAATCTGTTGCCTTGCTTTAAAAGTGCTTATGATCCTCGTTAATGTTAAAAGTTTAAACCTTGATGCATAGTTAGAACATTAAGATGATGTAAATTAATGATACTGTTAAAGAAACTTTGCCGGTTGTTTAAAGATGTTCTAATCTAACTGGTTAATAGAGAAATTTAATCATGTTGACTAGTGGCTTTAATTTGGAAGTAGATTAGAGTTGCTATTTATGTTGTTGCAAGCTACTAGTATAGTTGGAAGTATGCAGTTGTGTCTCTACAATGCTAGTATTGATATCAATTGAGAAGACATAAGACTTATTGTTAATGATGTTGTTAAGAGCATTGTGCTGATCTAACTTATTAAATCTAATTTAATAGTTGGAGTATGTTGTGTAGTGATAATTTTGTTGCAACCTATGTGTAAGGTAGCTAAAAGCAATGTTGTTGATTGATGATTATGCAAAGAATTGATATTGATGCCTTGGTAGTGTTGTTAATTGTTGGAAACCATTGATCCAATAGAAGAAAAGTGTAAAACTGTGGTATTATGTCAAGTACATGTTGTGATGGGATGAACAATGGATAATAATCATAATGCAAGATTTTAACCTTAATGAATGCATATCTTAGAATCCTAATTACGAATTTTATCTTGTAGAGATATTACTTATTTGTTGATGTCATTTTATTGATTGAACAAGTTTCAATTGTCAAGATTTTGACATATGGATAGTATAAAATTGATAGGTTGATGTAACACCCCAAAATTTTGCCTTTCTTAAATTCATGTGTGATTTGGCACTTTCGTGAATTTTTGGAATTTTCTAGAATTTATTTGGATTTATTTGAATTTATCCCGTTTCGAAATAATTAAAGAATTTAACTTTGCAAATAAAAATTTGTTGGAAATATTTTATTTGAGTCCAAAATGATCCAAAATATTTTCCATAATTTTTCCATAATTTTTCTGAGTCTTTTGCTATTTTTAATGAATTAATTGAATTTCTGAGAAATTAATTAGATTATTTAATCGCTGGAAAACCTAACCGGTTTATACTGTTCATCCGACCGACCGAAGTCCGAAGTCGGACTCGAAGTCCGACCGAGCTACCGTTCGGTCGAACCCGCTTCGGCCGGAACCTAATCAAGGCGTGGCCGGATCTTGATCCAACGGCCACGATGAGCCACGCCGATCGACCCAAGCCCGACCGAGCCACCAATCGCCGAGTCGACTCCACGCCCAAACCCCCGCACCATTGGATCTTGATCCAACGGCTGACGTTGAGCCACGTCACCCAATCCGAAGCCCTTTCGGATTCCGCCGCCGCAATGGAGTGGGCCTCGGTGCCGTAGTTGGCTTAGCGCTCCGCCGCGTTCGTTTGCAGATTCCGCCGCCGTCCGCCGTCCTCCGCCGCCGTTGAGCCCAGATTCGGAACCGTGAGGTCAAGCCGCGTCGGTGAGCACCACTCACTTCGCCGGAGGAGCCCCGCAGCGCCGTCGGGAGTGTCGCCTTCCTCGTCTCCGGTGACCTTGCTCCGCCGCAAGCCATCGCCGTCGATCGAGCTCCACCAGCCGTCCGATCTAGATCCAAGGGCCAAGATCACACCACGTCACACCTCGGTGAGTTTCCACGTTGAAATCCCCAGATCTATTTTCAACCATTGGATTTAGATCCAACGGCGTAGATTGTGCCACGTAGCCTTAATCGCACAGTACTAGATCCATTCTCAGCCGTTAGATCTAGATCAAACGGTTTGGGTTAGCCGCGTTGTTTTCCTTAGATTATATCTTGATCGTTCGATCAAGATCGAACGGTCCAGATCAGCCGAGTAGTTTTCCTACGCGTGAACCCAGATCCAATCTGGGCCGTTGATTTTCAAATCAACGGCCGAGATCTAGCCACGTGGCCGGGAGGCCGACTGTAAATGGTCGGCGGTCAGCGCCGCGGCGATGGTGCGTGTCTTTGACACGCGGGGCCCGCGTGTCAGTGGAGCCCACGCGTCAGCGGCTCAGCCAAGCGCACCATGACGTCACCGCTGATGTCACGGTGGGACCCAGCTGTCAGCCATCCTCAGCCGTGCGTGATGACGTCACTGCTGACGTCATCCGAGGGAGCCAAACCGTGCGCCGGGTCCATGGACCCGAGGCGACGTGGCGGCTCCCGATTGGTCCACGTGTCATGCTGACGCAATAATTAATTTCCGAAAAAGAAAATGATTTATTAATTCAAAATATTGATTTCGAAATTTGTTTCAAACTT
This sequence comes from Rhipidocladum racemiflorum, assembly GCA_036346355.1. Classification (NCBI taxonomy): domain Eukaryota; kingdom Viridiplantae; phylum Streptophyta; class Magnoliopsida; order Poales; family Poaceae; genus Rhipidocladum; species Rhipidocladum racemiflorum. The sequence goes on from CM070588.1 coordinate 34,214,134, forward strand.
CAAACGCTTATAACTTTTGCATTTTAACTCCGATTTGAGTGATTCAAGTTTCTGAATTTGTATAAAATTGAGATCTACCTAATGATGAATTTTATTTAATTTTTGGACCAAAGTTTTTCTCTGTAATATTATTTAATTGATTATTTAAACTTTAAATGCTTGTAACTTTTGCATTTGAACTCCGAATTTGACGATTCCAGTTTCTAAAAATTCATAAAATTATGCTCTCTATATTTGTGAACTTTATTTGGATGTTTGGACACTTTTTGTCTTCTGTTCATTTATTTATTGCTATTTGCACGCTTTACGAGTAGACGTTGAAGTGCCCGAAGGCTTCGAAGGAGAAGTGTTGACCCAGGAGCCAGCTCAGGACCAAGAACAAGTACTCTTTGAAGGCAAGTTGTGCTTTGACCATGTTGATCCCAATTTCAAATTAATTCGATTTAAAACTATTGCATGCTAGTTTAATTAGAAAATACTTTATTTAATTATGGGAAATTAGATAAATGCCAAATTGCTGTATGACACCTTGGTTAATTATATATGTGCCATGATCCCTTGTCACCCTAGTTGTGGATTAAATAGTTGGACATTATTAAATTGCCAACATAGGAATTTAGATCGTTGTAGTATATTGCTTAGACACTACGTGCTCATGACATGATTTTGGACAATCAAATGTTAATATTGACTTAATGATATATTGAACCTGTTTTGGAAAGGTATCATGTGATGTTGATGGCACGTGGTGCATGGTAATCAACTGGGGCTTGATAAATAGTTTTCGACCGGGGCATGTGGCAAGAATGATCGGGTGGGCCAGTTGTGGCACCGGGAACGTTGTTCTGGTTCTTCAGGTAGTCTTGCCCTGGTCACCCTAAGGACTTAACCTTGTAAGCCTTTGAACTGAGTCAAACGTGCAACCACATGTCTGTAATGGGACAGACCTAGTTGATTAAGTTGCTAATAACGTACCTGTGGGACCTTAGGATGTCAACTACACCCTTTGTGTAGTTGTACGGGGAGCGTCTGGGCTGCGGCCAGGTACCCATCTAACGGTGAATTGGCCTAAACTTCGCCTTCGCTAAGGGAAGGGTTAGTGTGCAACACCGGGGAGGACCACTTGTACTGTTAGAAGTTTCCGAAAGACTGTTACGGACACTCGCCTTTGTGGTGTTTGACTGTATCTTGTGGGTAAAGTGCATAACCTCTGCAGAGTGTAAAATCTATTCGAATAGCCGTGTCCGCGGTATTGGACATCGCTCGGGAATTACAGTTAAGGGTTAGACTTTCTTGAAAATAACTTGGTCTTGAAAGGTTGGGTTTTGTTTAATAATGATGTTGATGGAAATGTGGATTAGAATCGGGAAAGATGTTTATTTAACTCCTGGAAAAGTTATTGATGCTATACTTGTTTCTACTGCTTTCGAACCTACTTATGATACTTGTTAAATGGTATTTACTGCAAATATACCTTGAGCCACTCCTTTGTATTAAGCCATGTATGTAGTATATTAGCTGCATTCTGTGCATGACTTGCTGAGTACCAAGTACTCACCCTTGCCGCAATACAACACCAGTTGAAGAAGAATCTACACCAGCTTTGGAGGAGGAGCTCCCAGAGGAACCGTCTAACTAGGGAGCGAGCCCAGTCAGTTGCCTGTGGTATACTAGATGGCGCCACGAAGTTATCTTATATTCCGCTGCAGTTATTTCTCTTTTAATAAGTTTCGCCCTACGTGGCGTATATTTGTAACTTGACCTTAAGGTCGAGCAATCATTTTGGTTAACTAATTAAGGTACCCTATTATTCGTTGAGTATGATTGTGATATTTGCCAATGTTGAGACTGTGTGCACTAGCGCGTTCCTGGACTAGTGCTGAATACAGAGAGGGTCCGGATTTGCAAATTCGGGTCCCGACAGTTGACCATGCTCAAGGAGCTTTTGAAGTACTGCGTTTGAAATATAGAATACGTTGTTATATGATTTGGTGATCCGTGGGGATCATGTCAATGTAGTCTTGGTTGGGTGCCTTTGTGATAAGCATCTTAAACCTTAATTAAAAGTGTTGGGAATGGTAACTAGAGAAAGAAATTGTTATGTAAATTTTGTTAAATCCGGTTGGACTTTGTTGATGAGTAAATAGTGATTATTGAATGCTTAAATAGTAAGTGTAGTGGAATACAAGTTATGGTGGGATTCATGCTGAGCTGGTGTTTAAAACCTTTTGAACTGGTGTGGTTGTTATCCATTTTGGTTGAATGCCTTCGGTCAAGGTATTCCTTGTGTTGTGTTTCCGAGTTTCCCTAAAACCCGTAGCTATTGGTGCCAATCTTTGGTTTTGGCTATTTTGTTTAATTTGTGTTATGAGTATGGATTTACACCCAAAAGATTTTGAGTGGATCGCGCTCCTTCGTGTTCACCCTGAATTATCTTTGGAATAAATTTTAACGGAAGCAGATGGACATAGTGTGTTGTGTTGGAAACTCTTGAGATTTAATTTGTAACTCTTTTTGACTGGAGTTGGATTTATTTGCATAATGTGTGTGATGGTTGCGAGTGCTTCAAAAAGGTGGATTTTATGAATATTTTATAAAGTGATTTTGTTAGTGAGGTGTTCCCTTTTGGAAATGAGTTTCCCTCTCCTTGAGAAAATTTGTGACGGTTGTGGGAGCAGATGCTCGACTTGAAATTTTGATGTTCTCTTCCAAAATGTTGAATTTGGATGAAATGCAATGTTTTGCAAGTTCAGTTTTCAATTGATGTGGGATGTGATGCGACGTGGTGTTTTACTGTCAACTATGCTGCCGTCATAGTCTATATGAATTTCCGCAACCTTCGATGTTAATTGTGTTTCCATTATTTGATACCGAGGAAGAAGTCATTTGGTGAATGACTATTCGGTACCGTTGTTACTTGATGAATGAATGGTGAAAAAGGAAAACGAGACATTGTTTATGCATAATTAATCATAAAGGAGTCGATGAGCCAGGTCGGTGAGAAAGTCATATATGGATATATGACTAATCTGGAGTGCTCTTGAAAAGTGTGCATGCATGTCATGAATCGAGATGTCCATTTTTTTCTAGTATGAAAAGAAAGAATGAAGAAATTCTGGTATTATGGTTGTGGTGTAGGGGATTTATGCTTCCTTTGTGATTTGGCTTGGATGTTGCCGAATTGTTTCCAAAATGGTTGTTAACGCTTTGGGTTTGAGTTGTCGTGTGTTGTCCACTTGGGTTCAAAAGAATTGTACTTCTCTTGCTCTATAGATGGGAGTGAGGATATAAATGTTCTTGGTTTATGGTTGAATATGCGAAATATGTTTACACTTGGGCTTGATTACTAAGTGTTTTTGTGTGAGGGCGAGACCCTCTTAAGAAAGGAACCAATTGTGGTTTGGTAAGGTTTTACGATCCTAGCTTGGGGCTAGGTGTCGAACCTTAGTGGTATAAGGGTGGTTTGTGATGGAGGTTGATGATGTATGGGTTTAACCTTTATTAAGAGTAGCGATGGGTGGAAGTGAAGTTGACGGTAGTTCGGTGATAATTGTCCTGCCGTGAACAATTGTCTTAACTAGTTGTTTTTGGGTTTGAGTCTTGTCTGGGAGAGGATGGAATGAAATGTTAGCATGATCGTGTATCGGAAGGGCAAGTGTGCCTTAATGAGTTATTCCCCTCGATGGAAATTTTCGAGAAGGTAGAGATGTCGTTAAAGGAATTGTGACTCGCTTTGATTGTGTCATGTTGAGTTTAATGAAGTGTGGTAGTCAGGTTGGTTGTGATAGTAGTGTGAAGTGTTTGTCGTGAGGTTTCGGGCGTTTTGGGTTGATGGAGCCCTTTGTGGTTGAAACGCAGTTTCTGTTTGGGAATTGAAGTGAAGATGGAACCGTGAGAGGTTGCACTCTGTTGAGCTAAATCAACATTTTCTCGCTAGTGTTGGTTTTGAGAACTCGCTTGTCGTTTGTTCCGGTTTTAGTCTCTGTGTGAATGTTTTGTGTTGCAAAGAAGTCTTTTGTCCCTTGGGGAACTTGTTGTTGATTTTGGCGTTCTTCGGATTCGAGGTCGAATCCTGTTTAAGGGGGGGGGGAGAATGTGACACTACGGAATGCCGAGACCTTATAAAATGTGAATGTTGAGGTCAAAAACATTATGGAATGTGGATTTGGAGGTTGAAACCATACTGTTCGAGGTTTAATCGCGTTTCTGGGCCGATTTCAGGAGTTTGGGCCTAAGGGGATGAGTCGTGGGCCTTGGTGGGAGGGATTTTGGGCCCATGAGGGAGGGAGGGACTAGGGTGGGCTGCCTTGTGCGCCCCCTAGCCCTCTTGGGCGCCCCCTAGCCTTAGGGTTTCCCCTCCCTTCCACCTCCTAGCCGCCACCCCTATGCGCCTCTCCTCTCCCAATTGCGCCACCACCACCTCCACCACCTCTCCACCTCCCTTACTGCCCCTAGGGGAGTTTTCCACCTCACCAACCCAAAGATCCATCCATTGGAGAGCTCCGCGATGAGGAGATCCGGTGGATTTGGAGCGAGAAAGGATATCGCGCGAACCGGGAGGAGATCCGTTGGGTTTTCGTTCGTCGGGCCAAGGTATGGCCACGGGGATCCTTGGGGTTGGTCTAGGTTCTGTTATAAGGGTTAATATCATGTTTTTAGATCAATTGGTGGTGCTGTAATTGGGTAGAATAGATGAAATCTAGAGTATGCCATATTCTCTGTTTCGGGCAGCATGAGCAGTCGACCTAGGGTTTGGGTTTTCGCCAATTTAGAATCGGAATTTGGTCGGCCGCCTGTAGAAGAAGTTGTAGGTAATTTCAATACCTTTCAGTGGGTATAAAGAACTTCCAATTCCGCCCAGCCTTTTGGAAGTTATGCTCGTTTTACCGAACATATTAAAAACTGTGACGTGATTGGAACAGATCATGGTATTCTGTAGATTAAACCACTTTAGAGTCCGAATCAGTCTTTCCATATACTTAGAAAAAGTTAGAGAATTTCCTAAGCTATGCGAGGATGTACTCGTTTAATTGATTCGGAGTCTTAGAACCCGAGTTATGCCTTTTGGAATGCTGCTGTCCCGACGGGACAGAACCTCTGTTTTTGGGTTTTGCGAGTAGTTTACGATGTCGGGGTAGAAGAGTGTTTGCGTACTGTTTTGTGGACATGATTGTGAGTGTGTGGTACCTATGTGCAGGTGGTGTGACCCCGGGAGTGCCTTCTACTTCTCGCCAATCCTTCGCCCGTGGTTGAGGCAAGTGTATTGGAATGGGTAGCGGGTTGTAGTTTGCTAGATTGGTTGAGATTGAAATTGAATATATGATATGTTCACATGCCATGCTTTAATGATTGCCATTGATATGATGAGTATGCTTATTATGTTATGATGCCATGTGTTAATGTACAAGTTATTATGATGTTGGTATGTTTGCATACATGGCATGATACATGGCCCGGGCGGTGAGAAAGTCTTAACTAGTCCGGGGAAGGTCGGTGAGAAAGTTATGACTATTCCGGAGAGCCAATGTGTAAGTCCTACATCGTGTTCCATCCACCGTGGTGTATGGAAGCGAGGAGTAGGCACCCTCCATCTTCGGGATGGAAGGGGGGAGAGGGTGCACACCGACGGGTGTGTACTCAACCATACCGGTATGAGTTTCCAGGAGATATGTGCATCGCATTACATTGCATTATATGAAGATGTTATATGATGATGATATATGATGATGTCAATGATATGCTTACGCTTTGAATATGAGATGTGTATGATGTCGTATGTGAAAAGTGGTGATGAAGGTATTAGAATGTATTTTCTTGTTCCATTGCAATATACTTGCTGAGTGATGAACTCACGCTTGTGTTTATGTTGTTTTTCTTAGGTACCATGAAACCGGCATGCGGGAAAGGGAGCTAGTCACACGTCATCACTTAGCGTCACACATATAAACAATGACATGTTCCTTCCTTTAAATTGTGATGGTTAATTTGTGTGCTTGGTTTCCTCATTTACTTCGTTTGGCTCATGAGATGGTTGGAATCTTTATTCTAGTCTTATACTGCTGCTAGAACCTTTATTATTGATGATTTAGATGTCATTTTTTTATACTATATCATGTGATCATATTGTTGTTGCTTCAATTCATGGGAAAACAAAGGAGATGCTGCCGAAATTTTCGGTTATAGCATTTACACCTTTGCTGTAATTTATCTTAATTTATGGTATTTAGATGTTGTTTAGCCTATATTTGGTAGCATTCGGGCATATTAAATGCCGGGGTGTTACAGGCCCGGGTGGTGAGAAAGTGATAACTAGTCCGGGGAAGGTCGGTGAGAAAGTTATGACTATTCCGGAGAGCCAATGAGTAAGTCCTACATCGTGATTCCATCCACCGCGGTGTATGGAAGCGAGGAGTAGGCACCCTCTATCTTCGGGATGGAAGGGGGGAGAGGGTGCACACCGACGGGTGTGTACTCAACCATACCGGTATGAGTTTCCAAGAGACATGTGCATCGCATCGCATTGCATACATGATGATGATGATAATGATATGTGATCATGAATAAGATGATAGTCATGATGTGAGTTGTTGTAGCCATGTAATTGTTCTTTTGTACCATTGCAATATACTTGCTGAGTGTTGAACTCACGCTTGTGCTTTCTTGTTGTTTTAGGTACCATGAGACCGGCATAAGGGGAAGGGAAATAGTCAAACTTCTACACGTAGCTTCACTCTTTTGTTCCCACAAGTCATTCAATTGGGTCTTGATAATAAACTAAGTGTGATGCTTATTGATTTATGGTGTAGTTTTGCGTTATGAGAGTCTTATTGTTCGTTTGGCTCATGGAAACATTGAATGCTTGGAATTAGACTTATATTGCTGTCATGCCTTTAATTATTGCTATTTTAGATGCCTCTTATGTTGCCATATATTGCTATGCAATTGTTGTTCCTTCAATTCATGTTAAAACAAAGGAGATGCTGCCGAAATTTCGGTTTTTAGCATTCGTGCCTTTGCTGTAATTTACTTGATTTTGTGGTATTTAGAGGTTGCTTAGTCTATGTTTGGTAACATTCGGGCATATTAAATGCCGGGGTGTTACAAATTTCTCCTAGCTCCTCATGATTTCCCACAACGATGAAATCTAGGTGTTTCGATTTCCCAGCATTGGATCTAAAGACTTGGCATATTATTAGCTTATTTGTTGCAGATTTATTACTCTCTGAACTTCAAGTTTGGACTTTTTAATGCGTGGATCTAAAGACTTGGCATTTTTTAATGTGTTACTTATCTCCCCCTAATGCTAAAAAATGTCCTTAGTACAATCAGTGTACCGAGCCATGTATAGATCCCTTGTCATAGGCTCTAGGTGTTTAATAATTGACGGAGATTCATAACCTACATAGATCCCCAACTTATGGTGAGGTCCCATAGTGGTACGCTGTGGTGGAGACATTGGCATGTATACAACACAACCAAATTTTCGCAGATAGGAAATACTTAATTCTCTTCCACGCACTATCTGCAACGGGAAAATTCCATAATATGCAGTTGATCTGAGTTGAATTAATATCGCGGTGTGCAACATTGCGTAGCCCCAACAATTGGTGGGTAGCCTACTATTCTGCAAAAGTGGCCAGCAATAAATTTTATTCCTTTAATAATGACTCTACAAGGCCATTCTACTGTGTGGACATGAGGTACTAAATGTTCTACATTAATTCCCAGAGCCATATAATAATCATTAAATGCTTTTGAGGTAAACTCGTTAGCATTGTCCATTTGAATAGACTTGATTCTTTCTTCGGGAAGGATGCTCTAAACTTAAAAATTTAGGCAATTAATTTTGGCAGAAGCATGGTTCCTAGCAGATAAGAGACATATATAGGACCATCTAGTATAAGCATTTATCAGTACCATAAAATATCTAAAATGGCCCCATAGGGGCTAAAATGGGTCCACAGATATCACATTGAATTTTCTCTAGGAAATTCAGTGATTCTTCCCTAACTTTTAGGTAAGAAGATCTAAGTATAAGCTTTCATATAGCACAAACAAGGCATAAGAAATCTTCAGGTCTAGGAAAGTCTTTATACTATAGCCAGCAAAATTATTATTTTTCTTATAATATTCACCTCAGGATAACCCAGTCAATATCTCAGATCTTAAATATTTCTGAGTTTTCATCGCAACATAAACTTCAGTTTTATATGTGCATAGTATAACCTGGAGGGAGTTTTTCAACCACACGTTTATTACACCAATTAATCTTAGTCATGAGTAGGTATTCTGTACCATCCTCTTTCTCTGTCTGCATATGGTTACTATTCAGACCAATGTCTTTAAAACATAAGTGAGTCCGACTGGACTCAGGGTATAATATGACATTCTTCCAGTGTCAACTATAAGAGCATCGCTTCTGGCGATGGTCATATTATTTTTTAATTTACTTAGTGTGGTACAACTGTCTTCTAGACATATTTCTTCCTCCGTCATTGGATTATACTTTGTTCTATATTAAAAGTATGATTTAACAATCAAACAATTATTGCATCGGAAAAAATTGTAGAATATAGAACAAACATAGTACAATCAATCAAATATCTGAGAAATTGGTATTTACTTAATTTTAAATGATAATCACTCAACAGGAGCGTAGATCAATTGTTCATTCAGGAACAAGAACTAAACTGATAAAGCGATTTATAAGGAATATGTGACATCGATTTAGCAAAGTGAAGGAATACTTAGGAGACTAATCCAGGTCTCCATATGAGTCGCATGTGTCCTTCTGGGACTTCTCGAACTCAACAATTTTAAGAGTCATATCGTCATACTTTTCAGTATCCGTGTCAACAACAGGTCGTACGGTGAAGTAAGACATAACATTATTTACCCGGGTCTTAATGACTTTTTAGTGGATTTTGTGTAAGGGTTTACTACATACTTCGGGATTCTATGGTTGCACGACCAATGGCCAATGTATTCATACCTAAAAAACAAGGTTATCCAGGGTTCGCAGCCATATTTACCTGAATCTTTCTTCTAGAAAAACCCTCTGGCCCTTTAACTTTACTTATCTACTATAAATTTTCTCTTCCCCTAGTTGCTTTGCCATACTTCTATATCCCCTTTATTCCTTTGGCATTTTCTATGGCTATGGTTATTGCTAGCCTACTGAGCATTTGCATATGCTTCAAGCATTGAATAACTCCCATTAGAAAGTTCATAATGATTCTCCATCAGGAGTTCACTACGCTTTTCTGCTTCTAGCAAAATGTTGAGGAATGCGGTATGCTACTCTAGCACAAATTGAAATTTTCTACCGTAAAACCAGAAAAGCTACTCGCAAGAAGGGGATCATAGATCAATTACCACTAGACGCGCAGTTGTGGAATCCTTCGCACGTCGTTGTAGTGGATCGTTCTGGTCATAGTCGTGGATCGTCCTCGCCTCGCCGTGGATCATCCTCGCTTGGTTGCGTCACCACAGCAGTCCACACGTTCGGGGATGGGACGCCGTGCGTCGGTGTGCAAGCACCGGGTCGCTCGGCAGGGGCAATGAGAGGAGGTGGCTAGGGTTTCTAGCGAAACACCTCTAAAACGCATGAAAGTATGTTATGCGTCCAGCCTCCTCCCCTCCTTATATAGCCACAAGGTGAAACCCTAGGCAGTCAGGGCCCATCTACGCGCTAAGCCCACGAGGTCCATTGATTACGGATCCAATCCGAATTAATGCATCCTAGCCCGTTAAGTGTGTGACCCTGTAGGTTCATACGCATTTGGACATGGATTCGAAAAACCCTTTTCTAATCCAATAGTCAGTAGCGGCTCCTTGCAGAGCATGCCAACTCCCAAACGCATATGATTAAAGTACTGATGTAATAATCCCTTTGCCAAACTATATGAAGATCGAACTCAAGACGAGAAGCATGTCATCCTTTGACAGTTCAATCCATCTCTCATATCCGTGATATATTAATAAGTTGTGATTGACTTCTCAATCACGGCATGGCCATGCACTTTCTTAATCATATCACACGAGTGGCCTAGACATATATCTCCGTTACACTGGAGTGGCAAATTCCATCTTGACTGCTCACTTCCCTCTGCATGTTTCATAGTAAACATGAAAGCTACCTTTATAACTATCCGGTTAGGAAATAGTGTTTGGTAACCCCTAGGTAAACTATTACATATGTAGGGAATGCGATAATCTCAGGTCTAAGGATCATACATCTACTATGTATGAGATACACTGATGACATATAAGAATGCAACATTCCCGCAGTGTCCCATTGCGGGTCCATGTAACACATGTTCTCCAATATGCGTTCACAATGTATTGATGATACCTCCATATCCCATAATCTATGAAACATGATCATCGATCAGTACATGTGCTGATCTATTCATCGTTGCCCACTACGATGATATCCGATCAGAGATACTTACAGAATTATATCAATAAGTAGAGAGTTTCATAAGCAAGTCACATACTTACTGATCAATATAATGATATACATTCATTGGACCAATAATCATATTATTATTCATAAACATAGTCATGTTACAATCATCTATATGACTGCCTCAAGGGCATAACACTAACTCAAAATGCATATAAGCTCAGAGTACTTCTGATACTTGGTATGATGATACTATTACATCAGTATCCTTATATTGGGGGTGGAAGGTGCAAAATATCTTGTCGATCATTTTAGCATTAGTAACTTTTTGATTATATAATGTTAATTCAGCGACAAACTTGTACATGGCAAAGTTATATGCTGCCATAGCCTTTAATTTCCTGAGAGTGCGGAAGGGTCTATTCGTGTTGTGCTTCTGGCAACATGATGGATCTTTGCAGGTTATATATTTTTTCTTCAGGGAATTCAAAAGTACTAGTTGATCCTCTTTCATCAAAATATACGACCTTTATGTCCGTATAAAAATGGAGTCTCAAGAAGTGCAAGGCCATATATTTGGCAGCTTAGGGAAGAGCTGTGGTACCAGCTTCAGACTGGGATATAATAGCTCTGAAAGACCTAGCTATCATTTTAATCTTAGGATTCATTACCCGAGTAAGCTAATTGTTGCCATTCAGGGCAAGCTAAATAATTTTCACTTTGCGATGTCTAACATTTCTATTTAGGCAAAATGATTTTTACTACAGGTAAAATCAATGTATTGTATGCTCACTCTTCAATCAGTAAAGTTTAGACTATATCCATTCAGTAAATAATTATCTGAAATTTTTCAGAATTTTTCTAGCAATTTTCATGATTTTCTGCTAATTATTTAAGTAATTTTCATAATTACTAAATAGCAGGAAAATAAATTTCAATGTGAAATTATGCTAGGACAATAAATTCAGAGACACAAGGCTCCTTATATTCTATGTAGAATTTTCCTAGCATTTTCATGAATTTCTGTTGATTAACAAGCAATTTTCAGAATTAATTAACAACAGAAAAATTGAATTTCAGCACATATCAACATGAAATAATACTAAGAAAAATAAAACCAGAGCCAAAAATATTTTATATGTGTCATCCATAAATTTCTAGCATTTTTCGCAATTTCTGTTAATGATTAAGCAATTTTCAGAATAACTTGAGTTACAAAAAAATCAATTTAGCACATATGAAAAATGGCAAAAGCTAGAAGAATAAACCCAAAGTGTGGTACTTCCAATGTGTGTTGAGCAATAATTTTTCAAATTTTTCGGAAGTCCACATCTCTATAAATCTGATTTTCTAGTATTTATCATCAATTTTTAGGATTATTAATTTAATTCCAAAAATTACTGAAAAATAGAGGGGCAAAATCATAATTTTTCTTTTTTTTCAGCTATCCCGGCCCATTGGGCCCTCAAGGCCCATTTGCCCATATATAAGTTGACGGTTAGGGTTTCCAACCCTAGCCGCCATTTGGCTTTATGGCGCGGCGGGCGGCTGCAGCCTTCGTGTGACCGGTGGGCGAGCGAGCTGCGATGGCGATGCGGGTGCTACCGGCGTGCCGAGCGGGGAGACCAGGCGTTACGTTGCTGCCAGTACGGGGAAGTCGAGGCGTCGGGCGGCGGTAGCGGCGATGGGCCGAGTTGGCGGCCGGCGGCGGCGCTCATCGCTTCAAAGCCAGCGGCCGAAATGAGGGCCTGGCTGGGAGAGCGGTCGACGGTGCCGGGCACGGAGGCGATCAGCGTTCCCGGCATGCACACGAAAGTGGCGACGGGCCGGAGGGACCACAAGCGTGTCTCAGAGGGGCGAGCGACCGACGACAGGCCGCGGCAAGCGCGGAGCGCTTGGCGGAGGCCAGCAACGGCTTGCGGGGCTGGATGCGATGGTCGGCAGGTTGGGCGTAGTATGGCGCGGCAGAGGCTAGCAGCCAAGCGCGACAGGGCACGACAGAGGTCGGCAGCAGCTTCGGTCTTCAGGCCGAAGCGCCCTCTTTTTTTAATTAATGAATAGTGACCTTGATCGCAATAGTAGAATAGACTGGATCAAAGTTTAGGTAATATGATCTGCGAGATCACAACTTGCAACGATGCACTTACGTAGGGGTTGATGCTGGATGATCGCGTGTCGCATGATGAATTTCGATGCTGTGTAGATTTAACACAGACAGATGATCAGCGATTAGTCCCGATCATGCTTACAAGATCGATCTCTGGTACAAACTGTAACAACCCGGCATTTAATATGCCCGACTGCTACCAAACACAAGCTAAACAACAGCTAAATACCACATTTAACATAAAATTCCAGCAAAGGTGCATAGGCTAAAAACCGAGATTTCGGCAGCACCTCCTTTGTTTTATCATGAATTTAAGGAACAGCAACAATATAGCATTATATGGCAATAAGAGAACCATCTAAAACAGCAATAAATAAAGTCTTAACGACAATAAGAGACTAACATTAAGCTCTTAAGGTTCCAAGTGTCAAACAAACAATAGAACTCTCATTAACCAAGCTAAGACTTAATTTAAAAGGCCATCACCGCATAATTTATTATCCAACTAAATGAATTGACTTGGGGAAACATTAAGGTGAAACAGCGTGTGAGCGTGTGACTATTCCCCTTTCCGCGTACCGTTCTCATGGTACCTAAAACAACAAAGAAAACACAAGGTGAGTTCGAAAACTCAGCAAGCATCTTGCAATGGACAACAAGCATAACAACAAGTCAATAACATCTTTCATCATGTATAACATCTCATTCATGAATACTTATCAATATCATCATCAATTTGTATGCGATGTAATGCATTGCTCCTGACCCTCGGAACCTCATCTACGGTATGGGAAGTACACACCCGTCGGTGTGCACCCTTTCCTCCCTTCCATCCCGAAGATGGAGGGTGCCTACTAACTTCCAAACACCACGTGGATGGAATCACGACATAGGACTTACTCAATGGCGTTCGGATTAGTCATAACTTTCTCAGACCTTGCCGGACTAGTTAAGACTTTCTCACCGCCCTCGCCCTATCTCACTTGACATGCATGCAACCATGCCAATTATCATATTCAATTCACATATTAACACATGGCATCATAATATATTAAACATGCTCATCATATCATATCAATTATTAACACATGGCAAGTGAACATATATCATGTAAACAATTCCATCTAATCACAACATGCAACCTACAACTCGCTATCCATCACAACACACTTGCCTCAACCACGTTGCAGCGGATTGGCGGGAAGAAGAGGAACTCCCGGGGTCACACCACCTGCACATAGGCATCACACACTCACAATCATAACCTCAAAACAGTACACACGCCCCCATCTAACCCGACATTTGCCAACTACTGCGCAAAACCTAAAAACAGAGGTTCTGTCCCGGCGGAACAGCAGCCTTGCAAAGGCATAACTTGAGTTCTGGGACTCCAAATCGAATAAAGCGAGTACACCGTCGCGAAGCTTAGGAAATTTCCCAACTTTTTCTAGTTATAGGGAAAGACTGATTCGGACTCTAAAATTGTTTAATCTACAGATTACCACAATCTGTTCCAGTTACGTCACAGATTTTTTAGGCGCTCGGTAAAACAGCCATAACTTTCAAACGGCTGATCGGAAATTAACGTGCTTTACGTCCACGGAAAGATAATTAAATTATCTACAACTTCATAGAAGTCCGTACGGTCTGATTCGGATTCTAAATCGACGGAAACTCGAACCTAGTTCGACTGCTCAATCTGCCCGAAAACAGAAACGTGGACAAGTTTAGATCTAACCCAAATTACTTCAAACCAGCGCCTCCAATTGATCTAAAACTTGATAAACACCTAATAACAGTACCTAGATCATCCCCAAGGATCCCCAAGATCATACCTTTGCCCGAGCGCCAAAACTCAATCAATCTCCGAATCTCCTCGCGATCGCTCCTCGCTCCACGTTCCTCGCTCCTGCTCCTTGCTCCTCGCTCCTCGCTCCACGGGATGACTCCACAAGGTGCAGGGGTGGGAAACCACCCTAGGGCAGCAAGGGGTGGAGGGAGGTGGTGTGGAGAGTGGAGGAAAGGGAGGGGGTGCGCGGTTTTTGGGGAGCTAGGGCTTAGGGGGAGGGGAGAGGAGAGGAGAGGCGCAAGAGGGGGAGGTGGGGCGCAGAGGCTGAGGTGGGGCGCAAGGGCAGGGAGCCCCTTTTAGCAGCCCTCAGCCCAATCCTGGTCGTTCGGAGTCCTAATCCATCCACCAAAGCCCACAAGGCCCAAAACTCCGGGAAGGCCCAAAACCAGCGGCGAGCGGCCGAAGCGTTATTAACCCCGATCCTTATGATCTTAACCTTATTTCCACATCTCATACTGTATTTAACCTTATCATGCTCAAAAATTAAGGATCGACACTTCCAGGGTGTCACATTCTTCCCTTCAGCAGGATTCGACCTCGAATCTAAGCGCACCAACATGAAACCCAGCCAAAACCAAAGGTCGAATTTTCATCACATACCTGAGGCGAACAGCTCGGGATACCTCTCGCGCATGCGAGATTCCAGCTCCCAAGTCGCTTCTCTCTCGGTCTGATGTGACCCACGGGACCTTGACAAACTTAAGCGTCACTGTTCTTCATCACTCAGCTCTGAAGTCCCCGAATTTCCACGGGGCCGGGACTCGAAGGTGAGGTCCTGCTGAAAGCACTAATGGTTCCAATGGAACCACCAACTCGGATCATGCAAGTATTTCCTCAACATCGAGACATGGAACACATCATGCACACCTTGCATGGATTCCGGTAGCTCTAGGCGATAGGCCAACTTTGCCAACTCGGCGAGGATAGGAAAAGGCCCAACATACCTTGGGTGAGCTTTCCTTTGGTGCCAAAGCGCACCACACCCTTGGTGGGAGATACTCGCAAAATCGCTATCACCCACCTCAAACTCAAGTCTCGTAGCCTCACATCAGCATAGCTCTTACATGCGCTCTGTCTTGCTGCGAGAAGGTTTGCGAACCTCCGACACGCGATCAACGATCTGCTGAATCCAATCCGGCCCAAGAATAGCTCTCGCCCACATCCCAACAAAGTGGCGATCGCACTTCCGACCATCTGATACCTCAGAGAACGGCCGGATCTTTGGAATGGTAGCTGTTATTGTAAGCAAACTCTGCAAGGGGCAAATGGTCTTCCCAGCTACCCTTCAGAAGCCATCACCACGACCTGACATGTCCTCCCAAAGTTTGGATGAATGCGCTCGGTGCCCATCATCACGAGGGTGAAAAGCGGTACTAAGGCAAGCTGCGTACCCAAAGCACTCTGCAAACTCTCCCGAACTTGAGCGAACTTAGCATCCCGATCGAGATAATGGTCTTGGGTACACCATGCAATCTCACAATCTCCCGCACATAGATGGGAGCCAACCTGGCTCATTGAATTAGTCGTGCGGATGGGAATGAAAATCACCTTGAGACTTCTTTGAGGCAGTCCACCACAACCCAAACAGCATCCTTCCTCGTGGAGAGCGAGGTAGACCAACCACCGAAATCCATGGAGATGTCATCCCATGGCCACCACGAAGGAACCTCAATGTTTGCAGCAGGCGGTGGGCGCTTATGCTCGGACTTTGATCTTACGGCAAATCCACAAGAGCGCCACATACTTGGCAATATCCACTCTCATCCTTTTCCACGAAATTCTTCTTCAAGTCCTGTACATCTTGGTCTCTCCGGGGATGGACCGTGTCGCAGGTGCGATGAGCTTCTCTCGAGAATGTCTTCTTTCACTTGAGATTTACGGGAGACGCCTGACGACCACGAAACCTCAAAACTCCCGCATCATCATGATAAAGTCTCGGACTTGCCTTCCTCGGCGTTTCCTCACTTTCTTTGGAGCAAGCGATCATCTTTGTTGTGCCTCTCGCACGCTCGAGGAATCGCCGACTCAAGAATCAATTGAGTTTCAGCTTGCACGGTCCCCACCATAAGCGATAGGGAGACTCCCAAGCGGCTCAAAATCAGCAACAAGACAATCAACAACAGGGGGCATTGTCTTGCGGTAGCGTCGGCCACCACATTTGCCTTCCCGGATGATCTTTGGATAGTGAGGTCATAATCCTTTATCAATTCGACCACCTCCTCTGCCTCAAGTTCAAATCTTTACGAGTAAAGATGTACTTGAGGCTCTTGTAATCGATAAAAATATCACAAGATTAGCCGTACAAATAATGCCTCCATATCTTCAATGCAAACACCACGGCGGCTAGCTCAAGATCATGGGTGGGATAGTTACGCTCATGCTTTTTCAGCGCCTCGAAGCATAAGCAATCACCTTGCCATTTTGCATGAGCACACAACCAAGTCCCAGCAGGAAGCATCGGAATAAGCGGTGAAGCGCTTCCGATTCGGGAAGGGTAGAACGAGGCAGATCACTAACTTCTCCTTCAAAGTGCGAAGCTGTGCTCACACTCTGCGATCCAGCGGAACTTCATCCCTTTCTCTAAATTTGTGAAAGTGGCTTGGCAATGATAGAAATCCTGCACTGCCCGATAGTATCCAGCCAGCCCAAGGAAACTACGCCTCTTTGACATTGGAAGGCCTCTTCCAATCCAAAAGCTCTTGAGACTTTGCTAGATCTACCGATATGCCCTACTGGATTGATGATGTGGCCAAAGAAAACCCACTTACGAAATCCGAACTTCGCACTTTTCAGCTTAGCAAAGTGATTCTCCCTCAGAGTACTCGGCACAAGCCTCAAGTGTCGCTCATGCTCTGCTCTTCTGATTTAGAGTAAATCGAATGTCATCGATGAACACTACCACAAACTCATCAAGGTACTTGTGTAGCATCTTGTTCATCGCCTCCATAAAACGGCGGAGCATTAGTTAGTCAAAAGACATAACTTTAAATTCATAATGCCCATACCTAGTGGAGAAAGCGATCTTCTCAATGTCCTGCTCCTCACACGGATCTGATTATACCAGGCGAAGATCAATTTTGGAGAACACCTTTGCTCCCTTGGTTGGTCAAAGCGGATCCTCGATGCGAAGGCAAAGGATACTTGTTCTTGTCACTTGATTAAAACCACGATAATCAATGCACATCGCCAACTTCCATCCTTCTTGAGGCGAAGGCGGGTGCTCCCCATGGCGTCACCTTTCGCCGAATGAAGCCTTTGTACTTGGATCCTCCAAGCTGCTTCTTCAGCTCGTCTTGAAAAGGTCGAGCCAAGCGGTATGGAGAGATAGAAATAGGTCGAGTGCAGGAGCAAGATCAATACGAAACTCACATTCCTCACGGAGGAGTGAGGCAGGCAACCTTTCGTCGAGGAACACATCAACGAACTCCTTCACTACAATCTCCTCAATAGGAGGCGAGGAAGATGGCTTCTCAGACAAAGTCATGAGGAAACCCAGCCAATAGCCTCAACGCCCGACCGAAAACAAACTAGTCAAAGCAAAGACGGAGCCGGAGTATACCACCCTGAAAGGTCAACTCTTCCCGGACGGGAGCCTGCAAGCTGTCTTCCGAAACAACAGATCTTAAGCAGATGCCGATGCAGCCCGGTCCATGCCCAAATGACATCAAAGGAGCCAAGCTGGATCACCATGAGATTGGCAAAGAAAACCTCATCATCAATGGCAATGGTGCAACCGAGGGCAAACCAAATAACTAGCAATCAAACCCCGGAGGAGGCGGCTAACACGGACTCGGAAATCCATTGAACTCCCAACTTAGCTCTCTACTAGCAAACTCGGCGACACAAAGAGTAGGATGCTCGGAATCAAATAGAACAAAGGCATCAACGGAATCCTGACGAGCACTGAAACCACCTGCTGGATGCCCGGTGACTCGGCCCGATCGACAAAGCGTACACTCCTGGTGGCGGCGGAAGGCGAGAAGGAGCCCCGACTCGGTGATGCCCCATCAAGGTTGGGGCGGAGGAGGCATCGAGGAGGGCAGGCGGCTGCGGGCACCGATCGCTGGTGGCGCCACGCAAAGAGGTGGGTGAAAGCGAGGAGCAGCCATCATGTGCACCCGATCCTCTAGAAGAAGCGCGGCTGAGTGGGAGGAGAAAGCCGCCGTCTCCCAGCGATGATGCTACGGGATTCATCCGGCGGACTCGCCCCATATGGCGGGCTTGCCCGGTGGTTGCAACTCCGGTCCAACCACACTCTACAAACGGTGCTCACCACCACACTCGGCAATCGATCCATAAAAAAATCAATGCAAAACACTTTTCTTTTGGTTCAGCTCAACTAAAGCCAAGAAAACAGCGAAACCGGCCGTCGAGCGGAAGAACAAGCAGAAGGGAACCACCATCAACTCTTCCTATTTGACTCAGTCAACTACGATCAAGGGCGAAAGGATAAGCATTCTTCTCCTACGAGGGTTAATAGTTCTTCGGTGATGGCGCTAACCCACGCGTCAAACCTCACCGTTACTATGAACCAAAAGAGGTGGCCGAAACCCTTCGGCACCACAACCCCACTTTTATCACCACAGCAGGAACAACCCAATCATTTATACGAGACGACTCCGCAACTCTCGGGAGCCTGCTTTGGCCTCCACGGCCATGGCGTCCACGGCCTCTACCCCTTGGCATGGCTGCTTAGACAGACAACCATCCAAACACAAAACATAAACACAAAATCACACAATCAAGATCATAGATCAAACATCATCATAAGCATATCCTTCATTAAATAATTAAGCGCAATGCAATGATGAATCAAAACCCCATCCTACTGTGCAACCAAGTGTGTCAAATTTTAGATTAGTTATACCACTTTTGCAAGTTTTAATGTTGCTATCCTATAACAAAATTTTAGTTAGGACCTAAGCCATGTTTCTAAGTTATTCCACATCATATTTTAGTTGCAACTTAAGGTATGACACTAAAAATACATATTCCAAGGACCTACAGCACAGCTGGCTACATTACCAAGCTGTAACACCAGGCATTTAATATGCCCACATTGCTACCAAACACAAGCTAAACAACAGCTAAATACCACATTTAACATAAAAATTCCAGCAAAGGTGCATAGGCTAAAAACGAGATTTCGGCACCTCCTTTGTTTTATCATGAATTTAAGGAACAGCAACAATATAGCATTATATGGCAATAAGAGAACCATCTAAAACAGCAATAAATAAAGTCATAACGACAAAAAGAGACTAACATTAAGCTCTTAAGGTTCCAAGTGTCAAACAAACAATAGAACTCTCATTAACCAAGCAAAGACTTAATTTAAAGGCCATCACAAGCAATTTATTATCCAACTAAATGAATTGACTTGAGGAAACATTAAGGTGAAGCAGCGTGTGAGCGTGTGACTATTCCCCTTTCCCATGCCGTTCTCATGGTACCTAAAACAACAAGAAAACACAAGGGTGAGTTCGAAAACTCAGCAAGCATCTTTGCAATGGACAACAAGCATAACAACAAGTCAATAACATCTTTCATCATGTATAACATCTCATTCATGAATACTTATCAATATCATCATCAATTTGTATGCGATGTAATGCATTGCTCCACGACCCTACGGAACCTCATGCAGGTATGGGAAGTACACCCGTCGGTGTGCACCCTTTCCTCCCTTCCATCCGAAGATGGAGGGTGCCTACTAAACTTCCAAACACCACGTGGATGGAATCACGACATAGGACTTACTCAATGGCGTTCGGATTAGTCATAACTTTCTGCGACCTTGCGGACTAGTTAAGACTTTCTCACGCCCTCATCGCCCTATCTCATGACATGCATGCAACCATGCCAATTATCATATTCAATTCACATATTAACACATGGCATCATAATATGTTAAACATGCTCATCATATCATATCAATTATTAACACATGGCAAGTGAACATATATCATGTAAACAATTCCATCTAATCACAACAACCTACAACTCGCTATCCATCACAACACACTTGCCTCAACCACGTGCAGATTGGCGGGAAGAAGAGGAACTCAGGGGTCACACCACCTGCACATAGGCATCACACACTCACAATCATAACCTCAAAACAGTACACACGCCCCCATCTAACCCGACATTGCCAACTACTCGCAAAACCTAAAAACAGAGGTTCTGTCCGGCGGAACAGCAGCCTTACCAAAAGGCATAACTTGAGTTCTGGGACTCCAAATCGAATAAACGAGTACACCGTCGCGAAGCTTAGGAAATTTCCCAACTTTTTCTAGTTATAGGGAAAGACTGATTCGGACTCTAAAATTGTTTAATCTACAAATTACCACAATCTGTTCCAGTTACGTCACAGATTTTTAGGCGCTCAGTAAAACAGCCATAACTTTCAAACGGCTGATCGGAAATTAACGTGCTTTACGTCCACGGAAAGATAATTAAATTATCTACAACTTCCTAGAAGTCCGTACGGTCTGATTCGGATTCTAAATCGACGGAAACTCGAACCTAGTTCGACTGCTCAATCTGCCCGAAAACAGAAACGTGGACAAGTTTAGATCTAACCCAAATTACTTCCAAACCAGCGCCTCGATTGATCTAAAAACTTGATAAACACCCTAATAACAGTACCTAGATCATCCCCAAGGATCCCCAAGATCATACCTTTGCCCAGCGCAAAACTCCAATCAATCTCCATGAATCTCCTCGCGAATCGCTCCTAAGCTCCACGTTCCTCGCTCCTCGCTCCCTTGCTCCTCGCTCCTCGCTCCTTGCTCCTCGCTCCTCGCTCCCACGGGATGACTCCACAAGGTGCAGGGGTGGGAGGCCACCCTAGGGCAGCAAGGGGTGGAGGGAGGAGTGGTGGGGAGGTGGCGGAAAGGGAGGGGGTCGCATGCGGTTTGGGGGCTAGGGCTTAGGGAGAGGAGGGGAGGAGAGGGGCGCAAAGAGGGGAGGTGGGGCGCAAGGGGCTGAGGTGGGGCGCCAAGGGGCAGGGGAGCCCTTAACAGCCCTCAACCCAATCTAGTCGAATCCGTTCGAGTCTAATCCATCCACCAAAGCCTGAGGCCCAAAACTCCCAGGAAGGCGAAAACCCGCGGCCCGGAAACGGCCCGGAAACGTTATTAACCCCCGATCCTTATGATCTTAACCTTATTTCCACATCTCATACTGTATTTAACCTTATCATGCTCAAAAATTAAGGATACGACACTTCCGAGGTGTCACACAAACGGTATGCAAATCAACCATAGATTAATTAGTATCAAGAAAATAAGATTGATCTACTTGCAAAGAGTATAGAACAACAAACGCTGGCTTTAGTCTTGTAGAACTTTGTGCTAATGACGTGTTGTAAAACGGGATCGTTCGCCCGCATTGTATCGACAACACATCCACACAATCACATGAACCGAAGTAGAGACACAAGTATAAGCACACATAATGTTGGGGAAAAGCTCTCTCTTTATTAGATTGATCTCTCTATACAAGGCAATGCCCTATATATATAGTGGAGAACCCCTAGAGATTAATTTGGATTCAGTGATTCACCCACCAATGGATAGAGTTCTTCTATACAGGGACACGGATTCTAACCAAATTATAATACTTCAATCCTTATCTCATCTCCGTTTGTTTTTCTGTTGCGTTCGTTTTTCTGTTGTTATCTTGTCAGCACTGTAGTGTACCACGTGTTGCTGGTTGTACACCATCACTAAACATTTCCCCTCTACTCATATAGACCATGTGTGCAAACTACAACCACAAACCACAAAAGAAAAATGACACTTGAATTGTCTGTCGTCCGTGGTTGTTAGCATGTCTACTTTGGACTGATAAAATCTTAAAGAACTGATAGCGTTGGTTGCTTGTGATACTTGGTCTCTCTCCTCTGCAGTATTTACATCGAGACTTTTCATCATCCGTAAACGGTACCAAATTATCTATTGAAGCACCGATCCTCCGGTATTAAACCTCGGAGGAAAGGGCGTCCGGGAGCTCCCCACATGTTACTCCAGCCGTTTTACAAAAAAGCCATCCTGTTTTTCTGAATTACGGATAAGTCATTGCGAATTTACAAATAGGTCCTTTGCGATTTTCTGTAAAGGGAAGAATTTTTTTTCGGCTAGCGTTTAGGTCCCCCGTTCGCCGTTTTACAGAAAGAACCTCCGGTTAAATATGAATCACAAACGAGCTCTTTTTTAATTTTTCGGGATAGCGATTAGGTCAAAAAATATAACAAATAGATCCATGCTCTTTACGTTCAGGTCCTTTCTCCGTTTTGCCCGAAAAAAATATTTTCGTTAATAGAAAGATGTGTATTTTTTACCCGTCTCGGTCTCTAGGGGTTCTGGAGCCTCCAAAAAAACATGAAAATACGTCTATGTCTATTTTTCCTCCGGAAACCAGATCCTTGCTGCGTTTTCCCCGATAAAAATATTTTCGTCAACATAAAGATGTGTGCTTTTTTCCCGACTCGGTCTCTAAGGGTTCTCGAGCCTCAAGAAATTTTGAAAATACGTCTAGGTCTATTTTTTCTCCAGAAAAAAAATGCGAGGCCATTTTTCGTTCACGCTCGCGGCATGCGCCGCGCTTACGGGCTAGTAGATATTAAAAATTTAAAAGATGAAGATACCAAAAGCTTAAGAGTAACCTCCATAAGTATTGTAAAACCTCTCATTTACTATTCCCTCCAGGATTTGGTACTGTGAACTCTTTAACATTTTTGATCGGATTAAAATTCACTGCCTTTTCATAAACGACATGGAGCCAGGGTTTGCAAAATCGATTTCAACCAAAAAATCACTACTAGCTCAGTATCGAAAATCGCGTGAATGCCGAAGTCAAAAAATTTGAACTCAGTGGTGAAAATCGGAAAAATGAAAAATCGAACGATTTCGTCGACAATCGAGCCATTTCTAGCGAAAATCGAGCAAGTATTCAAAATTTTAGGGTTGTCGATTTTTGAGCGATTTTCATCGAAAATCGACGATTTTCCACAAATTTATGTCGCATAAAATTTCTCAAAATTTTTAAATTTTTTTAAATTGTATCGATTTATCGACCGGTTTTGAATATCATACCCCGTCGATACCGGCGAAAATCGATGATTTTTTGAACCCTACATGGAGCATGATTTTGTCTTTTTGTTTGGGGAGGGGTGAGGGGCAATGGTTAATTATAACTCATCTGAGTTTTAAGAGCAGTGCTTTTATATTTTTCCTCTTAATACAAGTTATATGAATCTTGAAGTAAACGAAGAATAAAGTAATCACCATTCATCTTCATCCATACTTTAATATTTGTACAATTTTAAAAAAGAAAAACATAAAAACACCTCTCATATTTTAAAACATCAAGCCAGATTTCTAAACTTCGAATGACGGTTCATGGTTGTTGGTCTCGAAGACGACCAGTGTTTTGGGGTCGTCAGACTGGGTTGACTGCAGCAGTGTACCACCAGAGATGAAGAAGACAAGGGGTGGTTATCCTTGAGGCGAAAGAAGAAATTATATAGGGTTGGGTGAGAGAACGGGATATTTGACTTGTTTTAATTTCAACATCGGTCGCTTATGCGTAACAACTTTTTTTTAGTAATTGCTATATGGTAGTCGTCTGGTGCAACTCAATTACCACTTGAATCCAAAAGGTTTCAATTTTCAACTAGAATTATCTAGATTCCAAATGAGCAGTAATAGTGAAGGGCCGAAAATGGCAATTAAAAGAAGAATGAGCAGGAGTCAAATAAAAATTTCCCATAAAAAATTTCACGCCACCTGTCTAGCTAACAGAGCCTACCAGCCAGCACTGGGCAGAAGTTCCATTCTCTCGGGTGAATAGTAAAATCAACACAATTTCAGAAACAAGAATCGAGATAACTTTTGATCGGCCGATTCAAATCCCGTGAAACTTTGTGTGTACCTTTCTATGGATGTCAGAGACCTATTTCAACCTTCAATCGTAAGGATTGATGTCAAAGTTTCGACCTTTTTTAGTTTGAAGGAAGGTTGAACCAAGATGGGGAAACACTCACAAATTTCACCCTTGAGCTTGCTCATGGGGATTTGGTGATCTTAGATGATTTTTCACATATCACAGCAAACAAAAACACCAAAGAAACACCCCTCAAATGTGCAAGATGATATCTACCAAGAATCCTCTCTTTTCAAGCCAATAACTGGTTTCTTGAGAAGTGCTTTAGTGATCTTGTTAAAAGCTTGCCTAGATGATTGTGATATGTTCTACAGAAGATTCATCCATTATTCATTCATCCTTGGTAGCACAACATCAAAAAAGAAAGAAACTAGAGAGAGAGATCAACAAGCTCAAAAAGGGAAGGAGATGAATACTTGAGCAAAAGTAAGTTCTAATGGATTTTGCTGGATTGGAACATATTCTAGATGAATTTCTTAACCTCTTATGCATCCTATATCCAGTAGAAACACAACATGTAGAAGGAGGTGAAGCAAAGCTCAAGTTGCAATAAAAGAACCAAGCAAAAATGCAATAACTAAATAGATTTCAGAACATAAATGAACTTAGATCTTGCATTGCTTCGAGAGGGATGGTTACAAAGCCACACACCCAGGTGGGTAAAGCTCAATAGAGCATAAAGAAACCAAAGGACCCTTCTCTAAGACTTCTCTCAGACTTGGTTTAGACAGAGTTGGTGTGGAGGCATCCCTCCACCCCTCTATTTATAGCACACTGGGAGCAACCTCCACCCTTAGATGACCTTCTTGACCCTCGAGAAACCTAATCAAGGGTTCAAATTTACTCCCTCACTCATACATGGGCTAACCCGAAACCCAACAACATAATGGGTTTTGACCATACCCTTTAACACTAACTTAGCCACTACTTCACCCGCGAACCCTTGATCCAATGATCCTCCTCGCTTGAGTAGGGCTCAAGTTAGCATCTCCAGCTTCCATGTGGCACCAATAACTTACCACCAAGCCTCTTACTCGTCTGGATCCCCCGAACCATCCTCGCATGCAAGAGGGTCAAAGTCACTTTGTGTGCCACATGCCCTTGACTGCTTCACCATGATGGCTTCAGTTTCCTTGACTGTTCTGGACCTCAACTCCTCCCTTAGCCTAGTTCCAATCCATGCCGTTGCTCGCCATGTCCATCACCAGTGCTCACGCTTCAGCTCCTTGTCTTCTCAGCTTACAGCAAATCCCCCGCCTTAGTCATCTTTAGCGTCACCCTGATCGTCTGGACCTTAGATCTCCTAGCCTAATCCCAATCTCCTCCGCCTCACCATGATCTAGCTTTGAAGTCCGGCAACTAGCACAGACAAGGAAACCATCACTTAACACTATTCACAATAATATGCATCATGTAAACTCACAAGGATTAGTGACCAGTCAAACATCAAAAGATCCCACCTTGGATCACTTAGACTATGACCACTTTAGTACACAACCACTCTTGGTTGTGACCACTCAAAGTCACTCTTGGCTGTGATCACTCAAAGCCACTCTTGGCTGTGACCATTCTTACAAATGTCATGATCACTCCCTTAGAGATCATGAACACTTCCTTAGTGGTCAAGACCACTCCAGACCACTCTTACAGAGGTCATGATCACTCCCTTAGAGGTCAAGACCACTCTACAGTGGCGGACCCAGAACGAAATTGTACGGGGTGCTCACCTGGGCCGCCTGTGGCGGTGACCTTCTTGACAGAGACAATGCAGTTACGGTAAACCTTCCTTGACGAGCGCTCTCGGCCAGAGATGGTGGGGCTGATGCATGGTGGCTCGCACCACAGACGTAGGTGTTTTTTGTCTAGCCATGGTGCCATGGAGCCTCATGGAGATTGGTGGCTATAGATATTGTCAGCGTATGAGCTAACAGACCCCTTCCGAGATGGGGTTTAACAAGTCCGAACGGGGGGCTTTCGTGGAGATTGCTCGAGTAACGGTGAAAACGAAGCGGACGAAGCTCACAAGAAGACACTCAGGTTTATCCAAGTTCGGGCCCTCCTCATGAGTAACAGCCCTAGTCCTGCTTGTGTTATTCCTACTTGTGTTCATGGAGAAAACCGAAAGAACAAGGGATCTGGGACTGAAAGACTCTCACCCCAAAGGAGAATGAACCAGTCTAAAGATCGAACCCCCTCTCCCATGCACCCCAGTTACCTTTTATACTCGGGTTGGCTGGGGCGTGCGGGATTTACAAGAGTGCAGTACATTGAATACACTTGACATGCTGCATTTAATGCGCTTGTCACTGTTCTTGCAGCACACTTAATGCCCTGGCACAGCCGTCCTCTCTCGCTGCCTCAAGCCCAGCGGCCCGCCGCCTGGCCGGGCGTGGGAAATTGCACCGTGACGTTATTGGTAATAATGGCGCGCGTTGGAAACACGCGCTGCCATACTGTGGCCTTCATTACTCCCATTTAATGCGCATGATACGCAATAAATGTCTTTGACTTCCTGTGTGGCCGCACAGGTTACTAGGTGGCCTCGGGAACTGAGCGCCAGTGGTGTGGACTGGGCGCCGTACGTCCGCTAGGCGACCACCTTGCTGACCGCCAGCGGCGTGGTCTGAATGCCACGTGTCCGCTGGGCGATCATACAGCTCACCGCCAGTGGCGTGGCCTGGTCGCCACCTGACCGCTGGGCGATCACACGGCTGACCGCCAGCGGCGTGGCCTGGTCGCCACTCGACCATTGGCGATCACACGGTGACCGCCCAGTGGCTGGTCGCCACCTGACCGCGGGGCGATCACACGGCTGACCGCCAGCTGCGTGGCCTGGTCGCCACCTGACCACTGGGCGATCACACGGCTGACCGCCAGCGGCACGGCCTGGTCGCCACCTGACCGTTGGGCGATCACACGGCTGACCGCCAGCGGCATGGCCTGGTCACCACCTGACCGCTGGGCGATCACACCGCTGACCGCCAGCGGCGTGGCCTGGTTGCCACCTGTCCGCTGGACGGCCACCTTACTGACCGCCAGCGGCGTGGTATGGATGCCACGTGTCCGCTGGCGGCTCTTACTGAAGTGTAGTGGGCACCCTGGTGTAGAATACGGCGACAGTAGCCCCCGGACCCACCCTGGAGCGCCCTTTTTACCTTTTTTGGAAACTAAAGCGGCCCAGTCTCCCGGGTGGGTCCATTATAAATGCCCACGTAACGCTGCGGCTTTAAATGCCGCCGTCGTTTCCGGGCATCGAGGCGGAACGTGCAGCCGCCCCCGCCTTGTAACCGGCGCGGGCCTTGGGAACATGCCTGTGCCTTTTTTGATTCTTTTGGGTTTCCCTCCATCGAACCGTTGCGTCCTCTCGGGTCTCCCGCCAAAGTACTCCTCCATGCGCGCATATATATATAAGTGGCCATCGGGGGAGCGGTTCGTTTCTTCTTTTCAGCCTTGCCCAACTGCTGAGTCCTAACCTTTGCTCCTTGCGAACTGCTCCTTTAGCGCTCTTCGCTCTCATGGCGCCTCCAATACCTCTGCTCCCTTCATCAATCGTCAAGGACGTCGACGCCGAGAAGTTTTCCCGGTACGTCGCCGGCGGCACCGTCCGCACTCGCGCCGGGACCGCCGCCCCCACTGCCGCCCGGGAGAAGTAATCTTCTTCGGCTGGGGGATGCTGGCGGGTCTCCTTCCGTCGATCTCCGACTTCTACCTCGTCGTTCTCAACTTCTACTCTATCCACAATATTCACCTTCCTCCTAACTCCATCATCCTTCTTGCTGTCTTTGCCCACTTCTACGTGATGTTCGTGGGAGTGGTCCCCAATCTTCCTCTCTTTCGCTTCTTCTACTCCTTGCGCGCGGCCAAGGACACCTCCACCACGGCAGGCTCCTGCCACCTCCGCCTTCGGGACGGCGCGGCTTCCCGCTACATTCTGCTGGACCTCCGTTCCAACTGGGGGACTTGGCGCAATGAGTGGTTCTATGTCGAGGACGACAGTGGCGTAGAAGTCCTGGAGTTGCCGACTGGGCCAGCGGTCAGCACCCCCACCTGGGGAGCTCATGTCGACGAGACGCTCGAGCTCCAGACGATGCTGGCCCGCGTGGACCAGCTGCGAACAGCGGGCCTGACGGGAGGCATGGTTCTCCGGGACTACATATCTCGGAGAATCAGCCCCCTGCGCCGTCGTGCTCACCCCGCCTGGCAGTACACGGGCCCCGACGACATGACCAAGACAGCTCCCGAAGGTAGGTTACTTGTTTTTCTCTCTTTTTGGTGCTTTTTGCAACTACCGCTGAACTAACGATGACTTCATTCCTCTCTCTTTCAGCCACATGGGACTTGTCCCCCGCAAAGCACAAATCCTGGATGGGCTTGCTGGGCGCCTCTAGCAACGTCCTGCCTTTCCCGGCGGGCGCGTTCCCACTCTGCCAAGTGGAGCCCCGGGAACGTGTGGCGATCACCCGTGCCATGCCCACCATGGATGCCCTGGGACTGGTGAGCATGCCCCACCAAAGGGCATTGACGATCCGGGACCCTCCTCCTGCTGGCGACCAGAGGAGGGACAAGCGCCCTGCTGACGACGATGCCCCTGGTGCCAACCCCAGGAGGGTTCGCGTCGCGCCAGGGGGCGCTGCGACCACGACCGGAGCGGGGAGCTCTACGGCGGCCGCAGCTTCCACTTCGACTACTCCTGTCGAGGTGATTGAAGTTGGCGCCGCCCCGATAATAGCTCCGCCGGCACCGGTCCTTCCTCCGCCGCCGCCGGCACCGGTCCTCCCTCCACCGCCGGGGCATGTCGATCCGCCAGTGCCGGCGCCGCGAGGAGGACTGACGCTCACCCCAGCCACGTCTCGTTTTAGGAGGCCTTTTGCCGGGTACGCAGACTGACACACATCACACCGTTAGGTTATTTTAATTTGAGAGGCTTACCTCCTTTTTACCTTCTTCAGAGCGTCTACTTCGAGTGCCCCAGCTGGGAGCGACTAGGGCACTGTAGCAGCCGCGGCAGCGCCGGCTGCGGCGGTCTAGCACCAAGGCGGCCCAGGCGACCACCAGGTGGCCGCCGCAGGGGCGACCGTCCTACCGCCCGAAGGCGGGATGGGATTGCCGCCCACTCCGGAGGTCTCCAGCGCCTCAATCCCCTCAGCGGATGCGGACGCTCTGCTGGCCGCCCTCAGCAAACTGCACTCCAGCGTGAGCGGCCGCCTCGCGACGAGCAAGGAGAGGCTGAGGGAGGCCACCGTGGAGAACAATCGCCTCCGCAAGGAGGTGCAGGACTGGCACGGCTGAGCGGAGCGGTCGAAGCTGGACCTGCAACAGGAGAGGGAGCGAGGAGCCCTCCGCGTCGAGGCGATCACCCGAGAGCGCGACGAGGAGAAGGGCGAGCGGCTCCGCACGGAGGCCGAGACCACCTCCATGCTGCATCCTGCTTTTGACCGGATGGTGGCCAGCTTGGCGCCATTGGGGCTGGAGCAACCGGCCCCGGTGGAGCAGATGGCCTGGCACTATGCCTTCTGCAAGAGCCGGATCGCCGACTTCCTCACCTTCCTGCCTCGCGCCTTGGCCACCCGGTCCAGCCAAGAAGGGCGGGCGGTCGCGGCGACCACGGCGACGTACGTGCTCACCTGCTGCACCAGCCGGGATGCTAACTTCGACCCCCTGGCGGCCATCCAGGGAGTGGAAGGGGACTGGGCCCGCGCAGAGTCACAGGTCAGCAACATCGCCGAGCAGGTCACCGATCAGCTTGAGATGGTCAACCCGGCGCTGGAAGCAGTGGCCGAGGATGTCGCGCTCGGGCTAGACGTTGACCTGGTGGAGGACAAGGAGGCTGTAGAAGCCACGGCGGACGAGGAGTGAAGACTTTTATTTTGTTGTTGTTTCTTCTTTTTTTTGTCATCCTTTGTAAAGGATTCCTGCAAGTCAGATTCATGTTTATAAATGCATGCACTTCCCTTCACATGTCTTATGTTTAGATGCTTGTCCGCGCTTGCACTATGATGGTTCTGGATGAACAAAATGACAACCACACGCTTTAAGGGTTAGTTGGGGTGCAGGGTCCGGATCCCTCGTGCTGGAATGTCGCTATCTCAGGACCTTAGGACCTTGTGAACTTAGTTACTCACGCGGTCTCTTGGGGCCAAACACTTGGTGAGGTGTGGTAGGGTAGTAAGTTCTCGGGAGTGGTGTTTGAGTCGCCGGTTCTCACGGGGACACCCTGAGCGTCATGACCGTGTTGAAAACCGTACCAAACTAGCCATCCGATCACCCATCCCTGCATGCCACTCTCACCCAGTGGTCCCACATTTACCGTCGAGAGTTCAGAGAGCCTTAAGGTACTGAGGGCGATTACGCGGACACGGCCCACTGGGGCGCAAACCAGAAAAAAGAGAACAAAGGTGACAACTGCTTTGAATAGAAACTGGACACTGAATCAAGCAGAGGCTTCCCCCGACCAGCTTTGGAGAGGACAGCTCAACTCGGCTGGTCGGGGCGCCCAGCTCTGCACTTACAACCATCTTAGGGATAGAACTTGCACAGAAGCTCTATGTTTTGGGAGTTCGCCAACTCCTCCCCATCCTCAGTGGCCAGCCTGACTGCCCCGGGATGAGAGACTGAGACCACCTTAAAGGGACCCTCCCATTGGGGAGACAATTTGTGCAACCCGGCATGCGTCTGAACTCTGCGCAAGACTAGGTCGCCCACTGCCAGTGTTCTCTCGCTGACCCGGGTGGCGTGGTACCGCCTGAGACTTTGCTGGTACCGGGCAGCGTGCAATGCTGCGCGATCTCACACCTCTTCCAGGAGATTGGTGTCCTCCCGGCGCAGATCTTCCTGGGCTTCCTCAGTGAACGCCGCCACGCGCGGTGACCCCAAGGCCAGCTCCGAAGGCAGGACAACTTCCGCGCCGTAGACCAGGAAAAAAGGAGTTTCCCCGGTGGCCCAGCTGGGGGTGGTACGAAGCGACCACAGCACCGCCGGGAGCTCCTTAGTCCGCCGGGCTCCGCGCTTGTGGAGTCGATCAAAC
This sequence comes from Rhipidocladum racemiflorum, assembly GCA_036346355.1. NCBI lineage: Eukaryota > Viridiplantae > Streptophyta > Magnoliopsida > Poales > Poaceae > Rhipidocladum > Rhipidocladum racemiflorum. The sequence continues at coordinate 34,245,473 of CM070588.1, forward strand.
GCCCTGGTCTTGAGGCCCTTCAACACCAGCGCATTGGCCCGCTCAACTTGGCCATTACTCCTCGGGTGGGCCACCGAGGCAAAACAAACCTTGGTGCCCATTTCTTCACAGAAACCCAAGAAGGCAGCGCTGGTGAACTGTGTGCCATTGTCGGTTATGATGCGGTTGGCGACCCCAAAGCGGGCGAAGATACCTTGCATGAACTTGATTGCGGTGGCAGTAGTAATGGCTCTGACCGCCTCGGCTTCCACCCATTTGGTAAACTTGTCGACGACGACGAATAGATGGGTGTAGCCCCCTGTGACCCGCGGGAATGGGCCCAGGATATCCAGCCCCCAGACCGCGAAGGGCCATGAGAGCGGGATGGTTTGCAGAGCTTGGGCTGGTCGGTGGATTTGCTTGGCGTGGTACTGGCATGCCTCGCACTTCCTCACCAGCTTGCAAGCGTCCTGGAGGGCGGTTGGCCAATAGAACCCTTGGCGGAAAACTTTCTCCACCATCGTTCGACTGGACATATGGCTCCCGCACATGCCTCCATAGATATTAGAGAGCAAACTGCTCCCCTCTTCCCGAGTGATGCACTTCAGGAGAACTCCGTTTTTACCCCGGCGGTAAAGGTCCCCGCCCACCAGGGTATAGCACTTGGCCTTTCATGCTATCTTCTCTGCTGACGCATCATCGTCGGGGCACACTTGATCCCGCAGGTAGGCTAGGATCGGATCCATCCATGTGCCTTCCCGGTCAAGTGTGGCGACCATAGGGTGATCGCCCGGGTACTCCGCCTGGCCGGGCGTTTCCGACGGTACTACCCTCCCTTCCGGAATGAGGGCTGAAGCAGCGTCACCATCGTCCCCACCAGAAATGGGGACTGCGATGGACGGTCGCGGAAGCCTTTCTTCAAAGACTCCGACCGAAACAGGCGATCTTGTCGAGGCGAGCTGCGCGAGCTCATCCGCCAAGTAGTTGTCGCGCCGGGGGATATGAGTATACCCTAGCCCATCGAAGTGTCGCTCCATCTTTTTGACCTCTGCCATGACAGGATCAGAGCAGGAGAACTCCTTTCTCGCTTGGTTGACGACTAGCAGCGAGTCGCCCTTGACTTGTAGGTGCCGAACTCCGATTGCCGCGGTGGCGCGCAGCCCCGCCAACAAGCCTTCGTACTCGGCAACGTTGTTGGTGGCCTTGAAGTCCAGGACGACCACGTACTTGAGGAGGTCCCCGGTTGGGGAAACCAGGAGGATCCCAGCCCCCGCGCCTTCGATCCTGAAGGAGCCATCGAAGTAGAGTGCCCAGGGGGAGGGCGCGGGGGTTTCCTTAGTCTCAGGCTCGACAAGAGTCCACTCGATGATGAACTCCGCTAGCCTTTGACTCTTGATTGCAGTACGGGGGGCGAATTTGAGACCAAACTCCCCCAGCTCCACAGACCACTTGGCGATGCAGCCCTCGGCTTCGCGGTTGTGAAGGATCTCGCGCAGGGGGTAGGCCGAAACTACTATGATCTCCCTCCCTTGGAAATAATGCCGCAACTTTCTAGATGCCACCAGCACAGCGTATACCATCTTCTGGGCTTGCGGATGCTTGTCTCTGCATCATGCAACACCTTGCTGACGTAATACACTGGCTGTTGGACGCCTTCACGCTCCGCCACCAGTGCCGCGCTCACAACCGCAGGACTGGCCGCCACATATAACAGTAGCGGCTCGCCTGGCTTGGGAGCGACCAGCACCGGAGGGGAGGAGAGGTACTTCTTTAACTCTTCGAGTGCTTATTGTGCTTCCGTAGTCCACTCGAAGGAGTTGGTCTTCTTCAACAGCTTGAAAAAAGGGAGACTCTTCTCTCCAAGCCGGGCTATGAACCGGCCAAGAGAGGCCAGGCGACCAGCCAGGCACTGGACTTGCTTGAGCCGTGTGGGCGGTTGCATGCGCTCGATGGCCGCGATCTTTTCCGGGTTGACCTCAATTCCACGATTAGAAACGAGGAACCCAAGCAGTTTTCCAGATGACACACCGAACACACACTTCTTAGGATTTAGCTTCAAACAATACCGCCGGAGGTGGGAGAAGGTCTCCTCCAGATCATCAATAAGCCTTGCAGTCTTTTTGGTCTTCACTACCAAGTCATCAACGTATACTTCAAGATTTCTTCCAATTTGTGACCGAAATACACTGTGCATAGCTCGCTGGTAAGTTGAACCAGCGTTCTTTAGCCCAAATGGCATTCGGACATAACAGTACACGCCCAGAGGGGTCACAAAAGTGGTCTTCTCCTCATCTTCCCGCGCCATGCTGATCTGGTGGTAACCAGAGTAGGCGTCTAGGAAGCACAAGACCTCGCACCCTGCTGTGGAATCGACGATAATGTCTATCCGCGGTAGGGGGTACGGGTCCTTGGGGCAGGCTTTGTTGAGGTCGGTGAAGTCGATGCACATCCGCCACTTCCCGTTCGACTTCTTGACGAGCACAGGGTCGGCCAGCCACTCAGGGTAAGCGACCTCCCGTACAATCCTCACCTGCAGCAGTTTCTCTACCTCATCCCGAATGGCATCCTGCCGCTCTGGTGCCTGCCTCTGGACTTTCTGCCGGACTGGGTGCACTCCAGGGAGCATTGCCAATCGGTGCTCAATCACCTCCCTAGGGACCCCGGTCATTCCAGATGGTTCCCAGGTGAACACATCTAAGTTAGACCGGAGGAAGGTGATGACCCGTCTTCCTATTTGGCGCTGAGATTGGCACCAATCTTCACGACCTTCCCAGAACCGTCCTCGCCCACGGGGACTGCCTTCACCTCACCCGAGGAACCAGGTGAGGCACGGGCCATGACCGGGGGGAGCTCTAGGTGGTCGTCGTCACCTCGGGCCGAGCAGGTGGTGCCGGCCAGGTCCTGCACCTGCTTGCTGAGGCGCAGGGCTTCCAGCCGATCCACCTTCACAGTAAACGGGCCCCCAGGCCCAGGGATCTTCATCATCATGTAGGCGTAGTGCGTGGCCGCCATAAACTTGACCAGAGCTGGTCGGCCAAGCAAAGCATTGTAGGGGAGATCGAAGTCTGCGATATAGAAGTTGATTTTCTCCGTCCGGAAGTTCTCCATACTTCCGAAGGTGACGGGCAGCCGGACTTGTCCCAGGGGCATCAAGCCTACCCCAGGGGTAACTCCGTAGAAGAGAGGGGACGGGCGCAACTCGTCATAAGGAATTTGGAGTGAGTCATGCTCAAGCTTCAAAAGTTTATACTTTTGTTTTTCCTTCCCAAGAAATTCATTGAGCTCCTCTAGCATATTGAACAATTCATCATAAGAGGGCTCACCTTCATCATCGTCGCTATCACTTACCTCATTCTTACCTTTCGCCATAAAGCAACGAATTTTTGATATGAGTGAGTGTTCATCGTCGCTTGAGGCATCGGTTGAGGTAGACGGCGTAGTCGGTTCTTTATCAAATGATGTAGACGTTGAAGAATCATCAACCGACATCTGATCATCTATGCAATCCTCAATTGGGGATGTGGACACTTCATATAATTCTTGAAGCTTAGTCCACATTTCATGGGCGCTGTTGAGATTGCATATTTGATTGAAAACATCTACGCTCACAAAGCTAAATAAAGCATTAGTAGCTTGAGCGTCGAGATGTAAGCATTTCTCTTCTCCTTTAGTTGGAGCAACTTCGTTTAGACGAAGAGAAAAGCCTACATCTACGATCCACCATATTTGGGGGCTCATGGATTTAAAATGCAAAATCATAAAGCATTTCCATGAGTCATAATTGGATCCATCAAGCATGGGTGAATTGTGAGAGTGCACTAAACCTCTAGTCTCCATCCTTTTTACTCTCTAGACGGTAAAGCCTAAAATGAGAGTGACCGTGGCTCTGATACCACTTGTAGGGTCGAGGATGCGCCTAGAGGGGGGGTGAATAGGCGTTTTAAAAAATTCTTCTTACTAATCGAGGATCGCCTCTAATTACCCCTATGTCAAAACCTACACAAAGATTATGCGCAAGCGGAAGATTAAGGTTTTGACAATTAAAGCCTAAATCAACTAGGCTCACTAGTGCACTAACTAAATAAGTCTCTAATTAGAATTGCTAGGTTGATCAAGCAAGCTACACTAAGCAATTCTATTCACAATCAAGCAATTGATAATATTGCAATAAAGTAAATGCTTGAATGTAAAAGGGCAAGAGACACAAAACTTTTTACCGTGGTTCGGAGCAAACCCTCCTACTCCACGTTGAGGAAGTCCAACTCACTTTGGACCGGCCTACTCACTTGAGCCTTCACCTCGAATCCACTATGGTTGCTTTTCACCCCGCCGGGTAGGCTAAGCACCAACCTTCACAAACTTTCGCCGAGGCTTCTCACAAACCTCGAGAGTTCCCGCGCACAACGCACCGACGCCATCTAGGAGGCCACCACCTCCAAGAGCAATAGGATGAGCACTCCGCTCAAGCTTCACCGAACGCACCTCCGCGTCTCCGGTGATCACCTAGTGCAACTCATGCAACTAGGGTCCTCTCAAACTCCCTCTAATTGCAACTCATGCAATTAGAATCACTCTTGAGCTCAAAACCAAATTGGAAGAGGTAAAACCATGCAAACCCTCCCACAAACTCAAACCAAGGCTCAAGAGGACTCAAAGCACCAGCAACCACCTGCCCTTGCCCCCCAAGGGGGTCTTATATAGCCTCCCATGCCAAAACTAGCCGTTGGGGGCAAAACCCACTTAAAACTCAAAGAAAGTCGGCACTACCGCCCTCATAGGGCGGTGAGTGCCGCCCCAACCCAACGGTCGGCTAACGGCTATATTCCGGCACTACCGCAGGCAAAATGCCGGTAGTGCGCTCGGCGATCTGGCCCCATCAGGCGATCGCCGGCCTCGAACGCGAGCGAACACCTTGTTACGTTAAAAGCTACCGGTTAAACCCCCGTGCTGCCGACCTCGGCGATCTGACCCACTTGGGCGGTAGTGCCGGCCAAAAACTCAGAGCACGCCGCTCTCTGGAAAACAGCTACCGGAGTATTAGGGCCGGTAGTGCCGACATGAGCGGCAGTACCGTTCCCATAAGCGGTACTGCCGGCCTCAGCGGTACTACCGCCCTACTACCTCCGGTAGTGCCGGCCTCAGGAGAAAAACCAGTTTTTCGCTAAAAACTTTTCTCCAAAACAACAACCGACAATCCTTTGAGCCAAAAGGTGATCAAACCACGATCACACTTAGTTGCAAAACACTTTTGCAACACCACTAAACCATGCTCAAAGTGTGAAATCATGTGCTGAAAAATTGGCTTTGAACTGAAAAATTAACTTAGATTTGAATTTGCAAAATGTGTTTGTTCATGTGTTTTGACAATTTGACAAGAAACAGTAAGTTACGCATTAGCGCGGACAAAGTTCTCAAGAAAGCAAGAAGTTTCCCATCTGCGACAGACGATGTTTTTGGGTGCATTGTGAACATGTTTTTGAGCCCATGACCGAAGTCATTTTCACATGTACAACGGATGCTTTTCTTGGTCCGTTGTGAACAAGCTTTTTCGGTTTGGATAATTTCTTGGAACCAAGATTTTCACATGTACAACGGACTAATTCTTTTTGTCCGTCGTGAATGGACTTTTTCTAGGGTTTTACTTTTGTGAAACCGAAGGCGCACGCTTTGCGCCGGACAAGCTTCGGGTCCGTTGTGAACTTGTTTTGAGCTCATGACCGAAGCCATTTTTAGATGTACAACGGACCAACTTTGTTTGTCCGTTGTGAACGTGTTTTTCCGCGTTTGGTTGGCTTCTTGGAACAGAAACTTTTCCTTATACAACGGACCAACTTTGTTTGTCCGTCGTGAATGCGTTTTCGCTCAATTAGGGTTTTGAGCGATTTGGATTTGAATTTTGAATGTGAATTTGAAATTTGTAATGATTTCATGATGCTTCTTTTGAAGTGGACTTTATGCAATACCCATGTGAGTAGTTGCATGGATTGACCTTGAGTCAAGTCGTGGACTTGTGCTCGGATTTGTTTTGTGGTTTGTTCATGTGCAGGTATTGCTCGAGGGCGAACGTGGTCGATGACGGGACCGGAACTAGGTTCATGGAGGAACTGAGGTTCGGAACTAGGTTCAGAGAGGAACTAAGGTCTTAGTGGTCAAGGATGTCATGCGGGACGTTCGGGCTAAGAGAATGGTGCACATGAAGAATGGTTAGTCACGTGAGAATGGCAGGAGGTCATTCGCGTGCAAAGTGTTAGTCACGTGAGTATGGCAGGTGGCCATACGCGTGCAAAAGTGTTAGTCACGTGAGTATGGTAGGGTTGCCATACGCGTGCAAGAGTTGTACTCGGCCTGGTTGGGCCAAGTAGAGTTGAGTTGGAATCTGATTCCTTCTAGGAATAGGAATCGTATTCGTAACTCCTTGTGGGTTGGTGCTTTAAATAGGTGGGGGGTCTCCTGTTGAAAGGCACCAAGCAGAGCTAAGCGCATCAAGCCTTGAGCTTGGTTTTAGGGTTTGTACTCTTTTGATGAGAGTACTTTAGACAAAAGAAATAAAGATCAATTCTTCTAGTTCCCGCATTGCTTCAACGTTCTCTTTTTGGTTCTTGTTTGCATGCTTGTTCTAGTTCTAGATTGGTTTTTGTTCTTTAAGTTTTATCTTGATTTGATCCATCAAAAACCTCTCTAGGGTATTGATCTAGTGTTTCTCAAAGTCTAGTTGATCAATCTTTTGTCGTTCTTGTTTATTCTTGAAGTTTTGATTAGATTGATTCTCGTCAAGTTCTGGATCAGCAACCTTACGAAGCTCATAACTTTTGATCCGTAAGTCCGATCGAGCTGATTCTTTTTGGGTTCGATTCGTACTGGAATCTAGTTTCTTGTGTCCAAATTTCAGATCGATCCAACGGTTGGATCTCCGGGAATTCGCATTTTACCGAACCTCTGTCATTCTGTTTTTGTCGAAAACGAGGCAATTATTTGGTTCTGTTTTGGGGTGAACTTTTAATAGATCAAGAATTTGGTTTTAGCTTCCGCACAATCATTCACCCCCCCTCTGATTGCTATATTCGTATATTTCGATCCTACACAAAGAATTCAACCAAACTCCAAATACTTTGCGAAAACTCCTTTCGCAACTATTCAAAGATTATATTTGCAAGAACGTATTAAGCAAATAAAACCCAGAGTCTATAAGGTTTATCCTCTTAGCCATGTGATGGTCAAACCACGACCAAACGGACTTGCAAAACACGGTGCAAGTATCACATGCTTTTAGGACCGGAACCCATAGACCCCCCGTTTATTCGCACAACGAACTCGCAAATAAACAATCAAACCACTATATGCTTGAGCATTCTCTTTTTGCAACAAATGCAAAAAGCCTGGCCCCAAGCACATTCCAAACACTTTGCGAAAGAATACTTTTCGCAAACAACTCAAAGACGTATTTGCAAAAACCATTAAGCAAATATCCAACGAATCTATGAGTCTGATCCTCCTAGCCATGTGATGGTCAAACCATGACCAAACAGACTTGCAAACACAACGGTGCAAGTATCACATGAACTTAGGATCGAAACCCATAAACAAATTAAATCAAATCAGAGTGCATGAGCTCTCTAATTGCAACTCCTGCAATTCTCTAGCCCCATGCACTAAACACTTGCTTGAGCTCTCTCCGTTTGCAACCCGTGCAAATATAGCTCCAAGCAATACCAAATAAACGCAATAAGATTTTGTTTGAAAAACAAAAACAAAGCATGAAGCTTCATCTATTGCAACACATGCAAATGAATGAACTTCACGCAAAAGCCAACGCATTAGCTTATCCTATTTGCAACGAATGCAAATCAAAGCACAATGCGAAAAACTCCAAGCACAAGCTTGACCTATTTGCAACGAATGCCAAATAGAACTTATGCAAAAACCAAGCACGAGCTTCACCCATTTGCAACACATGCCAAATGGTTAGCTCCATGCACAAACCAAATCCAAATAAGATTTGAGCTCGAGGACTACAGGATTGAGATCACCAACAACGATAAAGCTTAAAGCAGGAACTCAACCCCTCTTAATAGTACGGCGCTAAAACTAGACACAAAGCTAGGAAAATCCTTAGCCTATCTAGTTATACCTTAGCCGCCGCTAGCAATCCCCTTTGGGGTCTTTATGATTTCCAATCAACTTGTACCCCCGGGATCAATACTGCACTGTCTCTTGAAGTCTTTATGATCTTCGATCATCTTATCTTCAAGATCATCACCCAGCTCTATAAGCTTGTTCATCTCTTTCATCCTTGGACTTAACCTGGCTCATTTATCACTCATGAAAAATGGTTAGTCCAAGATGCATGGTTGTCTCAATCATCTAAGCACTCCATTAACACATAATGGATACCACTTATATCAATTGAGCACAGCCTAAATCTATTCAATGAATTTATATGTGTCTTGAGCATATGATGCAACTAAAGCTTCATAATACTCAAGAACTCTTCATTTGCCCTTAATCAATCAAAAGAACACCATCAACACATGATACAATGTTCTTTGATGATTAGAAGACAAGTGAACTCAATTTAAACATTCATTTAAATTGATATGTTTCAATGTATTGATCCTTTATATAAATGGAGTGACGAATAGATCAATACATCGATACATCAAGTTCAAGTGTGAACTCCCCCTAAATATGTGCATCCATGTAATATATGAATTTGAAACATAATGCACATTTTGTGGTTAATGCAATGGAGAATTCAAACTTAAACTTGAATCCAAAGTATGCAATTAATACTAGAATGAATATGCATACATACCTTGGGTTTTCCATTTTCCATCCAAATATGAGACTACTGAATGTAACTCAGTAAACATGTTAGTCTCAATAAGATTAGATTTGTCATTAAACAGAGATTAGACATTAATCTAAACCAATCACCAAAACCAAATGGAGCTTGAACTTACAATCTCCGCCTTTTTGGTGATTGATGAAAAATCCACTATTAATTCACTATTTGGATGAAAAATGATGCAAAAGGTTTTGAAGGTCAAATCCGAATTAGGCAATTTAAATTTGAAAGCAAGATAAATTTTCCTTTTGCAATAAACACTCCTTCTTCTTGACAAATAAAACAAATAAAACACAAAGAAGAAGGTGGCTCTTATACCAAAGAAAATCAAAGAAAGCGGCTCTTATACCACTTAAAACTTTTACCATTTGCAAAACCAAAGAATGTGGCTCTCATACCACATTTTGAAGATAAAGCAATTTTGAACACAAGGGAGGTGGCTTTCATACCACTCAAACCAAATTTAAAAACTTTCGCATAAGATGCAGAAGTTCTCCCCTTTTGGCAATTCCCCTTACTCCCCCTTTTTGGCACAATCCCCTTTTTCAAAGAGGCAAAGAACTTAAATCATCCAAAAGGCAAAGTAGGGAATTAATAGCACTCAAATTCTCCCCCTTTTGGCATTAAACACCAAAAATGGAAACCAATCCAAAAAGGAGATACCACATGTAAACACGAGTGCCAGGGAAGTAGAGAGAAATCAATTCTCCCCCTTTTTCAAATGAAGGTCATAAAAGAATTATCGAGAAATCACATGACCTTGGCAATGAATTGAAGGATTAACTTGAATCAAAGATTTTTGCAAACATTTGAGATTGATACCAATTTTAAAACTTGATATCAATTGCACGAAGTCAAAAAGGTTTGCACTATTTGAAATATGACCTTAAAGAGCAAAGCAATTTTAAAAGAGGCCATATTTTGAGTTTGGATACCACTTTGTAAAATTAAGCTCAGAGAGTCAAGTAAGGGTATCACACGGGTTAGTTGAAACTAATTCAAATAACGAACCTCATTTTATTAGGCTTTACAATAAACACATGATTCTCTTGAAGAATCTTGAATTTTGCCTAATTGGGTAATATGAGAAACCCAACACACATGTCACTTGAGAAAGGAGATATCATTTTAAAATCTATCTCAAGTGTTGTGCTAGAAAATCTTCTTTCAATAAAGAGCATTCGAAAGATTTCAATGAAGAACAATGCTCAAAAGGAAATCTCCTTTAAATGTATTTCAATTCATAAAGAATCTCACACCGAGAATTCTTAAGCGAATGAACTTACAATTGAAGCTTAAGGAGAACCCAACCAAGAAAGAATGTGAGTATCAAAGAAATGCTACAAAGAGGCAACAGATACCACTTGTAGGAAACAATAATATACATTGATACCACTTGTGAAATTGAATTGCAAATAGACAAGGATATCACTTGAAGGAATAAACACTATCCTTAATGATACCACTTGTTGGCTTGATACCATTTGTAGACATCAATCAAGAATGATGCCACTAGTTAAGATCAATTAGCCAATGATACCATTTGAAAGAAAATCGATAAGCTTGAAGGGTATCAGAGCAATAAATGCTGACAGGTATCAGAGCAAAAGCAAATACAGACGAAATCTAAATCACAAAAATTTAGAAAGGAATCAGAGCTGAAAACCTTTGAGAACAAGCAAAGGGGTGCAAAGAAACCACTTGTAAAGATCAACCCTTTTGCAATCAAATTTAGCTCAAAACTGATACCACTAGAAAACACTTCAAATAATTTTCAAATATTTTGAAATTTTGCAAAAATATGCTTTGGGATAGCAAGAATCTTTTCCAAAAAGAATTCTTGAAAAAGGAAGTACCATTTTAAAGTTATCCCAAAACAAAATCCAAAAATCTGAAATTTTCAGACTTTTCAGACTTTTGTCTGCCAGACCGGCACTACCGCGCACACAACGCCGGTAGTGCCGAGGTCCGGTACTACCGCCGTTTAGATGCGGTAGTGCCGACTTTGGCACAACTGAGTCTGAAACTTTGCAATTTTTGTCAAATTTTGATCAAATGAAGTCCAAATGATTTGAAATTTTCAGGAAACCAACATTGGACTATTTTGAAGGTTTTCAAATAACTTTTGCTTTAAAAGAAATTTTCTTTTTAACTCAATTTTGGCGAAATGCGCTTTGAGGCATAAAAATGAAATCGAAACTAAAAAAATCCTCAAAGTGCAATTTCAACTCGGATTTCATTTTCAATTGAACCCTCATGGCTTGAAGGATATGAAATACCTTTTTGAAGCCATGACCACTTATAAAACAATGAAATCCAATTTGAAAGCCAAATCCTATATTAGGCTCTTTTGAGTTGAAAACAAGAATTTTGAGTCAAAATAGTTTTCAACATAGGATTTTCAATTTGGAAGCTTGTAAAACATTTGAAATACATAGTATAATGTTTTTACAAAGCTTTTAGCAAATTTAGGCAATTTGAACATGATTTTTGACTTTAGTCCAAGGAAAGTTCTTTTGAAGAACCAAATTAAATTTAACAAATTCAAATACAATCAACACAAAGAATCAAATCCAATTTAAGAGAATGGGATAAGAATTAGAGATTTGAAACTTTATGTATGAGTTTGAAATACCATTTTGAACAAAGATACGGCAAAGAATCTAGTCCAAATGGCGAAACTCACAAAGTGCAATAATATGATCAATATTATTCAAACTAGTTTTTCGGGCGAGTTTCAAAATCAAATAACTTTTGATTGGTTGGTCTTTTGAAAATCTTTTGAACACGAAAAGTGTTAAGAATGACCAACACTAGGATTTTTGCATTGAAATTATTTTTAAAAACTTTTTACTTCTTAAATTTATAAAAATTATAAGTTTAAATCCAAAACAAGATACTTCTATCTAGATTTTGGGTATAAATCTCATTTTCTTTGTAAAATAGATTTTGTGAAACCAAAACCTTTGAAAAACATTTTGAAGGCATTTGTTATACATTTTTCAACTAGTTTTTCAAAAGATTACTAATAGATTAGCAAACTTTGAGTTTTGGCTAAATGGTTTGATTTTGAAAATTTATATATGCACTTATATAAATATGGGCACATGTAGGGATGTGATACACATGAATATGAATTAGCACTCCCCCTAAATGTGCCACTACTAAACTTGCTCAAGATTTGCAATAAAGAACAATTGTAACAAGCAAGAGCAAGAGCTATCAACAAGCAATTTAAATTGATTTTGCATGAAACTAATGCACCTAAACCTACACAAGGCTAGAAGCAATAATGTAATCAATTTAAATACTTGTTACCGAAATGGCATTGGCTTAAGATTTTTTTGATCATCTTCATGCTTGGCACTACTTGTAGGAGATGACATCCTTCTTCTTATGGAGGTCAAGCGTCCAATCCATCTCGTACCACCTAAAATCTTTTTAGGCGGTTTTTGGTACCCAATCCTTGTTGGGTCCAACAATGTTAGTCACAATAGATTTAGGAACCCAAATGGCCCTAAAATTAGCATTTTTAACTTGACTAACACGACTAGAACTAGGTTTGCGAAAATTATTCCTCCTAGGCAACATGTTTGGAGTGAAGTGAGATGGCTTTGGAGGATAAGCATGATTAGCAAACCTATTTCTAGTTTGATCCATTCTAAGCATATGATAATTGAAATTATGCATTGGCTTAGTGGATCTAGCAAATCTAGCAAATTGTTTGCTATTGTTATTTCTCCTAAGCAATTTATTGGAATTGCTTTGAGTGGGCTTAGGAGTCCTAACAATTTTAGCAAATTCATTTCTAGATTTATTCTTCCTATGCAAATGAATATTTTCATTTTTAGCGGGCATAGGGGGCAAAGTATATCTAGCAAATGGTTTGCGATACATATTTTTCCTAAACACATATTTTTCATTGTGTTGCATAGGTTTAGGAAAATTTGCATTTCTAGTAAAACCATTTTTAGATATATTTCTCCTAGGCATATGATTATCATTATTTTTGAAGCACTTAGGAGAATTGACAAACTTGGCAAATACATTGCCATTTTTGTCTTTCCTAAGCAAATAATGATTTTCATGAATAATAGGCTTGGGAGTCATACCTATGGGACAATCCTTACCAATATGTCCCTTTTCCCGGCAATTGAAGCACGTTTGGCGATATGGGCTCTTCTTCTTTTGTTTGTTGTGCTCCTTGCCGGTCCTCCTCACGGTTGGTGGTGTGGCCTTGTTGTCCACTTTGTTTTGGCACTTGGAGGCGAAGTGGCCCATCTTGTTGCATCCGAAGCACTTGACCTTGTTGGAGTGTCTTCCATTGTGCCTCGTCTTGCTATTCTCCCTCTTGGAGTTGTAGCCGAGTCCTCGTCCATCTTGAGGATGATCTTGTGTGCTCAAGATCTCGTCGAGGACGGCTTTTCCTTTGACGTACCTCCTCAAGTCATCTTCCAACTTGATGACTCTAGCCTTGAGCTTTTCATTTTCTTCTACAAGATTAGCATCTAAACACGTAGAAGAGCTAGAAGCAATACTGTTAGCGCAACAAGGCAAATCATCGCTAGAGGTGGATATGCTTTTATTAGATGAATTGTTTGGAATAGAAATTGTGCAAGGAAATTCATCTACTAAATTACATTGAGTATCAATATCCACCCTAGACTCGGTGAATTCCTTGAGAAGGACTTTTTCATGATTTTCTTTTAGGAAATCATAATCCTTTTGAAGTGAGTCATGCTCAAGCTTCAAAAGTTTATACTTTTGTTTTTCCTTCCCAAGAAATTCATTGAGCTCCTCTAGCATATTGAACAATTCATCATAAGAGGGCTCACCTTCATCATCGTCGCTATCACTTACCTCATTCTTACCTTTCGCCATAAAGCAACGAATTTTTGATATGAGTGAGTGTTCATCGTCGCTTGAGGCATCGGTTGAGGTAGACGGCGTAGTCGGTTCTTTATCAAATGATGTAGACGTTGAAGAATCATCAACCGACATCTGATCATCTATGCAATCCTCAATTGGGGATGTGGACACTTCATATAATTCTTGAAGCTTAGTCCACATTTCATGGGCGCTGTTGAGATTGCATATTTGATTGAAAACATCTACGCTCACAAAGCTAAATAAAGCATTAGTAGCTTGAGCGTCGAGATGTAAGCATTTCTCTTCTCCTTTAGTTGGAGCAACTTCGTTTAGACGAAGAGAAAAGCCTACATCTACGATCCACCATATTTGGGGGCTCATGGATTTAAAATGCAAAATCATAAAGCATTTCCATGAGTCATAATTGGATCCATCAAGCATGGGTGAATTGTGAGAGTGCACTAAACCTCTAGTCTCCATCCTTTTTACTCTCTAGACGGTAAAGCCTAAAATGAGAGTGACCGTGGCTCTGATACCACTTGTAGGGTCGAGGATGCGCCTAGAGGGGGGGTGAATAGGCGTTTTAAAAATTCTTCTTACTAATCGAGGATCGCCTCTAATTACCCCTATGTCAAAACCTACACAAAGATTATGCGCAAGCGGAAGATTAAGGTTTTGACAATTAAAGCCTAAATCAACTAGGCTCACTAGTGCACTAACTAAATAAGTCTCTAATTAGAATTGCTAGGTTGATCAAGCAAGCTACACTAAGCAATTCTATTCACAATCAAGCAATTGATAATATTGCAATAAAGTAAATGCTTGAATGTAAAAGGGCAAGAGACACAAAACTTTTTACCGTGGTTCGGAGCAAACCCTCCTACTCCACGTTGAGGAAGTCCAACTCACTTTGGACCGGCCCACTCACTTGAGCCTTCACCTCGAATCCACTATGGTTGCTTTTCACCTCGCCGGGTAGGCTAAGCACCAACCTTCACAAACTTTCGCCGGGGCTTCTCACAAACCTCGAGAGCTCCCGCAAGACAACGCACCGACGCTGCCTAGGAGGCCACCACCTCCAAGAGCAATAGGATGAGCACTCCGCTCAAGCTTCACCGAACGCACCTCCGCGTCTCCGGTGATCACCTAGTGCAACTCATGCAACTAGGGTCCTCTCAAACTCCCTCTAATTGCAACTCATGCAATTAGAATCTCTCTTGAGCTCAAAACCAAATTGGAAGAGGTAAAACCATGCAAACCCTCCCACAAACTCAAACCAAGGCTCAAGAGGACTCAAAGCACCAGCAACAACCTGCCCTTGCCCCCCAAGGGGGTCTTATATAGCCTCCCATGCCAAAACTAGCCGTTGGGGGCAAAACCCACGAAAACTCAGCAAAGTCGGCACTACCGCCCTCATAGGGCCGGTAGTGCCGCCCCCAACCCAACGGTCGGCTAACGGCTATATTCCCGGCACTACCGCAGGCAAACTGCCGGTAGTGCCGCTCGAGCGGCAGTACCGGCCCCACTGGGCGGTACTGCCGGCCTCAGGGCACAGAACAGAACACCCCGTTCTGTTAAAAAGCTACCGGGGTTAAACCCCCGGTACTGCCGCACCACCGGCAGTACCGACCCCACTTGGGCGGTAGTGCCGGCCAAAAACTCAGAGCACGCCGCTCTCTGGAAAACAGCTACCGAAGTATTAGGGCCGGTAGTGCCGACATGAGCGGCAGTACCGTTCCCATAAGCGGCCTCGGCCAGATTACGCCCTACTACCTCCAGAGTGCTTATCGAGAGAAAAACCAGTTTTTTGCTAAAAACTTTTCTCCAAAACAACAACCGATAATCCTTTGAGCCAAAAAGGTGATCAAACCACGATCACACTTAGTTGCAAAACACTTTTGCAACACCACTAAACCATGCTCAAAGAATTCAACGAAACTCCAAATACTTTGCTAAAACACCTTTCGCAACTATTGAAAGATTATATTTGCAAGAACGTATTAAGCAAATAAAACCCAGAGTCTATAAGGTTTATCCTCTTAGCCATGTGATGGTCAAACCACGACCAAACAGACTTGCAAAACCCGGTGCAAGTATCACATGCTTTCAGGACCGGAACCTATAGACCTCCCGTTTATTCGCACAACGAACTCGCAAATAAACAATCAAACCTCTATATGCTTGAGCATCCTCTGTTTGCAACAAATGCAAAAAGCCTGGCCCCAAGCACATTCCAAACACTTTGCGAAAGAATACTTTTCGCAAACAACTCAAAGATGTATTTGCAAAAACCATTAAGCAAATATCCAACGAATCTATGAGTTTGATCCTCCTAGCCATGTGATGGTCAGACCATGACCAAACAGACTTGCAAACACAACGGTGCAAGTATCACATGAACTTAGGATCGAAACCCATAAACAAATTAAATCAAATCAGAGTGCATGAGCTCTCTAATTGCAACTCCTGCAATTCTCTAGCCCCATGCACTAAACACTTGCTTGAGCTCTCTCCGTTTGCAACCCGTGCAAATATAGCTCCAAGCAATACCAAATAAACGCAATAAGATTTTGTTTGAAAAACAAAAACAAAGCATGAAGCTTCATCTATTGCAACACATGCAAATGAATGAACTTCACGCAAAAGCCAACGCATTAGCTTATCCTATTTGCAACGAATGCAAATCAAAGCACAATGCGAAAAACTCCAAGCACAAGCTTGACCTATTTGCAACGAATGCCAAATAGAACTTATGCAAAAACCAAGCACGAGCTTCACCCATTTGCAACACATGCCAAATGGTTAGCTCCATGCACAAACCAAATCCAAATAAGATTTGAGCTCGAGGGACTACAGGATTGAGATCACCAACAACGATAAAGCTTAAAGCAGGAACTCAACCCCTCTTAATAGTACGGCGCTAAAACTAGACACAAAGCTAGGAAAATCCTTAGCCTATCTAGTTATACCTTAGCCGCCGCTAGCAATCCCCTTTGGGGTCTTTATGATTTCCAATCAACTTGTACCCCCGGGATCAATACTCTGGCTGTCTCTTGAAGTCTTTATGATCTTCGATCATCTTATCTTCAAGATCATCACCCAGCTCTATAAGCTTGTTCATCTCTTTCATCCTTGGACTTAACCTGGCTCATTTATCACTCATGAAAAATGGTTAGTCCAAGATGCATGGTTGTCTCAATCATCTAAGCACTCCATTAACACATAATGGATACCACTTATATCAATTGAGCACAGCCTAAATCAATTCAATGAATTTATATGTGTCTTGAGCATATGATGCAACTAAAGCTTCATAATACTCAAGAACTCTTCATTTGCCCTTAATCAATCAAAAGAACACCATCAACACATGATACAATGTTCTTTGATGATTAGAAGACAAGTGAACTCAATTTAAACATTCATTTAAATTGATATGTTTCAATGTATTGATCCTTTATATAAATGGAGTGACGAATAGATCAATACATCGATACATCAAGTTCAAGTGTGAACTCCCCCTAAATATGTGTATCCATGTAATATATGAATTTGAGACATAATGCACATTTTGTGGTTAATGCAATGGAGAATTCAAACTTAAACTTGAATCCAAAGTATGCAATTAATACTAGAATGAATATGCATACATACCTTGGGTTTTCCATTTTCCATCCAAATATGAGACTACTGAATGTAACTCAGTAAACATGTTAGTCTCAATAAGATTAGATTTGTCATTAAACAGAGATTAGGCATTAATCTAAACCAATCACCAAAACCAAATGGAGCTTGAACTTACAACCGCCACCGTGTGCTCCGCTTACTGAAAGGCCAGTGGAGCAGGGTCTTCACCTGCGTCATCGAGGTCATCTTCGCGACGTTCCTTAAGCCGCTGCTCCACCAGCTTGGACACGACCTGGCAATCCGCCAGATCATGCCCGTTGGTCCTGTGGATGGGGCAGTAAGGTCTGCCCCCGTCGTCTTCTCGGCGGGGTGAACGGCGATCCCCACGGTCGCCGCGCGGGTCTCGGCGATCACCCCTCCTGTCCCGGCGATCGTGCTTTCGGGGCTTGGTCTCCGGCTCAGCGACTAGGACCTCTCCGGCGTCGACCTCTTTGCGCTTCTTCTCTTTCTTGTGATCAGAAGCCTTTGAGGTTCCTACCTCGCTGTGGCCGGACGGCCCCGCCGTGCGCTCCCGGGTCTCCGCCGCCCTGGTGCACTTAAGTGCCAGGGAGAACAGCTCGGAGGTGGTCGAAATGGTGCGGGTAGCCATCTTCTCCCGCATCTTCTGATCTCGAACCCCCCTCCGGAAAGCGATAATCACCGATTGCTCAGAGATCCTGTAACACCCCGGCTTCTAGTAAGCCCAGAATGCCACCAAACATAGACCATACAGCAATTAATACCATAATTTAAGGTAAATTACAGCAAGTAATCAGTTTGAATTATTGGAAATTTCGACAGCATCTCCTTTGTTTTAGCATGATCTTGCGCAATCATAATAGCATAGCAGAATATGACATAATATGAAACATCTAAAACAGCAATAATAAGCGACACGGAAGCAATATAAGTCCACTTTAAGCATCCCAAAGTCATCATTAGCCAAATGAAACGAATAAGGCAATCCTAGCACACATCTAAACCATAAACATCAATGGTATCACATTAAGTTCATTGTCATGACTCCAAATGATTCCATTGTGGAATCAATTAGTGAACTACGTGGAGATGTGTGACTATTCCCCTTTTCCCTCATCTTAGATCTCAAGGTACCTAAAAACAACATAAAACACAAGCGTGAGTTCAAAACTTCACAAAGTGTATTGTAATGGAAAAACAAAGATCAAGTCAACAAACCATCATCACCAACCTCCGTATAATCATAACACAACATGGTTAGCATTCCAAACCTCTTTTAAGCATCCATGTATTCATCTCGTGAGCAACTCATAAGTATTCACATCGTCATCTCATAAACATCATCATATACATATTTCATTAATGCAATGCAATGCAATGCACATGTCTCCTTGAAACTCATACCGGTATGGTTGAGTGCACACCGTCGGCATGCACCCTTTTCCCTCCCATCCGAAGATGGAGGGTGCCTATCACTCGCTTCCATTCACCACGGTGGATGGAATCACGATATGAGTCTTACTCAAGAATAGCCCCGGATTAGTCATAACGGTTCTCACCGACCCTCGGAATAGTTATGACTTATCTCGCTACCGACCATGAAAGTATGCCATGTATGCAAAATGGACAACAAAACGTGCCCATGTATAGAGTATTGCATATCATCACATGGCGTGTAATCCGCTTATCAACAATAAGTACATTTAAATCATGGCATAATGGCTTCATATCAAGCAATACATGTAATTCATGGCAAGACAACATGTTATCTATTCCAAATACTATGAAGCACAACTAGCAACACATATAGCATACAATCCACACAACACACTTGCCTTCAACCGGCACGGGTAGCGAGAGGTTGAGGCACTCGAGCACACCACCTGCAAACACGTGCCACACACTCCGTCGGAGTCCACAAAACAGCACACATAGAACCCACTACCCGACTTAACACAACTCCTAAAATCAGAAAACAGCAAATCTGTCCCATCGGGACAGCAGCCTTCCAACGGGCATAACTTCTGTTCTAGGACTCCAAATTGAATAAGCAGTACATCCTCGCATAGCTTAGGAAAATTTCCAACTTTTTCTAGTTATAGAGAAAGACTAATTCGGACTCTAATGTTGTTTAATCTAACGTTGAACACGAACTGTCCCAATCTCGTCACAGATTTGACAGCGCTCGGTAAAACAGCCATATCTCCCCAAACGGCTGGGCGGATTTTAACTTTCTTTATATGCACGGAAAGATAATGAAATTATCTACAACTTCCTAAAAGTCCGTACGGTCAGATTCAAACTCTAAATTGGCGAAAACGCCTGCCTAGTTCAGGTTCCCAATCTGCCCAGAACCAAAAGCGTGGTACAACTCTAGTTTTTCATCAATTCTACCCCATGGCAGCACCTCCCATGATCCAAAAACATGGAAAACCCCCTCTACAACAGCATAAGATCTACCCCACAAGGTTCCCCCATTACCTTCTTGAAGAATCGCAAAACAACCGCTTCTCCTCGCGCGATCTCCACCCGATCTCCTCCTCCCACCGGCTCTCCTCGTCGCGGATCATCCCACTAGCGAGGACAGCACCACGACGCAGCGTGGCAGTGGAAACGACGCAGCAAGGGTTGGTGGGGTGGGAGAGGTGGAGGTGAGGAGAGGAAAGGCTAGAGAGGAGAGGAGACAAGGAGGTGGGAGGGGAAGGGTGCGGCGCCAAATGGGGAGGGGAAGGGGCTAGGGCAGCAGGAAAACTCCCCCTCCTCACCCCCACATGGGCCAAACAAGCCCCACCAACCAGCCCAAGAAAGTTCCCCCAAGCCCAACACATCCCGGGACGACCCAGCCGAAAACAGCCCGAAGCAGCGTTAAAACATCAGGCCGTAGGGTTCTAATTGCAAATTTCATGCTTTCTAAGGTTATGCAATCCCGTAGTATCACATTCTTCCCCCTTAACCTGGATTCGACCTCGAGATCTTACACGTCAACTCTAAAACCATGCCCACTAGGACTCATCTTCTTTTGTTCTCAACACACCCATGCAAAGACTCAAGCATTAACAACGACAACTCAATTCTCCAAATCCATCTATTGACAAGAGTGACTTGACTTAGCTTAGCTAAGCACAACTTGACATGATTCCTCATTTACTTCAATCTCTATCATGATTCACAAACTCCGAATGATACAATCATCTTGAAACACATCCCTTTTTCATCATTAGTATTAAAGCAGGTCAACCGAGGTTCCAAACTTGAACCCCCAAAAGACCATTCACGCAAAACCCCATCTCTTCCAATTATTTGACCCCTTTTATAAGGAATCAAAATTTACTAATGTCATCTTCGCTCATAGCCTACATCAACCATACTTTCCTTTCATTGCCAACCACATTACACTTTTCATTCTATCCTCTCCCGGGCCATAACGCACACGGGGACGTCTAGCTAAGACAATGTCCACGACAAAGCATTTTACATCACAATTTCTATAACATTTGCTTCCACCCAACGATACTTTCAAACCAAATTCAAATCACGACATCAACAATCTCCATCATCATCCACCCTCACTAATGTCCAGCACCTAGCCCAAGTTAGGGGACCGTAACTCACTGCAAATCTCAATTGGCACTTTTCCCAGAGGATGTCGCCCTCACAAACCATTCACACAAACAACGAAGCCCACGAGTATAGCTCTTAGATTATACTCAACAATAACCCGAGGCCCTTCTTATTCTCGCTCTATCAATAGTGCAAAGAAAGTACGATTCTTTTGAATCCAAGTAGACCACATACAACAACTCGAACCTCAAAAGCGCCACAAATCACTTTGGAAAGAATCGATAACATTGAAAGACCACCCTTTTGCTTTTCCTAAGTCAAGCGCAAAGGAAAACTCAAATCTCCAATCAACGATACAATTGCATCAGGGAGCACTCAAACAAATAAAGACTCCACAATTCTCTTGACGGAAGTTCTCAACAACTAAAGACAACTCGACTCGCTTTCTGCAGCCAAACTTTTCATTTTAACCAAAATCAACATCTTGGAAGAGAAGCGCCACAAAAACTCGAAGAAAGGGAAACTCAAATCCCTTGCATAACATAACCAAAATACCAGCATTTATACATTCATTCCTTTTCATGCTAGAGAGCAATGGAAATCTCGATTCATAACACGAATCACGAATTCTTCAAGAGCACTCGGATTAGTCATATGTCTCTATATGACTTTCTCAGCCCTGGCTCAACAACTCTTTTATGCTTAAAAAGCGATGTCATGAATCTTTTTTTCACCATTTATTAAATCATGTAACCCACGATACCCATTAACCATTCACAAAGAGACTTCATTCTCTTTGTCACATGATTGACCACCAACAACATCGATGGTTGCTCAAATTCGCATAAACTATGTGCGGCGTTAAGCGAAAAATACCATATCTCATCACAACCCAACAACCACTTTGCCATAATGCGCATAAAAACATCGATTTTAACCAAGGCCAATAACGAAGATAGCATCAACTCTCCAATCAAACATCTACGCCTAATAACCGCTACCAATTCTCTTAAAGAGAAAGGAAACACATTCCAGTGGAACATTTTACCAACAAAAACACTTATGAAACAATCATAAGATTCACCTTTTGAAAACGCCACAAAAACCACACACGTTTCCCAAATCAATCCAACTCTAGTCACGATAGAATTACAATTTAAGCGCTTAACTCCGGGATTACCAAAGATAAATCAGTTGAGCGGCTAAAGCGTCCACTCCAACGCTTTGGGTGTTAACCCAAACTCATAGCATAGACTAAACAGATTAGCTAAACTCAAAGATTGGCATGGTTCAAAACCACACCACATTTGGAACCCATAGCAGTTACTTCAAATACTACTCTTTCATCCATATTTCCAATCATCGAGTCAAGTTTGTAACTTGACAAAATGCCACTGTCAGTGAAGATTTTATTGCACACTAATCAAAGGCGCCTAAACAAAGAAGGCGAGGCACTCCCAGAAAATTTATACATTCATTTGAATCAAGTAAACCTTCAAAAGAAAGTTCGACTCAAATCCACCATTACTCGCATTCCAATACTCTTAGCCAATACGGATGTCATAATCACCCCAAATCCGAGAAGTCCAACACTGTTGCCACAAGCTACAACATCTGCTCTTGATAAAATCACTTTTCTTATTCATATAACCATAATTGATTATATTACCAACGAACCGTAGACCATATCTACCGTATGACAACCAGCAGGAGAACCACGTTCTCACAACTCCGGCAATTAACTTATCGATTAATCCAACATATCCACATATCAACAACTTCTTTTGGTCTACTAACCATGACGAACCATTATTCATGCAACTTATTATCCCAAAGCGTAGCACACATCTCTTTACAATTATTCCGGTGTAATCAACAATTACCACAGGAATAATCCTAAGTCACATATTCCATATCACCCGTTCATTCCACCAACAATTAATACTAACCACGCGACACGATCTCCACTAGACATCCCTCATAAATCCGTATCCCAAGCAGGACATCATCAAGAATAATTCAACCTTTCCTACAATCATTCCATATATCCTCATTAATTGATTACACGTATTTTAAGTCATATTGTTTGACCCACAATATTAATCGACCACCAGCTACAATAGGCGAATTTCACACCATCTTCTTGCTATAACAAGTTCATCAACCGAGACATTATATGCTAACTAATCTCAAACATCCATTAGATTCCATAACCCGCATCACTTTGCACACACCACTAATCAACTTTCACCTTGGATCACGCCTCGTTTAATCATCTCTTATCAACACTATATTTTAGTTTATCTTTAAACAAACAACAATTCACTTTAACCAGAACCACCAGCTCATATCATCCGAAAACTCTAACTTCGTCATGCACTTAACTTAAACATCCGCGTGAATCACGCCTCTCTAAGGAAACCATAATTGCTCGAGAAAAGAACAACACTCAAAACACCTTTCCTTCCGAAAGCTCAACCATAAATCACAGAGAAGTCAACTCTTAAATTCCCAAATGCAGACACATAACTACTCCACAACTCTAAAGATCAACAACTTCCGCGAAGGAAGATGGTTGCAAGAGAGGAAAACCCGACGATTAACCATTTTTTTCGAGATAAGGCCATAACCCCAAACTTCAAACTTTCACGAAACAAAGCGGTTTTTTCAAAGATGAATTCCCAAGCAAGTCATCATTGCGATCAAACACCACTTAGGCCCCGACAACCAAGGTCCGGCACAACACCACAATAACTCTTAAACCTCGGAGAAAGACAAACACAAGAATAAATTGAAAACTTTCTCCGTAAAGCAACCCGATCAACCATATCCTTTCCGACAAAACCTTGACACCTAAATCCATCGACTTAGATTTTTCATCGGAACTTCAATAACTTCTTTTCAAGTTGGAGAATGGTAACTCAAGAATCAATCTATAAGTTTCTCTATAAGGTAAACAACAAGTCAATTAGGCGTCAAAGTTGGCAAAGCGACCAAAAGAGGCGCAACCCTAAATTCTTCTTTTTGTCTTCAACCAAAGAAGACAAAACCTAAACCACCAAAGAACTATCGTGAGCATCCAAAACCGAATACTTTTCTTTTATTTCAACCAACCAAAAACCAACCAACTACCCAATCTCTGACGGAAAGGATAAGCACTCTCCCCAGGAGGTTAAAGTCCATCGGTGATGGCACTAACCGCCAAACCACCGTCAAACCCAACATTACTACAAACAACAGAAGGTGACCGAAACCCCTTTCGCACCACAACCCACATAATCTCAAAAGTATCAACACAATCAATTCTTTCATAAACATAGCAACATATATTACCAAATGTAACATTCAACATCAAAGCTTAAATACAACATTTAGCGTAAAGCAACGGTACCCATACCCATTCCTCTTTGTGCAGCAGTGTGTCAAGTTTTAAATTAATTATTCCACTTACACAAGTTTTAATGTTGCTATCCTATGGCAAAGTTTTAAGTAAAACCTAAGCCATGTTTTTAGGTTATCCCACTTCATATTTTAGTTGAACCTATAGTTATGACACTAAATACACATTCCAGGACCTACGACCGCTTCGATACCAAGCTGTAACACCCGGCTACAAGTAAGCCTGCACGCCACCAAACATAGACCATACAGCAATTAATACCATAATTTAAGGTAAATTACAGCAAGTAATCAGTTTGAATTATTGGAAATTTCGACAACATCTCCTTTGTTTTAGCATGATCTTGCGCAACCATAATAGCATAGCAGAATATGACATAATATGAAACATCTAAAACAGCAATAATAAGCGACACGGAAGCAATATAAGTCCACATTAAGCATCCCAAAGTCATCATTAGCCAAATGAAACGAATACAAGGCAATCCTAGCACACATCTAAACCATAAACATCAATGGTATCACATTAAGTTCATTGTCATGACTCCAAATGATTCCATTGTGGAATCAGTGCGTGAACTACGTGGAGATGTGTGACTATTCCCCCTTTTCCCTCATGCCGATCTCAAGGTACCTAAAAACAACATAAAACACAAGCGTGAGTTCAAAACTCGAGCAAAGTGTATTGTAATGGAAAAACAAAGATCAAGTCAACAAACCATCATCACCAACCTCCGAGAAGCACATCATAACACAACATGGTTAGCATTCCAAACCTCTTTTAAGCATCCATGTATTCATCTCGTGAGCAACTCATAAGTATTCACATCGTCATCTCATAAACATCATCATATACATATTTCATTAATGCAATGCAATGCAATGCACATATCTCCTTGGAAACTCATACAGGGGTATGGTTGAGTGCACACCGTCGGCATGCACCCTTTTCCCTCCCATCCCGAAGATGGAGGGTGCCTATCACTCGCTTCCATTCACCACGGTGGATGGAATCACGATGTAGGTCTTACTCAAGAATAGCCCGGATTAGTCATAACGGTTCTCACCCGACCCTCCCGGAATAGTTATGACTTATCTCACCGACCGACCATGAAAGTATGCCATGTATGCAAAATGGACAACAAGCATTACCCATGTATAGGAGTATTGCATATCATCACATGGCGTGTAATCCGCTTATCAACAATAAGTACATTTAAATCATGGCATAATGGCTTCATATCAAGCAATACATGTAATTCATGGCAAGACAACATGTTATCTATTCCAAATACTATGAAGCACAACTAGCAACACATATAGCATACAATCCACACAACACACTTGCCTTCAACATGAACGCGGTGTGAGAGGTTGAGGGCACTCAAGGCACACCACCTGCAAACACGTGCCACACACTCCGTCGAGTCCACAAAACAGCACACATAGAACCCACTACCCGACTTAACACAACTCCTAAAATCAGAAAACAGCAAATCTGTCCCGTCGGGACAGCAGCCTTCCAACGGCATAACTTCTGTTCTAGGACTCCAAATTGAATAAACGAGTACATCCTCGCATAGCTTAGGAAAATTTCCAACTTTTTCTAGTTATAGAGAAAGACTAATTCGGACTCTAATGTTGTTTAATCTAACGTTGAACACGAACTGTCCCAATCTCGTCACAGATTTGACAGCGCTCGGTAAAACAGCCATATCTCCCAAACGGCTGGGCGGATTTTAACTTTCTTTATATGCACGGAAAGATAATGAAATTATCTACAACTTCCTAAAAAGTCCGTGCGGTCAGATTCAAACTCTAAATTGGCGAAAACGCCTGCCTAGTTCGGGTTCCCAATCTGCCCGAACCAAAACGTGAAGTACAACTCTAGTTTTCATCAATTCTACCCCATGGCAGCACCTCCCATGATCCAAAAACATGGAAAACCCTCTACAACAGCATAAGATCTACCCCACAAAAGGTTCCCCCATTACCTTCTTGAAGAATCGCAAAACAACCGCTTCTCTCGCGCGATCTCCACCCGATCTCCTCCTCCCACACCTCTCCTCTCGCGGATCATCCCACTAGCGAGGACAGCACCCACGGCAGCGTGGCAGTGGAGACGACGCAGCAAGGGTTGGTGGGGTGGGAGAGGTGGAGGTGAGGAGAGGAAAGGCTGAGAGGAGAGGAGTCAAGGAGGTGGGAGGGGGGAAGGGGCGCGCGCAAATGGGGAGGGGAAGGGGCTAGGGCAGCAGGAAAACTCCCCCTCCTCACCCCCACATGGGCCAAACAAGCCCCACCAACCAGCCCAAGAAAGTTCCCCCAAGCCCAACACATCCCCGGAGCAGCCCAAAAAGCCCGAAAACAGCCCGAAACGCGTTAAAACATCAGACCGTAGGGTTCTAATTGCAAATTTCATGCTTTCTAAGGTTATGCAATCCCGTAGTATCACAGATCCGGGGGATCGTGTTTCGACAGTGGCTGAACCGCCGAATGAACTCCCTTAGGGACTCCCCCTTCATCTGTTCCAGGGCGTGGAGGTCGTCCTCCACACCCGGCTAGGTGTAGGAGCCCTGAAAGTTCGCGACGAAGAGGTCGCACAGTCCCTCCCACGAGTGCACGGAGCCTCGCGGGAGGTTCAACAGCTAGGAGCTGGCAGAGCCTGTTAGCGATGTCGGGAGGTAGTTGGCCATGATTTTCTCAGACCCTCCTGCGGCGCACACCACCGTGGTGTAGATCTGCAGGAACTCCTCCGGGTTGGTGGTGCCGTCATACTTCTCGATGGACGCGGGGCGGAACCTCTCCGGCTACGCAGCTTGGCGCAGGCGGAGGGAAAACGCCTAGCATCCAACATTGTAGGGGGAGCAGCGTCGCTCGCCTGCCCCTCGGCCCCGAGATGGGGTCGAGGAGTGCGAGTCTACGCTCTCCTCGGAGTCGAGGAGTGAGGTCTCCCCCCGACCGCTAGACATCGGGTGGCCAATGCGATGCTGCACGTGCGCACGACGCCCCCTAAGGACATCGCGCAAGTCACCATCGCGCTGGGACGTCCTTTCGTCTAAGCGGGCCCTCAGATCCCCATGGCCCCCCACCGGCCTGGGGGGACCATGAGAAGAAGTGGGAGCATGTGCACGCCCCTCAGACCGAGGGGCTGCAACTGCGGCGCCCTTTCCTTTGTCCCGGCCCTCGCGACCAGGAAAAGCTGTTGCCGGGCGGCTGGAGGCTTGCGCGTCGGTCGCGCGCAAGTCCTGCCGCCCGACGCCGGAAGCCCCCGGCTGATTTGCCGCCTCCACCTGCTGCTGGGCGGCATCCACTAGGCGGGCGATGTCCCGCAACCACGGGGCTGCCGGGGTTTCGCCTCCTAGCGCAACCAGGGGGTGATCGAGGAGCAGCCAGACCGCCTGAAGATTCCGTGCTGGGGTGTCGTCTCCCATCAGCAGACGTCGTAGGACGGGCTGTCCTCCTTGCGCGGAGGCACCACGCGTCCCTCCCTGGACGGAGGGACCCGGGGGGTCCGACGCCCTGGCTGAGCGCTAGGATCGGCTGCAGGCACTGCTCTCCTCGTGTAGGTCATCGTGCTTGGAGCGTGAAGCCGCCATGCTGACGGCCGTCAAAGCTTCTTGCAAACTTAGCAAGAAGGTGGAAGAAGAAAGGGCAATACAACCACAGAGCCCCCTACCTAGCGCGCCACTGTCAGCGTATGAGCTAACAGACCCCTTCTGAGATGGGGTGTAAGAAGTCCGGACGGGGGGCTTTCGTGGAGATTGCTCGAGTAACGGTGAAAACGAAGCGGATGAAGCTCACAAGAAGACACTCGGGTTTATCCAGGTTCGGGCCCTCCTAATGAGTAACAGCCCTAGTCCTGCTTGTGTTATTCCTACTTGTGTTCTTGGAGAAACCGAAAGAACAAGGGATCTGGGACTGAAAGACTCTCACCCCAAAGGAGAATGAACCAGTCTAAAGATCGAACCCCCTCTCCCATGCACCCAGCTACCTTTTATACTCGGGTTGGCTGGGGCGTGCGGGATTTACAAGAGTGCAGTACATTGAATACACTTGACATGCTGCATTTAATGCGCCTGTCACTGTTCTTTCAGCACACTTAATGCCCTGGCACAGCCGTCCTCTCCCCCGCCTCGGGACCCATGCCTGCCGGCTTCGCCCGCTCTGCCGGGGTGGGAAATTGCACCGTGACGTTATTGGTAATAATGGTGCGCGTTGGAAACACGCGCCACCATACTGTTGCCTTCATTACTCCCATTTAATGCGCACGATACGCAATAAATGTCTTTGACTTCCTGTGTGGCCGCACAGGTTACTAGGTGGCCTCGGGAACTGAGCGCCAGTGGTGTAAACTGGGCGCCGTACGTCCGCCAGGCGACCACCTTGCTGACCGACAGTGGCGTGGTCTGAACGCCACGTGTCCGCTGGGCGACCACACAGCTGACCGCCAGCGGCGTGGCCTGGTCGCCACCTGACCGATGTGCGATCACACAGCTAACCGCCAGCGATCACACAGCTGACCGCTAGCGGCGTGGCCTGGTCGCCACCTGTCTCCACTCGTTGGCGATCACACGCTGATCGCCGCCGCGTGGCTCGTCGCCACTGACCGGCTGGCGATCACACAGCTGACCGCTAGCGGCGTGGCCTGGTCGCCACCTGTCTCCACCTGTCCGCTGGGCGATCACACGGTTGACCGCCAGCGGCGTGGCCTGGTCGCCACCTGACCGCTGGGCGATCACACCGCTGACCACCAGCGGCGTGGCCTGGTCACCACCTGTCCGCTGGGCGATCACACGGCTGACCGCCTGCGGCTTGGCCTGGTCGCCACCTGTCCGCTGGATGGCCACCTTACTGACCGCCAGCGGCGTGGTCTGGATGCCACGTGTCCGCTGGCGGCTCTTACTGAAGTGTAGTGGGCACCCTTGTGTAGAATACGCCGACATATATCTTTTTAAATATTTAGATTAGATAGTACTACTTGTATTGCTTGAAAAATATTTATATAATGTGTGTTCGTCATCTCTTACAAATTTATGAATTGATAAATGGTAGTAGTCAATACTCAGTACACAATACGTAAATTCATCATTCATAAAAAATGAAAAAAAACTTTAAATACCTTTGCCGCTACCGTGATGCTGTTAACACTCCACATAGAAGCACACCAGGCCTGTCCTTTGGCTCTACCCAAGCCCAACTGCATTAGCCCCCTTTGATTGGCCCTCCTTTCCTCGGCTAGCCCCTTCTGTGCGCCTTTCGCCCCCTTCGATCGGCGGCTCGACAACTCCGCTAACCACCCTCGCTAGCTGTGGCCCTCCTCAGTCGACCTCCGTGCTTGTTGCATGGGGGTTGGGGCCTCAGGCCTCCTCAAGCCTCAACCAGCCACTGACACCTCCCCAACCTTGAATGCTTAGTTGACCACCCTCCTTAGCTTGGCTTGATTGCTTCATCGATCAGCACGCAAGGTGCTTGCCCCTCCTTGGTTGGTTGCTGCGCTCCGCTCTCCCCTTGGGCTCAAGGCTCAATCCTCCTCGACCAGCTGCCACCCTCACCTTGCCGCTCAAGCCTCCTTGGCTAGTTGCCACCCACAAGCTCGATTCAAGCATGGATTTCCAGATTTGGAAATTTGGGGGCAGTGGAATGAGGTCTTGTAGGTGACTTGGTGTTGGTTAGTGGGTTGGGTTGGTGTGAACCATGTGGCACATGGTGGTGTTGGCCCAGATCTCAGCCCATGTAATAGAGGTAAGTCCTTCTACCTCTAGACTCCAACCTTTCCTCTTTTCTTCTCCTTCCTGGTTTACTCCAATCTTCCTTGCCGGCTTGATGCTTCCATGGCATGGTGGTGCCCCACGATGGGTAGGGGGTGCTAGGGGGATACCCATGATTTCATTGGGGGTAGCATGTGCAGTAGCCCCTTTGACCCCTTTCTCAGTCAACCACTACCACTCCAGACCACTCTTATAGAGGTCATGACCACTCCCTTAGAGGTCACAACCACTCCCTTAGTGGTCACAACCACTTACCAAGAGGTCCTTATGTCATAACCACTCCCCAAGAGGTCACGACCACTTCCTTGTTGATCAAGACCACTGCCACAGTGGTCAAGACAACTCCATTGGAGGTCACGACCACTTCCCAAGTGGTCCTTAGAGATTATGACCACTCCCCAATAGGTCACAACCACTCTAGAGGTCACAAAGGTCATGACCACTCTAGGAACAGCCACGATCACTCAAACCTAATTGCACAAGACCAAAGTAAACACATTTTAAACTCAAACCTGGGCACCACAAGCTCAAATATAGCCAACTACTCATCACAAGCAAGAGTAGGCCACCACATGGTCTCTCAAATAGAGAAGTAACATCTAGATAAGTAGATAACATAAGATTCTTCACCAAATTTGTGAGCACACGTTAGTTTTCGACATCTGAGTTCTTTCTATTGCTTGATTGGCAAGAATTGCCAAGAACAATATGAACAATTTATTTATCATTGTATCTATGTTTAAAATGTGAAGATTTTTTGTTTGGCTACATCAATCTCTTCTGTGTAAAAGCCATGTAATATCTCATTAAGCAGTTTTCTGCTTGCAGTGGTGGACTAAGCAAGGGGTCAAGGGGTGCTAGGGCACACCCTACCCAAGACAAAATCATGGGTACCCCCTAGCACCCTTGCCCACAGTGGGGCACCACCACACCATGGAAGCTTCAAGCCGACCAAGAAGATTGGAGTTAACTGGGAAGGAGAAGAAAAAAAAGGAAAGGCTGGAGTCTGGAGGTAGAAGAAGGACTTACCTCTGTTACATGGGCCGAGCCAGCAATCTGGGCTAGCACCACCAAGAGCCACACGGTCCATGCCAGCCTAGCCCACTAGCCTCCACTGAGTCACCGACAAGACCTCACTTCCACTGCCCCCGATTTCCAAATTTGAAATCCATGATTCAATCGAGCTTGCGAGTGGCGGCCAGCCAAGGATGCTTGAGCAGCGATGTGAGGGCAACGGCCAGTTGAGGAGGACTGAGCCTTGAGCCCAAGGGGAGAGCAAAGGGCAGCAACCACCCAAGGAGGGCTGAGCGCCTCGTGCGATGGCCGTTGGAGCAATCGATTCGAGCTGAGAAGGGTGGCTGGCTGAACATTCAAGGCTGGGGAGATGAGGTCGTCGGTGGCCTGCTGAGGCCTGAGGATGCTTGAGGCCCTAACCCCCGTGCGACGAGCGTGGAGTCCGGTGTAAGTTCAAGCTCCATTGGTTTTGGTAATTGGTTTTAGATTAATGCTTAATCCTTGTTTAATGACAGATCTAATCTTTAATGAGACTAATATGTTTATTGAGTTTACTACTATTAGTCTAATATTTGGATGGAAAATGGAAAACCCAACGTACGTACTTATATTCATTCTAGTATCTTAATTGCATACTTTGGATTCAAGATAAAGTATGAATTCCTCCATTGTTTTAACATCAAAATGTGCATTATGTTTTCCAATCCATATATACATGGACGCACACATCTAGGGGGAGTTTCACACTATAACTTGAAGTTTCAATAGTATTGCTCTATTTCTTCACTCCAGAGATAAATGATCAATATTTTGAAACTAATACTTGAATATATAATTAACTTGCATAGTTTTAGTGTACTCATGGTAATATAGAAGAAACTCCAATGCGATCAAAATTGAATGTGTGCATATTGTTTCCAATCTAACTATGTATATGCACTTATCAAATGGAGTTTATTCTACAGTTGATGGTCTAGAGTATTGATCCCTTTCCATTCCACTCTAATATATTGGATCATTACTTGAAACCATCTAAATGAGTATATAAAAACTTGTGTAGTTAGTATATACTCATTTAAATTTAAATTGAGTTTGTTTGTATTATTAATTATTAAATAACACTTCATCATGTGTTGATGTTTTCCTTGATTAATTAAGGATAAATGGATAGTTCTTGAGTATAATGAAGCATTAGTTGCATCGATATACTCAATGCACATTTGAATCAATTCAAATTAATTTGGGTTGTGCTCAATCAATTTTGGAGGCATCCATTATGTGTTAATGGAGTGTGATAGATGATTGAAAAAACCGTGTTTGTTGGACTAATAGTTTTCCTTGAGGTTGTGGATGTAGATTTAGTCCAACAAGGTTGTGATGAAGAATCAGGATAAAAAAGACAGTATCATGTGTTGATGGGTATCAAGAGGAGATCTCG
Organism: Rhipidocladum racemiflorum; assembly: GCA_036346355.1. Taxonomy (NCBI): domain Eukaryota; kingdom Viridiplantae; phylum Streptophyta; class Magnoliopsida; order Poales; family Poaceae; genus Rhipidocladum; species Rhipidocladum racemiflorum. Next base: position 34,277,991 of record CM070588.1, read on the forward strand.
AAGAGAAGAGAACAAGAAGGTTCATCATGAATTGATGAATAAGAAAAGATGGATTGTGATCCCAGGAGAGAAGGTGATTGAAGATCATTAAAGCCTCAAAGGGGATCGCATGTGGCAAGGTGTAACTAGATAGGCTAAGGATTTTTCCTAGTCTTTGTGTCTAGTTTAGAGTCGTACTATTAAGAGGGGTTGAGTATTTTGCTTGCGCTTCATCATGTGTTGATGAACTCAGTCCATTCACTCGAGCTCAACCTTCTTATTTGGTTTTTGCATGGAGCTAACTATTTGGCATGTGTTGCGAACGGGTGAAACTCATGCATTGTTTTTTGCATGATGCTTTGATTTGCATGTGTTGCTAATAGGAGAAGCTCATGTATTGACTTTTGCATGTCCATATTTGCATGTATTGCAAATGTTGAAGTTCATGTTTAGTTCTCAAATTAAATTCTTATTTGATTTGGTATTGCTTGGAGCTAAGTTTTGCATACGTTGCATAAGGAGAGAACTCAAGCAATTTGGATTCTAAGTGGTTGCATGGAGCTACAGATTTGCATATGTTGCCAATAAAGAGCTCATGCACTTGCGTATGAATTGATTTGCTTGGAGCTAGAGATTTGCATGTGTTGCAAATAGAAACCTTAAGCAATTTGAGTTGATTTGATTGTTGCATGAAGCTATGAATTTGCATATGTTGCAAAAGGAGATAGCTCATGCATTATTGTTGATTTGCTATTTGCAAATGAGCGAGAGGTTGTGGGTTTCAATTCTAGATAACATGCGAAGAGGGCATTTGCAAATATGTTTGCAAAATGATGTGATCTTGTGGTGATCACCTCATGGCTAAGAGGATTGACTCTATAGTTTTTTTTTTGGTTTATTTGCAAATGCGTTTTGCTGATAATTTGGGGTTTAGTTGTGATTCTTTGGCGGATGAGAATTGCATTTACAAATGTGTTTTACAAAATATTGTGATCATGTGTTGATCATCACATAAATCAAAGAATCAATCTTTAAATGTTTGGAGAAAAGATTTTATTGAAAATCCTGTTTTTCTCTTAAGACCGGCACTACCGCAGTTATATGGCCAGTAGTGCTGAAAGTGTGGCAGTACCGCGGTCAGAGGCTGGTACTACTGGAGGTCGGCAGTACCACCTTAGTGGAGCAGTAGCTATTTTCCAAAGGGGCTGTTTTTGTGCCCAAGTCCTGGTCGGTACTACCGAGCTTGAAGGGCAGTACTACCAGAGGTGCGACAGTACTACCAGAGGTGCGGCAGTACCGGTCCAAAGCCAGCTGTAGCAATTTTCCAGAGAGGGTGCTCTGGAGGTGTTGCTAAGACTGGCATTACTACCCGTGGGGGCTGGTACTGCCGCTCAATGGTACTACCGGGAGTTTGCCTGTAGTAATACCAAGTTTCCTGTGCAACAGTTAATTTTTTAGCCGTTGGCAAGGAGGCTGGTACCACGAGCCCCAGAAGGGCGGTAGTATCAGGTTTGCTGGATTTTGCCCCCTTTTCCCCCATAACGGCTAGTTTTGGAGTGGGGGCTATAAAAGGATGCCAAAGGCTAGCATTTGGGGTCTGCTGAGCTTGTTGTGGTTTTGAGAGGCTTTGGGAGGTTTGTGCATATGTTGCACTTCTCAATTTGGTCTTTGAGCTAAAGAGTGAGCCTAATTGCATGTGTTGCAAATTAGGAGTGGATTGAGAGCCTCATTGTGCGTATGTTGCACTTGAGGAGGATCCTAGTGCATGTGTTGCACTTAGGTGGTCATCGGAGTGCATGTGTTGCACTCGCTGTAGTTCAAGCAAAGGTGCTTGACTTGTTACTCTTGGAGGTTGCCGCCTCCTAGATGGCATAGAACGTCATGCATGGGATCTCTCAATAGAGGTTGTGAGAAGCTCTGGGAAAAGTTTATGAAGGTCAGTGCAACCACTAGTGGATTCGAGGCGGGTGCTCAATTCGTGGAGCCAGTACAAACAGGTTTAGGCTTGCCTCAATGTGGATTAGGGGAGACTGGCAAGCCTCCGAGACTACATGAAAAAGTTGGTGTGTCTCTTGTACTACTTTACTTTTTTGCAATTCTTATTCATATTGTTGTAATTTCCATTTGTAGAATTAAATTGCTTACTAGTGTATAATTGCTATTCTTGTGTAGAGACATAGCTTATTAGTGCACTTAGTGAGCTTGGAAGATTTAGACTTTAATTATCAAAACCTTATTTTATCGCTTTCCTATTTATTTGTTAACATTTCAACTTAGGGGTAATTAGGCGAGTATTTAGTTTCATGTAAGAATTTTTATAAACCACCTATTCACCCCCCCTAATCGGCCTCCTCGACCCTACAGCCGGCCGAGGAGGGCTGTAGCTAGCGAGGACGGTAGGCGGAGTAGTCAAGCCGCCGACCGAAGGGCACGGCAGGCGCGCAGAAGGGGCGAGCAGAGGAGAGGAGGGCCGACCAAAAGGGGTCGAGGCTGTTGGGCTTGGGCAAAGCCAGAGGAGAGGGCATAGGCTTGGGTGTGCTTTTGTGTGGTGTTAACAACATCACAGTAATGGTCAGCGGCAAAGGTATTTAAAGTTTTTTTGGTTTTATTTTTTATGAATGATGAATTTACATATTGTTTACTAAGTATTGGCTATTACCATTTGTCAATTTGTAGATTTGTAAGAGATGGACAAACAAACAGTATGTAAATATTTTTCAATATTTTTCAAGTAATACAAGTAATAGTATCTAATCTAAATATTTAAAAAGATATCTGTAGCCACCAATCTCTATGAGGCGCCATGGCACCATGGCCAGACAAAGAACACCTGCGTCTGCGGTGCGGGCCACCGTGCATTGGCCCCGCAATCTCCGGCCAGGAGTGCCCGCCGAAGAAGGTTCGTCGTAACAACCATCGTCTCTATCGAGAAGGTCGCCGCCGCAGGCAGCCTAGATGAGCACCCCAATAATTTCATTCTGGATCTGCCAATGCACCCTCAATAATTTCATTCTGTTTTCTTGGTGATTGTGGCTTGTACGTAGGATCGATAGCATCCTTCTATTTGTTTGAGTAGACGTGGTTGTCTCCTATTATTTAATTGGTCGTTTCCATTTCCAATTCCATCGTGAATAAGCCATGTTTTGCTTGGCAGAGAAACTATTCTACGGTAAACCATTCCAACGATATATTCTTAAAACTTATGAAACTTGTGAAATTTTACACTGAAACTAATGAAACTTAACACTAAAAACTGATGAAACATGAAATTTATGAAACTAGATACTGGAACTCATGAAATCAATGACTGAAACTAATAAAACTCGGACCAACGGTATACCGTTGGCTAGTCCCTCTCTTTGCTTGGTTGCTCTCTGGGATTTTTTTTTTCATCCATGAGAACTTCTAACTATTTAACTTTTGTCTAATTAACGTGATAATTCCTAACTTTTTATCTCTTATATTTAACATGGAGGCTTAAAGACAATGATTTGCTATCGAAATAACGATTTTGTTATCTACAAACTGTTTTTTCAAAAAAAGAAAAAAAGAAAAATTTGTACAAACTGTTTTTGAAAAAATTGTTACCTACAAAATTTTGCCTCATTTCAGTGGTATCAAACCTACTGCTTGCCATCTAACAAATATTCTTAGAAAACATCAGACAGTATATAATAGTTAACGTATAGTTAGAAGCTATGGTCACAACAGTTCTTTCAGGTAGTTATCTCTGTCTCACTGTCTGTGGTTGTTAGTGAGTCAACTTCGGACATAGGAGTGACTTAAATTACAACCCAGCAATTTTAAGGAATGGGATAGCGCCGGTTTTTTTTGCGGGACTTATTTGTTAGGAAACTCGGCCCATCGTGGTCCACGTGGACTCTTACCGAAATCCTGGGTGTAAGTTATAAATAGGAGGCATGGGTCCCCCTATTGTACACAGAAACAAGCAATAAAGAATAGCAAATCTGTTCCTCCTCATATTTGTGTCTCGTCTTCTTTCTTTCTGTTCTCCACTTTAGATCTATTAGGCAACCGTGGACTATTCGACAGCGAGGTTGTCTAACACGTTATCAGCACGAAGCTCTACTACGGAAACAGATTGAAAAGGTGAGAAACGATAAGACTCGAGAGATTAAGAATCTAATCGCTCGTTGAATCTGTACACGTATTTAATCTACGCATCCAGATACTATATTCATCACGTGGCATGAAGCTACACAGCAATCACATGAAGCCACTGTACATGCAGCTACGCAGCGGTGTACAGATCTGTCGGGCACGAAGCCAACATCGCCGCAACGGCAAGAAGCAGCCGCCTTCCTGGCTTGCAAGAAGTACTGCTGTCCCGAGCATGAAGCCCCTGCTGTCGGCGCAAAAGGTCACAAAGGCCATAGCGTTGTCGATATGCGCACGAAGCGCCACCGTGCAACCGGCCTCCACCAAGCTCGCCGGCGCGTTGCAGCCGCCTGGCCGAAACCGGCCACGAAGCGCTGAAGCCCGGCCGCCGTGCCCATCCGGATCGCGCCTGCCGCCGGTCGGCCCGCTGCTCTGTCGCCCGATTGACACGTCGAAGCCGCCCAGCCACCTCGGCCCGAAGCTAAGGAGACTGGATGGGGCATGGGGGCAAAGGGGAAATTACCCCTTTGCCCCCCTAGAATTTTTAATTCATTTTTTCGAAAATGAATAAATAATTCAGAAAATTGATTAGAGAATTCCAGAAATTCTGAAAAAATTGCCAGAAAATCCTAAAAATTCCTAGAAAATTTTAGAAAATTGTATGGCTCTAATTTTAATTTCTCTTAGCCTTATTTTAAGCATTTAGGAATATTTCTATGAATTGTGCAATTATTGTTTTTTTCCATAAATTGCAAACGCGCGCAACATCGTGCGGCATGCACGAAGCCGCATCGTGCGGCACGAACGAAGTCGATCGCACGAAGCAGCATCGTGCGGCATGCACGAAGCCGATCGCGCAAATGAAGCCAATCGCATGAAGCCAATCATGCACATGAAACCGATCGCACGAAATCGATCATGCGCACGAATCTTATCGCATGCACGAAGCCGATCATACGCATGAATCTGATCGCATGCACGAAGCCGATCGCGTACATGAATCTGATCGTATGCACGAAGCCAATCACATATATACACGAAGCTGTATTTATGAATCTTTATGAATCTTGTATTTATGAGTTTTGCAATTATTGCTTTCTTTTAGTTTGTTGAAAATTTATGATAATTTAATTATGCATTTTATGAATTTTGCAACCACTCTTTTATTATATTATATGCAGTAATCTAATGACGGAATTTTGTAAAATGTAGATGTCTGAAATTATGAATCGTAAGTTTGAAGAACTGACCCCGCATGGTCAGAACTATCTCACATGGGCATCAAATGCAAAGATCATGTTTGCGAGCAAGAAGCTCCAAGCTGCCACCGGCTTAGGGTCCTCGAAGGATGTGAACCTACTGCCGAGCAAAACGATCAAACTTTGTCCTTTTTCTCAGGCATCACCTTTCAGCCACTCTGAAGAATGAATACATGGCTGAGGTGAGTGTACTTGAGTTATAGACTGCACTTCAGAAGCGGTTTGAGAAACTCAAATTCACCATCTTGCTCCAAGCACAGCAAGATTGGGTTCGCCTGAAGCTCGCGAACTACAGAACAGTGGTTGTCAGTTAATTTTGAATAATGAATTGTAAACTCAAGAAGAGCATTTCTCTCTCTCTCATGAATGAATATGCAGTTTATTTTTTATTACAGTATTCTATATTTGCAAGCAATGTTTGAATTATTTTGCCACTATCTGATTAGAATTACATTTCTTTCATATAGAAACTGTGTTGCGCCCAAATGAAGGAGATATGTATTATTGATAGTGGCACAACAAATACCATCTTAAGAGAGTCTAAATACTTCCAAACGATCACAAAGAACGTTGGAAGGATTATTATGATCGCAGGAAGCGATTCCTATATAATAGGCTTCGGAAGAGCCACAATTATATTACTAAGGGTACAACTTTGTTAAATGAAGAAGCCCTTTTGTACCCTAAATCAACACGCACTCTCTTAAGTTTCAAAGACATCCGCGCCAATGGGTTTCACGTAGAAACCAATGAAGAAATTGGCAAAGAGCATTTGTGCATTGTAAAGCACGCGGAATATGGAAAAATGGTCCATATGAATCTGGGTTGTACTACACGAGAATCAATGCACCTGCAGTGTATACTTCTTTGAAGACTATCTTTAGAAGCTCTGCATTATTTTCTATATGGCATTGTAGATTAGGTCATCCTGGTCCTAGAATGATGAGAAATATAGTTAACAACTCACAAGGTCATGGCATTAATGTTTAAAATTTCCTGAATCATGAAAATTTTATGTGCCATGCATGTGCCACCAGGAAATTAATAACTAGACCCTCTTTTATAAAAGTGCAAAATGAAATCCCAGCATTCCTGGAATGCATTCAGGGGGATATTTGTGGCCCGATTCAGCCCTTGTCAGGGCCGTTTCGGTACTTCATAGTGCTCGTTGATGCTTCCTCGAAATGGTCGCATGTATATTTGCTGTCAACAAGGAATCATGCATTCGCAAAGCTGATCTCACAGATCATCAGAATTAAGAATGCTTTTCCTAACCATCGTGTGAAGTCCATTCGAATGGACAATGCTGGCGAATTTACATCCAAGGCATTCGATGATTATTGCACAGCAATAGGAATAGCAGTTGTGCACTCTGTACCATACGTCCATACGCAAAATGGACTAGCTGAAGCACTAATAATTAAAGAGGATTAAGTTCATAGCCTGATCGCTCTTGTAGAGTTGTAACTTGCCCAACACTTGTTGGGGACACGCAGTCCTGCACGCAGCAGCACTCATCAATTATAAACCATCAGCCTACAACATCCATTCACCTATGCAATTAGTGCAAGGGTTCATCCCGAAGATTTCACATTTTAGAAAATTTGATTGTATGGTATATGTACATATACCACCACCATAGCGGACTGTAATGGGCCCTCTCCGCAAGTTTGGGATATACGTTGGTTATGAGAGTGCATCCATAATCAGGTATTTGGAACATATGACTGGAGATTTGCATACAGCCCGATTCGCTGATTGCATCTTTGACGGTGATCGTTTCCTGTCATTAGGGGGAGAGAATCAACTATTGGATGAAAAATACCGAGAAATAATATGGCATTCCACTGAGATCCCCGCACATGACCCTCGCACTAATGAAGCAAATCAAGAAGTCAAGAAGATAATTGATTTGCAGAATTTAGCAAATGAACCGCCCGATCCATTTTGTGATCTGAAGAGCGTGGTTAAGTCACATATACCAGCAAGAAATGCACCAGATAGGGTTAAAATACCAAAGAAAGTATAAGGTATCCCTCATCCTGTTCAGAGGCCTCAAAGAAAAAGAACAGGAAATTTGCCTTCCCAAACCCAAAGTACCCAAAAACGTCTAAGGAAAACTAGGCAAGAGGACTTACCGCAGCCAATCACGAAAATGCCCCAAAGAAAGAAGGGGAGCCAGTTGAGATCTGACACTGGAAAGAAGCCTATAGAAAAGGCAATTCCAGATCTGAATCTTCCATTACAGGAATTCGCCGAAAATAATGTGTGCGCACATATGGGCGATGAAAAACTAAAGGAACTTGCTCATGCGATGGGAAACAACAGTGAAGAGTAAGTAGAAGTGCATGAAGCACCCCATGAGGAAATGGCCATAAATTTTGTAACAACAGGAGAATATATGAATAGAGCCACAGCCAATGTCGATGCATACTTTGTAAAGAAGATTGCCACGATCATTGATCATGATCCCGAGCCTGCATCTCTCATAGAGTGCTAGAAAAGACTCGATTGGGAATAATGGAAGAAGGCAATCACTGCAGAGTTAGTCTCTCTGAACAAAAGAAAGGTGTTTGGGCCTATGTGTCGCACACCTCCCCATATAAATCCCGTAGGTCACAAATGGGTTTTTGTTCGGAAGAGGAATGAAAACAATGAAGTTGTAAGGTACAAGGCAAGGCTTGTCGCTCAAGGTTTCACTCAACATCCTGGGGTTGATTATGAAGAAACCTATTATTCGATCATGGGAGGAATTTCCTTTATATATCTTATCTCAATGGCAGTCAACTTGAAGTTGAGAATGAAGTTAATGGATGTTGTCACAGTATATTTGTATGGAAACTTGGATTCGGAGATATACATGAAAGTACCGGAAGGTATCTCTATACCGAACCAAGACAGAGCAAACAGAAACTTATATAGTGTGAAATTGGAGAAATCACTGTATTGACTGAAGCAGTTAGGAAGAATATGGTACAATCACTTGAGTGACTTTCTCTGCAAGAAAGGCTACACGAATAGCGAAGATTGTTCATGTGTGTTTATACAATGATCCCCGAATGGATTTTGTATAATCTCTGTCTATGTAGATGACTTGAACATCATTGCGATGGATGAAGAAATTGAAAAGGCATGCTCATACTTGAAGTCTGAGTTTGAAATAAAAGACTTGGGTAAAACCAAGTTATGTTTAGGCTTGCAGCTTGAACATGTCCAAAGTGGAATCTTGGTACACCAATTATCCTACACGCAGAAAGTGTTGGAGAGATTTGGTTTTGAAAAGGCATACCCCGCAAAGACCCAAATGGTCGGAAGGTCACTCCAAGCAGACCTAGATCCATACAGTCCTAGAGAAGAGGGGGAGGAAGTCCTGGGAGCGGAATTCCCATATTTGAGTGCAATTGGAGCGCTCATGTACCTTTCGAATAGCACTAGGCCAGACATTGTGTTCGCCGTGAATTTGCTAGCACGGTACAGTGTAGAACCCATCAAAAGGCATTGGAAAGGGGTGAATGACATCTTCTGTTACCTCCAAGGAAGCAAAGATCTCGGCTTGTTCTATAAAAGAAATAATGAATTGAATTTGGTCGGCTATGCCGATGCCGGATACCTATCGGACCCGCATACTAGCAAGTCACAAACCGGGTATATTTTCCTTTGTGGTATAATAGCAATTTCTTGGAAGTCGTCTAAGCAGACACTTGTCTCGACGTCGACAAACCACTCGAAAATCATTGCCTTGTATGAAGCCTCCCGAGAATGTGCATGGTTTCGAAGAATGGTTCACCACATCCAGAAGTCATGTGGCTTGAACATGGAACAAACCCCCACTATCATCTATGAAGATAATGCAGCTTGTGTGGCCTAAGTGCAAATGGGATATGTGAAAAGTAACCTCACGAAGCATATCAACTCCAATGTAACACCCCGGCATTTAATATGCCTGAATGCTACCAAACATAAGCTAAACAACATCTAAATACCACAATTAAACATAAATTCCAGCAAAGGCGCACATGCTAAAAACCGAGATTTCGGCAGCATCTCCTTTGTTTTAACATGAATTAACACAATATCAATATCATGGCAAGATATGTCATAGCATACGACAAATAAAACATCAACATAAATGGATATATCATCAAATTATGCCAATAAAAGCATGCTCAACCACTTCATAAGCTATAACCAAGCAAATAAGGAATCACAAGCATGCTAAATTAAACCCTACATTAAGCTTATGGCACAACTCTTAATATCATGTCTCCAAGTGATTAATTATGGACTATGATGGTGGAGCTACGTGTAGAAGTGTAGCTAGACCCCTTTTTCCCGCATGCCGATCTCAAAATACGTAAAAACAACATAAAACACAAGCGTGAGTTCGAAAACTCAGCAAGCATATTGTAATAGACAACAAGATCATTTACAAGACAATAATACCTTACATCACATATAACATCTCATACTTGAGCACATAACAACATCATCATCATTAAATATGTATTGCAATGCAATGCAATGCAATGTTATGCTCATATCTCCTTGGAAACTCATACCGGTATGGTTGAGTACACACCCGTCGGTGTGCACCCTCTTCCCCCTTCCATCCCGAAGATGGAGGGTGCCTACTCCTCGCTTCCATTCACCACGTGAATGGAATCACGATGTAGGTCTTACTCAATGGCGTTCCGAACTAGTCATAACTTTCTCACCGGCCTTTCCCGGATTAGTTAATGACTTTCTCACCGCCCTCGCCCCATCTCATGTCATGCATGCAACTATGCCAATTATCATATTTCACATGTACATAAACATATGGCATCTCATCATGACAAATATTACACATGGCATCGAATCATGATAAGTATAGACACATAGCATCATATCATGATAATCATACTCAATATATCATTGGAAAACAGCAAGCAAGGCAAGTGATCATAGCAAGTATTCAATCTTTCATCCAATATCAACAAGCAACCTACAATCCGCTATACATTACAACACACTTGCCTCAACCGCGGGCGACGGATTTGTGGGAAGTCGAGGGCACTCCCGGTGTCACACCACCTGCACATAGGCATCACGCACTCACAATCATGCCCACAAAACAGTACGCAAAACCCCATCTAACCCAACATTGCCCACTACTCGCAAAACCTAAAAACAAAGGTTCTGTCCCGACGGGACAGCAGCCTTGCAAAAAGCATAACTTGAGTTCTAGGACTCCGAATCAATTAAACGAGTACATCCTCGCGTAGCTTAGGAAATTTCCCAACTTTCTCTATGTGATGCCCTAGAACTTTTCTTCCTCGTTTTTGTTTCGGAGAGGATTGACGGAATTGTCGGGGAATGAAACAATTGAAGAAAATGCTGCATTTTAATTTTTTATTTTGGGTTTTGGGCTAGGGAATAAAAGGCCGAAGAAAACCTGGGCCTGGACCGGGAATCTCTCCTCCCACCCCCACCCCCCCCCCCCCGCGGGGGCCGGCCCACTAGTGGTGCGCCCCCCCCCTGTGGCCGGCCACACCCCCAAACCCTAGGCGCCTCTCCCACTCCCTCTCCCTCCCCTAGCAGCCACCTCTCCCTCCCCTTCCTCTCCCCACGTGGTGGCTCAAGATCCACCGCGAATCGCGAAGGAGAAGGCGAGGAGCGACTCCGTGGAGGCGTGGAGGACGAGCAGATCGCCGATTCGGGGTTCTTCGCGTGTTCGTCGTGGGTTCGCAAGGGAGATCACTAGGTAAAATTCCCAAACTTTTACCTCTATTTTACCTAGGGATTAGGAGTGTATTAGATCTGGTGGTGAGGGTTTTGGATGGATCTTGTTGGGGGAGAAGGGTAGATGTTCACGTGGTGCTGTTTCTGGAAGGGGGATTTGTGCAGCGCGGATTGTTTCGAGTTTTTCGTGGCATAGATGATTTTTCCTGCCAAAACCTATAACTGGAAAGTTGTAGATAACGTCGAGACCTAGCTTCTGTATTTTTTTGAGAATTTTTGGGGAAGTTTTCTGAGAGTTATCGCTGTTGCAAACCGACGAACAGAATCTGGGAACAGATTTCATCCACTGTGTTGGACGACTGTTTAGGCATATTTAACAGAGGAATTAGAATTTATGATCTTCTGGAAAGTTGTAGATCTCATCAATATCTAGCTCCTGTAATTTTTTCATATTTTTTTGTTCTGTAGAAAGAAAGATACGAAAAAGAGAATGGGGGTTGCTGCTGTTCGGTCCGGACAGAACGAGGTTTCGGTGTTGGAAAAGGGGAACGGGTTGTAGGAATTGCGTATTTGAGTTGTGTGATCAATTGTGGTGTTATTACATACTAAAAATATGCTTGTACAGGTGGTGCCCCTTCTGGACGCAACTAGTTCCGCTGCTCACGTCGGTAAAGGCAAGTGGAAGTAGTGTTAGGGTTGAGCTATACATCGTTGTTTTGCATTGCCTTCGTTATATTTTCCGATGACATTAATCATACATGGTTTGATCATCTGCTAGGAAGATTGCAATAATTAGATTAGCAATGTGATGATGTGTTTTGGCTTTGATCCATGAGTAAAGAGAAGAATGATGTTGCCTATTGGTTGAATTGTCTAAATAGTTCATCACAATGTTATTTGTTTTCTATCCATGTTATATGATGGCATGCAAATATGTGGACTCAATTTGGAAGTTTATGAATGAATTCATGCATGAAGCATTAACTGCATAATCATGCATTGGAAGTTTGTCGACGCCAATAGGCGCGATCAAGACCGTACAACACCGTGTGTTCCCGAAAGGGCACGGTGAAGAGGATCATGGCATAAGCATAAGCACAAGCATGAGCATTTTATTGAGGTTGTGGTAATCAATGTTGTGGTGTTGAAAGTAAAGCATGTGGTGTGTTAAATTCTTGATGGATGTGATGATGTGTTAATTGTTCTGCTTGCTGAGATTTCCCAATCTCACTACTTGTGTTTTGTTGTTTTTCAGGTAGCGTGCAAGAGACATAAGCATGAGGGTGGGCTAGCAACACAATAAACCTTCGAATGTCATCACAACTCCCATGAACTAGTGTTTATTTAATACATTAGCTTGCTGAATTTTATTTGCACTTAGACTATTTGTTGTTATGTCTAAACTTATACTTGATTACGGTTGGCTTAGACTTGTTGTCGCTAGTATTGTTGAATTGCTTATATTCTTGTTTGAATTGCTTATCATGAAATGCTTCCGTAATGTCCTGTTTTTAGGGGAGATGCTGTCGAAATTTTCTTGTTCTATAGTTTAGTTTTACGGGGTGTTACAGTTGGTATCAGAGCGGGCTTTAGGTCCTTGGTGTATGAGTTTAGGAGAGATATTCTAACATGAACTAAAATTTTGCTGTGTGAAATTAGTAACATTGCTTAGGTAACTCTTTAAATTGCCATAGGATAATAAAACTTTTAATACGGAATAGGATTGTTAATCAACTTTAAAATTGACACACTTGCACTATTAGGATGGGATGGGCTGCATTGCATGGCATGCGTATGTTCGATTATATTTATGGTTTGATTGTTGGTGTTACAGTTGCTTATGTTCTTGTTGGTGTGACTGTTTGTTTGCGGCTTGTTGGGTACAGTATGCCACCGAGGACGCGCGCGACAGGTCATTCGGGAGGCGACGCCCCGAAGCCGTCGGAGGCAGCCGAGATCGCCAGCCGAGGGTGGTGTTTCGGCGGAGTTAGTGGCCTCCATGAGAGCGATGCAGAGGAGTTGCGGGCGCTGAGGCAGGGCGCACCGGCCGCCGCTGTATGGCGCTGCTGCAGCTCTTGCGCCAACTGCTTGGCGCTGGCAAAGTGTGGCATCAAGCTGCGAGAGTGGGTTGGGCTGAGATCGACAGCTTTGATGGTGCGGGCACTCCGATCCAGCGGCGGATTGGCTGTCCTTTATGGAGTTGCAGTGGACGCTTTTGAGGTGGCGGCGCAAGATCGTGTTCGCTTTGTAGCACAGCTCTTGAAGGGAGAAGCCCAAATCTGGTGGAGGGGTGTCTTTGTCCTCGAGGGGTGCGCAAGGTGACCCCTCTTGGGAGGAGTTTGTCCCGGCAATTTGAGAGGAGGTTCTACCCCGCCACCTTCCTCGACAAGATGCAAATTGACTTGGGACAAGATGCCCAAGACAAGAAGATCGCGTGGCGGAGTACGAGGTTGGCTTCAACCAGATCGTACATTTTGTGCCCCATGTGGCACGTGATTTGAGGTGGAGAACGCATGGCGGTTCCGGCAGGGACTCCGCCCTGCCATTCGCCATATGTTGGCGCTTTCCCCATTGTCGATTTCCGGACAATGGTGGAGCAAGCTCAGGTGTAGAGCTGCAGCTGAACTACACCGAAGAGCATCGCAAACCTGCCACAGGAGAACAGGTTAAGGGCCCTCCAGAGAAGAAGGGCCAATCCTCCGGTACTTGGAATAAGAAGGGGAAGAATTTTCGTCACCACCCTATGGTGGCCGTCCTACTCGAAAGACACCTCGTGGGGAGGTGCGCCCGATCTGATGCCATAGTCACTCCCGGCATGGGGATGGTATGTTTCCGTTGTGGCGATTCCCATCGCCAGCCGAGTGCTCGTGGAAGGAAGGTGCACCATCTGTGGTCGGGAGGATCACAAGGATGTGGTGTGTCGGAAGAACCCCAACGGCAAGGCTGCGTTGGGAGCCGGTGATATCTTCACCAGCGGACAGCCGTCGAGGCGTGATGCATATGTTGCCATCGGCTCCTACTTTGCGGCACCTCCGGCGCCTACTCCGACTCCTCGTTCTACCCGCGCCACTCTCGGGGACTTACCGATGCCCCAGCCTTCCACCGCCACCTTCCTCCGGACTTCGCCGTGGGTCCCTGCGCCGACGTATCCAGATGCGAGGGCTGCACCATCTCGCCTACTCCCGGAGTCCACGCTTTGCCCTCTTCGGGGATGCGGATCGTGGCAATGTGGTGACAGTACTATTTCTGTTAATTCTGTGGTTGCCCGGTGTGTTGTTCGACTCGGCGCTAGCTACTCGTTTGTCTCTGTGGATTTTGTTGTTCGGGCTGGTCTGTCTGCGTGCGAGTTTGGGTGATGCCGTGGTGGTTAGTGCACCGCAAGGCTTGATTTCTAGTTCGAGGGTCCGTCAGTGTCAATTTCTGTTAGCCGACGAGGTGTTCATGGCGAATCTGGTGGTGATCTCCTTGGAGCCGTTTGATGTTATCCTTGGCATGGATCAAGCTATCCCGGCACCAAAGGTGATTGATTGTGCTTGGAGGACAGTTACTTTGCATGCTCCTTCCGGGCAAGAGATAACTTTCGTGGAGTGCTATGCGGTACTCCCTCTCCTTCTTGTGTAAGCTATTCCCAAACTCGCAGATGTTGAAATCAGGGGTCCTTTGGTCCATGGTTGAGGGTCGAGAGGAAGAGACGAGTTTGGAGGGCATTGCCATAGTTTGCCGTTATCCGGATGTGTTTCCCGGTGAGCTTCCGGATTGCCCCCAGGCGGGAGACTATTTTCCGTATTGATCTTGTTCCTGCACGAGGCCAATCTATAAAACCCCGTCTTAGGATGGCTCCAATAGAACAAGTTGAGTTGAAGAGGCAATTGGATGAACTCCTGGCTAAGGGGTTTATTAGAGTGAGCTCGTCTCCTTGGGCGGCCCCGGTCTTGTTCGTGGAGAAGAAAGATGGCACTAAGCGGCTATGTGTGGACTACCGGGCGCTCAATCAATTTACCATTAAGAACAAGTACCCATTGCCTCGTATTGATGATCTTTTTGATCAATTGAGGGGTGCCAAAGTATTCTCCAAGATTGATTTGCAATCTGGGTATCATCAGTTGCGGATTAAGGAGGAGGATATTGAAAAGACGGCTTTCAACACAAGGTATGGGCATTTTGAATTCGTAGTCATGTCTTTTGGACTAACGAATGCTCCTGCCGTCTTTATGGAAGCAATGAACAGGATGCTACATGAATATCTTGATGACTTTATTGTCGTCTTCATTGACGACATTCTTGTCTACTCGAAGTCCGAGGAGGAGCACGCCAGTGCATCTTGGTCTAGTTTTGGAAGCTCTTCGTAAGAATCAATTCTATGCCAAACTCAAGAAGTGCGCCTTACGGTTGTCAGAGGTGAGTTTCCTTGGGCATGTCGTCAACCAAAGTGGTGTCACAGTTGACCCAAAGAAGGTTGCTGCTGTGGTTGAATGGCGAAGACCGTCTAGTGTGACGGAAATCAGGAGTTTCCTTGGGTTGGCAGGTTATTACCGCGCCGTGCATAATTTCTCTATCATAGCTAAGCCGATGACAAGGCTCACTCGTAAAGGGGTTCCTTTCATCTGGTCGTGGAATGTGAGGCTAGTTTTCATACGCTAAAGAGCAAACTGGTCAATGCACCTATTTTATCCTTGCCTGTGAGTGGCAAGCGTTATACAAGGTATGCAGATGCCTCCAGGATTGGTTTGGGTTGTGTGCTCATGCAAGAAGGCGTGTCATTGCTTATGCTTCAAGACAGCTAAAGACTCATGAACAATTATCCCACCCATGATCTCGAGTTAGCCGTGTGGTTTTTGCCTTGAAATTGTGGAGGCACTATCTTTATGGGGAGTCTTGTGATATTTTCACTGATCATAAGAGCCTCAAATATATATTCACCCAGCGGGAGCTGAATCTGCGGCAACGTAGATGGTTGGAATTGATAAAGGACTTCGATGTGTCGATCCAAGTATCATCCGGCAAGGCTAATGTTGTGGCGGATGCCTTGAGTAGAACGGAGTCCCCAAGACTCAGCTGTGCCTTTGGTTGCAGAGTTGGAAAGAGGATAGGTCACTTCATCGCTTTGCTAGGGTTGCGCAAAATGAGACTCGATGATCATTCAGTCTTGCATACCTGAGCGGGTGCATGAGGCTCAGTTGCAGGATCGTTTGCTTCAGGAGGTTCGGCGGAGGATTTCCGAAGGGAAACCTCGGGAATTCAGTATAGACGAGCATGGTTCTATTCGGTTTAGAGGCCGTCTTTGTGTGCCTCAGAAATCGGATGTGAAGATGGACATTCTAAGGGAAGCCCATAGGACTCAGATTCCGCTCATCCTGGTGAGACCAAGATGTATCGGGATCTCAAACAGAGTTTTTGGTGGAAGAGGATGAAGGTGGATATTGCCAAGTATGTGGCTTCTTGTGGAGTGTGCCAACAGTAAAAGTCGAGCATAAGAGACCGCCGGTGCATTACAGCCATTGGAAATTCCAGATTGGAAGTGGGAACACATCACTATGGACTTTGTGATTGGGTTACCCAGCTCACCGCGAGGTAGAGATGCCATTTGGGTGGTTGTGGATAGACTCACTAAGTCAAGACATTTTATTCCAATGAAGACGACCAATTCGGCACGAGATCTAGTTCCCTTGTACATGAAGGAAGTGCTTAGACTCCATGGTGTGCCTAAATCGATTGTCTCCGATCGAGACACTAGATTTGTGTCCCATTTTTGGCAGAGTTTGCATAGTGCTTTGGGAACAAAACTCTCTCTCGGCCTGACTTTTCATCCTCGACAGATGGCCGATGCTGGCCTCGGACCATCCAGACTCTAGAGGACATGCTTCGAGCATGTGTTCTATCTTGGAAGGAAGTTGGGAGGATCACTTGGCCTTGGTAGAGTTTGCTTACAATAAGCATTACCAGGCTAGTATTCGAATGGCTCCATTCGAGGCGCTTTATGGTCGAAAGTGTGTTTCTCCACTTTGCTGGGATACAGCTTGGAGAAAAATCATTGCAGTGGTCTGGATTGGGTTCAATGTACCTTTGAGAAGGTGCAAGAGATACGGTGAAATCTCCTGGCTGCTCAGAGCCGTCGGAAGAGTTATGCCGATAACAGAGACGAGATTTGGAGTTGGTAGTGGGTGATCAAGTCCTTCTCAAGGTATCTCCATCAAAGGGTGTTGTTCGTTTTGGTACCACCGGCAAGCTTAGCCCGAGGTACATTGGTCCGTTCCCAGTGGTGGCTCGGGTGGGCGGTTGGCATACCGTCTGAGTTGCCGGACTCTTTGAAGGGAGTGCATGATGTCTTCCATGTCTCTATGTTACTAAGTATCTCCATGACCCAGAGCATAAGATTGACTTGGAACCGATTACAGTTGAGCAAGATTTGACTTTGGAGTGCCATCCACTTCGAATTTTAGACTCTTCGGAGCGAGTCATGAGGAGGAGAACCATCCGCTTTGTGAAAGTTTTGTGGACCAATCAGTCTGAGCGGGAGGCAACTTGGGAACCTGAAGACCAGATGCGGAAGAAGTACCCTACGCTATTTGAGGACGCTGGTGGTAAGTCGTGGTTTACCTTTTGACTTCCTTTTTCCTTTTTGGTCTGTAGCTAAAAGAAGTAGATTCGGGGACGAATCCTTTTTAAGGAGGGGAGAATGTGATGCCCTAGAACTTTTCTTCCTTGTTTTTGTTTCGGAGAGGATTGACGGAATTGTCGGGGAATGAAACAATTGAAGAAAATGCTGCATTTTAATTTTTATTTTGGGTTTTGGGCTAGGGAATAAAAGGCCGAAGAAAACCTGGGCCTGGACCGGGAATCTCTCCTCCCACCTCCACCTCCCACCCCCCTAGTGGGCCGGCCCACTAGTGGTGCGCCCCCCCCATGTGGCCGGCCACACCCCCAAACCCTAGGCGCCTCTCCCACTCCCTCTCCCTCCCCTAGCAGCCACCTCTCCCTCCCCTTCCTCTCCCCACGTGGTGGCTCAAGATCCACCGCGAATCGCGAAGGAGAAGGCGAGGAGCGACTCCGTGGAGGCGTGGAGGACGAGCAGATCGCCGGTCGGGAGTTCTTCGTGTTAAATCGTGGGTTCGCAAGGGAGATCACTAGGTAAAATTCCCAAACTTTTACCTATATTTTACCTAGGGATTAGGACTGTATTAGATCTGGTGGTGAGGGTTTTGGATGGATCTTGTTGGGGGAGAAGGGTAGATGTTCACGTGGTGCTGTTTCTGGAAGGGGGATTTGTGCAGCGCGGATTGTTTCGCGTTTTTCGTGGCATAGATGATTTTTCCTGCCAAAACCTATAACTAGAAAGTTGTAGATAACGTCGAGACCTAGCTTCTGTATTTTTTTCAGAATTTTTGGGGAATTTTTCTGAGAGTTATCGCTGTTGCAAACCGACGAACAGAATCTGGGAACAGATTTCATCCACTGTGTTGGACGACTGTTTAGGCATATTTAACAGAGGAATTAGAATTTATGATCTTCTGGAAAGTTGTAGATCTCGTCAATATCTAGCTCCTGTAATTTTTTCATATTTTTTTGTTCTGTAGAAAGAAAGATACGAAAAAGAGAATAGGGGTTGCTGCTGTTCGGTCCGGACAGAACGAGGTTTCGGTGTTGGAAAAGGGGAACGGGTTGTAGGAATTGCGTATTTGAGTTGTGTGATCAATTGTGGTGTTATTACATACTAAAAATATGCTTGTACAGGTGGTGCCCCTTCTGGACGCAACTAGTTCCGTCGTCTACGTCGGTAAAGGCAAGTGGAAGTAGTGTTAGGGTTGAGCTATACATCGTTGTTTTGCATTGCCTTCGTTATATTTTCCGATGACATTAATCATACATGGTTTGATCATCTGCTAGGAAGATTGCAATAATTAGATTAGCAATGTGATGATGTGTTTTGGCTTTGATCCATGAGTAAAGAGAAGAATGATGTTGCCTATTGGTTGAATTGTCTAAATAGTTCATCACAATGTTATTTGTTTTCTATCCATGTTATATGATGGCATGCAAATATGTGGACTCAATTTGGAAGTTTATGAATGAATTCATGCATGAAGCATTAACTGCATAATCATGCATTGGAAGTTTGTCGACGCCTTGTGGCGCGATCAGATACAACACCGTGTGTTCCTGAGAAAGGGCACGGTGAAGAGGATCATGGCATAAGCATATGCACAAGCATGAGCATTTTATTGAGGTTGTGGTAATCAATGTTGTGGTGTTGAAAGTAAAGCATGTGGTGTGTTAAATTCTTGATGGATGTGATGATGTGTTAATTGTTCTGCTTGCTGAGATTTCCCAATCTCACTACTTGTGTTTTGTTGTTTTTCAGGTAGCGTGCAAGAGACATAAGCATGAGGGGTGGGCTAGCAACACAATAAACCTTCGAATGTCATCACAACTCCCATGAACTAGTGTTTATTTAATACATTAGCTTGCTGAATTTTATTTGCACTTAGACTATTTGTTGTTATGTCTAAACTTATACTTGATTACGGTTGGCTTAGACTTGTTGTCGCTAGTATTGTTGAATTGCTTATATTCTTGTTTGAATTGCTTATCATGAAATGCTTCCGTAATGTCCTGTTTTTAGGGGAGATGCTGTCAAATTTTCTTGTTCTATAGTTTAGTTTTACGAGGGTGTTACAGCTTGGTATCGAGCGGGCTTTAGGTCCTTGGTGTATGAGTTTAGGAGAGATATTCTAACATGAACTAAAATTTTCTTTGTGTGAAATTAGTAACATTGCTTAGGTAACTCTTTAAATTGCCATAGGATAATAAAACTTTTAATACGGAATAGGATTGTTAATCAACTTTAAAATTGACACACTTGCACTATTAGGATGGGATGGGCTGCATTGCATGGCATGCGTATGTTCGATTATATTTATGGTTTGATTGTTGGTGTTACAGTTGCTTATGTTCTTGTTGGTGTATTTGTTTGTTTGCGGCTTGTTGGGTACAAGATGCCACCGAGGACGCTGCGCGACAAAGTCATTCGGGAGGCGACGCTCCCGAGCCGTCGGAGGCAGCCGAGACTCGCCCAGCCGAGGGTGGTGTTTTCGGCGGAGTTAGTGGCCTCCATGAGAGCGATGCAGAGGAGTTGCGGGCGCTGAGGCAGGGCGCACCGGCCGCCTGCCGTGGGCGCTGCCGCAGCTCTCTGCGCCAATCGCTTGCCGCCGGCGGTGGCATCAAGCTGCGAGAGTGGGTTGGTGAGGCGGACAGCTTTGATGGTGCGGGCACTCCGATCCAGCGGCGGATTGGCTGTCCTTTATGGAGTTGCAGCTGGACGCTTTTGAGGTGGCGGCGCAAGATCGTGTTCGCTTTGTAGCACAGCTCTTGAAGGAGAAGCCCAAATCTGGTGGAGGGTGTCTTTGTCCTCGAGGTGCGCAAGGTGACCCCTCTTGGGAGGAGTTTGTCAGGCAATTTGAGAGGAGGTTCTACCCCGCCACCTTCCTCGACAAGATGCAAATTGACTTGGGACAGTATGCCCAAGACAAGAAGACTGTGGCGGAGTACGAGGTTGGCTTCAACCAGATCGTACATTTTGTGCCCCATGTGGCACGTGATGAGGTGGAGAACGCAAGGCGGTTCCGGCAGGGACTCCGTCCCGCCATTCGCCATATCTTTGGCGCTTTCCCCATTGTCGATTTCCGGACAATGGTGGAGCAAGCTCTGGGTGTAGAGCTGCAGCTGAACTACACCGAAGAGCATCGCAAACCTGCCACAGGAGAACAGGTTAAGGGCCCTCCAGAGAAGAAGGGCCAATCCTCTGGTACTTGGAATAAGAAGGGGAAGAATTTTCGTCACCAGCCCTATGGTGGCCGTCCTACTCAGCAGCACACCTCGGGGGAGGTGCGCCCGATCTGATGCCATAGTCACTCCTGGCATGGGGATGGTATGTTTCCGTTGTGGCGATTCCCATCGCCGCAGCGAAGTGCTCGTGGAAGGAAGGTGCACCATCTGTGGTCGGGAGGATCACAAGGATGTGGTGTGCGGAAGAACCCCAACGGCAAGCTGCGTTGGGAGCGGTGATATCTTCACCAAAGTGACAGCGTCGAGGAGGCGTGATGCATATGTTGCCATCAGCTCCTACTTTGCAGCACTCTCCGGCGCCTACTCCGACTCCCTCGTTCTACCCGGCGCCCACTCGGGGACTTACTGGATGCCCCGGCTTCCACCGCCACCTTCCTCCGGACTTCGCCGTGGGTCCTCTGCGACGATCCAGATGCGAGGGTCGCACCATCTCGATCTACCGGAGTCCACGCTTTGCCCTCTTCGGGATGCGGATCGTGGCAATGTGGTGACAGTACTATTTCTGTTAATTCGTGGTTGCGGTGTGTTGTTCGACTCGGCGCTAGCTACTCGTTTGTCTCTGTGGATTTTGTTGTTCGGGCTGGTGCAATGCGTGCAGAGTTTGGGTGATGCCGTGGTGGTTAGTGCACCGCAAGGCTTGATTTCTAGTTCGAGTGGTCCGCCAGGCTGTCAATTTCTGTTAGCCGACGAGGTGTTCATGGCGAATCTGGTGGTGATCTCCTTGGAGCCGTTTGATGTTATCCTTGGCATGGGTGGCTATCCCAGCACCAGCGGTGATTGATTGTGCTTGGAGGACAGTTACTTTGCATGCTCCTTCCGGGCAAGAGATAACTTTCCAGGGAGTGCTATGCGGTACTCCTCTCCTTCTTGTGTAAGCTATTCCCAAACTCGCAGATGTTGAAATCGAAGTCCTTTGGTCCATGGTTGAGGGTCGAGAGGAAGAGAAGAGTTTGGAGGGCATTGCCATAGTTTGCCGTTATCCGGATGTGTTTCCCGGTGAGCTTCCTGGATTGCCCCAGAGCGGGAGACTATTTTCCGTATTGATCTTGTTCCTGATGCGAGGCCAATCTATAAAACCCCGTCTTAGGATGGCTCCAATAGAACAAGTTGAGTTGAAGAGGCAATTGGATGAACTCCTGGCTAAGGGGTTTATTAGAGTGAGCTCGTCTCCTTGGGCGGCCCCGGTCTTGTTCGTGGAGAAGAAAGATGGCACTAAGCGGCTATGTGTGGACTACCGGGCGCTCAATCAATTTACCATTAAGAACAAGTACCCATTGCCTCGTATTGATGATCTTTTTGATCAATTGAGGGGTGCCAAAGTATTCTCCAAGATTGATTTGCAATCTGGGTATCATCGATTCTTGGATTAAGGAGGAGGATATTGAAAAGACGGCTTTCAACACAAGGTATGGGCATTTTGAATTCGTAGTCATGTCTTTTGGACTAACGAATGCTCCTGCCGTCTTTATGGAAGCAATGAACAGGATGCTACATGAATATCTTGATGACTTTATTGTCGTCTTCATTGACGACATTCTTGTCTACTCGAAGTCCGAGGAGGAGCACGCCGTGCATCTTGGTCTAGTTTTGGAAGCTCTTCGTAAGAATCAATTCTATGCCAAACTCAAGAAGTGCGCCTTAGGTTGTCGGAGGTGAGCTTCCTTGGGCATGTCATCAACCAAAGTGGTGTCACAGTTGACCCAAAGAAGGTTGCCATTTGTGGTTGAATGGCGAAGACCGTCTAGTGTGACGGAAATCAGGAGTTTCCTTGGGTTGGCGAGTTATTACCGGCCGTGCATAATTTCTCTATCATAGCTAAGCCGATGACAAGGCTCACTCGAGAAAGGGGTTCCTTTCATGCAGTCGAGGAATGTGAGGCCGGTTTTGACGCTAAAGAGCAAACTGGTCAATGCACCTATTTTATCCTTGCCTGTGAGTGGCAAGCGTTATACAAATGTATCACGCAGATGCCTCGAGGATTGGTTTGGGTTGTGTGCTCATGCAAGAAGGCTGTGTCATTGCTTATGCTTCAAGACACCTAAAGACTCATGAACAGAATTATCCCACCCATGATCTCGAGTTAGCCTGTGGTTTTTGCCTTGAAATTGTGGAGGCACTATCTTTATGGGGAGTCTTGTGATATTTTCACTGATCATAAGAGCCTCAAATATATATTCACCCAGCGGGAGCTGAATCATGACAACGTAGATGGTTGGAATTGATAAAGGACTTCGATGTGTCGATCCAAGATCATCCCGGCAAGGCTAATGTTGTGGCGGATGCCTTGAGTAGAACGGAGTCCCCAAGACTGCTGTGCCTTTGGTTGCAGAGTTGGAAAGAGGACAGGTCACTTCTTGCTTTGCTAGGGTTGCGCAAAATGAGACTCGAGATGATCATTCGATCTTGCATACCCGAGCGAGTGCATGAGGCTCGATTGCATGATCGTTTGCTTGAGGAGGTTCGGCGGAGGATTTGAGAGGGAAACCCTCGGGAATTCAGTATAGACGAGCATGGTTCTATTCGGTTTAGAGGCCGTCTTTGTGTGCCTCGGAAATCGGATGTGAAGATGGACATTCTAAGGAAGCCCATAGGACTCAGATTCCGTTCATCCTGGAGAGACCAAGATGTATCGGGATCTGAAGCAGAGTTTCTGGTGGAAGAGGATGATGGTGGATATTGCCAAGTATGTGACTTCTTGCGGAGTATGCCAACAGGTAAAAGCTGAGCATAAGAGACTGCTAGTGCATTACGACCATTGGAAATTCCAGATTGGAAGTGGGAACACATCACTATGGACTTTGTGATTGGGTTACCCGCTCACCGCGAGGTAGAGATGCCATTTGGGTGGTTGTGGATAGACTCACTAAGTCAAGACATTTTATTCCAATGAAGACGACCAATTCGGCACCGAGATCTAGTTCCCTTGTACATGAAGGAAGTGCTTAGACTCCATGGTGTGCCTAAATCGATTGTCTCCGATCGAGACACTAGATTTGTGTCCCATTTTTGGCAGAGTTTGCATAGTGCTTTGGGAACAAAACTCTCTCTCGACAGACTTTTCATCCTCGAGACAGATGGCGATCTGAGCGGACCATCCAGACTCTAGAGGACATGCTTCGAGCATGTGTTCTATCTTGGAAGGAAGTTGGGAGGATCACTTGGCCTTGGTAGAGTTTGCTTACAATAAATTACCAGGCTAGTATTCGAATGGCTCCATTCGAGGCGCTTTATGGTCGAAAGTGTGTTTCTCCACTTTGCCGGGATACGATTGGAGAAAAATCATTGCGAGTCTGGATTGGGTTCAACGGACCTTTGAGAAGGTGCAAGAGATACGGCGAAATCTCCTGGCTGCTCGAGCCGTCGGAAGAGTTATGCCGATAACAGGAGACGAGATTTGGAGTTTGTAGTGGGTGATCAAGTCCTTCTCAAGGTATCTCCATCAAAGGGTGTTGTTCGTATTGGTACCACCGGCAAGCTTAGCCCGAGGTACATTGGTACGTTCCCAGTGGTGGCTCAGGTGGGCGGTTTGGCATACCGTCTGGAGTTGCCGGACTCTTTGAAGGAGTGCATGATGTCTTCCATGTCTCTATGTTACGGAAGTATCTCCATGACCCAGAGCATAAGATTGACTTGGAACCGATTACAGTTGAGCAAGATTTGACTTTGGAGTGCCATCCACTTTAATTTTAGACTCTTCGGAGCGAGTCATGAGGAGGAGAACCATCCGCTTTGTGAAAGTTTTGTGGACCAATCATTCTGAGCGGGAGGCAACTTGGGAAACTGAAGACCAGATGCGGAAGAAGTACCCTACGCTATTTGAGGACTCTGGGGGTAAGTCGTGGTTTACCTTTTGCCTTCCTTTTTCCTTTTGGTCTCAGTAGCTAAAAGAAGTAGATTCGGGACGAATCCTTTTTAAGGAGGAGAATGTGATGCCCTAGAACTTTTCTTCCTTGTTTTTGTTTCGGAGAGGATTGACGGAATTGTCGGGGAATGAAACAATTGAAGAAAATGCTGCATTTTAATTTTTTATTTTGGGTTTTGGGCTAGGGAATAAAAAGCCGAAGAAAACCTGGGCCTGGACCGGGAATCTCTCCTCCCACCTCCACCTCCCACCCCCCTAGTGGGCCGGCCCACTCGTGGCGCGCCCCCCCCCCCCTGTGGCCGGCCACACCCCCAAACCCTAGGCGCCTCTCCCACTCCCTCTCCCTCCCCTAGCAGCCACCTCTCCCTCCCCTAGCAGCCACCTCTCCCTCCCCTTCCTCTCCCCACGTGGTGGCTCAAGATCCACCGCGAATCGCGAAGGAGAAGGCGAGGAGCGACTCCGTGGAGGCGTGGAGGACGAGCAGATCGCCGATTCGGGGTTCTTCGCGTGTTCGTCGTGGGTTCGCAAGGGAGATCACTAGGTAAAATTCCCAAACTTTTACCTATATTTTACCTAGGGATTAGGAGTGTATTAGATCTGGTGGTGAGGGTTTTGGATGGATCTTGTTGGGGGAGAAGGGTAGATGTTCACGTGGTGCTGTTTCTGGAAGGGGGATTTGTGCAGCGCGGATTGTTTCGCGTTTTTCGTGGCATAGATGATTTTTCCTGCCAAAACCTATAACTAGAAAGTTGTAGATAACGTCGAGACCTAGCTTCTGTATTTTTTTCAGAATTTTTGGGGAATTTTTCTGAGAGTTATCGCTGTTGCAAACCGACGAACAGAATCTGGGAACAGATTTCATCCACTGTGTTGGACGACTGTTTAGGCATATTTAACAGAGGAATTAGAATTTATGATCTTCTGGAAAGTTGTAGATCTCGTCAATATCTAGCTCCTGTAATTTTTCATATTTTTTTGTTCTGTAGAAAGAAAGATACGAAAAAGAGAATAGGGGTTGCTGCTGTTCGGTCCGGACAGAACGAGGTTTCGGTGTTGGAAAAGGGGAGCGGGTTGTAGGAATTGCGTATTTGAGTTGTGTGATCAATTGTGGTGTTATTACATACTAAAAATATGCTTGTACAGGTGGTGCCCCTTCTGGGCGCAACTAGTTCCGTCGTCTCGTCGGTAAAGGCAAGTGGAAGTAGTGTTAGGGTTGAGCTATACATCGTTGTTTTGCATTGCCTTCGTTATATTTTCCGATGACATTAATCATACATGGTTTGATCATCTGCTAGGAAGATTGCAATAATTAGATTAGCAATGTGATGATGTGTTTTGGCTTTGATCCATGAGTAAAGAGAAGAATGATGTTGCCTATTGGTTGAATTGTCTAAATAGTTCATCACAATGTTATTTGTTTTCTATCCATGTTATATGATGGCATGCAAATATGTGGACTCAATTTGGAAGTTTATGAATGAATTCATGCATGAAGCATTAACTGCATAATCATGCATTGGAAGTTTGTCGACGCCTTGGCGTCTTGCGACCGTGCAGTACAACACCGTGTGTTCTGAGAAAGGGCACGGTGAAGAGGATCATGGCATAAGCATATGCACAAGCATGAGCATTTTATTGAGGTTGTGGTAATCAATGTTGTGGTGTTGAAAGTAAAGCATGTGGTGTGTTAAATTCTTGATGGATGTGATGATGTGTTAATTGTTCTGCTTGCTGAGATTTCCCAATCTCACTACTTGTGTTTTGTTGTTTTTCAGGTAGCGTGCAAGAGACATAAGCATGAGGGGTGGGCTAGCAACACAATAAACCTTCGAATGTCATCACAACTCCCATGAACTAGTGTTTATTTAATACATTAGCTTGCTGAATTTTATTTGCACTTAGACTATTTGTTGTTATGTCTAAACTTATACTTGATTACGGTTGGCTTAGACTTGTTGTCGCTAGTATTGTTGAATTGCTTATATTCTTGTTTGAATTGCTTATCATGAAATGCTTCCGTAATGTCCTGTTTTTAGGGGAGATGCTGTCGAAATTTTCTTGTTCTATAGTTTAGTTTTACGGGGTGTTACACTCTAGGTATAGGGAAAGACTGATTCGGACTCTAATGTCGTCTAATCTACAGATTACCGTGATCTGTTCCAATTACGTCACAGATTTTAACATGCTCGGTAAAACAGCCATAACTTTTAAACGGCTGGGAGGAATTTAACTTTCTTTATATCCACGGAAAGATAATTAAATTATCTACAACTTCTTCAACATCCGTACGACAAGATTCGGATTCTAAATTGGCAAAAACGCGAACCCTAGCTCGACTACTCAATCTGCCCGAAAACAGAAACGTGGCAACATCTAGATCTAACCCAAATTACTCAAATCCAGCGCCTCCAATTGATCAAAAAACTTGATAAACTCCCTAATAACAGTACCTAGCTCATCCCCAAGGATCCCCATGATCATACCTTTGCCCGACGCACGAAAACTCCAATCGATCTCCTCGCTCCTCACTCCAAGCACCTCGCTCCTCGCTCCTCGGATGGATCCATGAGGATGCAGGGGTGGGGAGGTCACCCTAGGGCAGCAAGGGGGGTGGAGGAGAGGTGGTGTGCAATGGGGAGCAATGGGGGCGCCATGAGGGCAAGAGATGGGGCGGCTAGGAGGTGGAGGGAGGAGGAAGGGTGGCGGCTAGGGTTAGGGGCGCATGGGGCAGGGGGTGGACGTCCCAAGGGCTGGTGGGGAGCCCTTTTACCAGCCCCCACACCCAAACCTAGTACGTTACGGAGACCTACTCCATCCCACCAAAGCCCACCAAGGCCCAAACTCCCCCGGGAAGGCCCAAAACCCGAAAGCGGCCGGAAAAGCTATTAACCTCCATATCCTATAGTTTTAACCTTAATTCCACATCTCATAATGTTATTAACCTTATCATGCACGTTAAATAAGGTTACGACACTCCGTGGTGTCACAACGCTTCAAAAGGCCCAAAAACGCGAGTAAACCTCAAGCCGTAAGATTTTCTTCTCTAATTTCGCAATTTGTAATGTCACACCAAAACGTAGTGTCACATTCTTCCCCTTCAACTGGATTAGGCCTCGAATCCGAAGGATACCAAAACAACTACCAAGTCCCAAAGGGACAAAAGGCTTCTCGGCAAAGGCTCCATCAACCCAAAGCGCTCGAATCCTCACGACAAACATTTAGCACTTCTATCACAACCAACCTGACTACCACACTCCATCAAACTCAATCATGACACATAATCCCATCTCTTCCAATTATTTGACCCTTTTCACAAAGAATCAAAATTAACTAATGTCACTCATTACATAGCCTTCATCGACAAAACTTTTCTTTTCTTCCACAAACCACGCTACACTTTCATTCTACCCCTCCCGGGCATAACACACACCCAGGGACAACTAGCTACGACAAAGTTCACGACAGATCACTATATTTCAAATTATCATCACTTTTTAACAATCCAACCATATTCTCAACAAGGTTTGGACCGACATCACCAACTTCAACATGACAACCCTTGAACCACAACCAAAGTTCTACGCCTAGCCCAAGGTAGAGCTGTAAATTATTACCAAACCTCAATCTGGTTCTTTTCCAATGAGGGTCTCGCCCTCACACTTTCTCACTCAAAAACTACCAAACCCATGAGTATAATCCTCCATTATGCTCAACAATTCCATAGACATTTCTATTCACATCTCAAACGAGAATGCCAACAAAGAGCAACTCCCTTAGTCGGATGAACCACATTCATCAACTCGAACCCAAAACACAACAAATCACTTGGAACAAAGGTTTGACAACCTCGAAAGATCACTCGATCTTTTTTTCCTAAGTCAAGTCGCAAAGGAAACACTCCAATCTCAAATCAATGCGATACATCTCGCATCGGGGACCACTCAAACAAAAAAAGAGAGACTCCACACAATTCTTTGTCAGAAATTCTCAACAATCAATGACAACTCGACTCACTTTCACCACAGCCAAGCATCTCATAAAAACAACATTGTGGAAGAGAAAACCGATTCTCAAACCAATCGAAAGAATCCACAACCGCCATAATAACTCTCAAGGAAATAAGGAAACCCAATCCTCTTACAACAAAGCCAAATGCCAGGAACTCTTCACTCTTTCTTTTCATGCTAAAGAGCAAATGAAAATCTAGATTCATGACATGAATCCAAGCTTTTCGAGAGCACACCGGATTAGTCATATTTCCCTATATGACTTACTCACCGACCTGGCTCAACGACACTTTTATCAATAGACATCTATAAATGATGTCATGTTTCCTTTTCACCATTCATTCATCATGTACAACGCTACCAAATAGTCATTCACAAGACAACTTCTTCCTCTGCACCACATGATTAAAACTTGGATAGCATCGTTGATTGTGCCCAATCATAAAACTATGAGGGGAACACCATTAACAGGAAAACACCACGTCATACATAACCCGTCGACAATTGAAAGCCAAATTTGTAAAGCATCGCGTTTTAACCAAAATCAACATTTTGAAAGAGAACATCAATTCTCAAAGAGAAATGGGAGACTCATTTTCCCAAAATGAGAACACTTCACCAACCCGAATCACTTATAAACATTCATAAAATCCACCCTTTTGAAACACTCGCAAACACCACATGACCTTTTCCAAATAAATCCAGTTCCAATCAAATAAACTTACAAATTAAATCTCAAGAATTTTCAACACAGCCCACTATGTCCATCGGCTTCCTTTTTAAGATTTACTCCAAGTATGCTTCAGTCACGCCGAAGGAGCGCGATCCACTCAAAGGCTTTTGGGTGCAAAATCAAACTCATAGCATAAACTGAACAACTTAGCCAAAACCAAAGATGGGCACCAACCTCTACGAGTTTTAGGGAAACTCGAAAATGCAACATAAAGAACACCTTGACCAAAAAAAAAACATTTAACCAAGATAGCAAACCATCAACCCAGACCAAAAGGTTTTATACACAAGCTCGGCATGAGACTCACCATAACCAGTGTCCCACTATCCTTAACATTTAAGCATTCCATAATCACTATTTATTTATCGAGAAAACCCATCTTAAATCAATCCATACTACCTCCTCAAGAACCCCACAAACCAACACATCATAAAACAACGTATTCTATATTTCAAACGTTGTACTTCAACAGATACTTAAGCATGATCATCCTATCAATTTTTATACCATAAATACGTCAACATCTTGACAATCAAAACTTATTCCATTAACAAATGACTTCAACATACAAATAGTATCTCCATAAGACAAAGTCGAAAATTATGATCCTAAGATACACCTTCTTTAGGATACAATTCTATATCATGCTAAAATATCCATGGTTCACTTCATCGCCACATGTTATAATAATCTCTATTTTACAATGGCTTCCAAAAAGTAATCCAAACAATTACCACCACTACTAAATCATCAATATCCATAAATAGGCATAATCATAAAAACAACTACATTGTTTTTAGTTACACTATCCATATACCATAACAAATTGTCACTACACAACATACTCCAACTATAAAAACAAATTTAATAGGTTAGACCATCCCAATGCTTTAGCAATAACATAAGCAATAAAGCCTATGTCTTCACAATTGACATCGATACTAGCATCGTAGGAACACAACTGCATACTTCCAATTATACTAATGGTTTGCGACAATATGAAAAGCAACTCTAATCAACTTCCAAATTAAAGTCACTAGTCAACACGATTAAATCTCTCTATTAATCCATTAGATTAGAACATCTTTAGACAACCAGCAAAGTTTCTTTAACAATATCAGCAGTCTACATCATCTTAATGTTTTAACTATGCATTAGGGTTTAAAACTTTAAACATATTCGAGGGTCATAAGCACTTTCAAAGCAAGGCAATAGATTCTAAGCATGTACATTAACATATTTATTCATTCTCATTATAGGGTAATCTGCAACACTAGAAGTTCATTTAATCTTAAGCTAAGCACAAATATTACTTTTAACTGATTCAGCTCACCAATTAACTTAAGAACAAATCATTTCCAATAACCACATTGTTACATACTACATGACATGCTAAACAACCATTTTCACTTTTGACAAACAAGATGCAACTCCACTTTTAAGGACAACCACAACTCAAGAACCAGAACGAACACCGATAGACAATTTCTCCTTTTCTAGGCAAGGAAGAAAACAAAACTCTAACAGAAATGCAGGAGAGTTCCACTCTCAAGTTCCCAAATTTGCCCACAAAACTCTTCAAGAAATCTCAAGATCCATACTTCCAAGAAGGAAGAAGGATGCACTAGGGAAAACAAAATGTTCAACCAAATCTTTTCCGATAAAGTTATAAAACTTAGCTCCACCCAACCTAAGGTCGGCACTAGGATAACTTCAACTCTTTTCTCAGATAGGGAGGACAACAACCACATATGTTTCCTCCCTAAGACAATCCACAATAACCAGCAAAACCGGGTGTCAAAGCAAAGGCGACTAAATAGGCGCAACTCTAAACTCTTCTTCTTCGTTTCCAACCAAGGAAGACCAAAAACCACAAATTGCATACGGAATGATCCGCGAAAAAACCAATACCAAACATTTTTCTTTTAGTTTCCATCAACTAAAACCAAGAAAACCAACCAAAACCAACCGTCAGAACGGTGAAGAACATACGAAGGAACCCACCACCAAACTCTTCTATTTGACTCCCGTCAACTACCCGATCTACGACAGAAAGGGTAAGCACTCTTCTCCTACAGGGGTTAATAGTTCTTCGGTGATGGCGCTAACCGGCCACACCGTCACACTTCACCCTTACAATGAATAAAGAGAGGTGACCGAAACCCTTCGGCACCACAACCCCACTTTAACATAATAACATGAACAATTCAATTCTTTCATAAACATAGCAACATACATAAACAAATGTAGCATTCAACATCAAGGCTCAAATAAAACATTTAAGCGTAACGCAACGATTCCCATACCCTTTCCTACTGTGCATCCATGTGTGTCAAATTTTAAATTACTTATACCACTTTTGCAAGTTTTAATGTTGCTATCCTATAACAAAGTTTTAGT